>ML685783.1:10002691-10057210 GCA_007922175.1 Pelusios castaneus
CTCTTCCTTTCCTTCCTTTCTCTTCTTTCTTCCTTTCCTTTTTTTCTCTCTCTTCTTTGTCTTCCTTCCTTCCTGCTCTCTGTCTTTGCTTCCTTCCTTTCTTTCTTTTTTCTTTGTCTCCTCCTTCCTTCTCTTTTTTCTTTCTCTCCCTTCTTTTTTAAAACTTTTTAAAAATTAATTTTAAATAAAAACCTTTCTTAAAATTAGATTTCAATTCCAAATTCATTCCAATTAAATTAATTAAACACAATTAATTAATTAATTCTATTTACAGTCACTTTATCTTCAATTAATGCCTATAATTTCTGTCTTGTGAGTTTTCCCCAAAAATTTATTCTGAAAAAGTTTTTCACACGGCTTGAAAATTTTGCACACAAGCCACCAAACCTAGAGGGAACATTGGCTACTAGTTGCGTACACAACAGCAGGCCAGCAGGCTAACATCGGTCAGTCCCACACTCTGGGCCTGGCCGGAGCCCACAGCACCAACAAAAAGTGTGTGGATGCATTACTGCCTGCCACCCAGTACCCAGAAACACAGGCCAGCAGCAGACGTGATAGCTACGCATTCACATTTTTTTCTAATTATAATACGGCCCCCCAACAGTCTGAGGGACCGTGAACTGGCCCCCTATTTAAAAAGTGTGAGGACCCCTGCTGTAAGACCTCACAGGTTGTCTTTCAGTATATTAGCGGCCTGCATAGTTAATAAAACTTAACAGTTTTTACCTTGTATTTTTATTTCTTTGATATATTCAAAAATTTACTGTTTACTGCACTATTTTCAGTGTTGTTTCTTTATGACACGACGGACATCAATAGGAGTTCCGGTACCTTTTTTTTTTAGAAAAAAAGCACTGGATAGTCCTGAGTGTCTGAGCCCTGTAACATGCTTCACATCTGTACACACATGTTGCTGTAGGAAACATGGCATCACAGCAATTATGTAGAATATGTTATGAGCATTCACAAAGGAACCTGGTATAGCGTATTTGGCATCAAATCACACAATTACATTGCAAAACTGAACAGAAAAGTTACATAGATCATGCCCTAGGGTGCACGGATGTGCATCTCGTGACAGAGGGCCTACTGGAAAATCATAATGTTGACCTGTAATAGGACAGTGGAAAGAGAAGGGTTTCAAAGCACTCTAACATGTTACAGGGAAAGTAGTATATGGGAGTATCTTACAAAGTTGTCTGAAGAAAAGGAGGAATCAAACTGTGGTTTAATAACTAAGGATCAGGGAGATGAAAACTTTCTGATGTAATTTTTTCTGAAATGGAAAAAAAATGGGTGTTCTTGTGTGCAGTTTTGATTTGATTTCTTTTTTCCTGATTTAGTTTGCCCCATCCCAGCAAGAACATGTGTATTACTGAGTTGTCACTGGTTTCTATTCTGAGTTAATAAGACTGTTTGAAATGTTCCATGCCACCATATTTTGCAATAATTAAGGATCAATTTGCTTCTCCGTCATGAGATTTTCTATAACTGGGCAACCCCTGCTACAAGCTACCAAATTTTAGATATCAGCTCTCTTAATTTCCTTAATACTTAAAATGCCTGGCATTTTCAGGAAATGAGGTGGATACATCAACAGCTGAGCAAAAGCTTATTCAAGCAGACCTAAACATATCCATGGTGGACCGACTGCTTAAATACCTGCTAAATTTGGCTCCATATAGGGTCTTTGACAAAGGTAAAAATGAAGAAAGATGAGTCCATTCATATAATTTATCTGGCACCATTCTGGATCCCTTTCATTAATTTTATTGATGGAATCCCTTAAGATCCATACATTATTTTGAAAAATCTGTAATCATGACAAGTGAGAATTGGAATCCATTATTAACTTTACAACATATTTCATTGTGCTAAGAACCACAGAGAATACATAAGACTGTAAAAATTAATATGAAAACATTTGGTCATATATAGGGTTGGCAGTCATCCCCTAACTGAAGCACAGATCATCTCCTCTGGGTGAAACACCTGGAAGAGGAGTATAAAATCATTTTTGATGGGAGTCTGTCTCTTTTATGTTTATCTTGAATCAGTCTTATTTTTTCCTTCTTATCTGCTCTTAAACGGCCAAGAACCATGTAGCAGCATGAAATCCTCAGACAATAAAAGAGCCCATCAAGTATCTTTTCTGCCACAATATTATTTTCTTTAACTAGCCTACCTGCATGGTCCCACAATATGCCAACATTTTTATGGCTGACTTAGAACAAGTCTTTCTCAGCTCTCATCCCCAAGTGCAACTCCTCTACCTATGCTACACTGATGAAATTTTCATCACCTGGATCCATGAAAAGGAGGCCCTTGAGGAATTCAACCAAGATTTCAACAAATTCCACCCCACCATCAACCTCAGCCTGGACCAGTCCACACAAGAGATCCACTTCCTAGTTACTACAGTACAAATAAGTGAGGGTCACATAAACACCATCCTATGCCAGAAACCTACTGACTCCTGTACCTGCCTACATCCCTACAGCTTTCATTTGGGACACATCACACGATCCATTGCCTAAAGTCAAACCCTAAGATAACAACCGTATTTGCTCCGATCCCTCAGACAGAGACAAACACCTTCACGAGCTCTGTCAAGCATACTTAAAACTACAACACCCACCTGGAGAAATGAAGAAACTAATTGACAGAGACAAATGGATACCCAGAAGTCAACAACTACAGGACAGGCCCAAAAAAGAAAACAACAGAACGCCACTGGTCATCACCTAGAGCCCCCAAGTCAACCTCTCCAGCACATCATCAAGGATCTACATCCTATTCTGGAAGATGATCCCTCACTCTCTCAAGCCTTGAGCGATAGGCCACTGTTCGCTTACAGACAGCCCCCCCCCCAACCTTAAGCAAATACTCACCAGCAACTACACACAATATAACAGAAACACTAAGGCAGGTACCTAGCCCTGCAACAAACCACACTGCCAATTTTGTCCGCATATCTACTCCAATGATACCATCATAGTACCTAACCAAATCAGCCATTCCATCAGGGACTCATTCACCTGCACATCTACCAGTGTGATATATGCCATCATGTGCCAACAGTGCTTCTCTGCCTTATACATTGGCCAAACTCGACTGCCTCTGTGTGAAAGAATAAATGGACACAAATCAGACATCAAGAATGGTAACATTCAATAACCATGAGGGGAGAACTTCAACCTCTCTGAACAATCTGTAACAGACATGACAGTTACAGTACTTCAGCAAAAAAAACTTCAAAACAAGACTTCAACCTGAAACTGCAGAGCTGGTATTCAACTGCAAATTTGACACCATCTGATTAGGTCTGAATAGGGACTTGGAATGGCTAACTCACCACCTAAGACAACAGAGTCTTGTGGCACTTTTAAAGACTAAATCTGTTAGTCTTTATGTGATTAATAAATCTGTTAGTCTTTAAAAGTGCCACAAGACTCTGTTGTCTTTCTACAATAGACTAACACGGCTACCCCTTTGGAATTTCACTACCTAAGGTAATTTCCCCACTTTTAACATTCTCAACTTCTCATCTATTGTTCTTTAAAACCAACATCCACACTGAATCAAAACTGTCTATTTCAGCAAACCAAACAAGCTAACAGACTGTCCCTCTGGAACTGTTTGAATTGATCTTGTGACTTAGACATACCCTTCTCTTCATGGTTATATACACCTAACACAGTACAGTTTCTATTTCACGGATCTGATGAAGTGGGGAAAAAGTGTATGTGCTAAATACATTTGTTAGTCTTTAGAAGTGCCACAGGACTCCTTGTATATTTTGTTGGACACTAGAATTTGGTCTTTCCAGCAGTGGGGCTTATGCAAGTTGTGTTCATTTGTTTGGTCCTGACAAAAGTTTTAATAAAATGCTCCAGTTTAACAGTCTTGAGTCTTGCATTGTAACATCAGGACTAGAAAAAACATTTGCAAAACATCTTTTTTATGGCTGTCATAATAGCAAAAATACCTTGTATGGATTTTTCACTAACAAAAATCTAATTAAAAAAAATATTTCCATTAAAAAAATCATACTCGCAGAAAATTACTTTTTGCTGAAAATACTTTATCAGCATTTTGGTCTTCCCCTCAGAACAGTTGTCATTACCCCTAAGAAGAAAAATGTTTAATCTTTTTCTTCAGAATTAAAGCATTGTAAATTTTAACATCTTTGTGTCTTTAAGTGCTGTTCCAATACTCTTACTATATTCATCCTGCAGGTACAGCTGAAATTTACAAGATTTCTAAAAATTGTGCTACTGGCCACCATTTCCATGACAAAGGGTGATTTAAAATAATCACCATTTTAAAACTTTCAATTACCTTGTTTTTGCTGAGCTGATGTCTGTTTCTATGGAAACTGGAGGTTGGTAATGGTACACAGCTGCAGAGCTATTTGAATTCTCTCTTGTACATTTTATCTGTGGCTATCAGCAAAGAGCTTCAAGGGATATTTTTCAGACAACATACCTACAGATTTTAGTATCTAGTAGTGTTTAAGACGTATTTAGGAAAAAATAAGCTGGCTTTCTTGATTAAACATCCCCCTTCCTCAATTGGGCACTGCCTCTCTATATTCCATTGAGCATTGGCATCTATAATACCAGATATATGGGTAATGGAGGCCATTATATCAAGTTATACTATTTAATTTAGCTCTATCCCAGCCTCCCATGCCCTTTTCCTATCCCTCTTAATAGACTCCTCTCATAATCATTTGCGGACACAGGAGATCTTATCACTCCTTAATTTAGTGTCTACAGAACCAGTTCTGCTTCAGCACAGGAGAAAAGGGTTTTATCTATTCAAGATATTTTCTGATAACCAAGAAAAGTGACGGCTATAGGCCAACACTAGATCTCAGGAAACTGAGCATGCATGTCAGACATCCAAAACTGAGGATGGTGTCACTATGAGTTATGGATTCCCTCCCTGGAATCCGGGGACTGGTTTGCAACCCTTGACTTCACAGATGTCTTCTTCCATGTAGCAATTCACTGCTTTCACATTCCATCACAATCATTAACAGTACCTGGACCTACGCTTCACTCAGTTTTCTGCCCAACAATGTTCTAAAAAAATCACAATGGTTGTAGCTGCCTACCTCCATCATTTGGAAATAACAGTCTTTCCCTACCTCAACAACTTGCTCCACAAAGGTCAGTCTTATCAAGAGATGTGATTAACAATTCAAACAACTTCACTATTTCAAAGTCTAGTACTACAGCTAAATCTTGAGAAACAGATTTTGACCTCTATGCAGCAAAAATGCTTCATAAAAGTATTTCTGAATTTGATAACTGGCAGATTTTACCTCCCACCCAACAGGTTCCTTGCTCTAAAGAACTTTATCCAAAGGACATAACTCAGTCTTCAAGTTCCAGCAAGGACATGTCTGCAATTGCTGGGATACATGACAGTTTGTGCTTTTGTAACACAAAATGTCAGGTTGCATCTTTGATGTATCCAAAGATGGCTCGGGACAGTTTATGTATTCAGCACATACATCCTGTGTGTCTCTACACAGCCAGGTCCTTCAGTCACTCACCTAGTGGGAAAGTCTTCAGAGCCTGGGCAGGAGTCCCATTTAGCCAGAATCTCCCTACAATCTGTTAACATTGGATGCTTCCCTCTTGGGAATTCAATGCAGGATCAAGATCTGAGATTAACGTTTTGCCTTTTGTAACAGTGTCAGACTGGAGGGTTTCCAGAGAGTTCTAGAAAGCCAATATATTAGCCCCAGGCTCAGCAAGTCCCTTTTCACCTTGTAACTGAGCACTCGCTACTCCAGGTTAATTATCACACCTGGGGTTAATTAAGGCCCCACCCAAGACTTGATAAAAACCTTCCCTCCAGAGACAGGGTTTAAAGTTTAAAAATAAAAATGTGTTCCTTAATGATGGTTCTGGTACCTGTTAGTCACTTTGTGGATAGAAGAAAAGTACTACTCATGGGTCTAGTTTTTCTCTAAACTTAGATTTAAACTCTACCTAAGGAAAAAAAAACTCACTGACTTGACCATAGAAAGGGTATTCATTTTGTTGTCATATCAATAATTTGCTGATACAACGTCATGGCCCTTATTATGCCGTAATGTCAGCCCTATACGTGTTAGATCTAAGACCAAGCATGGCTAAAGGCCTAAATGCAGTGATTTATTGACAATATTCCCTTGGGTAAAGTAAAATCATTACCCTGATGTGAAAATGCTTTTAGAAAACAGGCATATACTATATGCAGATAGCCCAATTCAATATTTATGAAGTAGCAGCTTCCTATAATTATAGACAGGCAATTATCACTACAACTGTTCATTAACCTCAGGAATTAGACACCTGATGAGTAGGAATGCTATTTAGTCAATGCAATTTTACAAAAAAATCAATTCCTTCCTTTGATGAGTCTGGCCTCAGCAATACATATGACAACTGTATGAAGCTTTTCTAATAACAACTGCCTTCAAAGAGCCAGCAATCTGAAGAGGAAAAAAGTTTATGCAAAAAATGAGTTAAATTAGAATAAAAATGTATTCCCCTTCCCTTCACACAAAAAACCTGGCTAGGTATTCTTTACCAGATATATTTTACCTGGAGCTTTATGGGTAATTTAGGAGCACATGGTGGAAGAAACTAAGTTCAAAGTCTAGAACTTAGATTAGGTGCAAATAGGTCCACCTGGAATCCAGTGAGAGAACTTCTGTGTTCAGAGACTACTAATAGCTGTTTATCTGTCAGTGGCTTTAGTGAGTCTGGTTTTGTGTACAATTTCTCACTTATGTGGAACTCACAGATGGAAGCTAAATGATCCAATATAGACTTGACTTTTTGTTCTCCTCTGTCTACTTATGTATGCTACCATAGTATTCTCTGATTGTATTGGACATGCTCTTTCAATATGCATTTCAAGATGTCCTGAAGAGCCAGCTTTAAGGTGATTTGGTGTTTCTCAGCCTCTCTCAGGGTTCCAAGTATACAAAAAAAGCAAGGTGGAGGAGCCTATAAAAAAATCAGCTGTGCTGTGCTATCTCTGGTACACAAATCCCAAGTCATTTTGCTACAAATACTTAAAAAGAGTGCCACCAACACCGATTTTTGGTCTTTTGAGACAGGCATGGTGAGGATTTGGATTCAAAGGAGGGATTAGTCAAACTTCCCGCTGAACAGTTGAGTCATAGCACGCCAGAATATAGTGGTCCTGGCTAAGCTATCAGAGAAGCTGTAATGGCCACTGAAATATTTTTGAAGTTCTTTCCGAGGATTGCTGTTTCCAGTCTTGGAACTTTAGAGTTAAAATCACCTTGAGCAGATTCACCATCTCCTTTAACAGGGATACCTCAACCTCATTGACCTTCAGGAAGAAGTTAGGATCATATCATTTCATGGCTAAATTTAAAGGCATCTATGAGTAATGCAGCAATCCCAACTATGTCACAGGTACCTCTCCACTCTTTCATGTACAATTACATTACATTATTTAATATTTACTTCGTAGCAACACTTGAAGGCCAGTCTAGGCAAGGTCATGTTGTCCTAGGCACTGTACAGACATACAGAAAAGACAGTATCTGTTCCAAAGAGCTCACAGTCTAAAAGACAATGTCAACAAATAAGCATGTTGGGGGTGGAAGCAAGGCAAGTGAGACGGCAACAAAAATGTCTAAGAATTGTGCACACCCTATTAATCAGGCACAGTAGTCGCAATTGGCCACCCGTCTGCCTGTTATTGGTTTGTAATTTACCGTTGCTTTATGGAAGAGATGAATTTTGAGAAGGAACTTGAAAGCAGTTAAAATAATAGCTTTATGTTTTATGTCTAGGAGTTTTCTCATTTATAAGAGGCAGCCTGGAAGAAAATATAAAAATGCTTGCCCGAAAAGCAGAGAATTGGGAAGTCAAGACTGGCATCATGGACAGAGTTTGCTTTTGCTGTAAGATAAAAGCTTTGCTAGAGAATGAGGCTAAATTGTAGAGGGCTTTGAGAGTAATGACATACGTTTACATTTGATGTGGTGGAAGAGGGGAACCACTGGAGGGACTTATGGAGGGGAGAGACTCAGTAAAAGCAGAGACAAAGTTTATTTTAGGAACAGAATTTTGAATGAAATGGAATGGAGTGGGGTTACAGGTCAGGGAGGAGATTATTTTAGTTGAGGCACAAGATGATCAGGACTTGGATAAGACTTTTGGCAGCATGGACACAGATGAAAGATCAAGTCTTGGAAATATTGTCCAAAAAGAAGCAGTGAGATTGTTAGGGTCAGCTTTATCAGGAGAGAGGCACAATATTTCTTACTAACTGCAGGCCGTGTATGTGCACTCAGCTCATTTTGACTCTGCTCTAGCTACTGAAAATAAAGTTAACACTGGACATGCTCAGAATTTTCATAATGAACGGTACTGTTGTACACACATAAATGTACAAAGCACGTGTGGCAATCATAGAATCATAGGGATGAAGGGACCTCATGAGGTTATCTAGTCCAATCCCCTACTAAAAGCAGGACCACTCCCACTAAATCATCCCAGCCAGGGTTTTGTCTAACTGGGCCTTAAAAATCTCCAAAGATGGAGATTCTACCGCCTCCCTAAGTAGCCCATTCCAATGCTTCACCACCCTCCTAGTGAGAAAGCTTTTCCTAATATCCAACCTCGACCTCCCCAGCTGTAATTTGAAACCATTGCTCCTTGTTCTGTCCTCTGTTACCATCGAGAACAGCCTAGCTCCCTCCTCTTTGGAGCAACCCTTCAAGTAGTTGAAGGTTGCTATCAAATCTCCCCTCAGTCTTCTCTTCTGTAGACTAAATAAGCCTAGTTCCTTCAGTCTCTCCTCATAAGTCATGTGCCCCACCCCCTAATCATTTTAGTTGCCCTCCACTGGACTCTTTCTAATTTGTCCACATCCTTTCTGTAGTGGGGAGCCCAAAACTGGACACAGTTTTCCAGATGCAGCCTGACCAGTGTCGAATAGAGGGGAATTATCACATCCCTTGATCTGCTGGCAATACTCCTACTGATGCAGCCTAACATGCCATTGGCCTTTTTGGCAACAAGGGCACACTGTTGGCTTATATTCATCTTCCCATCCACCATAACTCCCAGGTCCTTTTCTACAGCGCTGCTACTTAGCCGATCGGTCCCCAGCCTGTAGCAGTGCAGGGGATTTTTTCCGTCCTAAGTGCAGGACTTTGCATTTGTCTTTGTTGAACCTCATGAGGTTTCTTTCGGCCCAGTGTTCCAATTTGTCCAAGTCTCCCTGGATCCTGTCCCTGCCTTCCAGAGTATCTACCATTTCCCCCAGCTTGGTGTCATCCACGAACTTATTAAGTACGCAGTCTATTCCACCATCAAGATAATTAATGAAGATGTTGAACAGAACCAGCCCCAGGACCAACCCCTGGGGCACTCCACTCGTTACCGGTTGCCAACTAGACATCGAGCCATTGATTCCTACCCGCTGAGCCCGTTGAACTAGCCAGTTTTCTATCCACCTTATGGTCCACTCATCCAACCCATACTTCCTTAACTTGCCAATGAGAATGTTGTGGGAAACCATATCAAAAGCCTTGCTAAAGTCGAGGTATACCACGGCAATGGCTCTTCCTGCATCCACAAATCCAGTCATATCATCATAGAAGGAAATCAGGTTGGTCAGGCACGATTTGCTCTTGATGAATCCATGCTGACTGTACCTGATCACTCTATTTTCCTCCAAGTGTTTCAGGATGGATTCTTTGAGGACCTGCTCCATGATTTTCCCAGGGATTGAGGTGAGGCTGACTAGTCTGTAGTTCCCTGGATCCTCCTTTTTCCCTTTCTTGAAGATAGGTACTATATTTGCCTTTTTCCAATCCTCTGGGACCTCCCCCATTCGCCATGAGTTCTCAGAGGTAATGGCCAGCAGCTCTGCAATCACTTTCAGCCAACTCCCTCAGCACCCTCGGATGCAGTTCATCCGGCCCCATGGACTTGTGCACATCTAATTTCTTTAAGTAGTCCCTAACCTAACTTTCCATTACTGAGGACCGCTCTTCTCTCCATTCCGTGTTACCCCGTGTAGTAGCCTGGGAGCTGGCCCTCCCTGTGAAGACTGAAGTAAAAAAAAGCATTGAGGACTTCAGCCTTTTCCGCATCATCCACCACAAGGATGCCTGCCCCATTCAGTAAGGGACCTACACCACCCCTGATCCTTTTCTTGTTGCTGATATACTTATAGAACCCCTTTCTGTTATCCTTCACATCTCTTGCTTGCTGCAACTCCAATTGTCCTTTGGCCTTTCTGATTTTATCCCTGGAGTCCAGAGCAATATCTTTATACGCCTCCCTTGTCATCTGTCCAAGCTTCCACTTCTTGTAAGCTTCCCTTTTATGTTTCAGCTCACCGCAGAGTTCTCTGCTAAGCCATGCTGGGCGCCGTCCACGTGTGCTGTTCTTTCTGCATATCAGAATGTTATCTTCCTGTGCCTTTAACAGGGTTTCTTTAAAATACAGCCAGCTGTCTTGGACACCTTTCCCCTTCAGATCTGCCTCCCAAGGAATCCTGCCCATCAGCTCCCTAAGCAAGCCAAAATCTGCTTTTCTGAAGTCCAGGGGGTGTGTTCTGCTTCTTTCTTTCCTTCTATTGATCTGGATCCTGAAGTCTACCATCTTATGGTTGCTGCTGCCCAGGTTGCCATTTACTTCTACTTCCCCGATCAATTCTTCTCGGTTTGTGAGCAATAGATCTAGAGGTGCAAGGCTCCTAAGTTGGTTCCTTCAGCATTTGTACTAGGAAGTTGTCCTCAATATTCTCCAAAAACTTCCTGGATTGCCTGTGCACTGCTGTATTGCCTTCCCAGCAGATGTCAGGATAATTGAAGTCACTCATAAGAACCAGGGCCTGCGATCTGGAAACTTTTGTTAGTTGTCCATAGAACGCCTCATTCACCTCCTCCTTCTGGTCTGGTGGTCTGTAGCAGACACCCACCACGACATCCCCCTTGTTGCATTGCCATAAGGCTTGCAGCACTTTGTGATAAAGCATTCTTGTCTGTGACCTTAATGCCTTTTTCCAGCAAGCATTTTCATTATGGCATGCTTCATTCAGGAAACCAGAATGAGATATGCCTTCCGCTTTATTCAAATATGTGCAGACACAATGCGCACCAAAATGACATAATCCTCACTCAGATTGCATAAGCAATTTCCATTAAATTGGATCATCTCAGACAGTCTTCTCAAAATGTTGGTTAAAAGGAAAAATATTTTAACACATTAATAATTTGTATTTACAGGAGTTTCTTTTAAAAATAATTACCAATATTATTTGTGTCACAAATGAAGATCGATCTATCTATCTATCTATCTAGATAGATAATCATTGGTTTCAGGCCACAAGATTGCCTATAGAGGGTTTATAGATCCATGTCCTAACTAAATGCCTGATATGAATCTCAAATTAGGTGGATGATTCATAAAATAACCTGTAGGCAGGCAGACAGCTCCCCAGTGACTGTGTACAGCTAAGAAGGTGCCTGTGTTTGTTGTAGCTATCAAGTACATCTACTAAAACGTGCTCCTAATTCACCAGTTTGAGATAGATATGTGCAAATAAATCATATGCAGGACTGAAAATTTTCCTCTAACCTTGTCCTATTTTTATCGTTTGAGCACAGGCATGTTAGATATGACCCAACATATCTTAAAGGACTGCAGAATTGCAGCAGAGTAAGTCAAGAGGTTGCTGATACTGTACCTCCCTAAATGCTTGATTATGCCACTTTGTGGTGCTCTGAAGCACATATCTGAGATCAGAACTTCACTCTGCTTTCCCATGATGCCTCTTTTCCCTTGAAGGTGAAATTTCATATTGCACTCAGCACCTTGCTGCACTGAGTTTATTTTAGAGGTACCAGTATTATTTCAATTCAGAGTTGGTAACCAAATCTGAAATATTCCAAAACATGTTTTTGAAAAATGCAACAAAAAATAAATAAAAGGAATATTTTCTCCAAGATAGATAAATGATACAGTACTTAGATACAGCATTTTTCATAACTAAAGAATAACATGTTCCTGAATAATCATTCACCAAAGGTTTGTGCCAAATCCTAAGGCCCTTACTCTGTTTTTACTCATTATTTACTCTGATTCCAACTGAAGTTACAAGACTTTATCTAAGCAAAGAGTGAGTTGCCTAAGAAATGACTGAGTAAAATCTAAATTAAGTCCTCAGGATTTGGCTGTTGTTTGTAGTTAATTTTTAAATCCAGACTTTCTGATCATGTTTATTTTAAGCTTAAAGTATCAGTAATGATCATTTTTAGTTTTGAGCATTTATACATTTTCTTATAATGAAAGATTAATTAACAAGCTAAGTTGAAATTCACCTCTAATTCTTAAGGGAATATGGCAAGACAGGAACACCACCACAGTGTAAATTGTTTATAACTGATGTTAATAGTTGTTCATTTGATTTAATGTGTAGAGTGCTATTCAATTTCTCCAGGGTGCTTTCATCTAATAGTCAATCCTGTCCATAATTGCAATGGCTCTGCCTTTGTCTGCCTGCAGAATGTAAAATGGATGCAAAATTCTCATAAACTGTGAAACTATTCAGCAGAAATCTTGCTGCAAAGTGAATGCAGATACAGAAAAGAGTGAACAAATATCCTAAGTGGCTTCTAAAAATAATGTTGACTGCTCTGTTGCCAGTGTTAACTGATGCCAAACAAAGACAAAATCTTAACAACACATGCACAGTGTTGGACCTGCATGAGAGATCATACTGTTCTTCAGAAAACTGCCATCAGAAGTATTGCAAGGAGTTATTCATGTACAGGCTATACATAGAGGAACCTGGGAGCTAGCTATGTTATTATGTGGAAAACTACACATGCCATGTAATGCTTTCCATAACCAGAACATAAATACGCTCCAAACTGTATAGGAAAACACTGTGCAGAAATCCACTAAGGTAGAATTACAGTTTATGTAAATTAAGCCCATCAGAGATAGTTTCTTTTCCTTTAGGGGTAGCAGAGAGTTTCTATACCTTTAACGCCTGTTAGGTACGCAGCTTACAGTAAGAAGAAATTGGAGCTGTAGATTTCAGGTCACTGGCAGAGATAGAATACGTATATTTTCACAAGCTGCAGTGGTTGTATGCAGTTGATCAACACTGGGCAGCATAACCCAGAGAAATAAGGTTTCCACATCAGTTGAGTTAACTGACAAGTGCTTTAATTTAAAACATTTCTGTCTGAAATTTAACCAGTCATACCAGTCATACAGTGATTGTCAGATTGGATTCACTGTGCTACAATCCCAGTATTTTGATTTCGGCTAAGCTTTGAGTTCATGGGAACTCACGCTAATGAAACTTGAGTGAAACATGTACATTTTATCACATCAATTTTGAAAACAAAAAGTTTCAATGTATTCTTTATAAAAGTAACAGATTCATTAGTTTTATGATGAGACTCTAGTGGTGAAAATCACTGGTTTTGACAAATCCCCAATGTTCTCTGTCTCTAGAATCCAAACATTGCAAATAGTTCCAATAATTAACAGCTGGTTTTGCCATTGGGCATATGTACTAAGTGTCTGGTTTAAGCCTTTGTTATTAAAGTCAGTCTCTAATTAGGCCTGGCAAGTTTAACACCTTTCTTACTTGTGGCCATTGAAATTTGTTAGAACAAATTTCAGTGAGCCTGGATCCTGCTCCCATTGACCTCAACAGAAGCAGTGGTATTGACAGCAAAGGGAACAGGATTAAGTCTTCTATAAGAGAAAAATAAGTATTTCTTGTAAATTTGAGGACAAAGGGAATGTGGAGGCCATTTGATGAACGAGACAAACTAGTAATTTGTCATACCAACATTAAAATGAAGGAGAAGGCTCCAATATCTTCGGCTATGTCTACACTGGCAATTTAAGTCGACTTAAGGAGGCTTAAGTCGACTTAAATTAAATCACGTCCACACTAGGCTGTCATCAAGTCGACTTAAGAAATTCCTTAAGTCGACTTAATGAAAGCTTAAGTCGACTTAGTAACTACCACTCCTTAGGTCGACCTAACCTTTCCTTAGATCGACTTAAGCCCAGTTTGGACGCATACGTCCATTTTGTTAAGTTACCTGTGGGCAGTTAGATCGACTTAACAAAGTGGACTAAGTCAACAAAGTATTGCCACTTGTTAAGTTGACTTTAATAAGGTCAATTTTAAAGTCACCAGACTTTAAGTCAAGTCGACTTAACAAAAGTCGACTTTAGTGTAGACATAGCCTTTCAGACTCAAACACTAGACCATGTCTATTGTGTGTGAAATAGTGCTGCTATCCACTTAGGCTTTCTCTACACTAGCCTTTTGTTTTTCCAGATATCACTCACTGGTTTAACATGTGGCACAGTGGGGTCCTTGTTCATGACTAAGGCTTCTACGCATTATGGTAGTACAAATAAATAATAATGAATGACTGGAGATGGTGTTTAGGTAGGAGATTTCCCTTCCCAAAATAGTGGAGACATAACCTAAAAGAAATATCCTAGGAGAAGAGCAGAATTGAACAGTTAACTTTTTGAGCTATACATTTATTTATGTGTTTGGATGTTCAGACAATGAAAAGGGAAAGGGAAATAAAAAAATAAAATATATAAAGTGAAAAACCTCACTAGAAGTGGAAATAAAATAGCTCAGGTCCTATTCATATCAGTTGTATTTAAACCCTTGAGGTTTATAGCACTAAGCATATAACAACTCAGGAGGAACCATTAAGCAAGTACTAGCAACCTGGAGAAATGAATGTGGAGATGAGGAACCCTAAGCACCTCTTTTTAGTGCATCATTAAGAAGCTGTTTTGTTTCTTTTTATTTACATATCTGTATGTCCTAGCCTTTAGCAGCATTTGATGCCTTTCCAAAGTACATTACTTTGTGTCTCCTGGCATTCTTCTTTTCATTTTTGTGTTTTCACATCATAATTTTCAGCATGGAAGGCAGCCCATTAATTCCTTACTGTAATAGTGCTGTTTTATGTTAAAATGTGGTAGAGAGATTCTTTTGTAAGACTGTTGAATGATTGGGGTTGTGTGTGTGTGTGTGTTTTAAATTTTGCCGCTAAACAATTTATCTTCAGAAGATACAACATTCAATAGCCTGTAGCATACATAGGAGAGCATATAGTACATCTCACTGGGCCAAGGATAGATATGCTTATATTTCCAATTTAGCAATAACATTTGTCTTTCCCTCAGCTTTCTCTTTGGTCCCATGTTTGAAGTCCATCCCTATTCAACAAACCCTTAGGCGCTGCGCATGTACTTAAATCCCTTCACTGGGATATAAGCATGTGCTAAAGTGCTTTGCTAAATAGGCATGTGTCACATTTTGGGGTGCAGTCCAAACCAGTGAGGAGTTGTCACTGCCTGCCCTACAACCATGGGTACCTTGCAATGCTTTGCTGCTGTAATTCCAAACCCGGGTGGCTCACAGCTTACCAGCATGGAGGTCACACCTAAGTGTTTATGTATAGCTGTAGTCCTGGGCCAGCAGTTCTGCCCACAGCAGCTTGTCAGCAACATTCCAGAATACTCTGGCTGCCACCAGGTTACTATTTGCAGGGTGACCCCAACATATTCTCAATCCTGAATTTTCCTAAAAACTTGTGTTCTGCACCATCCAGCCCTTTCCTGCACAGTTCAAATATTGAAGGTCCCTTGCCCCTGTAAAGGGTCGATATTCACCAGTTTCCTATTTTAATAGGAGTTACCAAATAGCTCAGATTAAAGACAACAATAATTCATTTAGATTAAAAATAAAACAAAAATATTTAACTACAAAGAGGTTTTAACTGAATTCAAGAATTGGGTATTAAAGTAAAAAAATGGTTACAGGAGAAAAAGATAAAATGCTTTCTAGTAGCTAAAACTTAACTAGCCAGACTTTGTACAAAGTGAAATCCTTACCACATGTTCCTAGCAACATGGCTAACCAAATTCTCAGGTCAGGATCTCCCCCAAAGTCAAAGGGCGATTCCTTTGTCACCATGCGCTTGGGGTTTTCTGTCTCTTTCTTGTATAGTCCAGTTAACTGTTGAAGTAGATTATTCCGAGGGTTACACTGCAAACTAAAGTGTATTCAAACAGTAAAGAAAGTGACATGGACTCTGATGCTAAAGGAGACTCCATATTCTTTCTTCTCATGTGTGTTTGCTGAGATACAAAATTTGCTTTGCTTCCTTCCATCTCCTTTCCCGGTTGTCTTGAGGACCTGTATATTACATATATGTAAATTGAGTTCACTACATGTCACGCTGTCCGGAGTGGTAATGATCATGAGTGACAATCTCAGGACAGATTATCAAGAAACAGGGAAAAAACCCAAATTGATTATATGTTCTATAATTAGATTTCACCAATCCAGTAACAAGTGTGAAATCCTAACACACTATAACAGTCTTGCTGTGGAGTCACAGACAGGCCCCTTCAGCATTCCAGTCTATCTTGCTACCAAGTCAAATTGGACTTTGCGACAGAGGTCCCCTTTCACCAAAAATCAATACAATATTCAGATTATTCCCAGTCCCAGTTATTTAAGTTGTATTCAGACCTCACACCAAAGACAACACTAATAGCCAGTGACAAACTAACTAGAGGTTTATTAACCAGGAAAAAGAAATGAAAATTATTGAGAAGGTTAAATCAGGTAAACATACAGGGACAAATGAGGTATGATCTTAAGTTAAAAACGTAATAGCAGCTTCTACAACTTGATGGCTCCTCAGTAATAAATGCCTCTTAAGTGGGTATTTAAATATGTCAACATGAAATCAAACTTGATAATAAAAAGTGGGGAGAGAGAAAGAAAGAGATTCTGGGTGGATCCAGTTATATCTGCTTGAATAGCTGTGCATGTTGGTGTGGCTTAATTACAAAAAATAAAGTGAAGGAAAGTGAAAATGCATTTCTAGTTTATAATAGGCAGCCTGCTGTTATGTTACCTAACATCATTAAACCTATTTGCTGGTACACTGAACATAGCAAAGAAAGTCATTACAACCCTTTAATGGTTCCTGAGGGTGGTAAAAAAACAGCCTAGCCAGATGATTATTGCAGAATGGAGGCACCGCATACATGTCTGATGCTCTTAGGCCATATGTTTGAGGTGCAGCTGGGTGATGCTACATGTGAGATTTCACCTGAAGCTGAGGACTCCAATCATCATATGAACAAACAGGTCACAGTTCCACCTCTGGTTTTACGACAGCTTGCTTGGTGGCTAGACCAGCTGAAAATGAGGAAACAGGTACGTTTTTTCAGTCCCCTCCCCAACACTCATGCTTGTCGCAGATATGTCAGGGACAGGGTGGTGCACTCACTTGAACCACTTTCAGATAGATGCAAAGCATGTTATTTCAGGACAATTTAAATCTTTACACATGAACATTCTGGATATGAGGGCCATCATTCCAGCTTGTGTAGCATTTCTGACTGTTCTTCAGAACTCCACAGTACAAAGCTTGATGGACAACAAGTCAACAAAGGACTATATGAACAAAAAGGAAAGTGCTCAATCACCTCCTCTTTATCAAGAAGCAGTTAAGTTCTGGGAATGGGTCGGGTTACTTCTGGGAATAGTGTCATCAAGATGGGGTAGAGGTGGCTTTATACTTTCCAGGGGTCAGCACCAAGCTAACAGTATTTTAATGCATGTGCATGTAACCACCCACTCACTGCAGAAATCCATCCTCGATCCAGTATTTCTGCAGTGCCTCCTCCCTTCCATAAATTTACTTGCCACATGAACAATACCAAATGGCAGTACTTTTTTTTTTTTTTTTTCCAGAGTAGGGGGTGAATCCAGGCTCCCTACTGTATGTTTTCCTCCTCCACTGGTCTCAAGAGCTATGTCAACACTAGAAAAAGTTAGGTCAACTTTGTTAAGTCAACTTAATAAGGTCGACTTTAAGTGCTTTATTGATCTTGTCATTCAAACCAAATTGCCTAGAAAGGTACAGAAAAAGTGGGAGGGAACATACAAACACCCCCCTCCAATTCCCTACTCTCAACTGTAAATTAAAATACAGGTGAGGAAATGGGTGGGCACTTCCCCTCCCTGCTAACACCTCAAGGGAAATCCCCTTCTTTTCCCAGGTTGAGGTAAATTGGATGGTGAGCAGGGAGCTCCCTCTCCAATTTCAGCAACCAAGCAGGATAGAAGCTATGGAGGAGAGTAGTTTGTACACACCATGAAAAGAAGTAGCTCCCCTCCGATTTCAGCAATGTCTTAGAACATCTCACTACTCAGAGCCTATGCACTGCCACTGTGGTTCTCCCTTCATTTTCTTCTCCCATGCTACTCATTTTAGGTTCTTCAAGAAACTTAAGACCATCATACTTCTAGGAAAGGAGAAATACATTTACTGAAGAGTGTGTAGATAATGCTTGTACAAAAAATCGACTCAGAAGCATTGTTTTCTTAATTGATTTTGGATCATTTGCTTGGACATGACAGAATAAAATACTGAGGTGGAATTATGTTAAAGGTATCTAGTTGCTGCATCTCTCCTCTCCCCTTCAAAAGACTTTTTCTACTGTGGACTGTCATTTAAGACTCTTCCGGGTAAATGCTCTGAATATATTGATTTATGTTGTACTGGACTTAAGCTATTTTCCTTAATCATGTACTGAAGTACTGTAATGTCTACTTACACCTATTTATCTTTAGAGCATGACAGATGTGCTATCATTTTTCATCACATTTACTAATGGTGGCTTATTTAACTTTATTACTTTTATGTTATGGCTTCTTAGCATTTTCATTTATAATGGGAAATTATACTCATAGGCTTCACCGGTTAAGATACATTTTATTCTTTTAAAATAATTCTAGAGACAAATGTTTCTAGGGAGGGGCTCTCAGTCCTTTGGAGAAAGAAAGGAAAAAATCTCTCTTTTTAATCCTACTTTTCTTTCCGGTAATTTGACTTAACAGTACTTAGCTTTTCAGCTGAAATGTGTGCACATCAATGGCACAGTATATTGTGTCAAATGTCAGGTGTAAAGTCATTTCATAGATACATAAAATACACCTTTACATTCATATATTTGAATTAAGACGATAGTCTAAACCTATTGGCCCAGGTTCTCTGCTGGTGTAAATTGGCACATTTTGGTCCATTAAAGTCAATGGAGCTGTGCCCGTTTACACCAGTAGAGAATGTGGGCTATATAATTCAGCTCATTGATCTTACGTATCTATCAAAGCCACACAGTACTGTATTCCATATATGGAAATGTTTTGTTGTTTCCTGGTGGCAGGAATTGAGTTCTGTATTATCTTTAGGTTGCAGTAGTGCCCAGAAGTCCCAATCAAAGTCTGGGCCACATTGTGTTAGCTGTAATATAAACACAAAGTAAAATATAGTCCCTGACACTAAGGGCTTACTTCTGTATAAGGGCTTAATCCCCTGCCCATTAAAACAAATGGGGGACTTTCCATTGTTTTCGGTAAGTTTTAAATTGTGCCCTCCATGAGAAAACATTTCACTTCCCTATGTTAAAAATCCCATAAGAAGAGCTACTGTGGGTAGCAAGACAAAAAGGACACATACCATGCTCAGGTCTGTGCCTTAAAACCTCCTAATTCAGCAAAGCTGCTGTATATATTACAATCCTAGCAGATGTTCAGAATACAGGGGAGACATAATTAAGGATTCCTGCATGTCATCATTCATGAGGCATTTATCAGTCTACAGACAAACTATGAAGCATAAACAACCACTCTATCCCTTTCACAAGTGGTGCCCATGAACAGCTGCAACTTAACTGGGTTCATATTCATTTTTGCCAAGATTTCACAGACTAATCCTGAAAAAACATGTTTCCATGCTGACCACTCTCTTACAGGAGCAGCCTACATGTACCAGCGTAGGTGAAGAGAATGACACCTGAAACAATATAATACACATCCTTCAGTTTCACTGTTTGCCACAGAATTGTTTTCCTTCATAGAAGGAACAATAAATCTCCCTCTTTCTCTCTCTAGTAGTAGACGCCACCATTGGAACACATGAATACAATTTTGAAAACACTCTTCCTTAATGGGAGCGATAGGAAAAATTCAGTGTGCTAGTCCTGTGGCATTTTTAAAGACTAACAAATTTATTTATCACATGAGCTTTCATGAGAGAAAATCCCACTTCACCAGATGCTTTGAAGATGGGGAACTTACAGAAAATACATTTATAAAATTTATATTTATAAATAAATAAATTTGTTAGTCTTCAACCATGCCACAGGACTCCTTGTTTGTTTTGCTGAACTAGACTAACACGGCTACCCCTTTGGAACTGATTGATAGAGGAGATCAATACTATTTCAAAAGCTAAGACATAAAGAAACTTGACTTCCATAGGTTTCTTTCCGTGCTAGCCAGCTGAGGTTAAACTAGGAAAAAACGAAGGATTTTAAAGGGGCTATGGTAGATGATAGCCACACAGGAAATCTTTTCCATAGCTACATTCCTTGAAAATTAGTAACTGGGAACAGAGGCCGATTGTTGCAGAATGTAGGCTACATGGTGAGTCTGAATGGCGTAACCTTTATGTTGAAATGTTCCAAATTAATTTTAAGTTGTTAAAATAAGGGAGCAGTAAAACCCAATGTAGGTTCCAGGTTTGATCCTCTATGTTTCTTACAGAATATTTAGGCACTAGGTAACATTTATAATGATACAACCAGACTTTATTAAAAGGAAAAAATATGATGAGTTAAGCAAACACATGTAATTGCTACTTACACAAATGTTACTGGTATACTCACACTCAGATGAACAGATGTATCAATGAATGATCAGTCCAATAACAGAGTAAAAGTACAGCCTTATAATCTTGGAACCTATCAGCATCCGTTTTAATGTTAATTGGAGCTCTTCTACAATTTAGCAAAACTACTTCTTTTGTACTCCATTATAATACTGATTAACATTAAACAGCCCTTTACCATAATTATATTTCCCCCACCTTCCCACTGGGTCTTTACATTACACAGTAATTAAATTAACAATTGCACCAATGTCCTTCCCATACTATCAGCAGAGATAGCATTTTAATAAAACATTTGCAATACTCAAAAGTACATTAAAAACCATGCTTAAACCAGTTATAATCCAAGCATAATGGTAATATAATCCTGATTCATGTCCTGCTAACTCTTGCTTTCCCATAACATTCTACTTTCAACTAAACTTTTCTCACACTAGCAACTTCAATTTCTTTTTTGAGTGATTGCACATGTCCATTCCACTCCAGGTGTGTGTGTGCACTGAATTCAGTTTCCAGAAGTTTTCCCCTCAGTGGTATGTGTCAAGGCAAATCGAGCACCCTCTGGAGCCGCATGCTCATATCACCGGTATAAAGGGCCTAGTCAACCCTGCACCCCTTCAGTTCCTTCTTAGTGTGTGTGACGGTTGCTGGAATTGCTGTCCTTAGTTTAGCAAGCGCTCAGTTATTTTCCCTGTTACTTATTTGTTCATAGTTAGTTGTAAATAGTTTTAGTCAGTTTACTCTGTTTTAGGGTAATTTTTTTTAACTTGAGTTAGTGAAATTTCCACTGGTTGCCCAGTGCTGAGGCATGCTTCAGTCACTGAGCTTCAAGCGCTTGTCTCCTGCAATGAGACTATGTCCCTGAGTGTCCCACACTTAAGTTGCCTGAAGTGACTAGGAGAAGCTCATGTTGGGGACCATTGCCAGATCTGCAGGGACGTTAAGCATCACAAGAAGAAAAATTAGTTACTAAACTTATTCTTCAAGATGTGTTGCACATATCCATTCCATGACCCATCCTCCTCTCTCTCTCTATCACAGTCTTCCAGAAGGAAGACACTGTGTAGGTCCCGGGGGTTGGCTAGGGTCTTTATATCAGTTCTATGAAAGTGCAGCACCAGAGGGTACTCCAGACACCCCAAAGGGTATCACTGAAGGAAAAATTTCCAGTCACTGTGCTTGGGGCACACACACACACCTGGAGTGGAAAGGACATGTGGAACACATCTTGAAGAACAACAGTTATGGAAGTATTCCCATGCCCTTCTACACATAAGTTTTGTGCATGTTAGCCTACCTTCTATTTATTTCTTAAGTCAAACCATTTTATATGCTACAGTGGGTAGGGATTAATGGCCACTTTCTGATTACATGGCTATCGTTGGTCACCAGATTAAATGAGAACGCCTTTTTCCCCCATGAACTCTAATTAGATATATGATGCCGATTCAGATATTTTAGTTGTAGATGAACCCTTTGTATCTTTCTTTAATTGCTACTGCTTTACTGAAAAGACAGATTCTGAAAAATTCTTAGTAACATAAGATGCTCTGAATCACAGTGATGCATTTTATTATGATTTCTTACAAGATAAAACTATGTCCTATAATTAGAGATGAAGGGCACAATCATGCCCTCAATCTACATCCACAACTCCGTTTGATATTAGTAGAAGTTGCATGCATGAAACAAAGGCAAAAGACTGCTTTAAGATTTTACCAGACTTTGAGGGAGGAATAGATAGCTCAGGAGTTGGAAAATTACTGTTGAGCTCTTCGTCTCTAATTTACAGTTTCTAATTTGACTCAGTGAGTTAATGATCAAGAAATTCATTACTATGACTGGCAGCGTAAGTTTGAAATTATCCAAATCTTTGATGCTCTAAAACCAAAAAACACTATCATAAAATAATTTTGTATATCTGTCTGGAAAGAGAAGTGGAAACACAAAAATAACATGAGAAGAGTCTGTTCTTGGGATGTTTCCACTTCATCTGTGATTAGAAGAACCTAGAAATCTTATAAGAGAGTTGATTTTTCACACCAAAGAAATTCACGAAAGAATAGAGGGACTGATCTGAATTTTTGTGGGCTTCTCTAAATTACCCTAAGCTACCAAAACTTTTGAGGTTAGTCTGTCATTAGTAACTATTTAACAGCTCTTCACTGGCCTGTAAAGGAGCAACAGATTCTCAAACTGGTTCCTGCTGGGTAGCGTCCATATCCCACAGCACACCACCACAACTGGTAACCTTGTTGGTATTTTCAGCTGGGGGAGAAGGGGAGGTGTATGTGGGGAAGACTGAGAATGGTGACAGAGCTAGTATCTCATCACTGGAGGTGGTCATCATGTCAAGGCTGACATATTGAGAGGATCAGGTAAAAAAACAAAACTAGCAGATCTTTGCTTTATCTGTTTTGTGAGTAAATAGAGGATATAAGCCTTCAGAGCTTGCAAATCCAGTTCATTTTATAAAGTATAAAAACATTTTCATTGAAAATACATAATAGGTTTTTTGCCATTTAGTTTAATTTCTCCTCCAGTTGCATGTGGTGAAATCCTTAAAACCATAATTCTATTGCCACAGTAGTTAGAAATCTATTTATAGTATGGTGAAGCACTCAAAAACAAAGCCATGAGCAATGAGATGGTGAAAAAACAAAAAACAAGATTCTTCAGAAGGATTAGAGAAGATTAATGGCACTGTTCTTCCAGTACATGCAAGAGTTTCTTAAATGATTGCTGATTCTGCTAGTTTTTGATATTTGCCTCTTATGGTCCAGTTACTTATCCTTACTTGGTAGATGTTGAAAAATCACTATGATTACAATTTTGTGAACTGTTTTGGTTTGAAGGTTACAGAAAAAACAGAGCCCTTCTTCATGGATTGTCATCCAAAGAGTTTGCATGAGAAAAAAAAATTTCTTTCTGGACAAAAAAAAAGAAATCACTCACATTGAAAGATTCTGATTAAAATAGGCAAGTTTGAGACTCCTCCTAGATGGCAGCCTTGTGTTGAAACAGTGGATCATGAGTGAAGCAGTCTAAACAGGGGCCAACTGTCAAACAAATTGCAAAAACTTGCAGTGTAACAACCAAAAGAAAAGTGATGGTATTTAAACCTTAATATTTGCTTTTAATTCTAAACTAAATAAACTGAAAGCTGGAAACTGATAAGTGACTTCTGACATTAGGCCCTCGTGTAAGTTATTGTCACTAAAGAAATGCCACTGTTCAGCAGCGCCTTGGTGGCCAGTTAGTGGCTCAGAAACAATCCTTTAAATCAGAAACTGACTTTCAGTAGGATAGTAGCATAGTTTGTACAGATCAGGACAAATACTCATCTTCAAGTGATAGTCCCTATGTGTATTCCACACGTGGGTGCACATGCACGCCACGCCATCTGAGTCTGGAAGTATTTCCAAGCAGTGTCCATTGATCTGTACATGCGTAGTACATCTTCTTATGCTCTCAACCAAGGGTACAAGGGGCAATGCAAGTTGATGCCACTCCACTTCCTTCTTAACACCACATAATCTAATTTGGAATGCCTGTCCCTTTTTTGCTCTTTGTAGATAGCTTGTAGTTTACTGTAGTTTATAGCCGTGGTTTTCAATCAGTGTGCCATAAGAATTGTCCAAGTGTGCCATGAAATTTTGTACAGAGGTAATGAAAATCCATGTGAAAAAACATTGTTTCATTTTAAACAATATTCTCTGCAACCAAAACTGCAACTCACAAAACTTGTGAAAATTAATCATCAAATTAAAAGTGAGGTATTGGTCTTTCTAAAATGTGAACATTCTAAACGCAGGTGGCCAAAGGGCAAAATTGAGATGATGTGAATTTGAAATATTAATGCATTTAATTCTTTAGCTTGTTGCATGTACTATGTTGTGAATCTCTCTAGTAAGACTGTAACCCCAGTAAATGTAAGTAAATGTGATGTTTCTGAGTAATCTATTCAGCTGGAAAAAGTGGGTGTGCCATGGAACTGTCTCTCATTGAAGTGCGCCAGATTACTGAAAAGATTGGGAACCACTGGTTTATAGAGTTAGCTAACAACTTACATAGCATAGAATAGCATAGTATATAAGGTCTCTGGTTAGAGGTCTCGATTCTTCACCATCTGGGACTATGCCTAGGATCCTGGACTTCAAGAATTGTGTCTTCTCTTCTCTTTCTTTCTCCATCAGCAACAAATCTCAGTAATGTCTCTACTATCTGGCGTGAAGCACACACCTTGGCGAAATGTGATCTCTAGAGTCTAAGTCCTTCCTGACCAGTACCAGGGAGGCTCATGAACTCAGTCTCTGCAAGTATTTGTTAGAGGAATCAGTGAGGCCCAGGGAAACCTAAAATATAATAAGGACCTCTCTTTCAATGAGACCAACCTCTTCAGTAAGGAGATGCACGAGTCCCTGTATTTTTTGAAAGATGTGTGGTCTACCCTGCAAACCTGGGAACTCACATCCTAGCTCCTAGGCACAAACCGCAGAGGTAGCCCTTTCAACTGTGACCCTACATGACTACCAATTCTGCTACCACTATCCAACTGGGAAGTGCCAGAGGTTCCAAAGTCCCCAATTCCCAGCCCCTGCCACTTCCTTGACCCTCGGCCAGCCATAGGCCACATGTCACTTTTGAGATTCCCAAACCACCTCCAATGCCAACCATCTCATTGCTCGTGGCTCACTTATCCAGTTCATCCACTGTGGGGCAAAATCACTACCAATACTTCATAAGTTTCTCTCCCTTCCCGCTTCACTGCCCTCCCACCGACTCTTCAACAAGAAGCTGAAGCTGAGCTCCTCAAGGTACAAGAGAGGGTGTTTCTTCCCAATACCAGGAGAGAGACTTTTATGCATATTTTCTTGTTATAAAGAAAGATTGTTGGCAGAGACCCATCCTAAATCTTCCTCTGCTAAATACGTATATCAAGAAATTAAAGTTTGGAATAATGGTAGCACCAATGATTCCCTCTGTTCAACAGGGAATGTGTTTCATAGCTCTTGACATGAGAGATGCATATTTCCATGTGGACACACACCCACTTCATAGGAAAAGTCCTCTTTTTTATAGTGGGACACCAACATTGCTAGTTCTACATTCTCTCGTTCAGCATCATGACAGCACCAACAGTATTCACAGTGGTAATGGCCCAGATGTGAGCTGAAGGACACACAGTTTTCCCCTACCTGCACAACTGCTCCTGATGGTGCAATCACAGCAAGTTGCTTCCACAATCTAAAATCTCTTCAAAACTTCCAGGTAGGATTTTACACAATGTGCTGAGAGTTCATTGCGATGTTCAACAGACAGCGTTTCAGAGTTTTTAAAACACACACTAGGTAGAATTCGGTTTTTGAAAAAATGATGATAGCTGATTGGAACACTGGAGAATTCTGATAACACCAGAAAGTGATGAAATAAAATACTTATAATGAGATCAGATAATATAATTGGAAACGGTGGCTCATTCAGTGATTGTAACAACTGGTTGCATACAGAATAAACTTACCGTCACTGAATCTGTCATCATGAGATCATAAACTTTCAATCAGATTTAAGTCTTGCAGTGCTTTGATAAATGTGTTAATACTTTTACTTATCTTCTGTTGAAGGTGTTTACATAGTTTAAAACTAAGAAGCCAGTGGGAACTGGGAACTCTTTAACTCTTACTATTAACCTCAAAATCAAGGGGTTTCCTTTTTTAAACATTCTGCAGACTATTTACAGAGGATCTTTTCTCTGCTCAACAACTGATCCCCTCATTGTGTGGTTCCAGAAGTATTTACTTGTGATCACCAAGAAAAGCTCTGTAGATTACTGTAGGTAGGTTCACTGACTTATCATTAGAGAAAAACCTACCATAAATTCATTTCTGTCTCCCATCTTAAACTGCACCCATCTTCATTCCATCACTTTCACATTCATATTCATCTGTGGCTAAAATTTCACAACAATGTATTTAATATAGATTTAAAAGAAATCAGTTTATTGTAAACATACCTGTAGTGCACAGCCATTTATTAGATTATCAAAGCTACACAAAAATCTCAATCAGGTGACCATACTTTATTCCATCACAACAGCTGTTTTGATTATATATGCACAAAGGGCCTCACCTAAATACCCAGAAAAGCCAATGCGAGTCCTTCCCATTAGATCTGAATCAGCTCCTGAGGACATTGCTACTGATAGAAAAAGCAAGCTTCTTTATAGGAATGGGAAAACTACCTTCTCCAGAATGATTCAAGCTTTGTTATTTGAATCTGTAGTCTACAATACTCTTCAGACATCAGAGATAAATAAATCATCCATGCAGAAAAGAACTTGTCAAATCCTATATTTAATGAAAATCTATCTGCAGCCATCTTCCCAACATTAATTTCAATTAAATACATTTTTAAAACTTTTCATTCCATATTAATGTTTCCAGTGCTAATTTATAAATCTCATACAAACGTTTGAACAAATGCCTAGCTGCAATGACATTTATTTAAGATATAAAAATCAATTCTACATATTTTGTATTCATTTTCTGGCACTCTTAAATATGTGTAATCAGGTTAGTAACTAAGCCATTAAAACCTTAAACCTCATGTTTTTATACTAATTAAACTGAATTGTGAAGAAAATATTTTATGCAGAATATTGTTTTTATTTTACCTCCACTTTGACTAAGGTGACCAAATACAAAACCGCTCTAGCTTTCACAGTTAATGGTTTTATAATCTATTTTGTGCACTATACATCAGTTCACATAGATTTTATTTTTTTTAAAAAATTGGCTGTATTTAACAGCATTTACAATAAACTTTTTGTAATGAGTTATTGTACAAATGGAGGAAAGACATAATAAATCTTGCATGAACTGTTAGTTCAAAATTACACAAACAACTAAGTGTATCATTTGTATTTAAATAATTGCATAACCTAAAATACAGACACAGCCAGTGTTATTGAAATATCATAGGGCTCATTTAATATGAATTCTATGTCATGCTTCATGCATAATTTTGAGTTGCAGACTATTTTGACATTTAGCTGAAGATTACTGATAGCTGTTGAGATTTTTTTCTTGATTAAATACATTTATTTTTACTGCCAAATAATCAGTTGTGGCATTTACTACTCTAAGCAATTGTGCTTATTGCAATGAAAGATGGTACAGATTTATAGTGTTGCCGCTGGCTACTCTTTAAAATCAGAATTACACATCACAATCAAAACTGCACTAAAATCTAAATAAGCAACAATTCCTACATTTCTTTTTTAACTTTAACTAATCGTACAAGGATCATCACGGTTTGGCTTTACTTCCCCTTCCAACAATAAATTCATCACAGCTTTAGTCAAGTAGCTGCATGTTCCTCTTTTTCCTATTGGGGGAGTGTTGTAAAATGAAGTCATGTCATCCTATAAAAACAAAAAAAAAGTGTTTTTCTGTTGATTGATAGGAATCAAATTTAACCACCAGTAAAAAGTAAATTAAGGGAAACCAATTTATAGATGAAAAGTGCAAATCACATTTTTGACATCATCAGTCATTTTGTATGACACTCATTTTCAGAGTCTAATTCTTTTGTTGAATTAGCTGTCAATAGAAATTTTAAATCTAAACATTTTCTAAAGTACAGAATACATATGTTTAATTGCTTAAAGATGTTCTCAGAAATCTTAGAGTATGCTTATTCAGGCATACTTTTGTGGAAAAAAAACCCAAAACTACAAATTCTGCTCCTCTTAATTTCCTGATATCAGTTTCTTCACATTGTTTGCAAATCATACGAGTTAGGTAATCTCTCTTCAAACATTATGGAGAGGCTGGTTGCAATTTCATGACTAAGGTTTTGTTTAAAAATGTAGCTAAAGCAAGGGACTTATTCCACTAACCTTATCAGAAAAAAACAAATATTTCCTTCCTAGACTTGCATCACATAAAGGAATACAGGTACTTTAAAATTTGACTTCTTACTCACTTAGGCTACGGCCTGGTCTATATTACGGTGCTAAGTCGGCGGGAGATACACAATCTGCATTCCGCAGAATATGCATCTCCCGTCGATTTAGTTAATCTTACTCACCATGGCCTCTTCACTTGTTGCCGTTGACTTAAAGCGCTCTCTGGTTGATGCAGGGGGTGGAGTTATTATGTCAACTGGAGAGCATTTCTGGGATCGAATGAGCGGGTCTACACTGCCAGTTCAATCGATCCCGCTGCATTGATCCTCAGGAATCAAAACTGTTTCAGCAATGTACATAAGGCCTATGTCTACACTACAGCAGCACAGCTACAGCACAGTAGCTATTCCTGTAACATCCTTTAGTGTAAACTCAGCCTACAGTGATTGAAGGAGTCACTCCAGGAACACTACCACCCTGAGTAACAGGAGTTATGTTGACAGAAGCATTCTTCTATCAACCTCGCTAGGTCTACAATGGGGGAATAGATTGACATATCCATGGCACTCAAGAGTGTGGATTTTTCATACCTCGACCTCTGTTGCTATGTCAACCTAAATTTTAAATTAGACCAGGCCTTATTTGTGAGCATACTGTCTAATATTATACATGAAGTAGTGATTTTCAAAGATCTTGATTTGTCAAAGTAGTTAAGCATGTTATAATTATCTTGCTGAATTAGGTCCAGAGTGTGAAAAAACCTAAACTAAGGATTTCTTGTAATTTTAGTGCATTTATTGGGAATGAATTCCAGGCATCTTAGCTTCACGTTAAGCTTTCTGTGTTGGAATAATTACAGCATATTAACAGAGAAGTACGAAGAAGTAGAGCTGGTCAGGAATTTTTTTCTTTGACACAAAGGTTTTCATTGGAAAACTATCTATTCATCAACACTGGAATTCTTTTGCTGAAACATATTTTCCCAGGACGCTTTTTCAGGATGGAATTTTACTTCAATCTCTCTGCTCACTCCATTAACGACTTGTTAACAGCTGTGCTCAAACAAATGAATAACAAATCGAAGCTTCAAAGAGAAACTGCAAAATTGGAATTTATATATAAATTTGATTCTGTTTCCTCAGGGTTAGACAAGGACTACGGATTTTTTTTTCTCATTACAACAGGTGATTTGACCTCACCTTCCTCTATATATGCTGTTCCCCAGTGTTTGAATCTTAACAACTGATTTGCTGTTACAGCCTGACCTGATCCTATGACTTACACTTCCCTGCATTTATTTTCCTCCCATTCTATAAGCTCCCCATCTTCTAAGCATCTGACCAAGTGGAATTTTCTCCCACAAAGGCTCATGCAATAAATAAATTTGTTAGTTTTTAAAAGTCCACAGGGCTCCTTATTTGATCTGAGAGATACACTCGCAGTCTACCTAATGGCTAGAGCGGTGGTTTTCAAGCTTAGGATCGGGACCCAGTACTAGGTCACAGACCCTCAGGCACTGGGTCATGGCAGTTCATGATGCCACTCCCAAAAGACTGGAATGCATTAATCAAAGATGGAAATGTTGGGTCGTGGGCATAAATTTTTTTTTCCAACTAAGTCCCGAGAAAAAAAGTTTGAAAGCCACTGGGCTAGGGCACTCAGGATGTGGGAGGTACACTGACTTGAAGATGGATCTCCTATATCCTACCTAAGTGAATGTTCTAGTCATTGGACTATTTGGCTAGCTGGGCTGGGTGCCTATGTCACGTATTTTCATGAAAATTTTCAAAAGGTCTCAAGTTTGTCCTGCTGTGGAACATGAACATTTTGAAATCTTGAAAATTTTCATGGATGGGAAAACAGTTTCCCAACTGAATCTATTAAGTAATGGCTTCGAAACACTAATTTATTTTATGTTAATGGCAATTCTAGTTCTTAAAACTAAGGAACTTATTTAATACATTTTCTAAATCTAGGATTTCAATTTGTAAACAAGCACATAAAGTTCCAGTAATTAGTATTTACAGAAGTTACTTACTAGCAACTATTCTTCTTTGAGGGTTGCTTTCATGCATTCACAGGTAAGGGAGCTGACATATTTAGTGAGCTGTGGAACTGTATCACAAAAGCATTTTCCACTCTGTGGTGCCATAGCGCTCTTCTGCTAGGGTTACATCATTGGCTCCATCTACATAAGGAGGCACCCACCTCTCAATCCCCAACCACCTCAGTTCTTTCTCCCTAGCCTGCAGAATCCTAAGTTCAAGAGAATGGTGGTGGGCAGCATGAATGCAGAGGTAACTCTTGAAGAAAAGTTTCTTACTTCTTTAAGGGTCTCTGTGCATTCCTATGTATGGGAGCTTAATAAACAATGCCCCCCTTTCCCATCATAAACAACGGAGAGAAAACAGTTCTAGGAAGAATGAACCGTAGCACCACCTTATCAAACAAATGAAATTCAATAAAGATAAGTGCCAAGTACTCCACTTAGGGTTGAACAACCCATTGCACACATACAAAATGGGCAATGACTGCCTAGGAAGGAGTATTACAGAAAGGGACCTGGGTGTAATAGTAGACCTCAAGCTAAATATGAGTCAGCAGTGCAATACTGTTGCAAAAAAAGCAAACACCATTCTGTGGTGTATTAACAGGAATATTGTGAGTAAGACACGAGAAGTGATTCTTCCACTCTATTCTGCATTAATTAGGCCTCAACTAGAGTACTGTGTCCAGTTTTGGGTGCCTCATTGATTGAAGAAGCCATGAAACCTATGAATCCTAAGAACTGTGTCGTTTGTACAGGTCGATAACTGAGAGAGTTATCAGGGAATCTCTTTCTAGGATACTCTCTTCTGGGAGAAAACTCTTGGTCTTTAGGGGACCATCAGAATATTATGAATGGTATGCTGTTCTATTTCCTCAGGAGTCTCCTCCCAGTTGCCTCACACACTACTTTTCTTGAAGACACAACTGTGTCTGCATTAAATGAAACAGGTGGTTTTGAAGGGATGGGATGAAGTTAGGAAAACCACCATTACCAGTGGAACTACCTTGGGTCCTAGAAGGCTCATTGGCATTAGTGTGATTGCTGGTGTTGACATTAATGCTGAAGTAGTTTTGGCAGAACTGAGTAAAGCTTTGGTAGTCTCTTGATCATATGACCAACTAGATAATTAAAAGGGGCTCACATAAGGTCTTTCCAAGTGGATGGTACTTTCAGTAACAAAAACCTGACAGATTTTATGTAGCAGACTGGAGGAGCTTGTGTGGTCAGTTCTGAAAAAATTCCATGTTCTTCTGTTATGTTCCAGATTGATACAGATGATGAATACTGCTGCAACAAATCAAGCAGCAGAAATGTAGCAAGAAGTTTTGACAGAGAAAACCAGTTCTATGGGGAAACTGACTGTGTTGGAAGTATGCACATCAGTGAGATGTCCAAGTCACTTGACACCAGAGCCTCAGACTGAGAAGTGCATGCCAGCAGTAGTAAGGAGAATCCAAAAATGACATGAATTGTTGAAAGAGAACAAATGTCTACTTTTCTCCTTGTGTTTGGACCCCCTTTGCATGCATCCAAATGCTTCCTCTTGTCTTTCATTTTTCCTGAAATGGGGGTATGAGAGGATCCAGAAGCCTGATTCTCAGTGACTGTGTTGAATACTGCCAACTCTACAGGCACTGAGGGAGTTTTCAGTTTTGGAGCACTCTGTTCTGATGAACTTTGCAACAGTGAATGTAGCCTCAGTCCACTAAGAATTTGCCTTTTGGGAGTTGACTTCATAGGTGGCACAGAGGCTGGGCACCAAGATGCATCTCAGGTCCCTTTACAGAAGATCATGGCAAAGCAGCACACATTGAAACTCTTGGGAGGTTGAGGATGGCTGGGTTGACAGCTCAAAAAAGCCAATAACACCTACAGTCCCACCCACCTATCTCTCCTTCCCCCTCCAAGGAGTGAAGGTGAAGCAGATTGTGCACTGGGACACTTCCTGAATCTCTTACAGGCACATCAAGACATTGATCACATGCATATGCCTCTGAAAAGATGGCTGAGCAAATCACACCTCTTTTAAAACCCTAACAGGGTACAGGACCCAACATAGTTTTGGGGATAATCCGAGGCAAGCAGCCCTAACAGCTAATTAACTATACTCTAAGGAACTAACGAAGAATTAACTATAACAAGATAGACCAATTAACTCATATACCTGAGAGATATTTCATTTTAGCTCTCTGCAGTTGTAGTGAAGGAACTGGGATGGGAAGAGCACCTCTCACTGATGTAGATGAAGCCAATGATTTCATGCTAGAACAAGCACACTACTGCCCTTCCCCAGCAGACACAACTTTTGATACAGTTCTGTAGCTCATAGCAAGAGATGTCAAATCCCATAAGTGGGAACTGTCAGAGGCCATTGCAGAAGGAAGACTATGATTTTGGAATTTCTTTTTTAAAAACTATTTAACGACCACTGGTTAATTAGAAACCAATGCTGTTTCCTGTTGTAGAAAGAGCTTGGTTGTGGCTACCTCCTCTAGAATCAATAATCAATGGGTAAACACTTTAGATGCACAACTGAATTTGTGTTATCACCAAAATGTTCTTGTTGAGGTCAGTGGAAGTTTCTTGTTGCTCAGCATTTATGAATATTGGGACACTTAGGTTTTTAAGTGTTTCCTATTGTGTATCTATTTAGATTCAAACACTACCACCATTGACCTTATTACCCTATCAGAGAGGAAACATTTCATTTTAAGATATCAACCTTTTCTAAGAACATTCAGATTGCTCCAGCTTTATCTAAACACTCATTCTCGCATCCAGTAAGGTAGGACCACTTTCCTTCAAGCATCTTTTTGGACTGGTTTTCTAGCCCACAAGAACTTGAAGTTCAATTATATTTAGAATGTGCATCTCTGTTATTATGAAGCCACCTTCACAGGAACGACAGGATCCGTCTCTCATATTACATAATACTTAGGTAGAATGAAATTTCATCTCTTTCATTTGGGAGTTCTGAACGTCTGTTTTATTTTTAGTCTTACACATTTAACATTTGAAACCAAATTTTGTCTTTGAGAAGAATGAATATTTTACTCACTTGCTTTTCAGCTCCCTTTAACTTGGCTTCATCTTTCTGGAAATCATGAAATGCTTCTTTTACCAGTTTGTCCAGATCCACTTTATCTTGAAACTCTAACTCAGGATTTCTCTCCAAAATAACAGATACAACCATTAACAACTGGAATAGGGGGAAAAAATAAACACCTTGAATTTAAGGCCAGTTTAGAATCAGGTTACATAAAAGATGACATTGGAAACAAAAGCTTATGCTTGATTCAAGGTATAAAGCAGCAATTGTTGAAGAAACATTTTTATTATGGCACTGTAAATAGTTATTTCTTAAATTTTGAGTTTCTATATATTGAAAAAGAATTATGTAAATTACAAGTTAGAAATTGATAAAGGAGGTAGAAGAGTTAAAAGGTCATTATAGTAATCTGAAGAACTAACAACCAACACTAGAGAATAGACAAAGAGTTAGCAGTAGTCAAGGGCAATTGAAATCTACATGACCAACCAATGAAATCAATATAAACAACAAACAACAAATTTAAGTTAAAGGCTCCTCAGTTCCTTGCAGCTAGAACAGAATTTTAAATGGGTATGACTGGCCTGCAGGCCTTAAGGGCATGACAAGCAATTGGTGGTGGAATGCATGTTGATCACTTATGTCCGTGGGGATTCTAAGTCAGGATGTTCCACTCAACATGCCAGTAGTTGTTGGGCCTGATCAAAATAGTTTGAAACTCCTGAATACCAGGGAATATCCAGGAAGAGATTCCTAGTCGCAGGCAAGAAATCTTACAATACACAGAGGCCAATTCCTCTGGCAGTTATTGAAGGAGAACAGCCTCCTGATTTGCTCAGAAAGGATGCCCTGGGCATGGTTCTGGGAGGAAAAGGTGCACAACACGATGGCAGGGTTCTCTCTTGCCTCACTTTCTTAACATGTTGTAATACTGGAACTTGCAGTAAAATATACTGTTGACTCATGGGGGCAAGTGTGGCTCCTTTGACTGCCTAACAGAGATGGAAGGAAGAAGTAGTCATCTGGCAGTTGGACCTGGGTGCTTAGGACAGTTGGACTTCAAAGAAAGGATCCTACAATAGCCAAAAAGTGTGACTTTTCAAGAATAATAGACTGGGGGTTGCATACAGTGCTACTCTGGAATTATCATTTTGTTTAAAAATCTGCTCCTCCTTTGGCCCAACATCATTAACTCTGTGGCTACTATTTACTTTGTTTGGTGAAGTATGGGGAACCCAACAATTTAAAATACATTATCCAAGTACATTTATGTGAACATGCTTAATATAAAACACAAAAATCTATGGAAATAGTGTCCTGAAACCAGCCTTAGTAGTTTTGATCTGCAAATGCTTGTGTGTAATTTTAAACCACTACTGTTAATTTAATTCTTTATTGGGTTATGTTACTCCTTTTTAAAATAGTTACAGTCAATTCACATATATAGAACTTCATCATATTGTACTGACCTCTACAATAACCTGTCTGTATTCAGGCTGATCAATATTTTGCAACATGTCTTCAACCAGAAGGGAAAAATTCATCTCATACATGGTCATATCAGATAATGTTGGCTGCTGAAAAAGAAATACAAATAATAAAATGCTGTATGTATTTTAAACATTTGATTTCAATCAAAAATATTTTCTAATAGAACCAGTTGGATTATTTGTTGTCAATTATTTATCCAACATTAACAATCTGGGCTCTGTTGGATCAAAGAGGAAGCAAATTTCTGAGTCAATGATAACAGCATTCAGTTAAGAGTTTTGTCAGATTTTTTCCCCCCACTCAGAATATTAAAATATTTTCACTGCAGTTACAAGCAAATAGTAAATGCAAAGCCTTATATATTAAGTCTTCTCATACTGAAGTGTCAGGCCAAGAACATACGACTCCAAAATGTTATTTTACGGCTGTATTTCTTTGTATTTTTCTTCTCTCTCCATAGAATATGTGCTACAAATAATAATGACAAAACATTCAGAAGTTTAAAAACCAATGTGCATCTCTCTAAATATTTTCTTTTTACCTGTGGTAAATATTTTTCTGCTACTATTAAACCATTGGGGGTTCTCTCCAAGATTTGCCACACTCTGTCATAAAAACCATGGGGAGTTCGATTCAGGGAACCATCTATTTGACGTCTGTTAAGCCAACATCTGTGGACAAAACAAAGTAATTGAAGGGCTTGAATAACCAATCTGTTTCAGATTCAAAACAAAGCTTTCCCGTAGATTAATTAAGCCATTAGGGTAAGCAATAACAGTAAATATCCATCAATGATGCACACACAATATGTAGTTTGGATTCTGCTTATTTGTCATCCTATTTTTGAGCCTTTAGTGAATCACATCTTCTAACTTTTCCCTGAAGCTATAAGAACTACCAAAGGAAGGTTACTCACCTTGGTGCAGTAACTGTTCTTCTTCGAGATGAGAGACCTCGTGGGTGCTCCACTAAAGGTGTTGGCGTGCACCGCATCACATCCCGGAGTGGCTGTTGGAGCAGTGCATGCAAGACAGCTGTCTCATGGAGTCCCTCGGTGCTTCTTTAGAATGTGCGCGGCTCCAATCGCCCTGTTCCCTTCTCTACCCAGTGAACTGTTTGAAAACTCTGAAGTAGAGAGGGGAGGAGAGCAGGTGGTGGAGCACCCACGGGGACTCTCATCTCGAAGAAGTACAGTTACTGCACCAAGGTGAGTAACCTTCCTTTCTCCTTCAAGAGCAGTCCCCACGGGTGCTCCACTGAAGGTGCGTAGCAAGCAGTGCCCTCAGTTGGACAAAGGGACTTCAGAGACATTACTATGTACAGATGCTAGGATTGCTAGCATCTCTTTGCATCTGCCTTTATCATTTAGTCTAGAGCATAATGCTTAATAAATGTGTGGGGAGAGGCCCATGTCACCGCTTTGCATATTTCTGAAATGGAAACATGGTTCAGGAAGGCAGTGGAAGCTGCAACTGATCTGGTAGAGTGAGCTCTTATATGTTCTGGCGGTGAAACACCTGTCTCTTTATAACTCTCCTCTATGCATCCTGATATCAGCTTGGATGTTCTCTGTGAGGAGAGGGCTCTACCCTTGCACATCTGTCTTCTGCTATTGCCACAAACAGTCTATTGGACCTTCTAAATGCTCTTGTTCTTTCTGGGTAGAATGCCATTGTGAGTCTGACGTCCAGTGTATGAAGCTGCGCTTTGTGGGAGTTGGCATGTGGTTTCGAGAAGAATACAGGTAAGCTGATTGTTTGATTCAGCTGAAAAGGTGTGGAGATTTTCAGAACAAATTTTGGGTGAGTTCTCAAAGTTATCTTATTTCTATGAAATATTGTATATGGGGGGTCTGCCATTAGTGCTTCTATTTCACTTACTCGTCTTGCCGACATAATGGCCACTAAGAAGACTACCTTCATCAATAGGTGTTTAAGTGAGCAGGTAGCCAACAGTTCAAAGGGTGGTTTGGTAAGAGCTTGTAAGACCAATTGAAGTTCCCAATTAGGTATGGGTGACCATATCTCAGGATATAGATTTTGTATGTCTAACATAAATCTTTTTACTATAGGATGCGAGAAGATAGTCGTGTGTTCCCTGCTAGAGTGGAACGTGGATATAGATGCTCAATGCACCTTCATTGAGCTAGTCGATAACCCTGTTTCCTTTAGGTAGAGAAGGTATTGAAGAATACTTGGGATGGAGGCGTATATGGAAGTGATTCCATGGGTCCTGCACCAGTTTGAGAACCTTGCCAATTTTTGAAGGTAAGTACATCTTGTGGATGGTTTTCTGCTGTTTAGCAGGACACGCTTAACTGACTCTGAACAGTCTAATTCCTCTTGTCTGAACCACGTAGGAACCAGGCCATTAGATGTAGTTTCTGTAGATCTGGATGGAACGTTTTGCCCTTGTTTTGAGACAGTAGATCGTGTCTGAGGGGATGGCATATCGGAGGCTGGATGGTCATTTGGTTCAGCAAGGTGAACCAAGGACATCTCGGCCAAGCTGGGGCTATCATTATCATTGTCACTACTTCGTGTCTTATCTTGAGTAACGTCTTGTGGATGAGCAGAATAGGTGGGAATGCATACAGGAAGTTGCCCGTCCACAACTGGAGAAAGGCATCTCCTAGGGATGTTTTCCTAATACCTGCTTGCAAGCCGAAACCTAGGCATTTGCGATTCTGATAGGTAGCAAATAAGTCTATATATGGGTATTGCCATTGTTGAAATATCCCCTTCAGGACTGTTGTATGTAATTCCCACTTGTGATCCCTTGGAAAGGCCCTGCTGAGAATATTGGTCACAGTATTGTGGATGCCTGGCAGGTAGGTTGCGGAGATCATGATGTTGTAACTTATGCACCATTTCCATAGCTTCATAGCCCCTACACAGAGGGAGGCTGATCTTGCACCACCGTGTCTGTTTATGTAGAACATACATGAGATGTTGTCCATCATGATCCTTACATGCTTGTTCATAATATGTCTTTGGAAGTACCAACATGCATTGCATACTGCACAGAATTCCAATATGTTTATATGGAGATAGGATTCTGTTAAAGACTATTTTCCCTGTGCTGTGTGGCCTTTGAAATGTGCCCTCCATCCTGTTAGGGATGCATCTGTTGACATTAACATGGTAGGTGTCATTTGTTGAAATGGAACCCCCAAGAAAAGGTTTTGAGCCACCTTCCACCATTGTAGTGAGTGCTTTATAGTCATTGGCAAACTCACTATCTTGTGTACTGAATATCTGTGTGGCTTGTATACCTGTGTAAACCAGAGTTGTAAAGTCCTCATATGCAGACATACATGTTGCACTACGAAGGTGGTTGCGGCCATATGGCCCAGAAGTTGAAGACATGTCAGGGCATTTACCGAGGGGAATGCACATGCTGTGTTTATGAGGGTGCTGAATGTTTCGAATCTGCTTTGAGGTAGCAATGCTCTTGCTCTTTGCAAATCTAGTCGTGCTCCTATGAATTCTATGACCTGAGTTGGTTTTATAGTTGATTTCTGCCAGTTTATGAGTAGGCCTAGTTCTTGAAATAATTTCACTGTGAAATATAGATCTTCTGTAGCCTGGACGAAAGTGGCGACTTTATCAGGCAATCGTCCATACATAGGAATATTGTGATGCTGTGTTTCCATAGGTGAGCTGCTACTGCTGCAAGCACCTTTGAAAATATCCTTGGAGCTGTTGATAGTCCGAAAGGTAAGACTGTGTGTTGGTACTGGTTGTTTCTGATCCTGAATCTTAAAAACCTCTGGTGGAATAGGTGTATTGATATATGGAAATAGGCATCTTGCAGGTCGAGGGCCATAAACCAGTCATTGAGTTCCAGAGCAGGGATAATGTTGATAATGTTATCAGTCTGAATAGTTGTTTTATGAACTTGTTTAGCCTTCTTAGGTCAAGAATAGGTCTCCATCTCACCAACTTCTTTCTTATTAGGAAGTAAGGGGAATAAATACCCTTCCCTCTCTGCTCTTGGGGTACCCTTTCTATTGTGCCTACATATAGTAGGTGCTGCACCTCCTGCTGTAATAGCTGTTCGTGAATTGTGTCCCTAAAGAGGGACGAAGGAGGGAAGGTGGACTTTGGTCTTGTTGTAAATGGGATGGTGTACCCAGTGCTGATAATTTCTAGTACTCATCTGTCTGTTGTGATGTTTGACCATTGAGAGTAGAAGGCTTGCAGTGGTTGTTGGTAAATCAAGGCTTGCTCTGTAACCTCTTTGTGGTCTTGCATACCCTCGACCAATTTTTCTAAATTGGGGTTTAGAAGGATGGTTCTAGGACATTGTTGGTTAGTTATTGCTCTGTCTGCATCTTTGAGTGCATTGTCTTCCTCGTGGCAGGTCTTGTCTTCGATAATTTGGCCTGTATGTGGATTGATATTAATATATTGGGTTATATGGTTGGTATCTGGATGTACGTTTTTTCATGTCTGTAGCATAGATGCCAAAGGTTCTAAGTGTGGCTCTGTCATCCTTTGATGTATGCATGGTGTCATCTGTTTTCTCAAAGAATAATTTCTTTCTATCGAAAGGGAGATCTTCAATCTTGTTCTGAAGTGATCATGGAAGATCGGAAGAGTGCAACCAAGCAGATCTTCTCATTACAATTCCCGTGGCCATAGATCTTGCTGCGGCGACTGCCATGTCCAAAGCTGCCTGCACTGCTGTGCAAGAGATTAGTTGACTCTCTCAAATAACTGCATGGAATTGTTGCTTCATTGTTTCTGGAATGACTTCAATAAAATCTGCCAGTTTTAGATAATTCATGTGGTTGTAATTTGCCAGTAAGGCTGTATAGTTCGCTATATGCATTTGTAAGGTCAACGAGATGTATACTGTCTTAGCTCTGTAACTGACACACTGGTGGCAGGGTGTGTGGGATCATGCCAATAGTGAATTTCCCATAAGTAGCAACAGCAGTAAAAACAAGTATTGTAGAGGAAAAAGCAAGGGAAAATTGTCCTGTATTCTTTCTGAGAAGAGAGTAGGGAAGAAAAAGAGACAGAGTTATGAATAGCTCAGGAAAGATGAGCTGGAAGAATTGTGGAGCAAAAGGAAGCTACACTCAAAGGGGCTGAAAAAGACATTGCTGGTTAGCCCGTTGTACTCAGATAACCAGAAAAGGAATTGTGGTTCAGAACTGGGTGAGGACTTAAGTAGAACACTCAGTTCACTAGCAGGCCAGCAGATGTCAAGGGAGACAGAGGCCAGAATAGTTCAGCAGGACTGAGACAGTCTGCGGATGACGATTCCAGGGAGATGTTTGGAGTATAATGTATGGAATGACTGAAAAAACAACTGGATGCTATTCAGTGTTTCTTGAATCAGCAGTATGGAGAAGGAAAAGCTGCAGTTAAAGAAAAGAAACTGGAGCTGCACTGTTCCAGCAGGAGGAGAAATAGCATCAGCATGAGCAAGATGTGAGAGAGAAACTATAAAGATATGTCTTGGACCTGGAGCTACCGCATATTCAGAGCATATCAATTTGGTAAGTGGAGCAGACAGCGACCACGAGCCTTAGGCAGCATAGATTATAAATGGTAACTTAGCTACAGGTATGGGGATGACATGGATTTGTTTTTATGCACTTTGGAGGTGAGCTGTGAATTGAATGTGAAGTTTCTATCTCCTTTACTGATGGGGCGAACTGTCACCCATATGGCCAGGGAGGACTATAGAAATTGCAAGCAATGTAAGCAAGCCTTAATGCAGAAATTTACATTAACATGCAAAGGCCCTAAGAGAAAATTTTTGATCTTGGTCTTCCACATCAGTTTGTGATTAGCATGGAGAAAATGCCCTCTGCTTCTATTCTGCTCATTTGTGATGCACCAACTAAAAACTGTGTCTCTGAGCGCTAATAAAAAGCAGTGTTACAACTTTGAAGGAGATACTACACGTCAGGAAATATGGCTGGACTTCAACATGCTGACAAGAAAGGGACTTAAACAAGGAGTAATGACAGCCCAAAAGAAAGAAGTCCACGAGCAGCAGATAAACACTGCTCTGTCTGATTCAAATTCCTTAAGTAATTAGTCTTGGGATGATATTGGTGTCAGGCTAGTAAGGAAAATGTTAAACACCAGATGCCTACAGAACGAAGGATGAGGCAAGTTTTTTGACATGTACAAGAAAATCAGAAAAACTGCAGATATTAAAAGAACAAACAAATCAATGAGTGTCTTCACTATCTCTGTGTATGTAATGTATGTCTGAAACATCATTGATTGCAGACACCCGGTGATTTAAGATGCATACAGATTATTTTAGAAACATACAGATTACGCAATCGATCTATTATGAACAGCAACGTGAGATACAAACCCAGATCTCATTACCTTCCTTGCTGCTGTGGCTGAAGAATATCCAACAGAAGCTGCTTCACTTCACTAGGCGACAGTTGATACAAGTCCATAGGTGGCATATCCCCAGCACGGATTTTTAGTTCATACTTCATAGCATGGATAATCCACCTGAAGTACAAGGAAGAAAATATTTATAGGACATTACAGAGATTACAAAGGTCTTTTTAATGACCTTTTCATAACATGTTGCCTAGACAGACAGCTGAAAAAATAATCATATGATTCCTTTTCGGTTTAAGTATATCTGGGATTCTGAATTGCATAACATGTATTTTTCATTAGAAGAGAAAAAAAGTGTTTTCTTAAACAAAATGATTTGATCCAACACCCCTAGAGAACTCAAAAAGAGCCTCTTTATGTTTCTTTGGCTGCCACGATATGCATCAATAACTGGGTCAACAGGAGGGTACTGGACCAATTATACTTTATGATGGAGTTCGTTGAAATTCCCAAAGTTAATTTTACAATTTGATGCAAACTGAAAATAATATTGTATACATAATTTTAGGAGATGGGTTGTAAAAATAATATTGATGTAAATGTGCCACTCACATGGAAGATATGCTTGCCCCATGAATTTGCACTTATTTCACTGACCTTCACTGAAAAAATCATCACTTGCCCTCTGATTAAAAAAGTCAATACTTAAAATTATTGTGCTGTTACATTAGAGAATGCATTTTGCTGATGAATTTAAAAAGAGAAACAAGTGAAATTATTTTACATTTAAAAGACTTTATGCTTTAGTGCAGTTTTAGCCTTTGAGAGCCATTTTTGCAATTCATCACATTTTTCTTTCAGTTAGTGTTCCCTTTTTGAAAGGATTTAATAAAAACTAATTATGCAATCAATGAAGTTTCTCTGTTCAGCACTCAGCCTGTGTGTGTGTGTGTGTGTGTGTGTGTGTGTGTGAGTGAGTGAGTGAGTGAGTGAGTGAGTGAGTGAGTGAGTGAGTGTGAGTGAGTGAGTGAGAGAGAGAGAGAGAGAACCAATGAAAATCCTGTGGCACCTCTGTTCACACATTCCCACCTTCTAATCACTGTTAATGGGCCTCATCTACCTTAACTGTATTGATTCTGTTAGCACTTGCTCTCCTCATTGTGATGTTTCTCATCCTTGCAAGTGTATGCATACCTCCTAACTGCAGTTCCCCTTCATACATCTGATGAAGTGGGTTGCAGACCATGAAAGCTTCTGCTTGAAGAAATTTGTGAGCTTTTAAGGTGCCACAGGACTTTCATTGTTTTTGAGATGGAAAAGATTTTCTTTTACATCTTCCAGAAATAATTGAGTCCTACAGTTTTTAACTGAACAATGAATATGAAAAGATATTGCATTGCTAGGTCAATCTACGACAGAGAATTACTCAGCTATAAGTCCGTTTTCTTATTAAGCATAGCTCCTTCAGCACACAGGTGCATCGGCTGTAAGAAGTTAAAAGATATTTGACTAGCTCTGGTCCTCTTGGCATCCCATAACACTCAACATTAACTTCACAGATAAGAGTATCTAGTATTTCTGTGATGCCAGCAAGGTTCCTACAACTGGACATATATTCTACATTGCTTTGTAGTGGAGAGCCTGTTTAGGAGTCAAGAAATGGTGCTGAATGGGAAAATAAAAAGAAATCACCTGGCAAGGTAGGAAAAACAGGCTGTACAGTCTCTTCTTGGAAGAGAATTCACTGTGGTAAAGGAGAACAAATTGACAGGAGAAGAAAAAGTTTTATCTGGAAACCTAGAAGTAGTTCGCTTTGCTCAGATATAATCAGATTGTAACTTCCTGATTCTCACTGATGATTCGTTAATCACACAGAAAGTCCCACTGATTTCATCCATGACCACTCATTTGATTAACTGTTCACTAATGTGAGTAAAAGGATTTCAGTCTATTCTGTAAGGAGGTGGAAATCTTAGAAAATGAATATACTTTGGATAAACTGAAAGGGTCTCAAATATATAAACTGTCACTTTTTGAAAGCTCATCAGCAAAATGCAATCTCCAATGTAACACGCCACAGTTAGGCATCTTAGCTTTAAAAAAAAAATCACTTTTATTGGAAATTGAAAGTTGTCATATTTGGGTATGTAAGAGAACTGATATTTCCCTTTACCTGGCAGAGGTGAATTCTTAGATTTTTGACTGGGTCAAGTTCAAAGATGAAATGAGCCACACACTTGTTAAAATTTTCTTTGCCAGCTCACTAAAGAACAGTAATTGGTTGGATAATCCATATCTGAATGTCCAGCTTCTTGATTTTTCATATGCACATTTAGGAGCACATATATTTTATAAATCCATATTCTGTCACAGTGTCTGTGGTATAATACATGATACTAGTTGCTCTGAACTACCAGGTATCTTTGATTTTGATGCAATAATACCTTTTTTTAATTTAAAAGACAGGACAGGGTAGCACATGGTATTTGGTACTGACTATGCTATTTAAAGTGTTCCTGTTATTCATAATTTATTTTGAATATTTACAGAGAAAAAGATTATTGGTCTCTCTAATATGCTCTCTAATAAGATGGGACCATCAATATGATGGTTTTAGAAAAGGATTAATCTCTTTAAGTATAATGCCTGGTTTTGTGAAAGATTCACAGAAGGGTTTTTTGGCTCATAGTTGACAATCAGTTAATGCAGAGAGAAGCAGCAATTGCCATGTCTCTTGAAGCTCAACAACCTAGGGTGAGGCAACCCATTTTAACTAACCTATAATCTAGACACCTACTTTGGATATAAACAAAAAATCCTAGTAAAACAGAAGACTTCATTATAGAGAAATTTAAGTTAGAGTTATTTAAAATATAGAAGACAGATACAAGATTTATAATCCTAATGATTAAGTCTGATTTTTCATATTCTCATAAATTCAGTCTGGCTGAGACAGGTGTTTATTCTAGCCAATAATCTATCATGAAGCAAAACGACAGTGCTTTTGATATCTTTTGATCTGTAGCTCTGAAGCTCCATTTGGGACCTAAGCCTTTGTATTGTTTTATTTAAGTGGAATACTAATAATGATTCAAAGAGAAATATAGCCTTAGTTCTCTCTTACTGGGTTTCCATGTATTGCAGCAGGGAATTAAAAAGGAAACTGCTGATAACTTAATTCTCTGGCTGGATTGGTACCAGGAAGGCGCTAGTGTACAGTACACCATCTAACAATTATTCCCCAGGGACCACTTACTTACTTGTGACTGAGAAGTATGCACAACATCCTGACTAGGCCCGTTCCTCACAAAAATCTATGCTGGTCTTGAAGGGGGGAGTGGTATAGGAGCTACCTATATGCATGCTGGGGACGCTCCTAAATGGGCAGAAACCTAATTTGGAAATTACATCTGTTGTCCACTCCCTTTACACCTCCTGAATAGTGCAAAAGAAGCTGAACAAGACAGCGAATCTGGCCATAATGTTTATTCATATTTTGGCCAAAGATGGCTCATGCTACATGAAGCTGTGTATTACCATCTTCAAGAAATTATTAGCAGATTGATATATTAGACTTTAAGAAAACAAAAACCCTGCAATTTCAACCTCCTTCCACCCCAAATTAGTCAAAATTACTAATTATTAATTCAAATAAACTCAGGTCATGTTTGCCTCTGCTGGAACAGTGATTCCAGAGTACAAATTGAAAAGCTTTTTAGTCTCTATTTAAAATCCTAAATCATAAAAATTTCATGTGTATCACTGTTTATTGAAGTTTTGAAGGCTGAGTTCCCAATCCAGGAAAATTAAACCATATACACACACCCAATCCTGAAATGCTACCATGTATTGCTGAAAGTTAAGACATCTTGATGTATACATCATCCTTGCCTATCACACAGATAGGCCTCAATTCCCCATACCCTCCCGCCCAACTTGGGAAGATCTCCAAAATAGGATACATCATCTTCTTTTTTACATGCTTTGATGAGCCATGATATAGTTAATGTTGATGCTTAAAGTTTCATCATTGGCACCTAAGTTAAAGCCTATTTCCATGAATGGGACCATACACGCCCAAAGCTGTCTTTGCAAACTCATGTAGATGTTGCTGGACTGCATCAGTTACACTCACTTCATGTTCTGAAAGGTGTCTCTGCAATCATAACTAAAGACTTTTTCAATAAATTAATTCAGAGGTTTTAGAAAACCATCAAGAGGCAGATCCATGCCTCCACACGTAGAGTAGTCCTTTGAGCATATCTTACGTTATGGGAAACACTGACTTCAATAATATAAGAGATTTTGTTCACAATATAAATTAATTCCACCTTTACTTGCCTGACATGTCCTGAGTAGCACCCTGAAACCATAAATGTTGTCACTAAGACTTAAGTCAGAGCAAGAAACATTTTCTTGGCTCTCTTTTGTGCTAGTTATGTCGTGAAATGTGATAAGGGCCTCAGAGTCAGGATAAGTAATTTTCAATTATTAAAAAATATATTGACTTTTAAATACTTATCAAATACATGTTCATTGGCAATTTGGGGTGTTCAACAACCAAGAGTTTGATTAATCGAGTTAATGAGATTACATGTGCCCCATTTCTCAGTAAGTGGTGAGAGACAGAGCCTACATGAGAGGCAGCTGTGTTCTACAAGAGATGTACTAACAATGAAAATTTGGTAGTTTGAAGAATTGAAGATTTGTGTACTGCACTTGGGTAATAGTGATTTAGATAGCCATATGATTTGATGATTAATACATTAGTATTAATATATTAGATTTAGCAATGTAGAGTGCTATTACTACCCCAACTCTCATATCAAAACTCAGAAGCAAACCTGTAGAAATTGCTTTTAGTAGACCATAGGTTCAGGTAATCAGTTACATTTATTTTCTGTGCCTGGACAAAACAAAACAATGTCATTGTCTTGTTACTAAAATGCAGAATTATCTTTGTAATCAGTTGATGCTAGGACACATAACTGGAGTAAGCAGATGCTGTAGAAAGTGTGTTTTAAAATGGAAAAAAAGTCATACTTGTGATGGGTTGTACCAAATATGCTTTTATTAACATTACAATATTTTACTATGACTAGAGAAGTGACTGGAAAACAGCATTACTACGCATGGGTACCTTGCAAATTAAATACATATACATACAGTTACATTCCTGCTAGAATGTCCGCCAAAGAGCCATTATCTACGCTACAGTAAAAGAAGTCTTCCAGATGTGTTGTCAACATGTATTTCTCTTCTGGTTTGCATGTACTCCATGCCCCCCCCAAAAATCAAACTTTTCAGTAGCAGTGTTCATTGGGGCCATACTTGCACCCTGCATGCCCGCTGGTGCCCTGGGGTCATGAAGGGTAATTTTTCTCCAGTTCCTTCATTAAGAGAATCCAGATTATTAGGGACTCCAACATACTGGAGAAGAAGGCTGGGTCATAGAATACACATGGACAAACATCTCAAAGAACCACAGTTATTGTACAGTAACTAATCTTTCTTTCTTCTTTGAGTGACTGTCCACATATCTTCCACTTCTGGTGACTCAAACATAACTCATCATGATAGTGGGCACACAGAGTATTCTGAAACTGACTGCAGTGCAGCTCTGCTGAAGTGGGCATCAGATCTAGAGCCTACTCCAAGGAACAATACTGAATGAAGGACTCAACTGAATTCTGGTAGTTGATTTGCAAATCTTCAAAATAAGGACTCCTCACAATGAGGCAAGAGAGGCAGCCTGATGTCTGGAGGAAGAAGTCCTAAATTGTCTAGATGGATCTAAATAGGTGACCATGTACCATGTGTGAATATAGTTTGCAACCCATTTTGACAGTCTTTTTAGTGAAGATTGATTGGCACTTTGTCAGTAAACGCTATGAAAAATCTAGGAGAGTTTATAAAGAGCTTTGTTCTGTCAAGTTAGCAAGAAAGAGATCTGACAACATCCTGGGTGTGAAGTTTAGCTTCTCCCCAAAGTGGGTGCAAGGCTTGGGAAGGAAGACAGGTAAATGGATCATCTGATTATATGAAAATCAGAAATGACTTTGGGCAAAAGCATCTGTTGAGGTCTTCGTGTCACTTTGTCCCTATAAAGTGGTCCTTCTATAAAGGCCTAAAACCTATCCTATACATCTGGCTGATATTATGGCAACTAGGAAGGCAATCTTCATGGAGAGGTGATACAAGAAGCAGGTCTCTAAGGGCTCAAAAGGTGCTCCCACCAAACCTGTTAAAAACATGTTGAGATCTCAGAATGGTGGAGTCTCTGTCTGATGGGAAGACATGAATGAGATCTTTGTAAAATCTATCCACTTTTCGATGAGAGAAGACAGAGATGAGAGAAGAAGTCTTTTCGATGAGAGAAGACCTAGCACTACAGGATGGTAAGCAGAGAGAGTCACCAGGTAATATTCTTATGGAGCTGATGGAGAGATCCAGCTGCTTTGAGATAAGCACGTTGTCCAGGATGTCAGTCAGCTTCAAATGCAGATAGATAACTACCTAATGCCCTCATGGAGAAACTCAAGTCAGTAGGATAGGTGAGTCTGGTGGAATCATTCCTGCTGCAAGCAAGGACGTTTTCAACTGCTAGAAAGCAGAATCTGCCAGTAGATGTCAGCCTGTCAACATCCAGGCTGTGAGATGCAGGAAAGCTCAATTCAGGTGTTGACTTGTCCCTCCAATTGTGTGACCACATCTGGTTGTATTGGGAACATGAGGAGGGAGCCATGCTGACAGGGTCATGAAGTGGGAATAATAATACTGCGTAGGTCTTACTGAGGTGATCATTTTTAGGGCTGCATTTTTGTCTGATCTCCCTGAGGACTCTTGGTATCAAAGAAATTGGAGGATAGGCATACATGCATCCCAGTGACCATGAAATCAAGAAGACATCTGACAGAGAACCAAGACTGGTTCCTGCTCAGGAGCAGAAACTTCAGCATTTGTTTTTCTGGTCAGATGCAAACAGGTCTAAGCTTGGGTACTCCCATCTGCACAAGGATGGAGTTCCTAAGTGACCATTCATAGCTGTCTAAGTATTGAAGAACCAATGCTGATGGGCCCATGCTGGAGCTGTTGCTATGACTTTGGCCTCATCCTGTCTTATCTTTAGCAATAACCTATGAAAGAGTGGGATTAGTGAAAAAGCATAAAGGACCTTCCTGATCACTTGCACACCTAGGTATACAGCCACTCTCTTTAACAACTCCTGATAAACGTTAAAGTCATCTGGAGAAGATGAAGTTGCACAAGATAAAATGGCCTTGTCTGGAGAAGATGAAGAGAAAGCTAAGACTGGAGCAGGGTAAGAACCTCTTCTACTAATTGTTGCTTGTTCTGGTTTTGGAACCTCTTCTTGATGTTCCATAGTGGACTTGGTGACAGACTCTGGGGACAGAGATGCTTGGTGCCTAGACTCAGCCCTTCCAGATGAAGGCACTGAGTACACATGATCTGGAAGCTGGGGGAAAATTTCAAGGGCTACAAAATGACCATCGACACGGGTCAGGGCGCCATTGTCCTGATCACATTCCCATAAAAATTCCCACTGAAGGGTCACAATAAAAGGCGAGAAGAGAAGATCTGTGTATAGGCTGGCAGGTCCAGCTCTGAGGTTGTGATACATGAGGTCCTACCTCCAAGTATGACGATGAGGATTTCCCTTCCTCTGACCATGGTGGGGCTGATCCAGTCAGTGCCATCGATTGGTGCCGAGACCCTGGTCATGGACAGAGTGATGCCATCATAGCAAGTTTCTCCTTGGACGGTACCAAGGGGCCATCTGTCTGGGGAGCGGACAACTGTGATACCAGAGGTTGAATCACTGGCAGAAGTGGCAGCAGTGGAGACTCCTGTAAGGAAGGAGACACTTGCATGAAGAGACAGAGCAGGTTTCTTGCTGCTGGAAATGCCTCTGGCCTTGTTGGCATTGAGATAGTCTCTTGTTGAGGTGCTGAAGAAGCTGATGGTACCATTTCCAGAACCAGGCTCAACAGTGCCATAGCAGACCGTGTAACCCGTTTGGAGGAGGGGGAGTGCTTAGGTTTCAGGTGCACTCTACTTGACTCCTTCCTATCCCTCTTCCCAGACTGAGTAGATGGAGACTTGACTTTGGCTTGTGCCTCTCTGTAAGTTTTGTATTTCTTCCTCAGTACAGGCAAGGGAGAACTGTGCTGGGATTCATCTGTACTATATCTGCAGGTGTGCTTCTCATTAAAGTTGTAATACTTGGCACCTAGTCAGACTGGGCCAGTTTCAGCAATAGCCTGAGAGCCACCTTCATCAGCAAGAGTTTCAGCGTTGCATCCCTATCTTCTTCATCTTAAGCCTGAACTCCCTGCAAATCAAGCATCAGTCCTTCACATTTTCTTCCCCCAAGCCTTTGAGGCAGCTATCGTGCAGGTTGCTCACTGGCAAAGGCCTGTAGCAAGAAGCATGTGCTCTGAAACCTGTTGACAGAGACATACTTTGGAATTGCAGGACTAGGGGCAGCTCTGACCTTTATATCTGCATGCAATGATATGCAGTGGCTCCAGTCTCCAAATAGGTACCACTGAGGCAATTAGTTTCCAATAGTCATGTGCTGAGTGCACCAACCCCAGGAGTGGAATGCACATCTTGAAGAAGAACTAGGAAAGTTGAAGCTTTCCACTAAGTTTTTTTCTTACTGATTACACTCCTCTACTGTACATAAATACAATATTACTTGATGCTAGAATTATAATGGTATTTTTACTGACACCCAAAGTATACTGTGAATATAGAAGAACAGAAATAAAAGGGCAGGGACCTATTTTTAGAATAAACTGAGCATAAATACTTCACATGAAGTCTAAGAAGCTTCAGGATAAAATTAATAATTCAGAAGATGGTGATGTTACCTGATAAAAAGAATATAAATTAAATCTAAAAAAAGTAAATCAGCAGTCAAGCAGAAACTACTAGAGAAAGAAAAGATTACAAAACCTTGGAAAACAGCTTCCATTTTACAAGCTTTATTTAGGTATAATGAACTGACTCCATCAAATAAATGAATCTGTCAGTCTTTAAAAGTGCCACAGGACTCTGTTTGTTTTTCTATAATAGACTAACACGGCTACCCCTTTGGAACTTGTTCATTATACTGCACGCCATATACAGCTTGTGAACTTTACTACACCCTGTATGATAAAAATGTTTTAATAGAGCTGGTACAGCAGAACTACATCCTACTGAATGATCTGAGATTTAGTTTGAAAGACAAGTTCTCTGAAAAAGAAAATGTCTGAGATATTTATCTGAACTAGTCATTCTAAATAAGCTGGAAATATTACTATCATAGAATGAATGTTACAGTAAGCTAAGTGCAAAATAAATGAAGACTGAAGTGCAAAATATAATAAATAAATAAAAGCTTCAGTATATTTGCTTATAGAAACCACTCACACATCGGGGCCATGATCTTAGCTGGGGAATCTAGTTGGGACCATAATACAAATAAGTAATAAAAAATAATCAAAAAGAATGTACTGACCCAACTCGTATTTTTAACATGCCACGAAACAGTTCAGGAGAGTTTGAGATGATCCAGCCAATATGAATGACAAGTTCTTGCTGAATTACAGCTTCCCTCTCATCTTGTAAATTACACTTCTTGTAGATGATGTTCTTAATTACTCCTGGAGACAAGGGATTAGAAATAACCTCTTCTTCATGGCCAAATGCTCCGAGAGTTACCTAACAACATTTACCAACAGTATAAAGGAAAAAAAATAGAAACAACAAAACAACAAATGACAATTATAAGTTAGACTTCATATTCTAAACTTTCCCTGGTAGCATTAAAATTTGAATTCAGGGCATAAAATAGTATGGTAGCACCTGATTGGAAAGAGTAACTAGCCCAATAGAGGGGGACCTTACTAAGCCACCACTTTATTTTGGAACAGTTTGGAATACATGTAACCCTTGATGGTTCAACAATAGTCCCTTCCTTTCTAGCAAAGCATCTTTAATATTAAGTAATCATGACTAGTGTTACTGTTTTCTTAATATTTTAATTTTTTTTTTTCAAAACTATGTTCTAGGTTTTATGATTTTAATTGAATCAAGATATTGGACTAGTTAGGCAAAAGGAAGACATGCTAAAAAACCATAAAATATTAAATTTCTCATCCACTGCAAGTGAAACTGAGTTACACACATACTTCCTGACACTTAAAAATTAAAAAAAAAGGTGAAAGTAAGCAACTCAAACCACTCTACATGCAAACTGACTTTCCTACATAGCACCAGAATCATGCTATCGGCTGTTCATATTTGGAATGATTTATGATAAAACTGTCATAACTCTTCAATATGTATTTGTGCTAATTGCAAGAAACATTTAATAATTGTATAATAAAAACTTTTTGTGTCAGGAGGGCAAACAATCCAATTGAGGGTTTAGGATAGGGGCAGATGTAAGAAGAGAACAAACATGAATGGTGAAAAGTTTCCCAATGACTGGCTGCTCCCAATAGAAAATTTACTAATATTTCTTTTAACTTAGTAGATTCTGTATATTCTTTAACTTTTTCTTTCAATAATATTTTATTACTTGCTTCATTGTCCTTCTGTACACTAATTCCTACTTAAAATTTCTTTTATATTCCCTCTTTAATTACGTATGTCTCTCCCCTTTCACATTTAGTTCTGTTCTGCCCAACTATGTTGCTCTCAACTTTATTACATATGCATAAATTTCTCAGCACAAGTATACCTGGAACATTAAATTTAGTAATTCTTTTTATTTTACTCCATTATTTTATGTTATTTAATCAATGAGCATTTTTGAGTCCTGGTTACTTAAAAAAGCATCTGAGACCTACAAAATGAAAGAACCTATTTTTTTTCTTGATTATCATTTCTGAATGCAATTCTGAAAAATGCAGACTTACCTGTTTACCCTGAACTAAAACATTAGTAATAGATGGTGCAAGGCTGTCCACTAGTTTACCTAAAAGGCTTGCTGCGAAGCGCACAACAGACCTGAGGGCAGAAAACAGAGCAATCCCACTGGATATCAAATGCTAGTTTAATGAATTCAAATACATTTTTGAATTCTGTCACCACATTTGATAAGACTAACCATGAAAATACAAATATTTGTTCCTGCAATGTTACTTCACAGAGTTTTTCTTTTTAGGACAAATCCTGGATTCTTGTTAATCACAAGAGCAAGTATAGAATAATGGCTGTGTTGGGAACAGTTAGAACTCAAACTATGGTAGTGTAATACATACTAAGCTGGCTCTTTTTTTCTCTCCTAACATGTTAAGAAAAGAACATGTTATAATTATTTCTTCTATCAAAGGGCATCTGTTTTTGTTTGCTACCAACTTGCAATTAGTGGAAAATTTCTCTTTGGGTAGATGTTTTGGTAAGTTAGAAATTTTCAAGCAAACTTTTATTCACTTTTTGCAAAGGAAACAAATCAAAGCATTTAACATCTCAGAAAGTTAAACTGAAAGAATAAGCAAAGGTATTTGTTGTAAGAATAAGTACAGCACATGCAACATACACAAATGACATTTTTGACAATTTTTTGCCTCAAGGCTATATAGCAATTAAAAGAAAGGAATCATGTAAAGTGCTGGGTTTAAAACTGGCAGCAAATTTCAAGAGTAACTAGACTTACATGGTGCTATTACTATTACAAAGTAATATTTAACTTTTTAATATAAATAATTTCATAGCAAAATGGAAACCAGTTTAAGCTTTTCTAACTGGAGCTGTGTAGCTTTACAGAATCTTTTATCAAGAGAGTTAATTAACAAGTTATAATCAATAACGTTAGTACAAAATCCATCAACCAAATTGATACTGATGTCTGTGAAAACTATTGTGCACTCTTTGAAAATCAAGAGCAAAGCATTTCAAAACTGCATTAGCTGATTCATCAAAATGCAACTAAGCCAACACATCTCAAGAAGCACCATTTAAGACCTCTGTGCACTTTACCTGTTTCCCATGTACCAGCAAAGTAGTAATATGTGGGGCTATAGAGGAAGCAAATTTCTGTATAAATGCAGCACAGTAGCGTATCATCAACCTAGGGATGTCATATGACGATCACAAAAGAGAAATGAAAAATAAGACTTTACATATTTTAGTTCTACAAAATGCCTCAATTTTCTAAGTATTAAAAATTCCAACAATGAAAATATTTAGTATGTAAGTGGCTATTAACAAACTGAAATAAATTCATATATTTATTTGGTTAATATCTTTTTCAAACACCACCTTATTGGCTAGCAATATTTACAAGGTGAGAGTGGGCTTCATCTTAGACCCAAATCTTATTTTCTGTACTGAATTAGATTTCTCTTGTACTTTCAGTCAGAACAGAGCAACTTCTTTAACTACATGTAAATAAATTCCAAAGGGGTAGCCGTGTTAGTCTATTGTAGAAAGACAACAGAGTCTTGCGGCACTTTTAAAGACTAACAGATTTATTAATCGCATGAGCTTTCGTGGGAGAAAATCCCACTTCGTCAGACGTTTTGAAGATAGGAAAGTTACAGAGTGGGAGGAAATTAAATGCAGGGGAGTGTATGACATAGCATCAGGTCAGGCTGTAACAGCAAATCAAAGTAGGTGTTAGGATTCAAAACACTGGGGAACAGCACATAGAGGAGGGGGGAGGTCAATTCACTTGATGTAATGCGAGAAAAATCCATAGTCCCTGTTCAACCCCAAGGCAACTGAGTCAAATTTGCATATAAGTTCGAGCTCTGCAGACTCTCTTTGAAGCTGTGATTTGTTATTCATCTGTGTCAACACAGCTATGAAGTTACAGTACCTTATAATTGTTTTTAATTTAGACAGTCCAGA
>ML685783.1:10057610-10161398 GCA_007922175.1 Pelusios castaneus
CGTCTGACGAAGTGGGATTTTCTCCCACGAAAGCTCATGCGATTAATAAATCTGTTAGTCTTTAAAAGTGCCGCAAGACTCTGTTGTCTTTCTACATGTAAATAGTATACTTCCCCAAATCTTATACATTTTTTTAAGTTATCCTTAACCCAAATAAATGCCTTCAAGAACAATAAGTAGTAAAAATAAATACATCTACTTTTATTATTAATAAGCCATTATTTTATACTGTTAGAATATTCTTCCCAAAATGTTTTCCTCTTAATAATATTTCTTTTTATTGACTAGTACTGTATATTTACAGTGCAGTTTGTTACATTGACATTTTAACACTGTTCTACAGGAACAAAAAAATACCCGTCACCTCTATTTCAGGGATATTATCAACAATCACTGGGTCCCCTGAGCCGAGCCAGGCTTGGCCCCTGAGTCAGCCCCCAAGCCGAGCAGTGCCGCACCAGCCCCCAAAATGGGCTTTGCCACGCTAGCTCCCGAGCTGGGCCCCAAGCTGGGCCGGGCCAGGCCGGGCAGCACTGCGCTGTCCCCCAAACCGGGTCTCACCCCACCAGCCCCCGAGCTGGCCCCCGAGCCAGGTCTCACCGCGCCAGCCCCCGAGCTGGGCCACGCCGGCCCCCGAGCTGGGCCACGCTGTGCCACCAGTCACCCCCACCCCCGCCCGGCTCCCCACACAGCACTTACCTTGCTGTGGAGTCATGGAAGTGTGGCCAGTGGGAGCCTGGAGCTGCAGCACGCGGCTCTTTTGGTCCCAGCCCCCAGGCCATGCTGGGGGAGGGTGGGGCCAGCAGGGGAAGCCTGAGCAGCGCCACATGTCACTCAGGGTCGGCCCGCGTGCCAAGGTTGGCACGTGTGCCAGGGGTTGCCGACCCCTGTAGTAGTTAATCACCCTGACAGTTGGGATTTTTTTCCTAATGTCCAACCTAAAACCTCCCTTGCTGTACTTTAAGCCCATTGCTTCTTGTTTTATCATTGGCAAATAAGAAGAACAATTTTTCTCCCTCCTCCTTGTAACAACCTTTTAAGTACTTAAAAACGGTTATGTCCCCTCTCAGTCTCCTCTCTTCCGACTGAACAAACCCAGCTCTTTCAATCTTCCCTCATAAGTTAAGTGTTTCAGACCTTTAATCATTCGTGTTGCTCTTCTCTGGACTTTCTCCCATTTGTCCACATCTTTCTCACTTATTAAATTAATTTCCATCTGTTTCTTTATGTTGAGGTACAGAATAGTTCCTCACATTGTACAAACTAGTATGGCTCAACTGAAGTCAGCAGAGCTCTACTCCTTTATATTATCTAATGATCTGGCCTTATGTTTTATAAACAGGCTGAAAAACAATACATTTATCTGGCAAAGCAAAAATGAAACAAAAAGATTGTATACAAACCAGAGTTTTTTGCTTCCTGCTCGTCTATAGATTCTTTCAATATGGTCAGAAACAGTACCTATACACATGAAAAAAAATAGTAGCAGAGGCTTTTAACCAGCAATAATAAAGTAAGTTTGTTATAACTATATATTCAGTAAAGCACTTAAGTACATGTATGATTCTGAAGTTTAAATTTAACCAGCCACACAGCCATCACCTATGTCCTGTGAGTCTGGTAAAGTAACTCTGACTAATTTTAGTCAAATCTGTTAGGTCATAAGAAAACTTAATAAATCAAATTTCTACAGCATTTTGTAATTTTCATATAAACAGACAGTGAAAATAAATGCAGCATAAGATAATAAACAGCTTGCTTCTTTTCTTTTGCTGGATACATACTAACTTTTTCTAAATGTGAATCATTGGCTTATTTTGCAACAGCGATTTTCTTTTTGGTGACTATCTGAAAGGATTTCTCAAGATTTAAATAGTCCAAAAATGGGCATTGGCAAGAATGTCCATGAAATGAAGTCTGACATATATATTACAAATAGACTAGTAATGCAGCAGCAGTTGTAATAGCTAAGTATTATACAATATTGCACTGCTCAGAACTAGTTTCCTATGTTATCTTCCCCCAACTCCACAGGCCCTGGTGTACTAACTTAGCCTCAGTGGCAGAGGATTGAGAACTGAGAGTTAGACGGGACCACTGAATGAGAAGTAAGAGTGGGTACTGATAGCCATTCAATACCTTAGGCTTGAAATATCAGATTTAAACTTAACAGGTGGGATGCACTTATTTGTGCACCGTGGGTGCAGCAGCAACATCATGTCAATAGACAATGTGTAGGGTGCATGACAGAGTTGAATTGCAAGGTCATTGCTTACTGATATGTAGATCTGGAAGCCCAGGGGCATATTGGCTGGAAGGACTTAGATCCTTCAAACCACTATGTGACTTATTGTCTCGAACTCATTTTCAGTGTTTAACATCAGTCTCACTGCTTGTGTGGGATGTCATAAGAAACTGACGCATGTACTCTCGTCAGTGAGTCACATCATTTTATGCACGATCAGTGGTTAATAGAGCTGTCACCATAGATGAGGTCTCTGATTTGCATATATTAGTACCATCTAATTAGAAGGCAATGCAGGAATTTTATTAAGCCCAAAGGTCTCCAGAAGGGTACCTTGTTCATCACGAGCAGATAATCAGGAGAAATGGAGTGGTTGTAACTAATCTTGAACATGGCAGAGTTCATACAAACATTTTCCATTACAGCAAGAAACTGAATATTCAGAGTAATGACAACAAAGAGTTACAGAGTTGTCTAAGCCCACAAGAAAATGTTTATCGTTTAAAAGAATTATATTGACAGTACTTTCCAGACAGTTTGGAGCAGTGGGAGGGCATACACTTCCCTGATGTTCAGTAGACCATGAGTGTGGATATGTCATGGCCAAAATTCACAAACTCTTAATATTACATTGATACTTTTTTTTGTTTTTTAAAAATACAATGAATCAGACTTTCACAAATCCTTTATACCTGTCAAAAACGCATGTATTCTGGAACAACATATTCCGTGTCCTCTCAAAAACTGTTGCTATTTTTTGTGCTCCAAACATCCATATTTTAGGACTCTGGATGAGTTGATATTACAAGTTATAATATTAAGCAGTGGATTTCAGAAACTATTTTAGGGGCCAAAAGAGTTATTTTGAGAAAATGGAAATCTCCAATTCCTCACTCCTACACAGACTGGCTTAATGAGCTTTCTACTACTGCATTAATGAAAATAAATGACTGTCTAACAGAAACACTCAGAAGAAATATAAGGCTGTATGATCACACATGAAATTATTGTGTGCTTCTGCAGTTTAATATATATTAGTCCCTGATGCTCATAAGTTATGTTCTCATTTATCTATTTAGCCACTTTTATAACTGATGCCCTGCATGACCTCCAAGGGTTAAGTTAAGATTTATTTGTTTACTTGAGTTTCTTTTGTTTCTCCAGGCTTTACAAATAATTAACACTGAATTTTTTTATATGGTGTTTCAATTTTGTGCATGTATTCCTATATGTTTTGTGCACATATTTTATATAAAAACAATAAAAAATATAGTTAAAAAATAAAATACAATGAAGCATATTGTATTTCTTAGTACTTCACAGGATGCATTTTATACAGCAATACTGAATGTAAGGCGGTTTTATATCAGAAGTGCCAAGTCTTCACCATCCTCAGGTAGAGCCCTGTGAAACAAAGTGCTGGCTAAGCTACACTGCCCTAAGATTACCCAGGGGATAAAATGTGAAACAGAGTCCTAATTCCACCCCAATCTTCTCTTTCTCAGGGAAGTGTGTGTATGTTGAAGGGTGGTGAAACAGTTTACGGAAATGCGTGAAATGGTACACCACTGGCCTGTATGGAACCATAGTTCCACCCACTCCCCAACCCTTATTTCTCCCCTTCACATCTATTTACTTCCTGAGGGAAGCAGAGCAGGTCCGAATCTAACACTACAGATGTTAGCATTACTGGAGTATTACTAATTATGTTTTGTAATGTCTTATGTGTATTTAACTCCTGCATTTTAATACAAAATTCTGATATAAACTGAAGCAGAATAACCTACAGATATTTTGAAATAAAATCTGATTTCACAAAATAAGGAGAACAAAACAAAACCATCAATATAGGATTCCTGATACATTTCAGACTAAGAAGCATAGGCACACACAACCTGTCTTTAGCTCATTTTATTATACAAAAATCAAACCAACTCTCACAAAAATTGATTGCTCAATTATGAATAGGCAATGTGCAGCATGCAAACAATTTAAAAGAGTTAATAGATTTAATAGCTCATTCCATTCTACAGTACATCAATGTGCATTTTCCATTTAAAGAAGAAACTGCTTTAATAGAGGAGAAAATAGCTACACAACTTTTTATATGCATGTCCATTATTTATGTTTATTAGAGCATCACAGAAAACTGCATCTTCTAATACTTAGAACAGTCGCACAAAAAGATATCTTACCTTCCTTGGTGATGAAATTCGGTCCTTCCCTTTTGAGCAAAATACTCAACAAAATTGCTTGACTTGCTAGACAATTGCAGTCCTAAGGGCAGAGGAGGGAACGGACCAAAAAACCTTTTAGATTTAAATAAGTAGCAAACAGCATCACAGTTATTAGGAATTCCACACATAACCCAGGAGAAAATTGTAGCAGTACTATGCTACACACATTCTAAAGGAGAAATTCCAAAGGGGTAGCTGTGTAAGTAAGTCCTGTAGCACTTGTAAAAACTAACACATTTATATTATATATTATATTATACAAAGACCCCCTTCCCCTCAAATTTCAAATCTTCACTTGCCCCCCCTACACTGGTAACTAAGTAGACAATTTTAGATTATCAGTGGGAGTTGAGGGCTCTCAGCACCTTATTGGGTCAGGACCTCAGAAATACCCAAGTTAAATAATCATCTCTACCTTATCTCACAGAGTGGCATACTGACATATACAGAGTTTGGAAACCCCCTTTTCACTGCTGCTTTAAGCAGATATATCAAGGGTCAATACAGTTCCATCACTTGGCTCAAAAAGATCATTCTTGTCTCTGTTTCCTCAGCCTCTCTCATTTGCAAAACAAATGTTTGTGATCAGGTGACTAATTGACATGATCGTTTTCTATGTTCCCACAGACAGAATACTGAAATTTGAAACACTCATTCATATTTGATCTTTCATTCAAAAGTCACTAAAAGTCAGCAGTGGTGACAATGTTAACTATGTTCATGTGAAGAATATGCCATTAACTAGCAGAATGAAAATAAACAAAAATATAGTCTGATGAGAACTAGAACTAAATTACAGAATAATTTCCACAATTTCTTACATTCAATTTTTGAAGGATCTCATAAGTCGACCTGTTTTTCCAGTCATTAATATTTACTTCTGGTTGTTGTTCTAGTTCAGAAACATTTGGAGTACTAGTTTGTCTCTTGACTTTTGAATGTTTTGGAAGTTCCAGTTCCTCAAAACTCTTAAACTCTGGAGGCCTGAAAAAATAAGTATTTATTTGTCTACAGTTCAAAAGATATCTTAATTGTCAAACACACCATAATCTGAGTGCCCACATTTCCTTACTCTTCTGTTTCACTGATTCTTAGAAAGTCAAGTTGTTCAACGACAGCTCCAGATATTAAAGTCTGTAGGGGGAAAGAAAAGCACTCAGCAAGATAGTACCAGTGTTGACATTGCACATACCAATTCTAAGATCAACAACATAAACTGTCCCCTACTGAACAAACATATTTGAGTTAGACTGAAGAGAAACTGTTATATTTTAAAATACCAAATTTCTCTTCAGTTTTCATGCATCTTTTCCTGTTCCTATGTGCCAAGCATTGTACAGTAACACCACAAACTACAATACCTTAGGAAGGCCTTTTTTCTACAACTGCAAAAAGAGTGGTTGCATACTCATCAGTAATTGTGTTTCTTTCAGATGTAGTCAGTGGGGATCCCACAATAGGTGTGCAAGTATCTCACATTGCTGATGTCCAAACAGAAGGGATAGAGGGTAGGTCATGAGAAGATACTGACATCATCCTGAAGAACTACAGTTACTGTAGGTACGTAGCCATTCTCACCTAGATTCATAGATTTTAAGGTCAGAAGGGATCAACATGATCATCTTTCTAGTCTGACTACCTGAACAATGCAGGCCACAGAACCTCACGCCCAGTCCTGCAATAGACACGTATAACTGAATCACTGAGGTCCCCAGATCATGGTTAAAGACTTCAAGATAAAGAGAAACCATCAGCAAGTGACCCAAGCTTCATGCTACAGGGGTAAAAAAAATGATAAATTCTCTGAGCCCCAGCCTCTTACAGTATGCATTACTGTGTGGGGTGCACCAAGAGGGGACAGGCCAGGAGGCACAGGCCCTCCCCTCTGGTAGAGGCAGGAGTTGGAGATGTGGCTTCTTAGTATTTCTAAGCCTGACAGCATGCAGACAGTAGGCCTGGCCACGGGGCCTATGCTCAGTCTGGCTGGAGCCACTGTGTGACTAGGCAGCCAGGGCCCAAGACTGTTAGTTCCAGAAATCACGACCATGGGCTTCCCCTCTCCAGGATCTCCTGACTAGAATGGGATAAGAGAGCTGGTCTTGCCCCAAAGTCAACCTCTCTCAATGGAGGGAAATCCCCAGGGCCATGATTCCTGGAGCTAGATTGTTTAAATGCTTTTTACATTTATCTTAAGTGAAGGGTACCTGTTATGTCCTCAAGCTTCAATGAGGATTCACCCAAGTCCCAGCAAGCAAATCTACTGGAATTCCTTAATCAGAGGTACATCCCTCTTCTTCCCAACACACATAAACACACACGGACATGCATGCATACTTGCTCTCTCTCATAATGAGAGACTTCTGTCACTAATATGTTAGCATGCTTATTTACTGATTACAATTAATTCATGTAAAATGTATATGTATTTCATTTGTATGTACTTACAGAGAAAATCTGCTCTAATAAAGCAGTCTTAGAAAGGACTTTTTAAAAAAGCACATTTGTTTTGTTAGTAGTCAATCAGAGCAAAAACCTGGATGTGTGTCCTGTGGACCTTTTAAACTCAGGTTTCATTTGCAGTGGGAGAACTATGGAAATAAAAAGCTCCTTGCTTTGTTTGTTTTATTTTTTAGCACCAATAACCTCCTATCATTTTTCTGACATACATAATCCTTTGGAACACAGCTGATGATGGAAGAAGTTACAGACAATGAAAGTAAAAATTATTAAAAACAGTTCTGGAAACCTTTTAAATAATTTGTAGGCTTGGAAGAATTAGGATTTTTAATGAGTAAGTGTCAATTTTACTGTATACATACAAATAAAAAAATACTTCCATCAGTGATCATTAAAGTTTACAGACAGGCAATGAGAAAAAAGTGCTGTTTGATTTAAGAATATTTACTGTTCAATAACACATATTAGTATCTTAGTGTAGACAAGGCAGATGATTTTAACAGGTTAGCTAGTTTAGGTAAACCCTAGTCTCCTCCTGAAGATTTACCTTGAACAGATAATGTATTAACATTTACTAGAATTTTAATGTTAGGTAATGTATGAAATACACATCTTTTCCCTTCTGTTATCATAGCCCAAAATAGACCCCTCAACTCCCGATATCAAGGACATGCCCTTCGGTGATAAATTCCACAAGACTGATGGCTGGAAGTAAAACAAAAATAGATTCCCTGCCTCTCTAAAAGGACTTTGTGGGGAAATATCAAAGCCCTGTGCATCTGCTTAGAGAAAGCACCGTTTGTACTGTACCAAAACTGAATAAAAGGGCTTTAAAGAAAAAGCAGACCCCTCTACAGAATCTCATGTTTAAGTTTATAACACTCAAGAGAAGCTTTTTAAAAAAAAAAAAAAAAAAAAAAAAAAAAAAATCACATAAGTAACCAAAGAATTTTGATGGAATAAAAATGTCTACAGAAGTCACTTACAATTCATGGACTAACAGAGCTTACTGCCAAAGTATGAATACAACATTTAGGGGGAAAAAAAAATACCTGAACTCTATCAACATGGACCTTCACTCCTCCAACAATTCCTTTTTTAAAAGCTGCCAGCATATCTAATATTGGATTGAATCTGCTTCCCCTATAATTAAAAAAACCAAAGAGATTAATATTAAAAATATGTAAAATCACATTAAAAATAATGTTCTTCTTTACATGTATTCCATACCTTATGTTATCCTCACGGATAAGCACCAGGAACAGGGGACGACCATGCATTTTCCAATATTGCTTAATGAACTGCAATGCATTCTAGGTAAACATAAAAGTGTATATGATTTATCCCAGGAAACATACAGTATGATATACTGTAAGCATAGAAAACACTATAAAATAAAGGTAGTGCTTTAAACCCAACAGATTACAAACCTCAAACCATTAATCATTTTTTTCAGTTAGGGTTTTTTTTTTTTCCCTTGGAGAACAGAAGCAGTTTTCAAACAATACATTGCTACAGCTTTATAACTACACTGCTGCCACTATAGTTAGTCACAAAGCAGCCAAGTCAACAGTGGAGCAGAATGAAATACTGGATTACATTTATTGATCTGTATAAATAGGAGTCTGATGTGAATTGTGAGTCAAAGCACAGTGGTGATAATTGGCACCTTTTATATAGCAGAAGTAACTGCTATAGCCCAGGTCATTTCTCCCTGAAAATGGAGGGACAGAGTGGATAAGATTAGCATTAGAAATGGATGAAATTTTTTTCAAATAGCGTATATGCTGAAAAATGCAGTTTCAGGTCAATTGAAATTATTGACCAATTCATATGAATTCACGGAATAATTTCATGCAAAATCATTTTTCAGGATTGCTTCGTAAGAGGATTTACCATTTCCAAAACAAAGGGGGGTGGGGAGAACTCTAGTATCTGACAAGCCCCATGACTAGAGCGCTCATCTGGGACATGGAAGATGTAGATTCATGTCTCCACTCTGCCTAATTCAGAGCAGAGATTTGAACTTGCATATGAGTGTCCTACCCATTGGGCTACAGCGATTCTGGGGTGGATCTCTCTCAATTTCTCCTGTTGACAGTGTTCCACTTCGCATAAATAAATATTCAACAGTCCAGAGAAAGACAGAACTCTCCTATAGTCTGGTGGTTAGGGCACTGGCTTGGCAGGGGTCACACCCAGGCAACAGGCCTTGATCCAAATTAAACAATCAGTTATTTGCACAGCTCTAATCAGCACTGCAACTTTAACTGGCTTCAAGCCAAGGAAGACAAGTGTTAGTTTGCGATCACAGTTCCAGAAAAGCTCCACTAGATGAGACTTTGAATCAGAACATCCTTAAATTAAGTGAGCCACCAAAACCTCTCCCCAGCCAAAACTTGTCTGTCTTTTGAGCTGTGCTTTCCAGTTTGCCTGGGAAACAGAAGTTTTCAGGCTTGTTGTTCCACAGCATTCTCACTCCTTCCTGGAGTTAGCTTTTTGCCACTGTAGAACCCAGTAGGGTCTGAGCTGGACTAACAATATATTAATGCCAACATTTTCATTGCTCATATCAACACAACTTTGCTTGTCTGCTTCAAAGAATAAAGTACACAGACTCTATATTTTTTTCATTTCCTCTTTCCAATCCTACATTTAATCAAACCTTTAGAACTGCAGAATTTATTCTTCTGACTTATTTCATCAGGTTGCATAAGAAAAAACAACAGATAAATACCTTAATGTCATCAATCAACAGCATAACATCCTGAGACATGTAGAAGTCACTTAAATCAAAAATGATTGGGTAGCAAACAACAGTTTTTCCTAGTATTCGATAAATCTGTAGGTAGAAAAAGCTTACATTATCCATTTCATAAAAATACTTGAAATTAACATTAATATAGTTTAAAAAGAAAAAACAGATGCAGTGTTGCAGAATTGTGAAAGTAATAATGATCTGCAACAAGGACAACTGAAAAAAACTAATTTTAGGAATCTTCGTTCTTATACAGTGAGCAAATCCACATGATCACATAATCACAGCAGTTCATCCCTATCATGATTGAGCTTGTCTTGGTTGAGGAAGTAGTATGGTAATTAAGTGCTCAGGTAAGGCATGAAATAATTTGACAGTGAGATAGCATATGCTTTGTCTTTAATGTGTTTACAAAGTACATTAAAAAGCATTTTATAACAAACAAGTTTTACATGCAGAAAATAAGATTGCATTTACTAAATTAAACAATTTATTCATAGACTTCAAGGTCAGAAGGGAATATTATGATCGTCTAGTCTGACCTCCTGCACAATGCAGGCCACTGAACCATGCCCACCCAGTCCTGTAATAGACCCCTAACCTATGAATGAGTTATTGAAGTCCTCAAATAATGGTTTACAGACTTCTAGATACAGAGAATACACAAGCAAGTGACTCGTGTCCATGCTGTGAGAGGAAGGTAAAAAAAACTCCTAGGGCTTATGCCAAACTACCCCAGGGGGAGAAATTCCTTCAGAACCCAAATATGGCAATCAGTTAAACACTGAGCATGTGGGCAAGATTGTCCGGCCAGACATCCAGAAAGAACTCTCTGCAGTAACTCAGAACAAACCCTATGTAATATCTCATCACAGGCCATTGGGCATACTTATCACTAGTAATCAAAGATCTGTTAATTGCCAAATTAGGCTGTTCCATCATATTATTCCCTTCATAACTAAACAAGATCCATCTTAATCCAGCTAGGGTTTTTTGCCCTCTTTGCTCCCCTAGGAAGGCTGTTCCAGAGCTTTACTCCTCTGACAGTCAGAAACCTTACTCTAATTTCAAGTTTAAACTTCCTGATGGCCAGTTTATATCCATTAGTTCTTATGTGCACATTGGTGCTAAACTTAAATAATTCCTCTCCCTCCCTAGTACTTATTCCTGTGATGTATTGCAACCATCTCTCCCCTCAGCCTTCTTTTGGTTAGCCTAACAAAGCCAAGATCTTTGAGTTTCCTCTCAAAAGAAAAGTTTTCTATTCCTCAACTCATCCTAGTAGCCCTTCTCTTAACCTGTTCCAGTTTCAATTAATGTTTCTTAAACATGGGAGACCATAACTGCATACAGTATTCCAAAATGAGGTCTCACCAGCACCTTGTATAACGGTAATAACACTTTCCTATCTCTTCTGGAAATACCTCGCCTGATGCATCCTAGGACTGCATTAGTTTTTTTCATATCCACATCACATTGGCAGCTCACAGTCATCCTGTGATCAACAAATACACCTACATCTTTTTCCTCCTCCTGTCACTTCCAACTGATGCGCCCCCAGTTAATAGCAAAAAAAATTGTTATTAGTCCCTAAATGTATGTGTTTGCACTTTCCACTATTAAATTTCATCGTATTTCTATTCTTCCAGTTTACAAGGTCATCCAGATATTCTTGTATGATATCTTGGTCCTTTCTCTGTGTTAGCAAAACTTCCCAACTTTCTGTAATCCACAAACTTTATTACTACATTCCAAATTTTTGTGGCAAGGTCAGTAAGAAAAAGGTAAAAAATAAATAGCATTCTGACTTTGCGGAATAATTCACAGTTTGTTTGATATATATTCTAATTAGAATAACACACAATCACTTTTTGCAATCACCTTTGATGTTCCAAGGCATCCAATAGGCCTGTCAGGTCTTCCAGATAATCCCAATTTGTCATTAATCCCCAAATGAAAGTAAGCCTGTAAGAAATAATAATGTGGCACTGTAAATCCATCTAGTTACATAGACAAAATTCAGACCTTTCTTGTTTTATGCTGGAGGCAAAAACAACTGCAAAAATGTGAATTCAGCTTTTTTTGAGGAGGGCATAGATATAAACAACTAGAATTCTTCCTATTGACTTTTTGGCTATCCATACATTGCTGCTGCCCCTGCTCCCCATGCTGCCACACAGAAGAGGGGCCCAAGTGTTACAAAAAACTCCATGGGTGGGGAGATAGGAGGTGGGGGTTGGGGACCAGGCTCCATTTAAAAAGTTTGAAAACCACGGCCTTAAAGGGCTGCGAGCGTTAATGGTAGCTGGAGTGGCTATAAAATCCTGGAGTGATAATGGGCCCAGATTCCAGAGCACTTTACAACAAGCTAAAGTAGACTCCTGTGCCATCTTTTTTTATTCTTTGATTCTGCTACCACTTAGTCTATTCTCCTCTTCTCCTGCTCTCTTGAACCATCTCTTTTCTTACTCTAACTAGCCTGAATTTTCCTATCCTCAGCTCTCCTCCTGTCTACCTCACCTTCCTCTTATTTGTTAACTGCTTTTATTGTCTTTCTGCCCATCCTTACACACTTTTTCTCTTCTTACATTTCTACTTCCATCTCTCTTCTCCTTCTCTGATATATACTACTTCTTTGGACACAACCCCACATTTTAGAATCTTCAGCTTTCATATGCTATCACAGTGGTAGCTAGGCTAATTTGGAATTTTGTAATAGAATACTTTGAACTATATTAAACTTCAAACAAAACTATTTTAAAAATAAAGATAGCTATAGTGAGATTAAGAAAATGACTTTAAATTATATTTTGTGATTGTTTTTAGTAGAACATATTCAAAACAACCACAAAAAGGCATTTATAATATAAACTTCATTCATTTAAATACATTTTAAAGTGTTATACAATTTATACTTCATAATATAACTAAAGAAAGCAAATATGATTAAAAGAAGAAAGGAAATGTAATGAAGGCAAGAAGGGAGAAAGGTAAAAACAGGAAAAGAGACAGTATTAAAAAAGCAAAAGGGAAGTAAAAAGAGACAACCCACCGCTCTGATTGGTGCAGGATAACTGGGAAGGAAACCCCTTATACACCCTTACATCAACAAGAGGAGTTAGTGACTGGACTGGTAAGTGCCTAAAAGGCAGGGAAGAAGCAAGAGCATATGCTTTATGAGGCAGAAGTGGGCCTCTTTTCCTGCTCAGTTTCTAGCTGGGCTGGGAGGAATAGGTGGGCTAATGGGCTCTGTGAAGTGTTGAGTGCTCTCTCCCAATCTAGTTACACTCTTCTTGAACTTTTCAAAAGCCTGCTGCTCCATTAGTTGCTGCCAGACAATTTCATCCAGCGTAGGCAGTGCTAAAGAAGCCGGGAGGGAGTCTAGCCTCCCTGCTCCTGGGAGAGACAGGGGACAAGGGCACTGCATGGATAACAAGTGATCATTGGGGTTGGGGTTAAGCTACCTGGCAATAAGACACTGGAAATTAGATTGTTAAAGGACCTATATTCAGCCTACCAATAAATTGCTGGGACACATCATGGATCTGATCTATCTTCATTGTCTGTGACTGCAGAAGACATTGGGAGGAGGGTTGATATCTGGATTTACAGGCACGCAATTGTGCATGTGGCCCACAAATAGGCAATGAAGTCAGCAGGTGGATCACAACTAAGCTTCAAGTCTGAATCTGTCTGCCTTCAGTGGTACAGCAGAACACCCATATTGTGGAATCCATATATGGCTTTGCTGCACTCACTGATGGCTGATACCCTGGTTATTCACCTTGGTAAAAATGATCAAGAAGCTTGCATCACATTAATCTGAGAATTAGAATTCAGAGGGATGGCGAACTGATGGGTAGTTATGGCCATGAACAAAACTGGTTTTGTCAGAGATGCTCTCTAGGCAAGTTTGGCAGGTAGCTGTCAAGCCAGGCTGGGTTGACAGGGCCCATAAGAATGCAAACTGCAAGGATAATTTTGGAGGCAGGGGGCTCAGTGATCCAACATACAGACATCCAATACACTGGCATGAGCTATAAGGATGAGGGACATCATCAGACAGCTCTAGGGGCTGGCATTTGGCTTCATGACATTAAGAACTATTAAGATGCCAGACAGTGTGGGTGGCTGTGCTCATGCTAACTGTAGCCAGTTTCCAATGCAGATAATGGCTAAAATGGCCAGTTCCCTGAGGTAAATGAGACCCAGGATTTCACTGCTGGACCTTGTCTATAGGGAAAGAGGAAACTTGAAATGCCTGCAGACAGCTCCCCCCCCCCCCCCCCCAGGGCACCTTCACAAGTGGCTCCACACAAGTGAAGGGCAAGAGGATTTAGAAGGGAACTCTCCTAGTCATAGGCCAATGAGTGTCCGCCCTGAGATATTGGTTATGTGCCCTGAGCCCTCTAACCCCACACTCCACCCAAGTAAATGCCTGCTATGTAAGACTGGGGGTGGGAATATAGCAACCCTAGCCAGTGTTAAATTAATAAAGTCCAGGCTTGCTGATTTAATCCATCACTATGTTGGTCCCTGATTCATTAGGTGTCCAGATCCACCTTGATTTAGGCCATGAATCTACTGTAATTTTTGCTTTATTCTTTGGGAGATGATTAGATACTAGCTAGATCAGATAATAGATCACCACAAATTACATTTTGGTTTATAGTATAGTATGTACTTAAGTGCGTATACAGAACACAGCCTTCAATTATTTGCTAAATGCTGCAACAAGGCATCCATTATGAACCAATAACGAACACTTTGAAGTATCTTACAGTTTAATTAAAATTAAACAAAAAGCTAGATTATTCATCACAATGTAAGTAGGCATGAGTCTGGCTGTCAGCAAATAAGAAATTGCTTTAAAAAACAAACTGCATAGATAAGTCATTAATGAAGAATCTCTTACTTTTACAAGTTCCTGTTGATCCCATATTTGAATAGGTTCCACCTGTTGAGGAGTTTGCGTCTGTATTCCATATGTGTTCAGAAAAACTTGCAGACTATGAAACGAAATAAATGCAGGGATTTAATCATGGCATAACTATAGTGATTTTATAACTGTCTTGATAGCAATTATTGAAGAAGCAAAAAACATGACTATCATACCAATTAAAATTCCAATTAATATTCTCATTCATGCTTCTCTGAAAACCTGTGCCAGATAGAGTTCTGTCACGTTCAATTCTTCCTTAAAATAGAAATTCTTAATAAAACTAAATGCCTTACCGTTGACTTTCTGCTATCAGGGCTACATGGACCACCAAATCATTTTCTAGAGGCCCCTAAAATCAGTAAGAGGAAACAAGTATTTTTATTGGCAGTTTTATCCGTAAAAATGCCTACTTGGAATTTAAATTTTAACAATGTGAAGGAAAACTGAGCAGAATTTGCATAGCAAAAATGAAATAAAAATTATGTTTACTTTTTAAAAAATTCTGTATCCAAAATGTAACAAAATTAGCTTCCCCTTGTAAGTATTTGAACGAAAAAGACCAGTTCAGGCACTCATGACTCCTCCAAATCATGTCATGCTTGCTATAGTCACAAGAAGAAATCTTGATGTACTTGTCTTAATAAATACATGGATGATGACTTCAACTAGAGGTTGCAGAAGCACTATAACCAACAGTTTTTTTAAGCACACAAAACAGTTTTTCCCCCCAAGAGAATTATTATAATGTACACTAGTGACTCAACTTTTCCAGACTCTTATACTCCTTTCAAGAGTCTGATTTGTTTTGTGTACTTCCAATTTTCATCTCACTTAAAAAAATACTAGTTTACAAATCAAACATAAAATACAAAAGTGAAACAGCACATTATTATTGAAAACAAATTACTTTCTAATTTTTACCATATAATTATAAAATAAATCAACTGGAACATTAATACTGTACTTACATTTCAGAGTATAGTATATAGAGCAGTATAGACAAGTCATTGTCTGTATGAAATTTTAGTTTGTACTGACTTTGCTAGTGTTTTTTATGTAGATTGTTATAAGACAAGGCAAATATTTAGATGAATTGATGTACCTCCTGAAATACCTCTCTGTACCCCAAGAGGGATGGGAACCATTGTTTGAGAACCACTGATGAACACTATGGGAGCCAAAATGACTAGTTGGAAATTCAAGTGACATAACGCCTTGATAACAAAACAGTTTTTTCAATGACATTAGGGAGTTCATACTGGCTAAATAAATACTGTTCGTAAAGGTGTTTAAAAAGACAGACAAGTAACTTTTTTTCAGGAGGATAGTAAAATAGACCACTGTAAACTTTACGTCAGAATTAGAAATGTTTTATGGGGTTTCTTTGCTGCTCTATTTCTATTACTATCATGCCAAAAATTGAGGTTGACTATTGAGATTGAGATTATATCAAAGTCTGGAAAGAGATCTTTGGAAATGAGTTCTATGCCAAGTTACCATGTTTAGATTTGTGCACAACAGATGGAAGAAAGAAAGCACGTTCTAACTAGAATTCCTTATTTCCAGATGATGGAGTACTTGAATTGGATTCTTGACACTCAAATACACCGGTAAAATTTTTTATTTATAACATTTTAGTACATAACTCTAGAAAGTCATGTCTAGGACAAAAAAGGAGTTTATTTAAAAAATAAACTGCTGATCCCTCATTTCTCATGTACATCTATTTACTGGTATGCAGTATTTCATGGATTACTGCACTTGATGAAGTACTTTATCAAAAGGCACTGCAATCTTTTTCTAGGTAACTTCCTGCTTCAGTCACTTTTATTTTCAACAATCTGGCTGTGTGCAATTTAGATAGACTTTCAAAATATATTGTGAGAAAATCAATATAGTGCATTTAACTAGCATATTACTTCTATATGTTATAGAGAAAGCAAATGTCTTAGTCTTTTAGTGTGTCAGGGTCTGGAAGACAATATCAAGTTACAGATCTAGAATGTGCCACATCATATCTAAATATGGCTAGAACATTCACAATTAGAAGATTAATGAAATACAGCCATTTATCAGTCCTCCTTAAAAATGATAGTGTACTGTACCATTAGCTACTCAAATTCAATCAAAGTTGAATAAAGCAGATGTCAGTATGACAGAATGCACCCCTATATCATACCATAAATATCATAGTAGCAATCTCTATACAAAATATACCTTGTGTGGTATAATTTGAAAACTAACACCTCGCTGGTCAATAATATTATGATGAAAGATATGTAGCAACATTACATGTAAAAGTTATAAATGTAAGCTGAAATTAGTTCTGAAAAGTGTTTACCAGTAAACCAGTTTCTCAAAGACACAGGACAAGATGATGCCTCTAGTCAGGTGATTATCCATCAACTTTGACAACACCTATCAAGTGCCCATTCTTTGGCAAGAAATGGTGGGAGGAACAAGCAGATCTGCATCTTAGCAAACAACAGTATGGAACTTATTTCATCACCAGATGCCTTGTCTCCATCCTCACAGCAGGAATTAACATTATCAAGGGGTAACCCTCAGGAATGCATTTCAAAGGGTGATGGAGCTACAAAAGTGAGGGGCAAAACCACCCCAAATTACCTCACATTATCTACCCCTCTTTCACCCAAGATGACAAAAGAACCAGCTTTTAGACTTTGGGAGCAGATTGTGGTCTGAGAGAATTTGGCCAGCAATGTTACTGGAAATATGTAATAAGGGATTTCATCTTGAACCAAACATATATATGTTAAGTTTTAGTATTAGGAAGCATTTTATCTTTATTTCTCTTGTAACTATTTCTGACTTTAATACCTTGTACTTATACTCATTTAAAACCTACCTCTTTGTAGTTAATTTGTTTTGCCTTTTTTTTTTTTAAATAAAAACCAATCCAGTGTTGTGAATTGTTTGGGGAATTCTATTTAGGGTAGCAAGTTATTGCATATGTATCACCTTAGAGGGGCAACAGATCTAATATACCTGGACTGTCCAGAAGAGGGCTAGACAGTGCAAAACACACATTTTGAGAGAAAATTCAGGACTGGGATTATGGGTCACTCTGCAAGTGGCAACCAAGGCTGTGGAAGCCAGAATGTGACTGAGGTATGACTGCAACTATACAGATGTACTCAGGGTGTTAGCTGAAAGGCTGTTTGAGAGCTGGCCAGGTGGGAGCTACAGCAGCAAAGTGTTGTGAGACACCCAAGTTGGCAGTATGGATGGTGACAGCTCCTTCCTGGTTTGGATTGTATCCCAGAATGTCATAGTCAGTGCTTAGATACTGCTGTTCAGTGCTTTTTTTGTGACAGCCCTGCTGCCCAGCTGGAGGGGCGGGGTCAGCAGGGAAAAGGAGCGTACCTCTAGAAGAAGAGGGGTGAGAGGCATTTTTCAAATTTACTATCAAGACATGAGTACCAGCACTTTTTTTTCTTAAATTAAAACAAAAAAGCACGGCTGCTACACAATTTAGACCCAATATGTCCAGCAATTTTGCTGGTGCAATTTTCTAGAAACATCTTAAATTAAAAAATATAAGATTTTGTGTTTTTAATATAGCCTTGAATATTTTGAACAGTGATTGCAAGCTAAAAAACAGGACTGTTCTTAAGATTACAGTTTCCCCAGATGGAGTCAGAAACAGGAATAAGATTTAAGGAAGTAAAATTTAGTTTCTGTACTCAAGTTATGAAGGTATGATAAGTAAGATATGATTTCTGAAAAGTTGGCATCACAGCTAACATTTACAGCAGAGGCAGGACCAGAAAAATGCAGGCTGTTAAGAGTATTTGGTTTTGGAGTACAAATCACAACTTAAATACAACAGTCAGATGCTCCGTGACAAATACTGTATATAATACATATTGAATGAAGGAAAAATTATGATGTAGTCTAAAGGAATTTTAAAAATCCTTTTCAGCAAAAGAAACTGGGGAAAAAAGCCTCTGTATTTTGACTCAAAATGTGTGAGACACAGTTTTGAGCACTGGACCATGTTCCAGCTTTGTCATCCTAATGGAACTGGAAGGAAGAGCTCCTTCAGTACACTGACCACACATTTCTTTATCATTATTCACCAAGCAAAGGCTAAATGTAGCTCATACACATAAATAGTAAATGTGGGCTAAATACAAATACTTCCAAAGTATCAGGCATCTATTGAAGTGCAAGATGTGAATCCAAGAGATTGACAGACATCCTAGCAAGAAAAAAAATGAATATTTATGGCTTATTTGTTTGGTTTGTTATTTTACTTATTTTATTACTGAAGGCAAAATTAAATCAATAAAGTATTTGAAGACATGCTATAAGAAATGATCATAGAACAAGCAAAAGGGACTAAATTTTACTAGACTGAAGAAATGGAAATGGCAGGAATATCCTGAAACAGAAGACAAATCAACTGGACCACTGAATAAAATTCTTGAGATAAAAAATGAACAGAGAATCAGAGGGAGCTAGAGAAATCTTCCAATAAGTGTGAAAAGTACTTAAGAATTCTGATGAGTTTCTGAAAAGTAGAAGGCCAGCACCTGAAATTTGTTGAAGTGGGACACTTATCAAGAAACTAAAACATTTGCATCTCTGACCAGCCAGGATATCGGGTAGACACAATGAAGGTCCATTTTTACATGTTGGATACACAAAGCTACCAAGGAAACAAGTGGGGGGGAAGAGGCAGCATGGAGTCTACAACCAGCAGGAAAGAGAAGTATGCTCTGGGTTTTACTTTTCAGAGAGTGCATTGCAAAGGTTTACTCAAGAAAGATGGGGAAACAAGTGATAGGCTATTGAATCAACTGAGTATATCCTATATTACTGTATTATAAAAGTGTATTGAGCAATGATCCCCAAAGTGTGGGACACAACCCCTAGAGGGGCACAGAAGAACTGGAGGGGGTCATGGTGGAGCTCAGGCTAGTCCTTCATTGGGGGGGGGGGGGGAAGGGCGGAAGGGAGCACCACCTCCCTGCTCCGCTCCCAGTTCCACTCCAGTCCCTTCTCCAAGCCTTGCTCTGCCCCTGGCCTTCGCCCCCAATTCCTGCAGGGGCACAACGGAAAACGTTTGAGGATCACTAATAGAGTGAATTTTTTCCTGAAAAGTGATGGAACAATTTGATTAATATCATTTTAAAATTAAGTATTAGCACTATATAAGGAAATATAGATATTGAATAATATTCCCTAAGCTAAGAATGCCTTATCTAGATAAATTCATTTATATGCAAGTTTTACATTCAGAATCGGACACAAAAAATGTACAACCAAAGAACATTATTAAGGCTGCAAAGTCAAGCACGCAAAACTTATTAATTTTTACATTTTTGTTGCCTGTGCACTGGATTGGCACTAAAAATATCCACACTGGCTGTGTCTTCATTAGGAACTAAGGTGTGTTCTGAAATCAAGTTAACTAACCGAAGGTAAAATTGTAATAGAAGACAAGGAAGTCTTCAGTTTTCACATGAGCTAACAGGGTTGAGTGAGACTTGTAGGATTTACTGAAACCTGCTAACTTGTATGAAAACTACTAACTGATTTGACTTCACTAGGATTTTACCTTCAGCTAATAAGATCCTACTTTTTTTCTCTCAAGAGATGACAAGACCACAGGAGTTTGCACTGGTTTAAAAACCCATTTAATTTAAACCAGTAAAACTTTTGCATGCAGATAAATTCCTAATTTTAAGCATGTTTTAGAGTCTACATTTACATCACAAGAAATTAGAAAGGAAATTAATTTTGCTCTCCTGGGTTCTGTTCTGTTTACATGTGGTTGCAGGGACTTACAGCAAGAGGAATGGGATGAACCTAGTCAACCCATGTTTCGACTGTCAAGTCAAGAAATATCTGATCATGTGCAAGGATTCAAATGCATCCAAGTATTACATTTATGTGCATTTGTTTTTAAGTAAAAATAGTAAATTTATATTCAAATTATGTGCAACCTTCTGGCTTCTGTCAAACTGAAATTTAGACTTGGAAAGCTTAGGCACACCACTGAAAAAGGATAAACACTTCTACATTTTATACTGAATAATATTGTAGAGACATTAATTGTTCCTTGCACCAACTCACATGGTTCATGTTATTTTTGTTCTCTTTAGTTGGAATTTCAGAATTATGAGTAACTCATAGCCAAAAGAAAAAAGATTTTTTAAAATGCTATAGAACAATGTTCACAGCATTTTTCTAGGGGAAAAAAAAAATCACTCAAAAACACTAAGGAACTCATATGAAACTATAAACTGGCTTCGAGGAAAGAAATACATTTACACATTTCTCAACCCTACATGATTCATCAAATGTGACCAATATTATTGCCCAGAATGGCAAAAATAATATTTAAACAAGCAGTTATTTAATGAGTCAGTTGCCTCAAAATTCTAAATCCAAAATATCTCTTGGATTAATATCAGGGATATTATCTACAGCCAAGGATTTTTAAGGTCAAAAGGGACCACAGTGATCCTCTACTGAAGTCTCAACCTTTTGCGGGTCATGACATGCTTGATAAAGTGCATGACCTAACAGGACACACCAAACCCTCCTTGCAGGCTGAATCCAGCGCACCGGCCAGCTCTCCATGACACATTTACTACTGTCTGGCAACACAGTAATGTATCCCGAAAAGTGGTTGAGAACAGCTGCTCTAGTCTAACCTACTGCATACCACAGGCCATAGACCTTTCCTGACTTAATTCCTGCTTGACCAAGGGCCTTGTGTACATAACAATTAATTTGACCTATGTTAGATAGAAGTACAGCTAGTAGCAGAAGTAATTACTGCTGTTTTTCAGGTCCATATTACCCTCTTTCTTCCATTGGTGCGCATCCTCGCCAGGATCGGACAAGCAATACAAGCAATGCAGTATCTACAGAGGCACTGTGTCATCCTAACTACATAGGCATAAGTGCTATGCTCTCATGGAGGTGGAGTTATTAGGTTGGCATAGCGAGGTGCTTACATCAGTGGGAGTAGTGTAGACCAGGCCTAGTATAATATATCTTTGACAGAGCTATCTTTCTTATTTTAATCTGAGAACCAGGGAAAAATTTGTATCATAATAAAAAGAAAACAATGTCTATAGTATTTAACTAACCTAAAACTGATATGAAACAAAATGGAAGAAGAAATGCCAAAAGCAGTAAGACTACATTAAGCAGGAGCAATTTTATAAAATACAAAATGGGTAATTTTAAAGTATCTTGAAATATATCTGTGTATATATGTGACACCTATTATTCCTACTTCTTTCTAAAGAAACTGAAACAGCTACTCTCTCTCACGAGAGGATATAAATGTTACGATTCCTTTGTTATCAGGTAACCTAAATTTCCCTACCCGGATCAAACCCTTGGAAAACAAGTAAGATACCAAACAAAAAATTGAAAACAAAACAAAAAATTAGTTGGCTCCTCCTTCCCTATCTATAAAATACTGGGCCACCGCTATCTGTTTGCCTCATTTAATACTCCAGAAACTAGCCGCCTTGTTCTTAAGGTCCTACAGAGTTCAGCTTACCTTAGATCTCAGGAGGCCCATGTGCCTGATAGAGGAATGGGAATATAGCAAATAGAGGAATATATATGCATTAATGAGCGCCTAACTACTGCATGTCTTAAGAACTCAACACAAAAACCCTTTCATACACTTACAGCCATAATTCACCTGGAGGCAGAGAGAGGAGCAGTTCCCTATGCAACTCCTGGTGTGCAAGACTGTAGACACCTTTGATTGTCACATAATTTAGGTCTAATGTGCTTCCTAGATCATGGACATCTTGTGTATTTCATAACCTGTATCCAGAAATTGCTACTGCATATGACACAATCACCTTAGTTTCTGTTCACACTAGCAAAGTCATTATAATGCTATACATAAAAGTTCACAGAGAACATAATTCTCATACAAAGTAAGATTTCCTCAAGTTTACATTTTCATATTAATATATAGCATCAGTTTCTGTCAAAAAGCACACACACAAATCAGAAACAAAACCAATAATCCACCACTCAGGAAGACACATTGATTATTACTGGAAGTTAATTTATAAACAAAATAAAAAAAATTGAAAATAACCTCACTTCTGATATACTACTGATGATGTTTTGAACATTGTTTAACAAATTAAAGGAAGCACATGCTTACCTGATTTGAGTATCTCATGCTAACGTTCCGCTGATCTTGTGGAGGTATGTAACGGCCTACTGGGTCAATGTCTTTGGGATTTACTAATCCATCAACTGAAAGGAAATCACAATTGAGACATTGGTCAGTCATCAAAGCTTGTATGTCTGCTTAAGCTTTGAACTTACACGATCTTCTCAAGGTTTTTTTTTCCCATTCTCCTTGCTCTCATTCTACCCAGATTATTCTCTCTTCCCATGAAAGCTTCTGCATATTTTTTTAAAGTTATGGTATTCTAGCATGCAGTTCTGCACTGGAGGAAAATGAAACACTTGTTTTCATTATAGTTAAACATTTATTGAATGCTGAAAATATAATTTAAAAATAATACTAAAATGAAAAAACATAGCCTCCATTTTTTGCTGCATTGATACTTAAAAGAATGGTACAATACTAGAACCAAAAGATGACTGAACTTTGGTGACATTAAAATAAATAAAATTCACAAACTGAAAAATCACAATATCTGAGGCTCCAAAAAATGTGACTTTATTTATTTTTCCCTAGAAACAGGACATTTAAAAGCAATACCTACTCTGAAATGGTGAGTCCTCCAAATGAAGAAATAGAAAAATTATTCGCAATTTGGAATGCAGTTCTGGGTTTTTTCCCCCTCATTTGGTCAATGTTCAAAAGGGGAATTGTGTTGGTTGGCTATTTAAGTAAGTAGGTCTTGTATAGATTTCCACACTATCAAGAACAATATCACTGAATTTCCTTTTATCTTATTAATTTTGATTATATATACACCTTGCAAGAAACACAAGAAGTGAATGGAAGAAACTCAAATCTAACTACATCCAGTATGCCACAAACAACTGATGTTATTACACTGGGGATCACTGCTACATATGGATTTATGAACAAAGATTTGAAAAGCTAAAGTAAACAATAATCCAGCGAGCTTCTGGAGAGTGCAGTGAACAGGAAATGGAAATCAGCACTCATCCCATTAGTTGGGGTGTATTTTTGAAGGATCTGGAAGCAATGGGGACTCCCTCACCCTCCAGGAAGATCTCTCGCAGGAGCCGCTGGGGCAGTACTGTACATCCCCTCCCCCCCTCACCCGGTGGGATCCCCTGTCCCATTTCGCTGGTTGCAGTGGGTGTGTATGAGAGAGGGGAAGAGTGCTGTTTCTCTCTAGTTTCTTCCTCCCTCATCTTTCCCTGTGCTGTGGGATATTCTTTCATATGTCATCTGGGAGCCTGCCTCATTTGCTCCCACTGCCACTGAAGGGAGGAAGACACGATGGACCATTTGATCAATTCTTGCCTGCAGGAGATGGCCAAGTTGCTGCTGATAGCTCTTGCTGCTGCAAAACACCATTTCAAGCTCTGCTCTTTCATCTAGGGAACCAGATCTTTTGTGATATCAGAGGCTGGCCTGACCATCTAATTTTGTTTGGGATTTGGAAAGGATCTCTCCTGTATGGTAAAACTCGCAAACTGCCATGTAGGCTTTTCTATCTTTCATCTGGCAGCCTAAAGGTCCAGTTTGGGATTTTTCATTATACTTGTCAAAAATTGGGGGTCCCACTGAGATTGTTCAGTGAAAAAGTCCCATCTAAGCCTATAGCCCAATAGGCTCCTTGGGAAGGGGCTCTGAGCATGACATTGCTATATATATATATATCATGCACTCTGTAGCTCTCCTCATTTCATTTCTCCCTCTTTCTTTGTTGGGGGAGAAGAAAGAGTTGGGATTCTGGCTTCTAGTCAGGATCCCTGGACACGCCTGAAGTTGTAGAGGACACTGCCCTCATACCTGCCCTCAAATTTGTAGATTCTGGGGCCACTGGTGACCAACTGAAATCTGCACTGGATCAGCCCTACACAAGTAGTTTGGGGAGTGGTTCCCCATGGGTTAATAAAGTTGTGGCCTCAGCATTTAACTATATCACGGTGTGTGTGTCATTGTTTATATATTCTCATTAACACTCCCTTAACGACTTGTTAATAGCTGTGTTGACACAGATGAATAACAAATCACAGCTTCAAAGAGAGTCTGCAGAACTCGAATTTATATGCAAATTTGACTCAGTTGCCTTGGGGTTAAACAGGGACTATGGATTTTTCTCGCATTACATCAAGTGAATTGACCTCCCCCCTCCTCTCTGTGCTGTTCCCCAGTGTTTTGAATCCTAACACCTATTTTGATTTGCTGTTACAGCCTGACCTGATGCTATGTCATACACTCCCCTGCATTTAATTTCCTCCCACTCTGTAACTTTCCTATCTTCAAAGCGTCTGACGAAGTGGGATTTTCTCCCACGAAAGCTCATGCGATTAATAAATCTGTTAGTCTTTAAAAGTGCCACAAGACTCTGTTGTCTTTCTCCAATAGACTAACACGGCTCCCCCTCTGGACGTTTAAGTAAAATAGGGATTGTGTGTCTACTGTAAGAGACTGTGTGCGCGCGTGCGTTTTGGCCGGTCACATCCGTTACAGTACTGAAATACTCATCTTGCATGAAATCATCTAGTGACTAAAAAGAAAATACTTAAAACATAAAAACAAAAATGATCTTAATACCAACCACCGCTAAGCATCAATCCCATTATATCTAATTAACACACTGCTGCATTTACAGCCACACAAATCAAATAAATCAATTTGTTTTTCAAGGAAGCTTGCAAAGAACATATTTAAGAGACAGACACCACTGAATGTAAAGCATAGAGATAAATTATGAAATAATTTTGAGCTCCCGGCTAGAGTTCCATCAGTTAATAGCACCATAGATTTTACTGTAGCTTTGAAGTAGACCAAAGAGCATCTATCACAAAGGGATCTCGTGCCTGGGGTTCCAAAAGGACAAAATTACAACTAAATACTGTTAAACTTCCTTTGAGATACGGCAGTTCCAGAAGGTTCGATTAATAATCTTCATAACCTTTGAAAACATTATTTTCCATTATGGAGTCTTTTTCTACAGGAATAAACGTGTTTATTCTTACAGAAAGAAAATGAAATACTCCAGTTAAAGCAGATAGATAAGGAATTTGAACAAGTGCTACAGTTAAGATGTAAGAAACATTTATAATCTCCTTTAAATGTGAAGCAGCCAACACTATGAAACAAATCTTCCTTAGGTATATGCTATGGAGGGATCACATTGTACTCTCACAATAATTTTGTTAAGTTTTTAACAAATACTATGGCAATTTCACTACCAGAAAATCAACTAGCAATCAAAAAAAGTAAACAGATCTGCTGGCTACTTTAGCTAAACAAAAAGCTTCAACAGCAATAGAAAACTGACACTGATTTTGAAATGGAAATGCTCCTGGATACAATCCATATGTACTAACATGTAAGATATGTACACATTCCAAGTACTAACAAAACTAACAGGTTATGAACACCTAGGGTAAGAGAACATATTCCAAAGAAAACTTTTTCCTGGGCTCCAGTACATGTACATTCATATCTGTAATGCTGAATAAAATCACTTAAATTAGTTGCATACAGTCATGCTAAAGTCATAAGCTAAACTATTCTGAAATCAATTGCCTTTTAACTTGATGCTTCTGAAAAGCAAAGAACCATGTTCTAAAGTGTTGCTCTATGCTATTTTCAATTTAGCTTATATTGGTATTTAAACTGATCAGTAACTGAAAGCACTTTTTAGACTTACACAAAGTCAGAATCATTTCTACATGAAGTCACTTATAAATGCACAGTTGTTAGTCTTGAGATAGAAGGACTTACTCCAATATCCAATCATCATCATGATTAGATTTAAAACACTCACCTCAGTCAACATTCACCACCATCATCACAAATGCATATTTTGAGTCCAATGGGCTCCAAAACAAAAAACTTTCTTTGCCAGTAACTTTATATCTATTAATTAAAAACTGACTCTCCATGCTCTAATTCAATCAACCTGGCTTTTTATTTCATATGCAAACATTAAAGTTCTTAACCTGTGGCCTAAAGACCACTGGTGACTCGCAAGGCAGAATACTATAATGATCAGAAGAGATACAGAACAGGTGAGAGAAAAATGAAATTGAACATAAGACATTTTCCCATAAAATGACAACACTTCTCACACTAAAATCAGATGAATTAATTTTATCTACTTTCCTAGGTAATCAACTGAAATTGTTAGAAGGACTTGAACAATCGATTTACTTACTTGCCCGGTGTGAATAAGCAATTTTTCACAGCAGGTGACATCATCTAGAACATTTACACTTTTTGGTTTTTAACCTTTTAATGTTTCCAAGACCTGTCAGCTGGAAATACACCCCCAAATGTGAGCCTAGCTTAAACCTATGATGAGCTCCTAAGGCTGCAGATAGACAGTTCCAGTGCCTCTGCTGCTCAGAGCTTCCGTAAGGTGCAACAGAGCAAAACATGATCAGATTTTTGTTAGTATTTACTGTTGCTTTTCAAATCCATGTGGGCAGCAGTGAAACCAGCAAAAATCAGGCCAGTTTCATTCTGCTGCAGTTGGGAAAGCTCTGAATAGAAGCTGAGTCAGGCATTGGAGTTAGGATTCAACAATTAAAACTTGGAAAGTGTAGAGTCACAGAAAAGCTCCTCCTTGTAGAATCCATAAAGCTATGGGAGAGTAGTGTAGAGACATACACATTGCAGCAGGCAGGAAACTGAGTAAAGGTAAAGCAGTGGAGAATCCTCTTGTTGAAGCAGCCGGGAGGCTCTAGGAAGGATGATGATGAGAGAGGACAAATGCATTCCTTCTCTGTTCCAGCACCTAAAGAGGCTGGATGCAGGCTTCCCATTTACCAGGCATCACCTACCAAGAGTGGATACGAAAGATGGAGGCTTTCAGAACAGTCCAAGAGCTTGAAGAGAACACGAGTGGATTTTGAAGCTACAAGTTCACAGAGCCCCCCATATTTTCTAACAATCTCTGCAAGTAGATTTAGTAAAATGTCCAAGTCCTACTTGTGGTTTCATGGGAGAGGAAAGAAAAACAGATGATATTATTTAAAAAGTTAAGTAATGAAGTATTGGACAGGGAAAGGTTTTGAGATGAAAAAGAAGTAGAACAAAACAAAGAAAAAATATAAGTAGCAATGAATACAACACAGGAAAAAGCAAAGAAATAGATGAGAGAAAATGACAATTTAGAAATTTGATTAATAATAGGACAGAAAACCAAGAGACAACAGGAAGGGAAAGAAAGTAAATAGAAGCAATGTTGCAGGTAGAGCGGTCACAAAGCATTTGACCAATATTTCATATGATGTGTTTTATCATTATTCATCACCTACAGAGCTGATCAAATACAGTTCAGAAAACTTATTTGATTAATACCATTGGAATAATCAAATACATACTTTTTCGGTTATTTGACTAATCTTACTAGGAAGTGGCATTGAAAACAGTAAGTACAAGATTGACTGCCAATATTACCAGGTAAATTGGTAATAATTTTTTTGCCCCAACTGCTCCACTTCAAAGGCTGTTACAGAATTAGTTAGAAGTACTGATATATATCTGGATATCTATATTTGTTTAAGAAAAATTGTGACAAGAAATGTATGTTTTATTACTAGCAGTCAGATGTCTCATAAACAGTTTGAATTTAGTTTTGTCCAATTCCTCTTACCCAGGAGTTTTGCAATGATGTACAGAGCCTGTCCCCACAAGAAAAGATTTCCGTCACGTCCACTGTTGCTAGGAAATCGTTTCTGACTACCAGGATTTTTCTTTTCTAATTCCACAAAGTCAGCTGGCACATAATAATACTTGGGTACAACAGGATATCCTGTGGAGTTTTGAAATAAATATATTAAGTAAATAAATCAAACTATTTCCCTTATAAAAATAAAGTGAATTTAAAATGGAAAAAATTTACCCTGATAATCTCTTTGAACTGAAAGGTTGTTAGCACTGTGTTATTCTTCCAACCCACAAGCAGTGCAAACTGAGGGCTGTGCTAAACAGCACTTTAATTATGCTGAACATCATTTTTACATATACAAGGAGTCTTATGGCACTCTTAAAGACTAACAAATTTATTTATCGTATGAGCTTTCATGGGAGAAAATCCCACTTTGTCAGATGCTTGAAGATGGAGAACTTCAAGCGTCTGACAAAGTGCGATTTTCTCTCATTAAAGTTCATGTGACAAATACATTTGTTAGTCTTTAAAAGTGCCACCAAACTCCATGTTTGTTTTGCTGAACAAGACTAACACGGCTACCTCTCTGGAACTTGTCACCATTTTTACAAGTTTTATTTACTGAACAGACGTCTTTCATGGTATTATATTGAAGACAAAGCAGAACGTCCCTTTACTTAACAGATAGCAGAAAAAAAAAGTATGTGGTCTAAAGGTGAGCAAAATACTCATTTAGATTATCTGAAAGCTTCCTAATATGCATTTCCAGTCAAATTATAGTATAAGTGAGCTAGAAGACACAACATTCAAATTCAATCAAAAACTTATTTTCATAGTAAGTTAGGACAAGGTCTAAACTAGAACTTGTATCATATCCAAATAATTAATTTTTAAAGCCCTCTTGCTGTTGAAGCTGAAAACCAGTCAATGATTAAAGCCATTATTTAGATTTGTTTCAGAGTGGAATAGTGTAATATGGGGAATATTAGTAATTAAACTTTCCAAGACTAGTCATTGTAATCTTTGTGTATAATCAAAGAGGCAAGGAAAAATGAGATTAATTTCTGTGTAAACCCCACATTTAAATCATTAGCTCTTTTCCCAAATATTCCTTTTATGAAAAGATGTATTTTTACAGACAAAATGAGTTAGATGTTATATTGATATATTTCCCATTAAGCTCTACTCTCATAACAATAGAGTCTTTCGACTCTGTTTTGATTTTCTGTTGCTACAGCATTTGTAATAAAAGTTAAAAAGTTAAAAGTTAAAAAGTATACTAAAGTTTTACGGAAGTTCAGATAACGAAGAAATCTACAATGCCTTGAAAACTACATCTCACAATACCTTCAGTTGACTGTTGAAGCAAAGGGTCCAGAAGTTCTTGATACTCCTTTATTTGTTCAGGATTTCCTCTAAAAACGCCTACAAATAACCAAGTAGTATTTCAATTAATAAAAGGATTTTTTTACATGTAAATTTAGCAATTGTAAAAAGGTTCCTACTAACACCCTTGATGCTTGGACCCTAGTGAGTTATTCACAAAATGGATACAGCACAGGCAATCACAAAGCAAGTGTCCCCATACTGCTCTCTCAATATTTCTCAGTCCTGACCTGCAGAAAGCACTTTAATGTCTTGTCTATGCAGGAAAGATTTTTTTCAGTATAACCTAAATTTTGAATTTAAACCAATATAGTAGCATAACCTCCACATGTCCAGCAGGAATGCCTTTTTCCAATTTATCTTGTACTATTAGGAAGAAATTTAAGTTGAAAAAAGCCACTCATATACTAGAATAAGAGAGTCTATATGGGGGCGGGGGCTTATATCAATGTAACAGTATCTGCTAAAGGAGGCTGGAAGTGCCAGTTGCAAAAAAATTTTTAAATGATAAATTCCTGTCCACTGACACATGGGATGAGGCAACCGGACTCATCTAACATATGCCTTTAAAGAGCCACCCAATAGTAAATTTAGAGAGCTAGGGTTCTCAAAGTAGACTTTAAATTCTATTGCATATGCTCTGAGTGATCCAGTCTTTGCTGGGCAATTTCTAGGTCTTCAGGATGGATTTTTCAAAGACCTGAAAAGTAGAGGCCCAACTCTCACTGAATTTCAATACAATTCAAGTGCTTATGTACTACAATGCTCCTTGGAAAATCCCATCCAAAAACCATTAATACATTTTATGGAAGTATAGTACAACACATTTTATGGAAGTATAGTATCCTTTTTTCTTCTTCCCCCATTTTGTAATATTAAGGGCAAGAAAATACCTTAGCAAATATACTTCCATATATATATATATATATATATATATATATACACACACATATACTTAAATGTACAGAATGGCTAAGAATGGCTGTATGTAAGGCGGCTAAGGAAAAATAAACGGAAAATAAAATAAAACTGCAAATCATGGCAGATGGTAGTCTGTGCAAGGAAAAAGACTATATAAAAACTACATTGAGACTATGTAAAAGCGACATCTCATCAACACATTTTGGAGCAGAGTCTTGACATGACATAGAAATGGAATATTTTTCACAGCATTTATTTGCAAAATTTGAAATATATACAGAAGTAGAGAAAGACTAATAAAACTGGAAAGGAAAAATGAAATTGCAAAAGAAAGAGAATTACCCCAATCATGAAGACTAACTTTGCGGGAAGCACTTTGTCATCACATAATCAAACCCCACCTCCATGCCTCGGCCTTACCTACATAAGAAATTATTTCAGCAAAGATATTCTAAACTTCTGGCTTGAATGGAATAGTGAAGTATATTCAATGGTAACAGATTTTTGCAAATCAGTTGCTCATAAAATTAAAAGAATAAATGATCATCATTGCAATTAAATTGCTCTGTGCCTATCTAAAAATAAGAATGACACATTTACCAACAAACACATCTACAATAATTAATTTTGGTTCGGTATTTTGTTTTTATATCATGATATAACTCAGTTTTTCCAATATTTTACTTGTCATCTTTTCTGTTCATCTGAAAGTCTTGACTTTCAAACATTTGAAATTGGGAAGAGTAACTGAGATTCTAAAAATAAGATATTCTGGAATTAGTTATGCATTTTCTTTTAACATTAACAGGAGCTGTCTGTTTTATTTCCCATGTGTCATACTCATTATTTACCCTTTTCCAGATGATGTTTGGTATAAGTGGCAACTGGATATTCACATGCAGCTTATAAGTTTATTTTATTTTTATTTTATTTTTTAACTAATATCTGGCAACAAAAATAATCTGCAAATAAATGCTGTCAAAAATATTCCATTTCTTTGTAAGATAAACACTCTGTTCCAAAGTGTGTTGATGAGACGTTGCTGTTACACATTGTCAATTTTTTTTTAATATATCCTTTTCCTTGCACAAAAAGAAAGAAGCAGATATTACCAATCTGAATACATAGAGGAACAGAAGCAGCTGAACTGAAATTTATGTTATTCAATGAGATGAAGCTATCGGAAAGGAAAGGCTACAACAGGTTTTTAAAATTTGTAATTTCCCCCCTTCATCTTATAGAAGTTAACCATTCCCATCCACAGTTAGCAGAACAATAAACATTTTCTGCTAAAATGCATGAGAGTGGAAAACCATTAGAGCCTTCTCTGTCAGGTGGGGGTAAATGATTACAGTTTTCAAGTACATAAAAGGGTGTTACAAAGAGGAAGGAGAAAAATTGTTCTCCTTAACCTCCAAGGCAATAGGCTTAAATTGCAGCAAAGCCAGTTTAAATTGAACATTAGGAAAAACATCTTGTCAGGGTAATTAAGCACTGGAATAAACTGCCTAGGGTGATTAAAATCTCCAATGACAAGAGATTCCACAAAGAGCAAGTTAGACAGACAACTGTCAGGAACAGTCTAGATAATGCTTGGTCTTGAGTGGAGAGGACTGGAATTGGAATATCTCTCGAAGTACCTTCCAGTCCTACAATTCCATAATTTTAGTTCAAGTCTGGAAGGACAGCAAAGGTAGGAGCTTTGTATGAACTGCATTCTTCCTTTTGCAAGCATCAAAATTAGAAACTCTAAAATATTCTATAGATTTAAGATGCAAAAGTGGATGTTATAAAATCTTGCCTGAAGCACAAACTCATCAGACCTGAGCTCAAATCTTTAGAAGGCTCTGATCTACTCTGTTGAGATCCCATGTATTCAATCTGTTGTTCCAAACTTCCTTGGCTACCTCCACGAAAGGTTCAGCTTCACTCTTTCCCTTCATTCTTCTCCTTCATACCTTCAACAATATCAACACTCTCTTTGACATGCCTCCTAAACCTACAAGCATCCCATAAAGAAATTTAGCTTTAGGATTTTCCTGCTGCCAAAAGATCTAAGTTGTATCTTTCTCCTCTCCTGGATTGTTTCATTAACGAGAGAACATCCATCCTAAGCAGCTCCCACAGATTTAATTCAAGACTGAAGTAGGATCTTAACTTTTAGAATTGTGTATTGTACCTCTGAACCATGAATCATTATGGCCACCGGCACTACTTCAAAGTAGAGAATAAGCTAAGTGATTACTATTTACCGGTATATCTTTGATTTTATTCAAAGAAATAGTTCACCCAAAATATCTGAAATAATTCATTGTATTTGACTCATGAGGCAGACCTATTAATGAGACATTCTGCATCACTGAACTACACTCTAGTCTTGCAGGGAAGGAAAATAATTTTATTTCTGAACTCTAAGAATCAGTCTCTCTAATGTCTTTACCAAATACTAGCGTACAGATATACTTACCATCAATCATCATACAAATAAAGAACAGAGGAAATTCACATTCAATCCCATCAAACAGCTAAAAAGAAAAAAAAAGAAGTTAGTTAAAAAGAAGTGTATTCAAATACCCTCTTAAATCAAATAAAAATAAATGTTAAATTATATTTTTAATACTTGAGCTCTTCCTTTTTAAAATGCAGATCATGTAACTTGTTTTATGGAGATTTATTGTGCTTTAAACATGTGATTGGATATTTTCAAGTAATAAACTTACATCTTCTAAGTTATATTCTCAGAGGATTTGATTAAGATGTCAGAAATTATTTGAAGGAAAAGTGGAAACTTTATTTAGATTATCTTTACTGTTAGATATTTATACTTAAAAGTATAGTGAAATTGTTTTTAATATAAACAGACTGTAATCAACTGTGAAAGTAAGTGATAAATAACTTGCCTATTTGTTATGTGAAACGAGCTGTTCATTGAATTTAAATGCAAGCACATTTATCACCAAACAAAATAATGATTTAACTGCTGACTTAGCATTCTCTCAAAACAGAACAGGCAAAGATACAATGCATCTCCTTCACTTAAACGGACTGCATAATCTATTAACTCAGAAGTTTTTCCAGTTTGACTTTCTAAAGAAAAGTACTCAAACATTCTCAATTTTGGAAGCTCACAGGCAATCATGTGAGAAGAACAGGATCTACAACAACTAATATAATGTTCTGACTCTACATCAAATAAATCCTAAATGTAAAAGTTGAAGTAAACCCAGCATTAGACCACAAAGGCCAGGAGTACAAACCTCTCCACTCATTGTCTTGCATCTGTTTTTTTGAAGACATCTTGCAGTAAAGACAGAGTGACATACCTACTTTAAAATCATCTTTTCTACCTTCTTATAAAAAAAAATACATCTAAGCATTTTGATTTTCATTATATTATAATGTTACTTCTAAACAGAGATGATAAATCTTAACAGCCCTAATTATAGCGCAACTAGGTTATTTCTGTATTATATAAAGAGAGAGAATACTCCTACCCTTTTATGTGCATAATATGTGTACACCTATTGGAAAGGCCTGATATTCCTGCACAGAGGGACACGACTGGAAAAAATAAAGACATATGATGAAGCTGTTGCCTCACTGATAAATGGTAGTTGCCTAGAAGGCTCCATCAGAGATGGAGAACAACAAGTAGGCCAAATGTAGCTGTGTCTATTATTGGAAAACTAGTGGGACCCAAAAATAATCACCAAACTAACAATTAAGAATTTAGTTAAAAAACATAAACCAAAATGAGATTATGTACGATCAGTGTCAACCTGAAAAAAATACTCTTATAAAGCAAGCTAAAATCCTTGAAAAAAGAAAAATACGTAGGAAGAGCTGACATCAATATAATTATAGTGGAGTGAATGTATTATTTCAATAAAGGTCATTAGATGGGGACAGCTATTTTTCAATAAAAGAATTCTGCTGATGACAAAACTCAAAGGATACCTGGAAAAGCCAGTAGTGAGCAGAATTCTGTATTAACTGAAAACCATAACAAGCAATAGAAAACTTCAGCAAAAACATGTCAAATTCTGTTCTGAATACATATACTTAAAACTCGAGATCTACATCCATGTCAAAGAGCAGAATTTGTCCCTAAGTATGTTGTGTGTTCTATTAATAAATTCCATTACCTTTATTTCTGCTGGTTTGTAATAACGCCGGTTTCTGTCCTCCAGTGATGTTCTGTAACCATCTCTCAAAAATCGTTTGAACCCATATTTTCCTTTCAGTTTTCTAACAATCTTATCAAGTGTTTGACTGTACAAAGCATCATCATCCACAGCAAATGCAGGATAACTAATGCAAGGTAAAAGCGCTGCATCAGTGTTCTAGAGAAAAAAAATAAATAAATCATTCTATGGATGATCAAAGAGTGCTTAACCATTAAATGAAATACGAAATAAAAATATAAGCAAAAAGTCTATTTACTTAGATTATAGTAATAATGTACTTGTGTAACTAGTATAGAATGCAAGATTTAAAAATCCCAACAATAAAAATGCACACGATTGAGGAGAAATTGTGTATTTAGTCAACTAGCTACGAATTTATTGAAAAATAGGTGTCAAAACTAGGATACTCAGATAAGTTGTTTGGGCCAAAATATTACCTACTTTTACGCTGATGATGTGCAGGAGTATATTAAAGATTTTCTAGATTTCTATTTTTATGGGGAAAAAGATTCTTCAAGCTAACATATTAAATATAATGGTATTTGGGGATTCACATTCAAGATGAGCCTGGAACCTTTATTATCAGGCTGAGCAAAATTAAGGAGCCATTAGAGTTAAACAGTGCTAGAGTGGTAGCCATGTTAGTCTAGTTCAGCAAAACAGAGTAGGAGTCCTGTGGCCCTTTTAAAAGACTAAAATTTATTTATCGCATGAGCTTTCATGGGTAAAAATCTCACTTCATCAGATGCATAAAATGGAAACTACAGTATGGAAGGGGATATTATAAATGCAGAGAAGGATAAGTCACAAGGTCAGTTCACATTTTTTCAGCATACCAAGCAAGTTATTTGCTTCTACTTACCCTTCTCTGCATGTGCATGCACATAACACCCCCCCCCACCCCCTTCCATGCGGTAGTTTCCATTTCATGGGTCTGATGAAATGGGATTTTACCCAAAAAAGTTCATGCAATAAATAAATTTGTTAGTCTTTAAAAGTCCCACAGGACTCCTTGGTTTTTGTTAGGGTTAAGCAAAATTTCTTAAAAGCTCTGTATGGAATCTGTCATCTTCAGCTAGAATAAATGAGCTTCCACTTAGGTGGGAGGAAAGGAGGAAATACTTGGGGAAGGAAAAGGGATAGTGTTTCTGTAGAAACCTCCCCACCATCATCAAAAGTTAAAACAAACAAAAAAACCCAACTAAGCACTTCACCAATACATGTAAGTAGTTTAAACAAAAAAAAAAAAAAATCATAAATTTGATATTGTCTTCTATGCAATGTGCCATCTACCTTCTTTCTCACACTTATTATGCTGTTGCAATTAAGTAATAAAGCTACTCCAATTCCCATTTTTCCCAGCACTGATGTCAATTCATACGAATAGAAACAAGGGGGAAAGAAAACACAGAAGTTGGTGTCTATTGTATCAGAAACAGAACACAAATTAATGTAGAAAGCCAAGTTCAGCAGGCAAAAACATGTTACTTCTGAACTTTTATGTCTAACAAATGATGTAGAGGAAAGTATACAGAAAAACTGCTGGAATGTAAAAAAGCAGCTGAGGGAGCTTTTTATGTTAATTGCCTTAATTGCCTAAGATAACTCAGTTATAATTCCAGAAGATAAATGTAGTATTAACACTGAAGATTAATGGTATTCTTAATATATAGAAATGCTATTAGATCCCAGAATAAAAAAGGTAGCATCCTGTGACTGTCATTCTTGCCTTGAGCCAGACAAATCTAAATTCTGTTACTAACTAAAATTCACCAACAATAAAATGGGAACTCTTTTTGATTACTAGGTATTAATATCATTTAAATTTAGCCATTGATAAAACCTTTCCCTCTGACAGAGTGTGATAGGTTGTTCACACTACACCAGTTTTGAAGTTCACTGTACCTGGAGGTGAACCAGGGATCAATAAGATTTTATTAAGGATTAAGTTCACCAGAGCAGGAACAGGCAGGGCTTCTATAAAGCTAAGAAATGGAGCACAGGAGGGGGAAGTAGTCTGAAGGTACTCCCTGAGAGGAGCGAAGTGTGTTGGAGATAAGAAGGTCTGGCAAGAATCAAAATGAGAAGAAGCTACTGGGAGCAGAGGAAGCTTGTACAAGTGGTAAACTCAGAGGTGCCAAAAGACAGTAGGTGAGATGGGAGAGATCCCAGGGAAGGAGCAAACCTGTTGAGAAGTGAGTAGACCATAACTGCAAAGCACAGAGTCCCTGGGCTGGGACCCAAAGAAGAGGGTAGGCCCAGATCCCCTACCAGCCACGGGGCACAGTCTTGGACGTAAAACAGAGTGCAACCCGGAACAACAGCAGGACAATTAGTCCAGAGAGACTTTGAAGACACTGGGAAGGGGGAAAATATCGTGACCTGTCCAGAGGGCCAAGTCACAGAAAGCAAGCAGCTAAGTCCTAAAGAAAAAGACTACCCCAAGTCCTGGAGATTGAGACAACAGGCTGAGCAATTACAGAATGGGGCGTCCAACCAGTGGTGAGCTAATCCCTAGGTCAGCCACGAGGCACTGCACCAGCAGTGAGTAGTGGATCCCATTACACAAAGTATCAAATAGCAAGGAATCCCTCGTGTAAGCTGTCAAATACAATGCAAACCTCTTTTTCTTCTGTTACAGATAAAATCCCAAATTTAAATTGTTAGAAGCCTAGTATCTCAGGCATTGGATTTGCTGTGATATGAAATGTCCTATAAAATTGCAGTTATTTCTGCCACTACATAGTAGGCAAGATGGATAAAAATAAGTGATATCCATGAGACTTCCAAGTCCTTTCAACATCTTTCTTGACCTAGTTTATTCATAGATCAATATGTCTTTGTGTTTTAAATTATTTAGGCCAATGTTTTCACCTTGCCCTAATTATTCTTAAATTAATGAAAGGTCAGCCATGGTAATTCTCTTTCAGAAAGGCTCCTATCTGCAGTAATATTTAAACAGCAAAAATCTAATCACTTCTCAACCCCAACAAGTTTTATCTTTTATTAAATAGGATTTTAAAATGGTAATAAAGCAAAGAAATATGCACCTACCAAATTCATTTTTTTATGCCATGTTAAACTGAACTCCATCACAACTACTTACATGAGATCTCGATTCTCGGGGTAACAATGAGCAGAGAGTTTGTCTGTTTCTATTATGGGCATCAAGATCCACGAATATGACAGACCAAGAGCAGCCCTGTAAATAAAATATGAAAATTAAGTTGGGGGGAGGTAATGAACACAAATTTCTGGGGCAATAATTGCTGGTAAAGCTATCAGATCTCTTGTTTTACTTAGGCAGTTTAAAGTAACTAGGAATCCAAAGCCAGTAACTTTCACCAAATGAAGAATCAAATGTAAATTTTTAAACAAATATAATTAACATAATATTATTAATACAGGAATTATATGCAAATGGCAGAAATTAAACAGCGAGAACAGAATCTGAGATTATAAAAACCTTAGCTCTTCATTCCTAGTGTCTACTGTTTGGACTATTTTATAAAGTCAGCACACATGTAATATTAATTACATTTTCCATAGTGTCTTAAACAAAATCAATTTGACAAATAAAACTGATGACAGCAGTAATGGTTAAGTTAAATAGACCATATAGTTGCCGTATAAGACAAGCAAAAAATAGGCTATCGTTCTAATGCATTACCTCTGAATAAGAGTTTTAAAACAAAACAGACCTTGTTTTTCAGGTACTGCACTGCACTTCAAATTATTAAGACAGCTGCATCTTAAAAACCCAGACCACTTAGCAAATATCGGGGAAAATAACCCACTCTGAGAACAAATTCTTCCACTTGAAACAGAGCCCTAAAACCAAAACATTCTTTCAACTAGTCCCCAGTATTCCAAGACATTAAATTAATGGTCACATTTTAATCTTTTGAACTTTAAGTTGTCAAATATAATACTCATTAGCAAGATAATTTTACTGACTTAATTTTTGACAAACAAATGTATGACATGGGCCATTTAAGGCTGGGCTTGAGTACAAAAATCCACCAGCACGGATGTGACTAAGTCTGAGGCATAGGGTAAAAATCTGAGCCCAGCAAAGTCAATATCAGAACTCTTCTTGACTTTCGGTGGTCAGGATTCTCTTTTAATACTTATAGTGTCAGATTTCATTATCTGAGACTCTGGAATTAAAACAGAAAAATCTTCATTCCAACAAGTACTTATTGAGGTGCTAAAAGGACCTGAGCCAAATGACTTTTGAAAAAGGTAATAAAAAAATTATTAACAAACTTTATTTACCCCCACGGATTCGTTGCTGATTTAGGTTGTGGAAGACTTTTCTGCTACTTTCAATAAATGAAGAGTTACATGACTGCCTCTCTTAGAACACATACAGTCAATGCTCAAGACTTGCATATTAGAACAGTCTGCAACGCTCAACTGTGTATTGCAGAAACAAAATATTTCAATAGATACTACTAATATTCTAAGGAGAAATTTTTAGAAGCTACTTATCACCCATTATAAAATTTAAAAGATTTTTGATTCCAGCACTTTTAGCCATTTCATGGTCCTTCTGCAGAGGGCTAAATAAACAGCAGTTCTCTGCTCAGGAGGTTTAGAGCATTCAGTGTCCTCTTCCTCTACCTTGCTTCCAACGTATGTTTCAGCATTTTTTTTCCTTTGATAAGGAGACGGAAACGCAATTGCTTTAAATGATTAGCTGTAGTAATACTATACCAGCTATCATTGTACTAGCATAGCATTGTGATAGAAATTAAGAATTCAGCTTTGTAAATAACTTTTTCACACGGTTTGCTACATCAAGTATCATCTCAGTGAGACATTGCTGTTCCCTATCTTGGAAGAAGGGAGTAAAGCCATAAAATGCTTTACGTGACTATCAGACACATGATGGCTTGGATCATTTCCGTAAGGGAGATAAAAAAAAGCTTCCTGATGCAAATATTTTGAGAATATTAAATAGAAAATATCCAAATTCCAAAGGGGTAGCCATGTTAGTCTAGTTCAGAAAAACAAACAAGGAGTTCTGTTGCACTTAAGGATTAACAAATTTATTTATCACATGAGCTTTTGTGGAAGAAAATCCCACTTTGTCAGACGCTTGAAGATGGGGAACTTATAGAATGGGAGGAAAAAAAATGCAGGGAACTGTAAGTCATAGGATCAGATTAGGCTGTTACAGCAAATCAAAGCAGTTATTTAGATTCAAACAGTGGAGAGCAGCATATAGAGGGAAGTGAGATCAAATCACCTATTGCATTAAGAAAAAAAACCCGAGATCTCTATTTAACCTTAAGGCAATGGCGTCAAATCTGCATATGAATTCCAGTTCTGCAGTTTCTCTTTAAAGCTTTGATTTGTAATCTATTTGTTTAAGTGCGGCCATTAACAAACCATCAATGGAGTGAGCAGGGAGATTGAAGTGTTCCCCTATTGTTTTTTTAATGTTATTCCTGATATCCGATTTGTGTCCATTTATTCTTTTGTGCAGAGATTGCCCTGTGTGTTTAACGTACTACTCCAGCAAGGGCTCATTCACCTGCTCATCCACCAATGTGATTTATGTCATCATGTGCCAGCAATGCCCCTCTGCCTTATACACTGGACAGACAGGACAGTCTCTGTGCTAAAAGAACCCCCTTGTGAGGCTGCAGTTTAAGGGGATCCTATCGTTTTCCTCTTGTGGTGTCCTGGTGAGGGCCTATCGCCTCTAGGGGATTAGTGGGCATTCCTGATAAGTCTTCTATGGTTTGCACCACGTGTGTGCAGGCATCCAATGAACATGCTAAGACTCCTAAGCTTGCCTATGGTGATGGGCATAAGTCCCATAAGATTCATTGTACAGAAAAGCTCTGGGCATTAATGCTCATCACAATGGACCAGCTCAATTAATGGTGGGATTTTCCGTTATTCCCTCAGCCAGACAAAGATTCTCTTGCTAGGATCCCTTTCTTATACCCTGGTACAAACATGTTTCACACTGCATCTCTGATGTTGGTTATTGCTTCATACCTTGCCTCCAAATCAAGCACATCTTCATCTATCATCCTGTCTCTTCTATCTTAAGGCTGGGTGTTTCTGAACTGTCTCTCATGAATGTGTTTTTGCACCACTGTATCTTGGGGAGAATCTGTTTTGCCTCCCTATGTTGTATTTATGTTTGGGGAGCATGGATATGGTCTCCCAGGATTGTGTTTCTGCAATCACCATACTTCAGGGAGTTAGGCGTACTATTGATTTTAACAATACTGTGTTCCTTTTACTGATCCTTAGGAATTCCAATGCATTAACATTGCTGTATGTCTGCCAAGTTCCTGTATCGGTTAGGGAATTTGTAAGTGGGCAAGCAGCTGCTATTTCCTAAAGCCAGATTTTGGTTCAGGCATCAGTTCTTGCACTTAACCCCTCTATGCTAAACTTCAGGCTCATACTTTCTACTACCCATGGTGTTGGCAGGTACTGATCCTTCAGTTTAGGACTCAGAAACAATATCAGTACTTGGGGGATCCTTCTTCCTTTTTGCCTTCCCTTAATGGCCAGAAGGTTTAAGTGAACCTAATTCCTTAGGATCCACCTGTGAGGATTCACCTGATTGGAAGGGATCTTTTCTGGATGCAAATCTTGAAGGAGGTATGATCTTATGCTTGTGAGAATACCCCTTACTGTCATGAAAAGCCCTGGATGATTACTCTATGGGCTTAAGTTCCAAAGGGGTAGCCGTGTTAGTCTAGGTCAGCAAAACAAGAAGTTCTGTGGCACTTTTAAAGACTAACAAATTTATTTATCACATGAACTTTTGTGGGAGAAAATCCCACTTCGTCAGATGCTTTGATGATGGCTTAGCAGCTCTGGCTTCTGTTCCTGAGTGTGTGCTTGGAGGAATACTGCTCAGTCATTGAGACTGACATACAATGGGGTTTCCCTGGCCCAGACTAGATGTAGGTCTCACAGCCTTCTCCATCAGATGTTTTTTCCGCTGAAGCTCACAAGCCTCCTGGGTCTGAGGAAGAAATGAGTAGCAAATATTGTGTTCAGCTGAGATACGTGTCTCTCCCAGAAAACAGAGGCAGGGTTGGTGATTGTGGCTCATGGAGAAGAAATGTGGGTAGAATATGCAGCTCTTAAAACCTAGGACCCTGGAAGGGTCTGTCTGTGGAGAGAGACTCCCCAAGGCAGGGAGACAGCTAAGTTATACTAACATGCTAAGACTAAAACTTTAGCTACAGGAAAATACTAAAACTATATATAATATATTTACAAGTTTATGAAGAAAGAATCACAGAGAAACCCTTGGACACAGAGGATTCAAACTCAGGTCATGTAGCAGTAAGAAGAAACTGCAATGTCCCTTATAGCGTTGGTTTGTAGCAGGAAGAGAACAACTGGGCATGTGCAGACCTACCAATGTTCTTTTCTAGAAATCTCCAAACTCAGGTGCATGGTGAGCATGCATACCCAGCTACAGAATACACATAGGGACCAGCAATCTAAGACGAATGCAAGCTATCTTCATCCATCCATAAAAAGATTTTTCATCTTATCAGTTGATATAAAAACTAGAATGATTTACTTAGTCAAAGCGGTTGTGCCAACTCTGGCATTCATAAACTGCTGGGAGTGCAGAGGGAGCTTCAGGCATTCTTTATTAGATGAAAGATGCACTTATAGTGATCATTCACTTCTCCTCATTAGGGTTCAGTGATGCAAACTGTTGTGTTCAGCAGCTTGCAAGATTGGGCCCTATGACTGCACTTTGCAGTCATAGATTGAAGTATGTGATACAGAGCTAGCATGTCTACAGCGGAGATGCAGAGATATTATATCATTTATAAAGCAAATGTTCTGTGGTGAACATTTCTGAAATTCACCTGAAGCTATATAAACGCAGTAACTATTCAAAATTTAAGCCACTAACTGTGCTCTTATTAAAGGTCTTAGAAAACGTCCTTGCTCCCAAAATTATAAAACATAAGCAAAGAACCAAGGAAGGGAGGATGAGAGGTTCAGATCAATAGGAAAGAAGACAGAGTCTTGGGGGAGGGAGGGAAGAGTTACAAATAGATAGAATAGTGTAATTTTGAATTTCCATATTTTCAAACACTTGGTTTTGCTGTAAGATGAATTACCACAGGTGAAATTAAGAGTCTGTATGGCTATGTCTACACTTACCAAAGTTAGTTTGAATTAGAACTAATTTTAGTTAGTTCAAATTAACTTAATTCAAACTAGCAAATTTTAGTTCGAATTAGTCAATTGCATTGAGCTCAATGTGCCGGTTAGTTCGAACTAAGCGCTTATTTCGAACTAAGATGGCCACATTGGGTTAATTCGAACTAACTAGTTCGAATTAACCCTTACTTTGAAAAGTATAAGTGAATTTATTAGTTCAAATTAAGGAAGCCCTTAATTCGTACTAATGAAAGCCTAGTGTAGCCAAGGCTTAAGTTAGTTCGAATTAAGCTTCCTTAATTCGAACTAACTTGCCAGTGTAAACATAACCTATGTGTATAACTAACATCAATAGCAAAATCTCAACATTCTTTATAGTAATGTTAGATGGAATTCTAAAAACCTATTTACTTACAAAAGCCTATCATTACAAAGTAATACTCTGCAGCCTTAAAGGAGAATTACAGACTATTACAATATATAGTGGAATCTGCAGCAGGCTTTTGAAACTGCTTATATGAAGGTAAAAAACCGAACAAGATCACCTGAATTTTTTTTTGCCATACTCCTCTCTGTAATCTGCACTTTTGTACTACATTCATTTCTCCATAAAGTAAGAAAAGAAAATTTTACATAAAGCCCAATCCAATTTTTTTTTTAATTGTCTAGTTAAAATTCTTATAGTTGAAATAAAAATAGTACTTGGCACTTACATTGTACCTTTCACCCAACCACCTGAAAATTCTGTGAAATATTAATTATGCCTCATAATACCCTGTGAAGTAGGCATTACTACCATCCATTTTACAGATAAGGAAACTGAGGAACAAATAATTTAAGGGGTTTCCTCAAAAAAAAAAAAAAAAAAAAAAAAAGTCACACTGACAGTAAGTAACAGAACTTAGAATAGGAATTCTGGTCTCTGGTCTTCCATTGCTGCACCAACCAACATTAGATCTGTGCTACAATTCTAGCTAGCAGAAAGAAGAGAAGCCTAATCAGAGAAAGTTGCCCGGGGAGTATAGGGGCTTGAATGAGACCCCCAACTGAGGCCACCCCTCTGGACTCAGAATTGTGCAGGCAAAATGCACCCACCAACTGCCTCCTGGAGAGACTACAGAATGCTCTCTAACTTTCTCTGCCCTATGCCAATTGGCTGTTTGTTCCACCCCCGCCCCCGCCCCGCCCCCCCCCCCCCCCAGTCTCTAAAAGCAGTGGTTCACAATCTTTTGTGGATTGTGACACACTTGGTGGTGTGTTGCAACTCTATAGGACATACCAGCCCACTCCTCCCAGGCCGAATACAGGCCTCCAGTTCTCAGCACCACACTTACCACTGTGTAATGCGATGATACAGTAATGTCTCCTAACACAGTGGTTGAGAACCGCTGCTCTACAGTACAGCTTTAAACCACACATCTGCCCCTCCTAATATTTCCTCCCCTGCTCCGTCCGCCTTCTCTTTTCTTTACTCATAACTAAACCTACTGCCCCTCCAAACTGTGGAACTAATTTGATGTTTGCTGTCATCACGTGGTTCACTTGGCTTGGCTTTCCCTCAACTCTATGTCTGCTTTGTCTATGTAGAAAATATTTTCATTGTTTTCATGTACTCCTGTCTGTCTCTATCAACCTGCTCTCTCATACTTAAGATTGTAAACTGTCTGGGTTTGAGACTTTTTTTTTCCTGTTTGTACATCCCTGAGCAATGGAATCCTACTCTATGACTCAGGCTCCTAGACATATATAGTAATACAGATAATAAAATCATAAGAACAATGAATAAATAACCACTAGCTCACATGGAAAGAACTATGTCAGTGCACTGACTCAGCATAGGGTTTGCAAGTCTAAAAGGTGACTTACAACAAAAAAATGCTCAAGTCTTCATGATCTTCATTTAAGACAATATTAAGAAAAACCTGAAAGACCAAAGATTTTCTTTGTAACTGTATCAATTTCCCCCTGACCCCATACTGGGTTCACAATAAGAATCTAATTCAAAATTTAACTATATATCTTAAAACAGAATTTTAAGCTTTGATATAGGCAAAGTTTGCCACTCTACAAATTAGCTCTGTCTTTGACCTTTGAGGCAAGAAAAAAAATACCAGGGCTTTTAAAAAAAAAAAAAAAAAAAAAAAAAAAAAGTGACCGCTCTTCGAAATCCTTAAAAATAATCTTTTTAAATAAGATTCACAGGGCTCAGTCAGTCCTTAAGTTTTTGATGTTTTCATTCAGTGTATAGCTGGGACAGTGCTTTCAGTGATCTTGAATATATTCCTTCAGACCTTGACTTTTAATTAGATCAGTGCTAGTTCAGGAACATGAGGTCACATTATAAAATGATTAAACACTGCAAGGATCATATACTTTCAATGAACCACTATTTAACAGCAGCAGTTTTAACTTAGCAGCTGAAGAAGCAAAAAACGAAGATTGCTCACTTTGGTGCAGTAGCCAACGTTCTTCAAGATGTGTGTCCCTGCGACTGCTCCACTTCAGGTGTCGGCTTGCCCGGCGCCATTGATCGGAGATCTTTGCAGCAGTCTCCCTGCAGGCTGCGCATGCGCAGTCAGTGTCTCGCACTGTTGCGAGCGAGCCGCCGCTTGCGCGGCCAACCCTCTCAGTTCCTTCTCCACCACGGAGAGAAGTAGCCTTCTCCAAAGTGGGGCAGGTGGTAGTGGAGCAGTCACAGGGACAAAAATCTCGAAGAACGTTGGCTACTGCATCAAGGTGGAGCAGTCACAGGGACAAACATCTCAAAGAACGTTGGCTACTGCACCAAGGTGAGCAACCTTCATTTCTCTTTGAGTGTTGTCCCTGTGAGTGCTCCACGTCAGGTGAGTGATTAGCAGATATTGTTTAAGGTAAGTGGGGCTTCAGATCGTGTACACTGATTGTCGCTAGTACTGATGACCCAAATCTAGTATTCATGAGAGGCATGTCAATAATGACATAATGTTTTATGAATGTATGCTCAGAGGACCATGTGGCAGTTCTGCATACCTCTGATATGGGTACGTTGTTCAGGACCGAGGATGCCATTGATCTGGTCAAATGAGCCCTGATTTGTTGCTGAAGAGGTACTCTGGATTTCTCGTAGCAAAGATATATGCATCCCGAGATCCATTTGGATATCCTTTGGGAGGAAATTAGTCTGTCTTTTGAGCACTCCGTTGTGGATATAAAGAGTCTTGTAGATTTATGGAACTCCTTTGTTTAGATAGAAGAGCAGAGCTCTCCGGATATCGAGTGTGTGCCACATCACTTCATTATGGTCTTTATGTGGTCTCAGATAAAATGTAGGTAAGTATATTGTTTGATTGATGTGGAAATCAAAGGAAATTTTGGGGAGGAATTTCGGATGCGGTTTCATGGTTACCCCATATTCATGAAAAATAGTGTAAGGTGGGTCAGCCATGAGTGCTCTCAACTCACTCACCCTCCTTGCTGATGTTATCACAACCAGGAACATGGCTTTCATGGAGAGATGGAGTAGGGAGCAGGTGGCTAGCGGTTCAAAGAGACCCTTTGTAAGTGTCTTCAGGACCAGAAGTAGGTCCCATGGTAATGTGGGTTCCCTAACCTCTGGGTATAAGTTTTGCAGACCCACTAGAAAGCTTTTCATGATAGGGTGAGAGAAGGAAGAGGAAGAGTCCTTGTTTAGATGGAAGGTACTAATGGCCACCATGTGGACTCTGATGGAGCTCAGTGAGAGCCCCGTAGTTTTTAGGGCCAATAGGTAGTCAACGATGCAAGGTATTGGAGTTTGCCAAGTGATGTCGGCGGGATCGAGTATAGCTGCTGCATTCACTTTTTTGGCAAAAGTCATTTATAGACAGTCCTCTGACAAAGTGCTTTGCCCTTGCAATTTGGTTACCTTTGCATCTATGGCACCATCCACTTCTCTTTTATTTTTATACAGCCAGAACTCCCTTCCCTCCATTAACTGACAACATTTAATGGCTCAGTGACAAATTCCCTCCATTATCCACCTTCTCATAGTCATAAATTTGGAAAGAATAATCTTGTCTTGAGTTTAGACCTTTGTGGGTATAATACAGTCAGAGACCTATATCCAAAGTTTTTGAGAATGTAGATGACGGGAAAATCTAGCAGACAAAGTCTGACAAAAGGCTTGGTTTTTAATGGAGTTCAGTGTATCAGGTGGCAGGGGGAACAGACCCAAACCAAAACCAAATAAAAAGCCAGAATACTAGATCATGTGAAAGGCTGGTAACAGAGAAGATTCCAATGATGGCGCTATCTACTTGTGGTGCTGCCTACAAATGAGAGTATTGGAACCATATAAACAAGATGAGTTGTTTAAAATCTTAAACAAAAGTGATAGGAAAAGCAGAAAACTTGTCTACATTTTTATTGTAACCAGAGTTAACAAAAGCAAATGAAAAAACATTTAAAAACAACAAAAACAACTGGAAAGAGAAATAAAACTTGCTATATTTAAGGAAAGAACAGATTTTATTCAGTTATTCTGAGTGAGAAAAAGTAACAACCAATTTACCAGTTTGGTGATTGAACTGACTTTGTTATATGAATTTTATACATCCATTAATCTTGGGTGTAAATAATTTGTTAAAAAACAATGTGTTAATTAAAAATATAGACTGAAAAAATAAAATATCTTTATTACCTGACTGCCAAAGAGGTTGAATCCATTAATTGCTTCCAGGGCCGCTTTTGCTAATCCAACAGAGCTGGGAGGAGGTGGAAAGAAAAAGACATTTATTATGCTTACAAACTTGAAATTTAACACATCAATATCTGATGTTTCTTTTAGAAATAAGATCTTTTCTTGGTTAATATTTTGTGTTTAAACCCTGAGCTAATGACACAGTAAGTTGTGCTTATTTTCCAGATTTGTTTTCCAACTTTTTCTTTGTCTTTAAAGATCAGTGATTTATCTGGAAAAAATGAGTTTGGTTTCATTTTGCTGTTGGACATATGGCATTTTGTGCTTCATGGTCTTGCTAGGAGCACAGCAGGTTTATTTTTGCACAATTTCTGTACACTCAGCTCTCAGACACTGAATTTGACAAAAGAAACCTCTTAATTTTTCATTCAAATTATTTTAAATACCACATATCAATTTTCAATCAAACTGCTCAAGTCTGATGTCAACCATTCATCTAGTTAGTGAATGAGGTGAAGATAAATATAATGGATAAATTAATATATACTCTTTAGTAGGCATTATACATTAAACCAATAAGAGCTATATCAAATGCAATGGACTTATGATGTGAAATGCTTTCTCCATGATTTCCTACTTGACTCCTTATTACTCCTTTTAAAATTATATTTAATATTAGTTTGGATTATTTATCCATGTTTTACACTTTTTTGTTTATTCAGGAATTATTTATATAAAGGCATAGTTATCCTACTACATATGAAAGCAAATTGCACAGTGCCTGATTTTCTGAAGAGCTCATATCTCATTTAGGTACCTACATTATCGAAGTGCTCAGAAGCCAGTAGTTTCCAAAAGGAACAATGGGAATTGCATAGTGTTGAGTAACAATGGTAGAAAATTTATCATTTCTTTTTCTCTTTTTAAAATGAAAAAAAATAGGGACATCTATTTCTATCCTTTTTTTTTTATTCTCAGTATGAGTTAAATTTAATCAATTATCTAATATTTTAATATCATCCATACAATCAAAAATCTAATTGTGCTTTAACTATCATTATAAATTGCTCTCTGAGGTTGAAATTCACCCATCTTTCAAAGTCCTATGTAAGAATCTCTGTGCCACTAATATTCGTCAGAAAAACACTGAAGGGAACCTATTTCAGTCCTGAACAGGTCAAGATACAGGGATTTATTGGAGCAGGCTTGAAGATGGAGATACTGGTTTTGCATAACCCATTGCCTGATGATTTGGATTAGCTATGCCATACTTCAATGCACAAAGTATGCTTTCCAACCTTTGTGCAAAAAGGGTAAATTTTACCTTAACCAGCTGAAGTTTTTCTGGTTGAAATTAATTAAATCTGGGAATAACTATGTATTGATTCTGTGTGTGTGTTTTGTTTTTATTTTTTAAGCACACACTTGAGGCTGTGTTCACTTGCTGTTACAATGAGGAACAAAGACCTTACCTATGACTTTACTAGGGATTCAGTATTCTAAGAGATTTGCTACCAGAAGGAGAATAGTTGTATCACAGCCAGCTTCTGGTGGTTCTGTTGGACATAAATGATCAATTTCTTGCCATGAAGCTGTACAATCAGGCTGAAAGCCAACCCAGAAATGAAAAGGTGGCAGTTAATTGCCCCTTCTGGGTAAACGTTCCTCTGCCATAAGCCAGCACTAAATCTAGCCCAGCATCCTAAAATTCCACTGATATTTCCGTCACATTTTTTATCTATGTTACTATCCTCTGTTTCTAGGGTGATCAGATGTTCCAAATTTATGGTTGGTCCCAATATTTGGGCCTTTGTCTTGCATGATATTACCAATTACCCCTTACTCCCATGCCAGTTTTTCACACTTAGTATCTGATCGGCCTATATGCCCCAAAGAGAAAAGCCTACTGTAACAGGAAACAGATAAGACATTTCTTAAACAAATTATGTCCATACACTTAAGAGAAAAGATGCTTTTTTTTTTTTTACAAGATCCATTTTTCATTGGAATTCCCAGAGTATTAGAAGTGTTCTTGCCCAAATCATGCATTACTTTTCTTTTACTAAAGAAAAATTTATTGAATTTTTCATTATGATTTTCTGTCTTAAGATATAGCTTACATATCTGAAAAAGACATTCATTAGCAAACCTGGCTAGATTCCAGAAACATTCTTTACTGGAAGCTCTCTTGCACTTAAACTATGCCAAATTCTTTTTCTAAATGTAAAGAATGTCAAAGAAATCACTTCGTGTTTGATCCTTAGAACTGAGAAGTCACTGAAATACACATGAAGGCCGAACATATTAGCACCACGTAGATATCAGGTGGCAGTGTCCATTAAAGTAACATCTAACCCAACTGACCTTACACATCACTAAAATGGCCAGAACAACTCTGTTCTGGCATTACAAAAAGAAGGTTTTACTATTATGTGTCAATCTAATTTTGGATGTTCATTTTTTTGATGTTTTAATGGCTATACATATAGGTGATCATTCATATACAAAGCTTGTTGCCCAGGTTTCACCTGTAACTGTTCATGCTTCCCACTATACAGGCAAAATAGCATCAAAACATTTTTTAAGTATAGTCTCGTGCTTCTGTGTACACTGCATGCATAACAAAGAATGGGAAACTGGGATTATTCCTTCTAGGAGTCAAACAGTAATAGTTATTCATTACAATATTAGTTTTCATTTCCATTTTTGGGTAGCTACGGAAGACCCATATAAAAATATATGAATTGTTAAATCAACTGTTGAGACTTTTTTACACTATAGTATATAAACAATTGGGGTTTTTTTTTATGAAGAAATTAAAAAAAATGCGATTGTACTATGTTTTAAATAGATTGCAAACCAAATTATAAATGATAAACCTTTGTAAATTACCAACATTTTTATTAAAAACAAAGCATTTTTCATAAAGTATTCCATTGTAATGCAAACGGATTGTAGTTTCCAATTTCTTTCTTTTTAATAATTTATAATCTTTTCCTTCAGGGGTCAGTGGCACTTTGTCTGCCCAGAAGCATCAGTAGCAGCTTTTTCTCCTAATACACATGTTGTTTGGTCTTTGATACATTTTAATCAAGAGTTTAAAGATGTGCTAATACAAATCTACAAAAATTGGACACATATATCTAAAATTTGAATATTAAAAGAAGCAAAATCACTGTCATAAAGAGAGAAAGGACTTGTTTTTATTCTTAGGGTATGATGATGTGATTTTTTTTTCCAATATTTACTGAGCAGGTTCATTTTCATTATCCCAGTTTATATCTTAATACTCTCTAATAATTTACATTTTTATATAAGCAGGGTCCAACAAACTAAAAGCAAAAGACCAACAGCAATACACTGGTAGAAATGTGCGAGTTGAAGACATCATAGTAAGCAGAGGAATGATAAAAAGGGCTCCATTACTGAAATATTGTTTTAAATGATATACAAGTAAAATAAATGGACAATAAATTCAAATGTGTTTACTATATTGCAATAATAATCAGCTGAAACATTATTAAATATGGAAAAATGGTTCTTTATTAGTTCAAAAACCTCAAGTGTTAGCATTTTAAAATTCACATGGCTTCTACAAAATAAAATATTAAGATGACAAAGTAAATACAGATACTGCAAAAACTAGGAAGATTACTTTACACTAACTACTTACAAATTACATGTGTGGTCAAAATTAAAGTACATGAACTAGACAAACCATATCTGCCTAACAAAATAAAGGTCTTTTACTTCCTTCAAAGAGTGACTGCTTGTATATGTTTAAAATGTCAATCAAAACAACATGGTGTTGTCCTTTCACTAAAACTTTAGGCTATGCCTTGGTAATCTTTTATCTTGATAATAGTGTTATCTCTCACGTATTTTTCTGATCTGCCCTTGGGTCAACAAGGTAAGCCGAAAGTGATAAGACACAGCAAGGCTTAGGTGAGGAGCACAATCCACAATGTTCCCAAAGAAAACTCTCCACATTCAAGGAAGTGCGATCCCAAGAGAGAAGTGAAAGCCTCAGCTTCCCATAAAAATGGTGGATTACAATCAGTTCACTCCCTTCCATGTGGTTTCTGGAAGTGGTATCAAGGGAAAGGAGAGGTAGAAAAAGCTCTTAACACATGAACTCATTTCTAATGACGAGAATCTCGACATCAGCCAAAGTAAAGTCCGCCCTCTTTGTGAAGCTGCTGTCACCTCTGCATATAAGACATCAGTTGATGGAAGGAGCTCTTGCCAATGGTGAGTTATATTCTTAATATCAAGATGCTTAAAAAATGCTTTAAGTGATATAACATTCTAATACTGGTAAAGTCTGAAGGTTCTGAAAGTATCAACTGATGGAATATTGTAATTTCTTCCTTAAGTAATTGAACAGTATTATGGAAAATCTGATTACTTCAAATTATTAAAATTATTTTTTCTACAAAAATGCAACTTCACTTACATGATAATACTTTCTCCCTTTTTGTCATAGTCTGTTTAGGATAAGAATTATGTAATTAAGGAATTATAGAGAACTTAGAGTACTATTTTATATCAGAGGATCTCCCCTGCAATTCTATGAGAGTGACCTTGATTCAGAAAAATTCATGATTTTGAGGAATAAATTCACCTCGAGGTACTTTGGCAACAGTTCCTTCTGTGGAAAAAGTGCAATTAATCCCTGCCAGGAACTTACACTATATGATTTTGACAACATTAGATCTTCTTTGTTAGAGCAATTAAAAAGGGAACATTTGGCTGAAGGGAAAAATTCTAGTTCAGAAACTGAGTCGATGATAAGCCCCATTTTTCCTGACTTTGAGCAGATATTTTTAAATGGTTACATCAGCCACAGCTAACAAATTATATGATTATGTGCAATAGTTTTTTAAAAAGTATGGATAAACTATATATTTAATATTGCTTGTACAGTGTCAAAAGCATGTTATTAGGAAGTCTGGCTTGGATTTATAGAGACTCGAGTTTTTCCTTGTAAATATATCACTTTATTTTTGGATATTAAATATAAAAAATGTTTAAACCTAAAGTCAAGGCCTAGTCAGGGAACCGTATAATAACTATGCAGAAACTATTTTCAACAAACAGAAAGAGAAGCATGTCTAGGTGCAAAATCCCATGTACTATATTTTGCATACATTATTTCTGTTAGACTGTTTTCATTACCAGCAGTGTCATAAAAAATTGATTGCAGGCTGTATCATGCTCTTTAACCAACACCAAATAGGTTTTTAAAACTTCAGTCTAGATTTCAGAAACTGCCAGAAATTGTGCTTGTGGGAATTAATTCTTATTGGTTCAACAAGGGAAAGCTGATCATGTTAGCTAAAAAAATTCTGCATGGAGCAGCTGCTATTAAAGACTGGTATATTCCCTTGGTTTTCAAACCTTCTGGTGACTGGAATGTTATTGTTACCCAGATAATGCAATGAAGTAGTAAGCTGAACTCACTGGTGTAATGGATATATTAACCATTTCCCTTCTGTTAAGTCTCTGAAAATAAATTTAAACTGTATTCAAGTAGTGTTATTTTATCTAATATAATTATAAAACAGCAACGGGTTTAAATGAAATTGGCATAGTAACTAGCTAACTTGTTTTTCTTGGGTGTTATAGTTATATTCTAAATAAACTGGGTACGCTTTATAAGCACAAGATAAATCCACTGTTTTGATAACTGGATTACATGTTAATGGAGAAGACCCTCTTTCCTCTTCCAGGTGAGCACCTTCAATAAATATGAACAGGTATTTTGGGGAATGATGGAAAGAAAAATTAATTGGCAAGAACTACACAGAGGTGATATTTGAATAGAAGGGAAAGAGCAAGGACATCTGGCCAGAGTGAATTATCTTATTTTATCTAAGTAAGGAAAAAGGGAGGGAGATCATAGAGAGGTTTTTGTTTTGTTTTGTTTTTTTTTAAATGGATTCCTCTTCCTCACTCTACATTCCCAGGTAAACAATCAGTATTTTTTCTACCTTTGCTTATTTAATAATTCAAATACTTTGGAGATTTTACTACTTATACAAACACTACTTCCAAATGAAAATACTAGTGTTTTAAAATGAAAATGCTGATTTCATTTCCCCATCTTATAATAAATATTCCTTCATCTTAATAGTCTAGCACAGTGGTTCTCAACCTTTCGTGGGTCCTGACACACTTGGCAGCATATTGTGACTCTACAGGACACACGAGCCCATTCCCTCCAGGCCAAATCCACCCACCTCTCCGGATCTCTGTGACACACTTACCACTCTGTGATGACACAGTAATGTATCTCAACACAGTGGTTAGAAACACTGATCTAGCAGACCTTTCCCCGCTGTATGCTAGTAAATGCTATAAATGCTCTATTTGACAATCTACTGCAAAAACATAAGGAAGATCCTGCAATGCCACAGCAAAGTTAAAGGGGAAAAGTGCCAATTGAAATAGCAAATATGTCTTGAGATAATGAAAAGCTATTCAAAACAGTCAGCAATACAAGATAATGCATATTAGGAATGCTATTAAATTTCAGACACCAAGTTGAAGTTTTAATTATTAATTACTTCTTATTGGAGAATTCAGGAAAAAACGAACAAAGCTTCTGTTATTAAGCATGTTAAGTTCACTTCTCTTGGGTCATTTTTACATTACATACCCCATCAATTAATACTGTAATATATTCTTTAAAAATATAAAGCTCTGGTCAGAACTTCTAAGAAACTTTTCCTTCTTTTCCCTTTTAGCATAGACAACAGCACAAGATGAACATGTTGTAGAGTGCAGTCTACTCTATTCCCATTATGAAAGATGTCCTATATGTCGACAGACTCATAACAAAACCTGATTAAATCTCTCCTGAGATTTAGGGTAGTCAGGATTAAGATTTAATTTTTTGTCTTAAATCCAGATCACTATTAATTTAATTAACATTTGTATTTCCTAATGCTACTGGCATATCAAGGAAGTGAACCGAGTTTACTAAAATATCATTAATTACAGCTTTAAATTGCTACACCTGTCCCATAACCTTAATGAAATAATGGAAAACAGGTACTAAAATGTGTACATTATTGCTAATTACTAATTAAAATCTTAGATAAAGTTCAAGGACCCTTGCTTGGGTTGTTTCTGTCTGGTACTTTTGGGGACCATATTGTATTAAATGTATGAACATTTTATGTTTCATTGTGAGCCAGAAGTTATCTCTGACTTCATGGAGGGGAGGGGAAGTGGGGGAGAAGAGGTTACTACAGCTTCTCCAGAAACTAAAAAATGGTGTGTTTTAGGAGAAGGGAGAGAGTAAGGCAAGTTGCTGACACTGTAGACAATCTCCGGAAAGGTACCACCCTCTGGTGTGATTTGCATATACCAGAGACTAAGAACAAATGTGAAAATAAACACACACACGTCTTTCTTTTGATTCAGAAAAATGGTGGGAAAGATTTTGGCGTATAAAGGTGCAATAGGAACTATTGGCAACTTCTGGAATTTAGTAAACATGTAGGGCCCTTTATATATTTTTATTTTATATCTATAATATATGTTTGTATATGTTTTTTCTGCAATGCTTTTTTTACCCTAAGAATAAATATACTCTGTTAGAAAGACCCGTGTGGTAACCTGTAACTACGGGCACACACTGGTCACAGACCTTGGAAAGAAAGCAAAGCATCAGTGAGGGCTATGAAACCATGAAGATGGACTTGCTAGGCATATCACAGTGCATGGTATGGGGCTGTGAAGCCTTAAAACCCCTTTTGGAAGGGAATGGGACAGTTTCATGCCCCAAAACATGTGATGGCTCGACACCTGAGACCTGACTGGTCATTCCTGAAGTCCAACACAAAAGGAATATAAGTTCAGTTATCCTGAAATTGTGACTAGAGTAACCCCATCTTTTTCCAAGTACCAGACTAGTAATCAAAAGAGTTCTACATCCTTCTGCTTCAAAATGATTTCTGACTTCTGTGTAAACTTCAAAGCCTTTTAATTAAAAATAGAGACTCCAATATCCAGTACGTGTAAATCAACATAACACCAATGAAGCTGACTTCAGTGAGCATTAGCTTTACAATAGCGAGGATCTGGTCCAAAGGGTGTTTTATGATTCAGTGGTAATTAGAAACTAATGATCACTATCTTGAAACTAATCTAAAAGAGAATGCTAGCCTTAAATACTTCAAAGACATTTGCATCTTCTGTACCACAGGCAAGGCTTTTTGGTTATCACTCCAATTATTCCATGTAAGATAATATCCTGTATGAAAGAGGCCTGCATCCATTAAAGGTGATAAGAAATAACTTGCAATTCAGAAAGCAAGCCTGAGTTATGAGCAGGACTGCAGTACATCAGATTTAAGTGACAAGAATCCAGTGTCAAAAGTGTACTGAGGCTTAAGAGGCAGCCCATAATCACTGCAGAGAGGCACAGACAAACAAACAACTGAACTACAGCTTTCCACAGTATTATATACATTTCCATAGTATTATATACACATATACATTTCCTATTATCCTATGCCACTGTACTATATTATTACAGTTAACAGGAAAAAAAAAAAAAAAAAAAACACCATACCAACCAAGCTGTTCAAAACAAAGACAACAGAACAATTAAATACATGGAGGCAGTACTTAAGCTGACTACTGAATGATGAGCCAGTGGCCAGAAATAATGATAGGAGAAGATCTGAATGTCAAATTAGAACCCATCACCATAATAGAAATAGAAATGGCAGTCAAACAGTTTAAAAACTGAAAAGGCATCAGGTTCAGATAATACTCTAATGTAGGCTCTTAAAGAACACACTAAACATTCTGATAGGCCTCTTACAAAAAGTATGACAAGGAGAAAAAATACTAAACAAGTGGAAAAATAAGTGAAGTTGCCGAAGAAGAGAGACCTCAGTCAGTGCAAAAACTGGAGAAGCAGTCTATTCCAAGTAAGATATTTACATTAATTTAAACAGAATTTAAAAAGCAGTAGATTCAAGTTTACACAAAAGAGGGTTCAGACAGGAGTAACCATGCATAGAGCAAATAGTAACCCTAACTCTATCAATGGTGATGGGGCAGGGGGGAGGGGAAGGGAGGGAAAAACTCAAACATCATGGACATTAAACTATCTCTCAGAGAACTGGTCTTCCAGGCACAGGTCGTACTGGGAAGCTTTAGATGCCAGTTTTATTCCTGCTCTATACATATGCAGGAGGCTTTAGGTAAATGTTAATAAAAAATGCACACGCTGATGAAATAAGTTACAGTAATTTGGGTGCACAAGTAACTACCTATATGCAATATCTGGTTATTTGCACATGGAATTTAAATATAGAACTGTGCTATGAAGTATAGATTTCAGTCTCCAGAAGACCTCAGCTGAGCATATTTCATAAGCACGAATTTCATTCTACACACAATTCATTTTCAGAAAAAGCTGGAACACACTCTAGCAATTTCTATTTTGAAACATTTCCTGAATTCTTTACATTCATATTATATGAATTTACATAAACAAAAAGCACAGAGTTTTGCCAATTACCTTGAATGCAGTTCTGTGCTGCCATTGTTGTATTTACTTCCTCTTTCCCAGACACCAAAGTCAGGTACTCGGTATGCTCTTTCCACACAAAACACCAGGTTTTGAATGAAGGACACCTATGAAGAAAAAAAAAAACCAACAGAAACTGAAATATGCCAGAAATTCTTACTAATATTTTAGAAAAGAACATGTATGATTTTTAGATTGCACAATTGCGCTTGCCTCTCAATAACATTTTATTTTCTTGTGGAGTATGGTTTTCCCAAGTTTAAGGCACTTTTTTGGAAAAGCAGTTTTTATTAAATAAGTTAAAAACATTCCCCAAAATACTGATAAGTTAATTTACACAAAGCTCTAATGAATTTAGGGATGCAAATAAGGGGGTATTCAAGACATATGCTAGAACATCAATGCCAAAAAAAAAAAAAAAAAAAAAAAAAGGTCTAACATCTTGACCTTTAAAAGAACTATATAAAAAAATAACTTTGTTAGGAAGTGGAAGGAATTAGATTATGAAACTCTACTAGAAAATAAGAAATGATTCACAGATATAGGTAGCAATAAGTACTTCCAAGTCATAATTATGAGTTCTCTCTATTTAAATGTACAATCAAAATCTATCACTGTGGTACTAGAGTACCTTATTAACTAACTAAAATTAACTAAACCCAAGAGGCTAAATATAAATTCTGTCTTCACATCTCCATGTTCTGAAAAGTAGAAGATATTTTTGTTTGTTTATTTGATCCTGGGAAAGACAGGGTGAAGAGATGAGTCTTACATTTCATCCCAATGATACTATAGTAACCATTATGCTCTTGCTTAACTTTCTCTGAAGAGTTCCACGAATTCACTCACAAAAAAATGGTGCTGCTATTCTCCACTATCTGACATTCATCTCCAGCAATCTAACTTTGCAGTTGTTAGTTCCACTGGATGAGGAAAGAAGGAGCAGTTACCAGATTCGTTGGCTTCTTGTCCCATAAGTATACATCCATGTGTTTCTCTCCTGGCAGCTGACTCCTTTATCCACCCTCTGCCAGGAAATCAGTTAATAGGGGAACTCTCTCATTGCTTCATGGTGTCAGAGAAAAGGAGGAGAAAGACTATTATATCTTCCTACCATAACATGGGATGGTGGAGAATCAGTAACACGGGAGTAAAAGGAATGGAATGGATTCAAAATGAATCCTATGTATTTCAATACTTATAATAAGCAGAATCAAAACTTTTGCTGATTTTGTCTTGGTGGTGAGGGCAGATCCTATTGTTGCATGTTTCTTTAATTCTCACCCATCCCTTGGCAGGAAGACGATGTTGATACTGAAGTCATTAAAGGATGGTAGAGGCAAGTTTCCCATTTTTCTATCACCTTTTAGTGACCAGCTGCAGCCACAGGCAGTAAATGTTGCTACTGTGCTGGCATCTCATTTTATATCACCAGAAAGGAACTGAGCCATCTGCCAGCAACCAGGGCTTAAAGGAAGAAAATTTAAATAACTAAACAATTTCACCTGCTTAAAAGTTTATTATTAAACCCCCCAAGATTAGCTTAATAACATCCCTCAGCTTCTTTATTAAAGAAATATCACAACTGCTAAAAAGTCATGTCCGTCAAAGCTTCAACACAACCTCAAAAAGGCTAATAGGTTCAGCCTTTGAGCTGAAGAAATGAGCAGTTCCAAGACACTAGACCGAGGACTATCAGCCACCAACAGCAGTACCAGAGCCTTTCCTGAAAGATAATGGAAAAGCAAAGAAGGTCCAGAGGTGGTTTCCTCCCAATTTAGCTGTTCTATATTGGGCTAGGTACCTAACTTCTCCCCGATCTGCTCCCCCACACTCACCACATGTTTTCCTCTAACATTGTTCAAGCTTGGAACAGGAGAACTGTTTTCTATGTGTCAGAGCTGAAGCAAGGAGCCTTCCCTAAAATGGTGGAGGAGACTTGGAAGAGTTCATCAAGTGGCTAATGTTGCTAGAGATGTAGGAAGGAATGGCCAGGGAAGGATGGAAGTAGAGACCAGGGCTTGCAGGAAGAAAAAACTGTGAGCATGGCTTCAGTGGGAGCCAGGAAGAGCTGAAGAACTGAAGCTAAGGGGCATATTGGGAGCAAGGGAAACAAAAGAAGAAAATCATCAGGTGGAATATGGGGGCATGGGGTTGGAAGAGAGATCAATGCTCTTATTACTGCTTTCATTTTTTCAAAATGAACTGGGATCAGAGAACAGCTAACCATCAGTGAATTTATCTAGAAGTCGCAATTATCAAAAATGTGTTTTTCAGACAAATGGTGGTAGTGTTCATCTCTTTTGGCTTGATGTGTCAGCAGGCAAATATAGGAATTGAGCTCTTTGAAACCATCTAAAAAGGAGAACATGCTTATGCTGGGGACTGCATCACTGGGGGACCAGTCACTTCTTATCCATTTTACAAAATATGAGTATATTCAATTTGTAAGGTAATATTGCAACGATGCTTAGGTTTGTCCTACAGTATTCTTTTATACATAAAACCTGCCTAATAAAGTATGTTGTAAGAGGATGTCATGTTCTAAGACCCTGCATGGAAAAACAGAGTTCTTCTGCTCACTGATATCAAATATTAACACTCCTTAGAAAATGCAGTCACTTCTGGTAATCACCTGATGTCAGACCAGATAGATCCTAGTATACCAGGAGCATAAAACAATGTGTGTGTTTCCCTTATACGGAGATAGGAGCAGGGGGAGGATTTGGGAAGCAAATAAACCCCTAAGAAAAACCAAGCTCAGAAAAAGTTTGGGTTTTATTATTTATTTATCTTAGCAATAAAGATAACAGAAAAAGAAGATTTATCACGAGAAAATGTGGCACTCTGACAGACAAAGCACCTTACTTCACCATCCCGAATGTAGAGATTCACAAGCAAGAAGGCTACTTCAATAGTGAAAAGGAAGCATTCTTTATTTCTGGATTCCTACTGAAAGGGATAATGGTGTTTATAATACCATACAGACCTGACCAGACAAGCCCATTTTAGTCCAGCAGGGATAAGGACTGTGGGGGGTTGTCTCATGAATCAAGAGATTCAAGTCTAAGAAGTCAGGTTCTGTTCCTACAGGATAGTCATAGAACACTGAGCACTGCTGAAAGGTCTTTGAAATTGAAGAATGAAGACTATAGAATCTTGACAGAAAGAAGATTATTGGAAGCTGCCATCAGAAGTGCTGTGGGGAAGCTTGAAGAATTAGCCATTGTAAAAGAAAGATCAGCAAAATGGACACATATTAAGTCGAGGATAGTGCCATTTAGCTGAGCCTCTCTTCTGTTATTGCCTTTTCCTTCTAGTGTCAATCAATACCTGGCTGAAGCAGCTGTCTCAACTATCAGTCAGGCAAGGCAAAGCTGCCTGCAGAACATTGTACTTAGGCTGATTCCAGTGAGCTGAAAGTGAGCGATCTAATGAAGACCATGATGGTTCAGCAGACAAGGCCTGACATCCTTGCAGAGAAAGAGGAAGAAAAAAAAAGGCAAGAAGTTAGACAGAATGCTCTCTCTCACTGGAGACCCTCCTTTCTGTTAAACTAGAGGTTCGGCAACCTTTGCTGACAGCTGTGCCGGCCCCTCCTCCTCGACTCTCAGCTGGTGCCAACGGCCCACTCATGGAAAGAAGCCACCTGGAGTGGCTCCTCTCGGCAGTGTGCCTGGGGACCCCTATCCCCACGCACACCAGGGAAAGAAGTTGCCTGCAGTCACTCCTTTTGGTGGTGGCACACCACAGAGAGGAGCCTCGCTGGGCGGCTTCTTTACATGGTATGCCTGGGGCATGGACATGGCAGGGACCACTGCACTGCAGCCGCCCCTGAAAGAAGCCACTTGGAATGTCTTTTGGTGGCAGGAGTGGCAATTTCTGTGGCGCCACAGAGAATGCTGAGTGCCGCTCCAAATGGGCTTGTGTGCCACTGTTGGCGGAGGTTGCCTATCCCTGTGTGCCACGTGTGCCAGAGGTTGCCTATCCCTGAACTAGACGCTCTAACAGAGAAGAGGGCTATTCCTGACATGCATGCAGGGAAAACTGCAGATTCCACTCATCCAATCTTGGGGTTTTTTTGCACGGACTGGGCACCTCTGGGTAGAGCACTTCCCTGATATCACTAAAGGGAGGAACTGCCCATATGTGAATCCTCTTTTATGGGATTAGGTAACCTCTAATTAATATTCTGTATTAATCAAATACAGATATTGTCTGTAATTATTAACCACATAGCATGACTGTTTTGATCAGATACCAATCAAAATCTTTGTTAAAGTGAAAGGCACCACAGTGTGCAAAAACTCTACATAAATTCCAAAACACCTCCCTGCCCGCCACACCCAATACGAGACCAGTGCTGTTAAAAAACTCAGGATTTTATGAGTATGACTATTATAAGACTGTTGTGATTTTACAAAAATTATAGCTATACCTTTCCGTTCCCTTCTTTTTATTAGAATCCTATCCCTCCTGTGTGTAGTCGAGCTCTGCCCTCCAGAACAATACATCTACTGCTGTCAGTCTGGACACCTTGGGTTCAGTGTGTCCAGTCATAGTACCAGAGTCAAACAGGAAAAGGGACTTGCAACCCAAAGATACATGAGTATTCAAAAAGCCCCCTGAGAGAGGGCTGCAGAACTGATTTGTTCCAGGAGTGGGAGGCAGATATTAAGGGTACTGAATAAAGACTCGGATACCCTTACAATTCTATTCGACACTGGTGAGGCCGCATCTGGAATACTGTGTCAGTTTTGGGCTCCCCACTACAGAAAGGATGTGGACAAATTAGAAAGAGTACAGCGGAAGGCAACAAAAATGATTAGGGGGCTGGGGCACATGACTTATAAAGAGAGACTGAAGGAATTAGGCTTATTTAGTCTACAGAAGAGAAGACTGAGGGGAGATTTGATAGCAACCTTCAACTACTTGAAGGGGTGCTCCAAAGAGGAGGGAGCAAGGCTGTTCTCGAGGGTAACAGAGGACAGAACAAGGAGCAATGGTTTCAAATTACAGCTGGGGAGGTCAAGGTTGGATATTAGGAAAAATTGTCTCACTAAGAGGGTGGTGAAGCATTGGAATGGGCTACCTAAGGAGGTGGTAGAATCTCCATCTTTGGAGATTTTTAAGGCCTGGTTAGACAAAACCCTGGCTGGGGTGATTTAGTGGGAGTGGTCCTGCTTTTTAGCAGGGGGTTGGACTAGATGACCTCGTGAGGTCCCTTCCATCCCTATTATTCTATGATCTCCTTTCCTTTAACAAGGGAGAAAAATAAATTACACATGCAATGTGTCAGCAAGCTGATTATGTTTTAAGAGAGAAGTTTGGCATCTAGGTTATCAATTTCTGGTGTTCCAAGTTCATTCAGCATATGTTTGTTTGTTTTCCAAACAGATACAGAATTCCTTTGTACGAGTGGTCTGAGTCTGGATGAATCACAAAGGCAAAGCTATTGATTCTTCTGCGTGACCAATTACATTTTTTTCATTACTTTCATTTCTTTTCTTTTTCCACCCTACCCAAAGTAGCTAAAAAAGATGTGCTTGTCTACAGGGCCTGGAAATAAACACACCTGTGGTTTGTTTTAAGCTTGCCCCCCCCAAAAAATGCCAAATAAGCATCACCTGCCAGCTCTGATAGATGAATCAAGTTTATTCAATGCAATTGTAGATAAAAGGCATTTTATTTTTAAATTAAATGTGTGGGAAGAGAAACTGGCATATGGCTCAGAAATGTAAAGAAACAGATTCTTAGTAGCTCTAATTTGACATTGCTGATAAAATATGAAGAAATTCCTGTATCTTCCTTGTTTAGACTCCTTTCACTATAACTTGCTCTGCACAAAGAGGGATAAAAAGATAATTGATCAGATCCAATTCAGTTAGATGAATTCCACTCCTATCTCAAATACAAAGATACATAGGCCAGGTCTACCTTACAGACCTAGAAAATATATAACTACATTGCTCAAGGGTGTGAAAAATGCACACACCTACGTGACACATCAACCTAATTCCCCACATAAACAGTGCTATATTGACGGGAGAGCTTCTCCCATCAGCATGAGTAACAAGAAGGTTACAGGACCCTGGCTACAACCTATAGCTCAGGTCCTAAGGTCCGTTTGGTTCAGCAGGCACAAAACCGAGAAACAAGATAAAAGATAAAAGCAAACCGCATTTATCAAAAAAACAGACAAGAAAGCAAAGAAATAGGGAAGTACCAATGCTTATGCCCCTTTTAGCAGACAGGAACCCCAGTTAAACGATTGTGGGCATGAAATGCGGGGAGTGATGATACATGGCAGCGAACATAGCAGTTGCCTGGACAACGAGGTTCCAATTTGGGAGGGGCTTAACCAGTATTTTTATACCTTTGCTTGCTAAGTGGGTAAATGGCATGCACATCTGGTATTTTTCCACAGCTTACTAAGTGGGTAAAAGGCATGGTGGTTTTTACACTTATTTACAACATTCCTTTGCCCTGGTCTTATCTTATTGTTTTTACAGAACTTGCAAATTATGTCTGCTACGTAGTGGGAATAAAGTACTTCCTTGGTCAGTACCAGCTTTGTTTTGCTTATACACAGTTACTTTTAGTCAGGGCTAATTAATGGCGTCCACCACCTACTACAGCTTATCGCGTTACAAGGTCTTCCGTTGGGTACTACACTATAGCGACCATCTCCTCAGAAAAGTGAATTAACTAGTTTAACAGGAGCACTCTCCAGCATAGAGCATCTTTACTAAAGCTCTACAGTAGCAGAACTGAGCCACTCTAGTGCCATACGTGCATACAAGCCCCTAGATATGTGATGAGTAGTTATCTATCACACTAATGTTAAACAGTAGTGTTGGAAGAACCTAAGGGCTGATTTGAACACATCCGTACGTTGCTTGACATCTTGACTGGTGGCAACACAACAGCCAATCAATTCTAATCATGGATGTCTAGACATAAGTCTAGGATTATTTTCTAATCAATAAGAATGTTCTATGCCTGATTTTTATAAACAACAAATCTGCAATTTTACCTACCATTTGACACTGCAAAGTATCAGAAGAGTATACCACCCTCAAGTACTATATCAGGTCTCGACAAATCTACTGGATACCTAGTAGCCAGCCCCAAAACTCAAGCACCTCTAGGTATCTGGGAGAGAAGAAGCCCCCTGCAGCTGCAAAGCCACCGCGGTTCCTTTTGGCAGCAAGCCCCTCCCCCATCACAAAAAAAAGCCGCGGCTGGTGACTCTTTCGGTGGCACGGGAAGAAGAGGGAGAGACGGCAGTGGGTTTTTTTCTGGCAGCAGTGGAAGGGGGTTCTTTAGCATGTTGGCTCACTGCCAAAGAAACACCCCTTCCCCGCTACCGAAAAAAAGCCACTACTGGTGGCCTTTTTTCGCCAGTAGGAGAGGGGGAGCTGCAAAGACTTTCTGGTGGCAGGAGCCCAGCATGCTCTGCATGGGAGGACGGCTTTGCCCCAGTGCTCTTAGATGCCAGGGGCAAAATCCTAGGCGCAATGGTGACCTGGCGCCTAAGATTTGTTGAGGCCTGCTGCATAGACTTTTAAATTACTTATTACTGAGTGTCTCAAACGCTAAACCAGTGGTCTTCACACTGGGCTATACCGCCCACTAGTGGACGTTTTGTGATTTTTGTTGGGAGCCACAAAAGTGAAGGAAGGAGATAATGGCCATGCTCATCCAGCTGTAATATATAAAAAGTTTGTATGAATAATGAATAAATAATGAATAAATTTTGTTTGAATGAAATTTGTTTGATATCCTATTTAAAATATCCAAGTTTAAAATTTACATAAATTGAAAATTATAATTAATTAACAACAGTATGACAATGTAACAATTAATTTAACAATAGTGGCAATTTATAAAAAGTAACAATTTATGTAGGTGAGCAGTACACTTCCTGCAAATGTGAAAATATTGAAAAACTGGGCACTGATCCAAAAAAGGTTGAAGACCACTGCTCTAAACTGAGAGAACCCAGAATAAATTACAGTGGAAAAATATCTGGCTCACATCTTTTTAAATGGGTGTAAAGGGGCTTTTTGACATAGGGTCAGAAACCAAGATATTAACAAAATAGTGCATGGTAATGTGTGACATTAGTAAAACTCTAGTAATCAAACAGCAACTGCATATGTGATTTCAGCATTTAAATGTAGTCTGCAATGCAATGAACCTACTTCTTGTGCCAACAAGACCTAATTTCCATGGTATACTTGAGTTAAATCATGAAGTAAATTAGAAATTCTGCAATAGTATTAACCAATTATGCAGAATGTATAAAAATAAGTCTAAAAATGCAAGAAATGCAAATACTTTCGAACACTTGCTCTCTGTCAATGTGCTTTCCATACGGCCGTTTGAAATAAAGTGTCTTGCTAAAACCTGATACTGGTTGCTTGCTGCTTCTTCAGAGGCATCCTATAGAGGTGTTGCCCCAGACCATTAATAATTTGTATTGCACGGAGGAAAAAGTGCCCAGAATGTAAGTACCGTGAAAAACTAAAGACAATAAAGCACCCACACAATAATGACAGAGATCTGGACTGCTCATGCCTGAAATATGAGATGAGAGTGGCAGATTTTGCAGCCCATACTGAAGGCGCAAGAATCATTGGAAAAAGTACACAATGAACATGTGGTAGCAGCAGAGAGAAGTAAAGACTTTTGAAAGGCAGGAAAAAAACTTGGAAAAATACACTTTGTTTTTGCAATGTTAAAGAAATTAAAACTAAATCTGGTTAAAAATACATTTATAGTCAGAAATTAAAGGGGCAAAGTGCCCATTTTTTGGCAACACAAAGAAAAAGTTATTCTTTTCTTTTTCTCCCTCCCCACTTTATGACAATGATAAGGACAGAAAAGGTCTTCCAATTGTATTCTCTCAGAAAATGGGCTAGTGGTGTTCAGTTTCTATACACTAATAAAATGCTGTTTAATAGACTTGGACAACAGTGGACCCCACATTCCAACCTCAAGAATAGGAATGGCTCGAGCCGGGAACCCACCTTTTCTACACCAACACTTGTTCTGGAGGGCACATAAATAAAGGCAAACCTTCATTAGGTGGTAACACAAGCAAAGTAATGTAATATGTCAGGACAAGTAAATTTACAGTTTTGGACAAGATGTCCCATGTAAATGCACAAGCCGTTCAAGAAGTATGTTACTTATAATCAGATTTTAGTGAAATGATTAAGTAATGGTGAATACAAAGGAGGAGAGATAGGACCCCTACATGTACATTCCCCTCATCCACTTCTCCCCAAAATACTTAGGTTTTCTGGGGTCAACCTTCTAAGACACCAGAAGAAAATTAATAAATTTTTTAGATTTTAAATGATACATTTTGATTACATACATTTGACAAACATTTTCAAACAAAAAAACCAAACAAACAAACCCCAGCATCAGGACCAAAAGGCCAACCAACAATTAACTGCCTGAAATTTTATATACATGAAGGAGGTTTACTATGTCATGTTGGTTTAGGGTTATGGTCACAACTGGCTACTTATTAGCAGCAAACTCTGGTTCACATGAATACGAGTACGAATCACTATGCTCCTAAGGTATTAAGTTGTGTCTCCTATGATTGATTAAAGATTAACTTCTCTACATTTCCTGGTTTTTGAAATTTTTTATTTTTATTTCTTACTTTTGGTGCTTTAGAGCTGCTGTTTCTAACATTTTCTTATTTAACCATTTCCAAAGTAGGAAAAATATTCACTATTTTTAATTGCTGCTGCACCTATGGTTTACAATAGTTTAGGTTTCTATGCATGTAACTTGAAGATTTGCTATTGAATAGGCAAAAAATGATAAAGAAAAGAGAACATCCAAGTACAAACTTAATTTCCAGCCTCTGATATGGAAGACAGACAGGATAAAGTAACTATAGGACAACTATTCCAAAATAAACTGGTACATCTCTAACTCTTATGGTCCCCATATAGTTTTTAAAAAGTTTAAAATTTATGTCACATCATGTTAACATGTACTCTTTCTAGCTTGCCATTTTCCCATGTATTTGTATCTTTGCATCTCTAGATGGCCAATGACCTAAATGCAAGAAGAAACTCACTCAATCTTATGGTTAATTTTAAGTACAAGCCAAGAGAAATCTTCAAGATGCATACTGTTTAATGTCAGAAATAAGTTAATACCTCATCTGTATTGTAAATAATTTGCAGTCCTGAGGATATCATCTCAACCAGGTAGAGGAGGAACAGTGACACAGCATTTATCTGAAGTGAAGAAAAGGATAAAAAGAAAAGAACTTAAGGTATACTCTTAGTTTTATGGGGTCATAACAGATGTTAGTTGTGATGTTAGACATAGAAACAAGAGCTTTGCTCCTATGACATAGTACGGTTCTTAAGAAGTTTCACCCTTCGTAGTATTACTCATGTAATACAAGTGTACTAATATGAAACAGAATCAGGAGAAGTGCAGCAAGCAATATCGTTAACAACTGCTTCCACAGCATTTGTTTTTTAAAGATTAACTTGTAAACTATGACATTAAAACATATTTGCTTGGGACTACAGTTTTGACCTATAAGCCATTATTTCATAATCACCTGTGACAAGCTGTCTCAAATTTATGTAAATGACCAAGTTATTGGCAAGTAAAGCACTAGAAAAAGCAAGTAGTACCTTTAAACAGTAGGCTGCATATCTAGAAAACAGACTATTTAAGGCTTAACAAACAAACCATTAATGCAGCCACCTGGGGAGAAGTGTTAATTTTAATCAACTGTTCAGCATATGATTACATTACACTTATGAAAAAATGAATTGTTTTCTTATGTTAACCTAATAGTCTATTAAGGAATGGTACTAACTGCCTTAGCATTCAAATGAGTATCATTTACACCAGAACATCTGAAGAAACATCAATCAATGCAGCAAAAACACTATCATGATATACCTTTCTTGTATAATATAAGATTCATATAACTTTGGTGATGTAGAGACTAAATTAGTGACATATAAAGTATTCACATTAATCGCTAATGTGTTTAAGAAATTAGTACAAGTCTTAACCTCAGTGTATTGGATTTAGAGAAGCTGTGTGGATCCAAACTTTGACCTTCCTTGATTTTCTTTTAAACACGCTGCAGAATATCCTCCAAATTCAAACACTTTAAGACTCAACTGGACTATTGTAAGATTCTGTTGCTTTCAGGCTATGACTAGGGTGACAGAACAGGATAACACAACTACTGTGTAATTAATTGTCTCTTATAGTTCCCAGATAGTTCCAAAAGTTATAAAGATTCACATCAGATGGTATTAAATATACCAGCGGTTCCTAACCTTTTCAGTAACACGGCACACTTCAATGAGACAAACATTCAATGGCACACCCACTTTTTTTCAGCTGATCTGACTGATCATAAACATCACATTTTCTTAGATTTACTATGGTTACAGTCTTACTACAGTAGTTTGCAACACAGTGCATACAAGCTAAAGATGGATCCTATGCATTAAATACATTTGTTAGTCTTTAAAAGTGCCACTGGATTCCTTGTTCAAATGCATTAATGTTTCAAATCCACTGAAAAAAATAGATGTCATGTCAATTTTGCCCTTTGGCCATCTGCATTTAGAATGTTCACATTTTAGAATTGAAAGACTGATACTTTGTTTTTAATTTGATGATTAATTTTCACAACTTTTAGGAGTTGTAATTTTGGTTTGATGGGGGGTTTGAAGAAGCGGAGACTGAGACTCAGCTAGCTGCCACAACCTGATCTGCAGGACCCACAGGTGATGGAGAGTGCTCAGTTTGTCACAGCCCATACACTAACAATATAAAGGGAACCAAAAATAGTCTTAATGGCCTGGGAAAGAGGATAAGGATCAAGAGGTTATAGTGACATTGCAACATGTTCCTCCTGACCTGTCCCTCTATTTTCACTCCATGCTGCTTAAGTGCCACACTGTGGAAGAGACTTGGTGAAGGTAGAAGAGATGGCTGCTCTCTGTTGCATTATTCCCTTGTAAACTGACAGGAATTTGGTCAGAGAACATTACACTGACCTAGTGAGGATTACCACCCATATCTCCATTTTCTCGTGTAACTGCTTTGCCAGTAACTGAAAGCCACCAGTTAAAGAAGCTGAATCAGCTCAAGTCCAAAAGGAGTAGCAGTGCTCTGAGGAAGACAGGCTTACAATCATTATACTTTCTCCAAACTTATTCAGATTTCCAAAGAGCCATGTAATTTCTCTTATAATCTTTAGATTTGTGCATTTTTCTGCAGGTTTCATTCAGCAGAAGACTGGGGCATAATACTACACTCAAAGAATGATGTGCAAAAAACTGCCTTTAACAGAGCTTTCTTACTCCATAATGTGTATATTTTATCAAGGGACAAATTTGGCCATACCGGTATCAAGAAATTAAACAATTTCCAGCATAACAATCACCCTGGATTAACTACATAATAGTTTCTGCTTTGGGTCTTGCTCTGCTGTTTCTGAAGCAGCAACACTGATTTTAGAGCTGTGTCAGTTTCTTTTGTTATAGAAAAAGATGCAAATGAATCACAAATGAAATGAACTTGGTCTTGGTTACATAAAAAAACATGAGTTATACAATGGAAGGCAAATTAATATCTGGCAAATGGAAAAGGACAAAAAATAAGTAAATAATTTATATATTCCAATCTCAGAAGTAAGCATCACAGACAATGAGAAACAACAAATTAAAACAAACAAAACAGCAGTTTAAATATCTTAAAAATGAAAAAAAATCTTAAAACAAATAAAAAATTGGTAAAATATAACAGCTGCAAAGAGTATAGTTAATACCCTCTGATGTAAATCTTCACAACTTTTGGAACTATCTGGGAACTTCAAGAGACAGTTAATTACACTGTAGTTGTGTTATCCTGTTCTGTCACCCTAATCATGGCCTGAAAATAACAGAATCTTAAAGAACTCTAATTGAGTCTTAAAATATTTAGACTTGGGCGGATATTCTTCAGCGCATTTAAAAGAAAATCAAGGAAGGTCAAAGTTTGGATCCAGCAGCCCTTTAAATATTTGTTCATTAAAATTTCTCAGCTTTCTGGAAAATGTGATTGGTAGCATTGATAAAAATATAATATTCAACCTAAGACTACCACAATCCTTCAGTTTATTGATATACAGTATATGCACAAACTTTTTTTTTATGCTGGGTTTATTTACTGAAAATCACTTGCCCTACCCAAAAGAAAGATTTCAAGAAAGTTTAATCCTTTCAAAACAAGTTAGAGCAGGCATCTCAGTTTATAGAGTTCTGTAAGTCTAGTAAGACTATAAAGAAAAATCCATTAGGAAAGAGCATTAGATTCAACAGCAATATTATAAGGCACCCAATCCCACAATTGAATTTAGGAGATCTTTTTTTGTTGAGGGGGTAGAGGGGTTGGTTTTTTTTTACCTGAAGATGGCCATATTCTTCATGCGAAAAGACTTCATCTCCAGTATATGCGTTGAAAACAGAATGAAGGCATTTGGACGGCCTGGGGTCTTGCTTAAACTGCTGAACCTGGAGGTAAATTTTCCAAACAACGAAACAAACTGATTATAAATACACCCTCCCAAACAAGTTCACTATCCATGATAGGTATCGTAAGATGCCATGCAAGCATCAATCTACCTTAGGTTATAATTGCTGAATTAAGATTGAACAAAAAAAAGATTTATGTGAATTCGCACTGAGCAACAAAGAAGTATTTGACTCCAGTTTATATTTATTTTTTTCTTTAAAAGGATAGACTTGTTAGATTTAAAACACCAATAATGGCTTATTTCTACATTTAATTTCATTCCATACTCCTTGGTTTCATAATCAAGGAATTTCTCTACTGTGAACACAAGCAGAATGCTAAATAGAGATTAAGTTATTTCAATCTCATTCCTTGCACTGCTACTTGATAATATTCACATAATATTGATTATAAGGAGGATGCTTCAGACGTTTGCTACATTCCAGTTATCTGGTTATTCTGCAGGCTGAAAAGTTTTCTTTATACACATTCCCACCTTTCCACCCCCCTTCCTCCCTCCCACCTCCTTCTTCCCCCCCCCCCTCCCCACCTGTGATGAATCTCATTCTATACTTTTTCTGTATGTTTTTCTTGTACTATTATTGCATCCATATTACCTTTCTTTTTTTGAGGTCTACACACTTCTATCTTATACAAACTCATCCTCCCTTCCGACATGCTTAGAGATTTCTGAATTTCTTTCTTTAAGGAATTAATTGCTTAAAGATTTTATTAATTGCTAGTGTGCCTTTTTTTGATGGAGGCATTACCTCCTGAATTTTTAGCAAACATGATGAAAGAGAACAATTATGTCACCTAAAAGAATCACTCTTTAGTAGTCAAGATACAGCAGTGCACCACCATCAGAACAAGTCACTCCAAAAAGGCTTAAAACAGACAATTTAAGAAATAAATTCTCTTGGAAAAGGAAATAAGTGCAAAATACAGAACTACATGAACATTTTTATAGAGATCTTTACTTAACATAGAGCAGGGAACTTGTCTGCATTTTTTCCCCTAAGGTCTTACACATACTTCTAATGTTGCTTCAGACTAAGGTGATTGGATTATATTAAAGCGTATCTTTTTCATCCAACACTGATCAGAAGTGTACGAATCTTACCTAGTTAACTAAACAACAGCTTCAACTGACATTTTCTTGCTTTGTGATTTGCATTTTTCTTCAGTACTTACTGGAACACAACACAAGAATTTAAATATAATCATGATGCAAAGGGAATAGTGATTAAAGATACTCAGAAAGGAAATTGCATAACTGTGCTTCGAGTGCTGAAGCAGTTAAAAGAAGAGTAATTTAAAATTTAAGGAAAAAAAACAAGCTCTATAACCTTTAGTGATTAATAGGGCATGATGTCTGGGAATAAAATGCAACATCATGGGAATCATATAGAAAACAAGAAAACAACCAGCATGTCTTATCCTGATTGGGAAGGCAAAAACAAAGATCTGTGTAATCACTTCCTTAGTCTAAATTATGTACAGAATACTAACAATCTGGTTTATCCTTACTTAGATTCTATTTGGCATTTTTAAAAATACATCATAGCAGCTACTGGCTAAAAAACTGAAGGGTTAAACAGTTCATTTTATTGTTATCAAACCTGTAGTGAGCTATGGGAAAATATACTGGAGCACAGCACATCTATTCTTTATTCATGGGTTTGAAATGTACTCCTGGAACCAAATTTTTACTTCATGGGTCCTTTTTCCATAACAGCACAGTGATAATCAGGAAGCTGACACCCGAAGGAGAGAACACAGGGTCTGAATCCCAAAGAATAAGCAATTGGATCAACTGATGATATATAATGTAATATGTATAAAAATATGTCAAGTAAGGTCTTCCATGGAAGCTTTTAATGTGCTGAACTAGATAGTTATTATGAAATATGTATGCAGGCTATGATTATGAATGCATGCATGCATGTATAATATGTAGAAAGTGATAACTGTAGCTGATGCAACTGCAACATCACTTCACAACAGGAAGGGCACCTCCCTGAGCCAGCTGCTTTACACAAACTGATCCAAAAGTTTGAAGTACCCATACAATGTCCAGACCCAGAAGAGACAATGTAAAGACACCAAAGAACCAGGGAATTCCCCCACTCTGAATAACCATGAGTCACCATGCCAGGAAAGAAAAAAGTTTTTAAAAAGCAGACTTGTGTCCATGGCTTTTTAACCAGAATCTGAAGGGCAGGCTCCAAATGGTAAGCTTCCCGTGAAACATGAGTTCCCTCTCTTTGACATGGGGTGCACTACGAAACTGTTCAGAGGCAATAGGTAACTTACATTAGAAAAGAAAATTACTCTAACAGGGAAGTGTGAAGCCTGAGGTTATATCTTTATATTTGTTTTCTGTGCAACTTGTATGTGTTTGTTTCTCTGTATGCTTTCATCTTTGAATCTGTGATATTTATATTAAAAATAGGTTGGTTGTTTTTACCCCAACCATAGCTCTAATGTGCCAACTGTGTGGAGTGTGTCTCCCAAACTGAATTGATAATTGGAGCTGTTTTGACATTTTTGGGGCTGATGAATTAGAGACGAAAACTTTGCATGTCTGGCAATTAAAAGTTTGAAGATAGATAGGGGAGACTCAGAACCAGAAGGACTATTGGGGTCACACTGCAAGGAATAACTAGGGGTAGAAGCCACAGTGAGACCTATAAGTTTGCAGGGTGGCTCCTAAGGTCAGGTTCTGAGCCATCACTGAATAGCATTAAGACACCCAAAATTACAAGACAGGTGGTGACAGAATACCTTACTGATCTGGATGATCCCCAAAACATCTTAAGCATCAATGTCTCTTGTAGACATCTTTGGAAACACATGAGACAGTATGTTATCCATTACTCTCAATATTACTTACCTAGGTTCATTTTCTGAATGTAAAAAAGCAAATTACTTTCTAGTAGTTATGATGCGGTTATGGTGACATGAAGTGAATGAGATGCGCATTAGTAAAAGTTGTAAGAATGGAGAAAAGAAATGGGGGAAAAAGGGCCTAAAGGAATGTTTAAAAAAGAATGATTTTTTTCTCATTATTATCAAGTTAATATTCAAAAGGTTTTAAAAAACACTACACATGTGCATGGGTTTAAACTATGGGCCAGAAACTCAACTAGTGTAATCTGGCTTCTGTGGAGCTAGGTTGACTGATGTATCTTTATTTGAACGTACAGGTACCTGCTGATCTGATCTACATTAAGAATCAAGAGAAGAAACAGAAAGGAAAGCAGAAGGAAGGGAAGGAAGGAGAAGAAGAGACAAAATGCAAAGGTAGCTTGAAAATAAAAAAGTATAGACAAACTGTGAAGGGAAAATGAGAATGACATAGGAGGAGGAAGAAATTTACATGACTATTTTTAAAATCTCAGTCTATGATTTCGGCACCCAACTCCTATTAAAATTCAATTAGAGTTGTGCTCCTAACCCACTCAGGTTCCTTTGAAAATCCCAGCCAGAGAGAAAAATTATTACATGTTTGTTAAGTGCAAGGATAGAGAAAGGTAGAGAAGTGAATAAACAGCATGGTGGTGCTGCATAATTTATTTTTGCTTCATTTTTCATTGTGACATACAATCTGTTATTGCATGAAACTAGTAAACTAATTTTGGATGTTCAGGTAACTGTGAGAAAAACAGAGCACAACAGGAAAAATAAAAATATAACTCAAAGGGAAGGTCAAGGGAGGAAAGTTTCCATGTCCAAAGCAGACTGTCTAATAGAAGATCCTATTCCATAATTCTTCAAGCAGTACAATAAATAGTTGGTGCCATAACCACAATTATTGCTAATATAAGGTTTAATTTCTACAACACTGCAACACCAATCTGATACTTGCTGTTCTATCAATAAGCCACATTTATCACACTACATACTCCAGGCGCAAGTCAGCCCATCAATGAGAAATAGAATTCATATGCTGAATGAATGCCTAATAAAATTTATTTAGTATGTATATGTATGGTGTGTGTGGGGACAACAATTAGTATATTACAGAAATACTTTAGGTTATTGTTTGACAATAGCAGTGGAAAGCAATCAGTGTAATTAGTAAGCCACAAGCAATATTATTAAATACTGAATTCAAGTGTAGTCATTTTTTGCAAACATAGAACATGCCTTTTCTAGCATAAATCTGTTGACTATAAATGTAAAGTATATGTTTTGTGGATAATTCCAGTTGGAATTATGTCTTTAATAGTGTCTCATTATTTCTGTTACTCCATTACTTTATAGAACAATACATATAATAAAGGTGAAAAATGTCAGCCGGTATATACTCAACATGAAATCAATGTTTATTGGACGACCTTTATATTAACTTTGCTTTGTCTGTCTGTATGTATTCCCTGTGCTTTCCCACCTTTCTCCAGTAAATGGGGTAATAGTTATAGGTTTTCATGGGAACCTGCACGCAGCAGACAGCCTGCTGGGCATCTGGCCCTGGGGTACACAGGTTAGGACAAAAACCAGAGAATACAACAGTTGCTGGTTTGAATCCCATCTAGGGCTGAGAAGCTGTCATTCATAGGTTTTGATTTCATCTACTTTTAGTCTTGATTGTTCTAAAAAACTTGTTTTGTGATTTTTTCAGACAATCTTTTGCAAACAAATGCATTCATGGTGCTTAAAATGCCTCATACAAGAAGTCTGACCAATCTGAATTACTTCTGTATTCGTTTTGTCCCTTTTAGTGCATTGGTTTTAAGGCCATCTGTTCTAAAAGACTTGTTTTTTTATTATTTTTTTCTGTTTATTATTCACTTCCCCCGTTTCTTTCTCCACAACAAAATATGGTATGGTAAGGAGAGAAATAGCAGTTCCATGGTGACAAGATCAATTTAGGCTAAGCTATTAGCCTACAAAGAAACAGGTCTAAAATTAAGAATGATATAAGCCTGCCAATGTGGCTATCACCTGCAATGCATGTATACCTTACCACTAATAAGCAAACTAAGTCCATGGCCATAATCCTCACATCAGATGTGTGTGTGTAAAGTGATGTGTTAATACATGACATGATACAAGTGATTTTTACAAATACTGTTACTATTAAAATATTCATATACAACATTTTTATATGCAACTATTGCTAACTACTATAGAAAATTACACTAGTTCTAGATTTTGACATGATTTTAGATGGGACATCATGAAAAAACAGATCCATGTTTACCAAGTCTATAAAACAACAAAACAGGTAGGGATTCTATAACTTTTTAAAATATAAAAATTGTAGTATAAGAATGTTCAAGTTACACTCGTACTTCTTAGATTACTTCCATTACCAGCGTAGCTAGTTACTGAAAAGTATTCTGGAATCTGCAATATGTATTTTTACTGTAGCATAACATTTGAAAATATCTTCATGGATAATGATGTGCAGTGTCAAGCTTGAATAGGCAATTTATATGTTTGTTTTATAGCTATACCATCATTTAATGAATATATTCATTTCCCCCCACCCATCAGCCATAATTTTAAAACATTCTTTTATGCTCCTATGTTCTCATGATAAAGTATATCATAACTAAAAAAGAAATATAGACCAAAATTTCAATTATTTATGTGTCTAAATAAAGTAAAAATAACAGACATATAAATGAAATTTCCCCAGGCTTTCTTCTTTCTTAAATCTATTTTCTTTCAAGAGAAAACATATATTGTTAGCTTGATGAGAACATATGCAGCATCTGAAAGCCTAATTGAGAAAGCAGCAGATTTTAACTTTAAGAGCAATTTCAGAAAAATGTATCTCTCTTCCATCTTTATTCCCTCACATTCTCATATGTGGCCAAACATTACTCTTTGGAAACGAACACAAAATAGAAGTTATGTGACATACATGAGATACATTATGTGACATACATGAGATACACAATTCCTGATTAAAAGAAAGAGACTCCATTCATAAAATTCAAATCTCAATCTCTCAAGAATATCTGCTCATAAATAGTCCTTCCTGTATTGTCTCATCAAATCAATTCACTTAGAAAGGATGCGTACTTTTAACCTGACAATGTCAATATGAATTTGACATTGACTACTTTAAAAAAACCCCATAAATTTCAGACAGAACATCTTCTAAATAGCACGCTCTGCATTTCTCCAACTTACATTTTAAAAAATGCTTTAAGGGTCTGTTCATGAGAAAGATATTGAACAGATCCAAGAGGATCCTGATAAAGCACGCTCATGATTACTATTCTCTCAGTTCCTGTTTATTGCTTCACATTTGGAATTCAAAAAAAAGCAGCAACAGTACAGAAGCCTCCCAACTGCTTCACTTTTCTTTGGGATTTTGTAGAGAAGTATGTTGTGCCTTTCAATGCTCCATGGCCCCATGTTGGGAAAATGAAGGGCTCCCATTCCCCAGCCCTATATAGAAAATTGAAGGGGGGGAAAAAAAGTGTTTCCTGCTCCTCAGATTTCAGTTGCCACCTGAGATCTGAGTAGAAACCCAAGGAGTGAAAGTGTCTCACCACTTTCAGGCTCCTATTGGTCACTCAGCATTGTACAGGAGTCTTGTGATGAAAAGAAGGCTGTATCACAGTTGCTGTTGCATCCCAGCTTCATGCAGGGGCTAGGAAACGGGATTATGCCTGTACCCCCAAATATGGAAAAAGCAACAACTCTGCTGCTCTCTTACGGATAAACACCTTCCGCAGATCTCAGAGACCAGCTATGTACTACGTAATAACAAATGGCCAAAGTGAACAAAATGGGGGGGGAGGGGGAGAAGGATCTTCTTCTCTATTCTTTTTCACTTATACTCATTTTATAGATTACTTGGAATAATAATAAATAAAAGTTTTCAAACAAATGTTATTTTCAAGTTGACAGAGTCCCTTTAACTCATCCACTCTTCTTGACTGCCTTAGCCCTTACATTGTATATGCATGCACAGACAAATAGAGGCAAAACATTACCACTGTTTTGAAATTTTGAAAACTTCGAAATTTCAAGATATTCCTTAACAACTTGAACTATGGATGGGACAAAAGTTATGATTCCAGTTGATCCTGGGTCTGCTAACAGAAAGATCATACAATGACTATACTGATGGTGCACTTATTACAGTGCAAGACTAAGCCACAAAAAGGCAGAGAAGTGATGGTCAGTATATATCTGCCTAGCCAGGTGACCAAGAAAGTTCTGGCATCACTTCAATAACCACACAGGAACCCTGCCCTTAACACATGAAATTCAGTGGCAAGGAAGAACCCTCCTAGTGTTGAAAGCTCTTTCTGATTTCTCAGGGAAAGGAAGTAGCTTCTGATAATCCCGTATTTTTTCATAAGTAATTACTAAGTCAGTGGCCTGATTTTGAAATGCTCTGAGTACTCATGGTTCCCACTGAAATCAGTGTAAGTTGCTAGTGTTCAGAAATTCTAAATATCAGTAGGGCCCTGCAGAGCATCCATAGATGAAGGTGCTGTTATCTGCAGTCCCACTGTTGCAGATTGGAGCCTGGATGCAGATTCTATTTTTATCTGCCAGTGTGCGATCACTGCAGCTGCTGCTATGATCCAGGTCAGCAACACACAGGGGAACAAAGGACACACTCCAACCAAACCCAGTTCAGCTCTGGTTGCGGTCTGTCAGCCAATCAAAGTCTCTCAGACTGATTATCAGTCAGTCAGCATGCTGGCCTTTAATTGGCTCATTCCCCACAAGAGCCCCACCCACCTTTTCCTTTTCTTGTTTGGCCAATGAAATCTCTGATTGACAACACAGTGTGCAAACCACAAACAAGAAAAGGAAAACATGGGCAGGGCCCGTTTGGGGAATGAGCCAATCAAAGGCCAGCATGCTAACTGAGTGAGTCCAAGCCTCGGTGTGGATGCGGATACATATAAAACCTGGTATGCAGATCATAGATCAGATAGAGACTGACAGTAAGTGGATGCAGCTCGGATCTGGATCCACATTTTTGTATGCACAAAGGGCTCTAAGTATCAGGCCATAAATACTGCTAACATGATTAATTGTTGTGATTAGTAAATTAGTAATGAAGCATGCCAGAAGCTTACTTAGTGTTTTTCATAGGACTACTGTAAGGACTGTGTCAAATTATTAATATTCTAGGTAAATGACTGCCAGTCACAGGCTCAAATTTGAATAGTAATTTTAAAAATGTAGTTTTGAAATGTATTCTACCATTTATTCACAGGGTAAAGTTCTTCTTACCTTTCACATGTTCACAGAACTACGCACAGAAAATGAGAGCAGTCCTTTAGAGACTATCCTCTAGAGACAGTACTGTAGTATTACATTGCCCTTTTAATTTTATCTGTATTTCAAAGATATTACTGCTTATAGTTAAATTAAGTCTTTAGAATTAAATAAGAGCCTGTGTCCAAAGCAATGTTTTTACCTTATCAGCCTGGCGCATGTAGCAGTAAAGAATTCCTCGCATACATTTTATGGCAGAATGCTCCAGTTCATGGGTCCTTCCTTTGTCATCATCAATGCGCCTGGGTGAGAGAGAGAATCCATGAAACAAATTGGAAATGCATTAAGAAAAAAATTAATGGTAGTAGTGCTTTTAATAATTAAATATTTAACTACATTGTTAAACAATATATTATAGGTGACACCCATTAATGCTAACATATTGAGAGTCCTGTCAGTTATTTCATGATAAAAGCCACATTTTTTTCAGTTTATTATTATGTACCTTAGCAATAACAATTATGGACTACAAATTTGCCTGTGGATTTCTCAAGGTAGGGTTTAGTTTTTTTCTATTTCATAACAAAATGTAAAGGAAAAAATTTCAGCTGTTTTACAAGAATAAAATATATTTTCTTTGAATTCTTTGGAACAACTCTGTTCTTCAACCCCCATCCCTTCCCCCCTCCCTTTTTTTATACACAAAATACTGGTAATTGATAAAAATCAAACTTACCATTTTTGTGCTGATGAGTTACATTAATGCACTATAATGGTTTGGCAATCTGTTGCTACTTATGTCAAACTTTTTTCTTAATATGTCTATGCTATGAATTCAAATAGTTTAAACAATTCAAATCAATATATTACAATAATCTGTAATATAAACAAAAGTTATACAAATACATGATTTTTAACAGAATAGAAATTGATTTGACATTTTGCATCTCTTTCCCTGCTCTAACATTTGTTTATTTTTGGTCAGGGATTGTATTTTCCTGTACTTTGTAAAGCACCAAGCACAACGGGGCTCTGATAAAAATACGGAAAGAACTGCAATCTGTAAGTATTTACATATTTGATTATTATTCATTACTAATCTTAGTTATCACTATCACTAATTTAACTAATGCTAGTTTGAAGATTATTGCCCTGTATTCAAGTGTGAGTATATTGCCATGGGGAATGAGTCATAATGGTAGCAGTGTACCATGAGAGAAGAAAGTACAACGCAGGTGTGCTCTAATTCTGCTTAGCATAGTGACGATCAATACAAATCTTTGTGTGCCTTTACGAATCATGGCACGGTCTGAAAACAAATAATTTGAGGCTTTTTAAATAGTGCTAATACATACATACACACAGACAGACACTTCATATGCCAAACTTAAGTGAGGAAAAGCCAACCCTTTCCCCCAAAGAATAAGACCACAAAAATACATATTGAATACATTTTCATTGGTGAAATCTTATGGTGCGCAACAGACATTTATCTAAAACCTAAGTATAACACAGTAAAAGGGCAAGTAGAGAGTGCTATTAAAGTTCTCAACTCAAGTTCCTCCATTTTTTTGTTTTACTCCAAATTTTTTTCGTTTCTTATTTTTCCCAAAATGCTCTAAAGAAATGTAGTGTTGAAATGCATGAGGAACAGCACTATAGAGAACCAAGCACAGTCACATCAATGCAAGAACCACTCTTTCTTCCTCACACAACAACTCAATTCTCACTTTTGACACCCATTTTGTCCCACTCCTGGACCTCAAGAGCAAAGAATGCCCAGTCACACCAAGCTGCTTCTCAGAGAAGCGCAAATGTAGTAAGAGAAAACCACTTACCACTAGTATTTTTGCAACCTCTCCTTCCCACAAAGTATAAAATTAATCCCATATAGCATGCTGTATGTTTCCAGATACTAGGAAGAAGAGATTTTAAATCACTCCAACAGGACCTGTATCACTCCTTTTCTCACTAGCCTTTGGCTGTCTTTCATCTACTGTAAACATAAGCCATTCAGCTCAGTCCTTTTAAGCATTCCTTTCCAACATAACATATCTACTTCTTTCATACTTTCTAACACCTCTGCTTCATCCACAAAGGGGAGGAATTAAAAGTTTAAATGAAAAGGAATATGTAAGGAATTCCTTCAATACACATGGATAACGGCAATAACTTTTCAAATCCTGACTCTCTTATTTAATATTTTAATGCTCTCAATTAATACATTTATTACTAGTTTTCCATAATATGTTTAAAGCAGAAGAATGAAATTAAACACAAAAAAAATTTAAAGGACAGACATTTTAGGCTGCTAATTAAAATCAAATCCTAAAATGATGCTACAGTGGTTAAGAATATTTTATTTTGATTTGCAGCCACCATAAGTAGATAGGGAATAATTCTAAAAAATAGAATATGCAAAGATACATCTGTAACACAAACTGTTCTGAAAGGGAAAAAAGTAGTTATGAGAGTTAAACAGTTTTAAATGAATCTTTCTAGTAAAGCCACAGAGATAGATTTAGACCAATAAACAATTTAGACCAATAAATAATACAGATTAAGGAAGAGTAAAATCTAACCCCCACTCTTTATCTACCCAACAGACCACCTCCACTTGAACAAAAATTATCTGTATTATAATGAATTGTAATTAGCTCTGCAAATATAATAGAACTCTTCTGGGGAAAATGATGATCTCCTTAGTGTGATGCTAGCTCTGAGTAGGAAGTAAGTTTTTCCAACATTCCCATGTCATTCTTCCTGTCTCATAAATATATTACAGTTGAACACACACTACCTTGCTCAGCATTATATGAAGAGAAACTGATCTAGAAGGTAACTGAAACTGCTATTTTTCCCCCAGCAATGCACAATCTTTTGTGATTATTATTTATACTGTAGTAGTGGTCAAAAGCCTCAGTCAGGAAGGGAGCCCAAATAGGAGATATATTAGAATCAAAGAAAGTGCTTAAAAATATATTAAAGAAGAAATACCTAATAAGAACCTTTTCATATAATCCATTTAGGTTGCATGCAGAAAAATTGAATATCACTAGAATTAGAAACAAGGAAAATATCTTTTTTTAAAAAGAATCTCTAAGAATAATTCACTCATGAACTTAAGTGTTGACACATGCCAGTAGGAGTAAATTTTCGAGGAGCTGAATAGGACAAGAGCTGTACTTCCCCCCACTAAAATCTAATGTACCCAAAATTTTAGAGAAAAGAATTACTACAATTAGTGTATGTTTTGAAGAGTCTCTACATGAGTTAGTGAAACAGGGAACTGTTTATACACTGTTATGGAAATAGAATAAAAAAATAATAGAAGAGCTACAATTGTTAACTATTATGATTTTCACATACAGGTTATACTCCAAAGTGAAATTTAGAAATGAAGCTACACTTACAAAAGATGGGGAACTGCAATTTTACAACGTTTTTCAGCCCAAACCTCATTTCAAAATGTCACTGCAAAGAAGGTCAAAAGAAAACAAAAAACAACCAAAATATCTTATGAACATGGTCATTAAACTAGGAGTGGACAAGAGCCGGAGGAGGATAATATGGCCATAAAACAATACAACTGGAAAAAAACTAAGTCACATTTTATCTAAGTATTATGGATATCAGATTGGAAAGACAGAATTAAATCTAACAAAACTCACTTAGATTTTAGTGGGAAATGATATCAACAGATACAAGTTCCACTGTTAAACTGGAGACCAAATATACTGAAAAATACAAATTACAGTATATGTAACACATTATGTTTTCATAAGTATTTTTGTATTGTTTAAACATGGCACAATGCAGAAATTTGTGCTGGGAAGAAAAAAAGATTAATTATAGGAACTTCGTTATTAAAACCAAGTTGAAACACGAATGACAAAGCTATGTGCAACCTCTGCTTGTACAGAGTGGTGCTCTGTCCCCCTTCAGTGAGGGCCAGGCCCTAGAGAAAGATGAGCAAGCTATACCCAGGCTAACAGCTGTGTGCTCAGCCCCAGAGGTCCTAGATCTGATCCCTGCTTCTGACAGCCCTATGTGGTTCAGCGTTGCATGTTATCATATGCAACAACATTATTCCACTGAAAATGGTTACAGTGCATAAATCACTTCTAAACAAGATTTATATGCCAATTCAATAACCAGGCCATCTTAACAGTTATTAATGAGAATTAGTTCCAAAGGGGTAGTCATGTTAGAAGTTCAGCAAAACAAACAAGGAGTCCTGTGGCACTTTTAAAGACTAAAATTTATTTTTCGCATGAGCTTTTGTGGGAGAAAATCCCACTTTGTCAGACGCTTTGAAGTTCCACAGGACTCTGTTTATTTTAATGAGATTTAATTTTCTGACAACATAATCTACTATTGAAGAATCACCAAACCTAGTCTGCTAGTTTCAGACTGAGTAGTTGAGACATCACAATAACTTCAGTATTACATTCATAACCTTTTCTTAGGTTTACTCAAATCCCAGAAAACAGTCTTATAGTCAAAACTACAATTAAATAAACTTTTTTTTTTAGCTTTTTCAAGCTTTTTCAGTGTTTAAGAAAACATATACAAATTACTATGAAAATAAAACACTCAGTGCTACAACTGATTTTGATTAGACAATTTGCTCTTAGATAAATAAGTTAAACACCACAATGGTAGCCAATACATATCTAGAGAACTTTTTCTACTTCTCCTGCTCTCAAGCTTTACTTTATAAATTCAATTGATTCTTAACTGTCTGTTATCAGTTCAAGATGAGGAGACGTGCCATCAAAGTGAATGCTTTTAGAGGAAAAATTACAACCAACTATAGAAAATTAAAGAGTTCCAGATATTGCATGCTTCAGTCTTAGTCACCAGATATCCTTGCAAACAAGTGAAATCAAGTATCTGTTGATGTCTGGAGGTATAATTTGCAAGCACTCAACATCCTCTTGTATTTGTTGGCAATATTCTCCCTCCCGATACTTTGCCTTTGGCTCAACACCAGTTTTACCTTGATGGGGAAATACCTAAATTAGGTTTCCTTTTCCATTTTCAGGAAATTACCATTTGAATATATTTTAAGTGCCTTAATACCCAATAAAATTTTCTAGTTTTAAATAATCATCATCACTTCCCCCCTTCCACCAAAAAGGGTACTATAACTGTCAAAACAATTTAAAACAAAGCACACACATCTCTAGTTCTGAGCTATTCTAGCAACTGCTCAGCAACAACAAAAACTCAATTGCCTGACATTTCCAGTCCATAAATTGGAGGTAATATTAATACACTAGGCTTGCAATAGCTGTAAATTAACTATTAGATACAGTCATTCTATATTAAGGCCATAAGGGAACAAAGCGGGGTGGAGATGGGGCTCACCACATCCTTATACACATTGAGATGGTTGCTAATAGGCTATTAGCTTTATGTTAATTATCAAAGTGTTGGTTCAAAAGAAAGTCAAAAGGTGATTCCTAAAGATATTTTTATTTCTGTGGCTTGGACAAACTGGCAAAGACAACTACTGATGAAGTTGGTCAGAGATAAGCCCTGCTTTGAAAAGATCCATGGGACAGGCTAATATGGTACTTTTATAGCTATGGAAGCTCTCACCTAAAGAGACTAGAGTGTATACTAGCTGGCCAGGGTCAGGCCAATGAAATTAAAAACTGTGAAGCTGATATGCTTGCCTATAAACCAGTGAAGAAGTGGAAAACCCTTGTAATCTGTGTTGGGTAGTCCAAGTAGAAGATTCAACAAAGCATGACAACATCTTCAACTGAAGAAGTGTTCAAATTCCAAAGATGATAAAGCTAGAAATTCAGATAGTCTTTTGGACGAAAGTTTGCTAGTGCCAAGCCCAAACAAATTCAGAGCAACAGTATTTCGTCATATTTAGACAGATTCATTCTTCTCTTTTTTTTTGGGGGGGGGGGGGAGGGGGGAAGGGGGGAGGGGAGGGACCCTATGAGCCAGCAGAGTTGTGGCAATGTGGACTGAAGGATACAAGAGCTCCTCTCTGCATCCCAGATAAAGACAACCAAATCTTTGATCCTCACCTAAAGACAGGGTTCCCCTCGCCTCATTGCTGTTTACTACTTCCTGTTAATTTGTTTCTGAAGCCATTGCAAGCTCTTCATTAGCATTTGACTCAGTATGCTAGAAGAATTCTATGGTAAGACACAGAATACACCGAGGACATACACCTTTTTTCTGGTGAAGTTTCTCTGAAGGCATGCTACCTTTGAGTGACCTGCCTTTAACCGTAAGGCCCAGAGAACATACTTTTAATCATATATACTTAACCCCCCATATATTTTCCATATACACATCTCACAATGATTATGATGACCAGCGACACACTGACTTTCGTTAGAGACTTTACATGATATTCTTTTGGTGAAACCCAGGGGATCCATGAACTCCTGTGCCCTCTCCCAGCTGGCATCACAAGGACCCTGGGGCACAGATAAGTTAGGATTGACAATAAAATCAACACCCCTGAACCAGAAACTGCACACACTCAACCTTATGTAAAAACATTTCAGCTCTGACATAAGAAGTCATGAAAACTGACCAACAAAATCTTTTGTTATAAATTAGGTTTTACTCCCCAAACACCTTTGAGGTCTACAGAATTACCTTACAGAAGCTTCAAAAATTGCTGAGAATACAAATGCCAAATGGAATAACCAAGTGAAGGTTTAATGGGTGCTCAAGACATTAGAAAGCTAATTTAAATGCAGATGTGGCTATGTCTGTTGAATATAATATAGTAAGTTTTTTAGCCTTCTCAAAATGCAAAGAATGGATAATGGACACTGGAACTCTTACAACTGAGAACTTTTTTTTTTTTTAAAATAGTCAAGGACCAAATTGTGGAATAAAATAATTAAAAGAATAACACTGTGGGCCAAAAACTACTTTCAATTAACAGTAGGTTAAATTCACAACAACTCCATTAGTGAAACTAAAATTACTCCAGATTTACAACAGTGCATAAAGCAGCAGAATGTGATACTATTACTAGAATACAAGGACTATATATTCTAAGGAGTAACATCAAAACTACCAGAGATCCAAATTGACAATTTTAGGGCTAAATGATTTAATCACTATATATGGATAACTCATTAGAACACCAAATCTTTAGAAATTAAAATTAACTTTACGAATGACTATCCATTTAATAAATGAAAAGAGTACTTGCTGAGTATTGTGCATAGTAAATATACTTCAAATTTCAAAGTCATCAGTCATTATGGTAACACAATCCCATAACAAAGCCTTATAGCATCAATTGTTAATCATTAATAATTTCAAGAGTGCTGTCATATTTAATTACGCAGAGTGTATGTGTTCAAGTGTCATACTTCACATTTACTTTACATTTTCTTTTGTAAATCATATTTTTCTCAACTTGCATTTTATTCATTTAAATTTACCTTTAAGTCCCAAATGAGCTTAGAAATCCAGTTTATTACCCAATGATCTATGTAATAAAAAACATTTTTTTTTCCAATTTTAAAGTGATGTAAAGCTACATTTATCTATCCTTTGGAGCAGAGGTCCTCAACTTTCTAGACAACTTTATCGCTTTCAGTCTAATTTGCCTTGTGTACCCTCAAGTTTCACTCACTTAAACTACTTGCTTTCAAAATCAGACATAAAAATACAAGCATCACAGCACACTATTACCAACAAATTGCTTACTTTCCCATTTTTACTATACAATTATAAAAACAAATGAATTGGTATATCAATAGCATACTTATAATTCAGTGTATAATATAGAGAGCAGTATAAAAAAGTCATTGTCAGTATGCAATTTTAGTTGTACTGATTCTGATAGTACTTTTATGTAGCCTGTTGTAAAACTAGGTAAATATATAGATGGACTGATATACCCTGGGAAGACTCTGTGTACCCCTGATTGAGAACCACTGCTCTAGAGTGTAGGACGAAATTAGAAATTATTTCCCAAAGTATTAATTTGGAAGGATAGGAAGGCAGAGTTTGTTTTGACTAAATAGATTAAATTACCTTAATTGTTGCTATTAAAATTATTTTGAAATTTACTTATAAAAATCAGATTTTTCAACAAAAATTACATGGGGGTGTGTATCTATGCAATAGGGTTATTTAAAGCAGGAGTGCTTATTCACTTAACATACACAGGAAAAACCAGTAATAAACCACACAACCCTTCTGTAATAACTACATGCCATGGACACCTGCCACATCTCTTTTTTACTAAACTGACATCTCTTAAATTAAACAATTACTGCAAAGATAAAGAGGAAACAGTTTAATTGTGTGGCTACTATTACAGCTGTACTAAAATATCGTCATATATGGAGTGGTAATGGAGAGAGGATAGGTGAAAATGTTGCCTTCTTACTCAACGCATCTAATCACCAAGTGCATTCAAAGTTGTGTATGCTGACAAGAATAAATTTTCAGTCAATTAGCCCTGTAAAACAGCAACAAGGATTAATTCAAATTTCAAATATTGGGCCACATTCTACCTGTAGTTACAAGTACGTAATATCAGCTACATAGTAGAGCTACTCAGGTGTTACTGAAGGCAAAAATCAGGCCTGCAGAATTGATCAGTAATGATGCTTGAGAAGGAAAGGATTTAATTTATCTTCCAGGTGTCAGGCTGCATTAGGAAGACATACATATATACGGAAAAAATCAAGTTAAAAACAGATCAAATCTAATTTGGAGTCAATGAGACAAAAGGGAAGTCCTATTATCTAATTTCCTAAGTTCACTTTTCAGATTAGAACTGCATTTTAATTTTATCTGTAAAAAATGGTATGGGGAAATGGATTCTTACTGCAAAAAATCATGTTTTGCTTCAGCACATCATTTTCAAAATATCAATGTTTTCTCTTAAAGCTCCCCCCCTTCAAACTAATAGCTTGATTACATTTTAAAAGTTTTGCCATTTTAATAATAATGTTATAGTTACAGTGGCAAGAACTCATTAATGTGGACACATTTACACAGATATATAAAAATTACTTCAATTGTTAGAGATCCTTCTGTTTCCTGAACCAAAATAAGCTACAACAGTAAAAGACAATTATAATTGGTATAACTGTATACTAAAGTTTATATCAGCAAAACTGAGGACAAAAAAAAAAAAAAAAAAACCACACTTACTGACAAGCACATGCTAGTAAAAGTGTACACTAATCCTAAGAAATAATTTCTTCAGCTATGAAAACAAGACTGCAATAAAAGACATTCTTTGTCATCTACGCAGATTTACCCTTTGTGTAGGTTTACATTAGTTTTATACCTCAGGCTAATACAAAGCTAATTAATTAGAGGTAATTAACCCTTTCTGACATTTGTGGTTTACCCTACACTTATAACCACTAACATCTACCTGTAACCCAAAACAAATATTTGTCAAGTGTCTAAATTAGCCCCTGCAATGCTGCTGGCAATTAACTCAGTTAAGGAACTAATATAAACAAGGCCAAATTTGGGAGATCATTTCACCCTCCACCCTTTAACAAGGTGGGTCTTTTATGGTTGGATTAGTAGGATGCTCTTTGGCCTCCTGCCTATCAAGAATCATTCGCTTCACTTCTCAAAATTGAGTTTGTCTTCCATGACTCAATCTAATTGCTTCCAGCTGCCACCACTCCCAAGGCTCTTGCTTTTTTTATTTATCATCACATGCTCTACTCACTCAGGGAGTAGCATTTCCTTCAATACTGCTTGCTACAATTTTTGACAACATGCCTTAATCATATTTCATCAGAACACAGGTCCCAGTGAAAATTTAAGAGAGGAGCTTACATGAAGATAAAACATTTCAAAAAAAGTCATATAAAAAAAAAATCAGTTAAAGTGGCAACATGCATATTTATATTGTGTTTCTTATACCTTTTTAATGTCCATACATTTTCAAAACAATTTTTGATAAACTTATCTTTTGCATTTAGAAACTTTTTGGATTTTCAACACCATAAAACCCAAGAATGGAATAGTTATTAATTTAACAGGCTTTACAATCAGAAGAAAATCCATTTACCTATATGCAAGTGCTAATGCCCAAACACATGCAGCGCAGTAAAGACTGTCTTGCACCTTTGTCTTCTGGTTGTCACCAACCGTTTTTGTGGGAAAGAGACCAGTAGTTGGACTTTGATAGAGCAACACTGTAGACTTGACTGCAAAGACAAACAAATCTTTAACATTTCAATTTCCTTCAAACTTAAATTTAAGGAAGAAAAAACGAAGGTCAGGAATAAAATGCAAACAACCTACAAGAGACCTACACAATGGAAATAAAAAACATTTCTTCAAAATCAGTATTCAAAGCAACTTTTATGATTCAAAATTAGTTTACAGGTATATCGCAACCAATTAAGAGTATTAGAATCTTAATGCAAGGCATTCCAATAGTCTGCATTCGCTTGCAAGGGCACCGATTTTTTAAAAAATTTAATTTAAATAAAAGTCTACAGAATTTTGATTTGTCCCCAAAAGATTTCAAGGACAGACAGAGCATCTGACGAAGTGGGATTTTCTCCCACAAAAGCTCATGTGATAAATAAATTTGTTAGTCTTTAAAAGTGCCACAGGACTCCTTGTTTGTTCAACTCAGTGAGGTCACTTAACTTAATATGCATAACAGAATCCAACTGCCTCTCTCATAGCTGAAAGGTTGTACAAAACTAACATGATTAAATAGGAAACATTCTATCTTTATGTGCCAACTGATATAAATATGTAGCCACTCTGCTGACTAAGAAGTTGCCCTTTATACATAGTCATTTTCAGAGTAGATCCAATAAAAATCTACATGACCTATTGGATATGGTAACTGATCAGCCACAGGTTGATTTGAAAGAAAGAAAGAGAAAGGTCATTAGTTTTCAAATGCTGTACAGGATATTCAAACTAATTCACTGTTCATTTTTTCCCCCCCAAATGGTGTACATGCAGATAAGCATTTTAGAAGGATTATATTACTTGTCATTTTGGTGACAGTGGAAGAAGTTTAGCAAGTTACATTGCAAACATTTTTTCATTACTATGAAGAGTTCCCGTACATTACTTACCAATTCTGTAATAATGATCCAGTTTATCCCACAGACTTTCTCCATCTGGCCTTGGAAGGTTAATACTTTTAAGTGGTTCATAAACAGAGCCTAAAGAAAGTACAAAATGTTATTTAAAACTAAGGCAATCAACATTAAATTATCATAGGAATACTGCTTAAAATGCTCTAAACATGCTTTTTCTTGCATGAATATTCAAGATATACAAACACAACTTTGTTTAGTTTCAATTCACTTTAAAAACTAGTTTTATTTTTTCTGTAATCTAGTTGCTTTTATGATTGTCCAATACTAAACTTACAAGTGCTGTAAAGCTCACGGGCTGTAACCACAGTCAAGCTCTCTCTCACACTACTGCATCAACAACATCCATTTTCTCAGGGCACCTCTACACTGAGGCCTTGTACACACTACAAAGTTATCGCGTAGTAAGGCTCCTTACTGCGTGATAATAATCAAAGTGTCCACACACAAAGCTTCTTGTTGTGCAGCAACAGCCCTCTTGCCGCGCAACAGGTAAACCACCCCAGATGAGGGTGGTAAGGCTTACCATGGAACAGTTGTTCCGTGGTACTGCCTGTGTGGATGCTTCTTGTGCAGTTGACAGCCTCCGGAAATGTCCCAGAGTGCCAAACTGGGCCACTGAGCAGTGAAATTGACATATTAAAACTGCCAGGTTCGGCGGCTGGGGGATTGGCCGGCTGGACCGGCAAGGGCAGCCGGTTCAGGCCAGCCCCCTAGCTCAGCCCCGGGGCTGAGCTAAGGGGGGTGGCCCGAACCAGCTGCCCTCACCGTTTGGGCCACACCCCTAGTCCAGCTGCAGGGGTTTGGGTGGCGGCGGGGGCTGCAGCGCTTAAGCGCGCAGCTCCCGCCCCCACCCCCCGCCCCCGGGGTGGGGGAGGGAGTTGGCTGTGGGCAGTGCATGGTGGGACAGGTGCCCACCATGCACTGCTCTTGTATCGCAAAGGAGCGTTCACACGGTGAACGCTCCTTTGCGATATAACCAGCAGGTGTGTATACGCCAAAGCGCTATATTTATAGCGCTTTCTTTGTCCCGCAATAGCTTTTATTGCAGGACAAGTTTGTAGTGTGTACATAGCCTGACAGCATCATCAGATTGATCTTTCCGGATTGACCAGTTAAGGCACAGAAAGTCAATTCGGAAGCAGACTTAGCAAAACCACCTGCTCAAGTGGCGCAATGCAGTGAAGACGCCATTAGGAACTTGACAGGAGTTACATGAGCTACTCCATGTAGCTCGTGTAACTCCCATCAACTGCCGCCGAATTTCCTGAGAGCGTAGACTGGGCCTAAGTGCTTCCAGAGTAAAAGCCACCATTCAATTACTGGAAATCTCAACTTGCTACTAAATGAGCTACACAATTCCATTCAGAAAAGCTTTAAGTTGCTCTATTGTTATGAGTGCTACAGAATTTAAATCCCGGCATTTAGAAGAAGAGATGAAAGGACAAGGGTCCTATATATGATTACAGGATTTTTCAGAACTAATTTACCTATTTAAGACAAGCCTCAGCAGTAAATGAAACACATTTTAAAAAGAAATTGCACACCAATGTAACTCTGTACATTTACACCATAGTTAAAGTCCTTCAGGAGTGACCACTTCAAGGTCAAAGACATTGAGGTGCCTCGCTTCAAAAGACAGAGCTAAAATTAATGGATTCTTGTTATGATAAGGAGTAAGATATCAGTAGACCATAAACAGCCAAATGATTTCCTTATGCAGCCATTTAATTTTAAAGGTAAGAGTTCTTCAGGGAAGCTTCTGTGTATCCATGTTTTTAACGTCATAAGCAATAAGAACCACATGTGGTATGTTTTGCAACTAGTGAAGAATTCAGTACTCACTGAGGTAAACAACTATAAGCTTGGAACTGGAAACAGGGAACAGCTTTGGAGAAAAAGTATGGTCTTCTATGAAGAAATCCAAAAAAGGCACACTGATACTCACCACTTGGAAGTGTTGTGTTAGAAGATAAATTCACCAGATCCTGACTGGGCCTCTCGGAATCAGCATATTTTAATATATGACAGACACGAGTTTGACCTAATTTTATATGACATTAGGAGGTATTTCTTCCTACACCTAGCATTCTAGATTTCATTATCTATCTCTTTAAAATTATATATAAACAAGTGATCATGGTGAAAGGCTTGATAGTTGCTACTACTGAAATAAACACTTTCCATCACTTTCCATATCTCCAAACTCCATATGACAGCAGGATTTGCATCCGATGAAAGTATTGTACATTTTTCCTATGACAGGATTCCTGTGACACCTTTCTGTACATGCATGTAGAATGGAGCATACATTACCACTGATGAGTTTTTAATTTGATAGTATCTACAGCTATTATGTGAGGTGATAATTCAGAAGAACAGTATACTTAAATGAAAAACTGAAATACAAAAGGACTACAAGGTAACAAACCTAATTTAGTTTTAATGGTCTTTACTGCCCTTGTAGATGAACTATGGCTATATTATTCAAAGAAAACATACTATTAATATGTAACTAGCCAATTCTGGTTTTTAATTAGTCATGTTTTAATCAATAATCTAGATATTATGTTTCTTAATTTGTCTCAGAACTTTAATCAATTTGACAACAAACACAGTTGTAGAGAAAAAAATGGTGCGTACAATGAATAGGGCAAACGACGCATTTAGATATATAGTTCATCCATCATGGTCAGGGCAAATAATCTAAAAGTTCCAATGGTGAGGAATATTGCTCTCTTTCTACAGTGAGATGCAATATATAAAATGAAGTTTAGCTACAACTGTCATTTGCACAGGTGCCTGGCAGGCATTGTCCTGAAAAAGGATACTATGATGGTAAGCCATCCTACTCGTTTCTAGTTTATTTTAAATAAATAAATAATTTTAAACTAGCGGTTCTCAAACTGTGAGTTGCAACCTCGTGTTAATACTGTTGCCAGGATTGGCATTACACTTGCAGGAGCCTGGGGTGGAAGCCCAAGCCCATACCCTCCCACTTGAGGCAGCAGAGCCTGGGTTGCAATTTCAGCACAACCCTCTACCCCCCAGCCCAGGACTGAGGAGCTCAGGCTTTGGATTCAGCCCCACACAGGATGGGGTATAGTAATTCTTGTTGTCAGAAGGAGGTCAAGATGCAGTGAAGTTTGAAAACCAATAGATGAAACAAATTAAAGGAAGAACTTTTAAGACTAATATGAAAAGACCTACTATCACTCTACCTAGAATGTGACTACTCAAATCTCACAAGGTAAGGAAGGATCAGGTCTGATCCATGCTTAAATGGGAACACCTCTGCAACAAAACCCCAGGCTGCTGCAGTAAGTGGCGCTGATGATTCAGCAGGTGACAGTCTTCCCTCCAACTCATATCATGAACATATTTCATGCTGGAGACAAAGTAGTCTGAAATACAGATGTTAAACCAGTGTTTTCTGACAGCAGAACTGGAACTATAAGTACCAAATCACTTGGGGTACTTCTGTACTGTGCTATGAAACCAGCATGATGGAGGATGATTTTATTTGCCACACATTATCAAGTGCCCATATTTAAAATTCATACTAACTTTTTATTGACATCAATATAGAACCATGGAATGCGATTATATAAGTACTCCACCCACCACACTGTAGTATTAAGGAGAGAAAATGAACAAGAATAGAGATGTAAACATGTAAATAAATTAGTAGCACACACAACCCTTAGAGGGGAAAACATTCCAAAAGCAAAAGATGTCAAGGTTGCCAAAAGAAAACAAATCTGAAAATTTGCACAACTAGATGCCATCTAAGGTCATAAACTTGACTCAGTTGTAAAATGGGGAAAAAAAAACCAGTAAAACATAAGACTAATTAGAAAAACCACTTAATTAACTCACATCTATAAACACAGCTATTAAATTTAAAACAAATCTGAATTACTTCATCAGTGCTTGTTTTAGAAATTATAGCTTAAAATGTTGTATACCAGGATAAACCAGATTTGAAGATACTTTAAAATCTGGATTCAGTTTTTAAAAATAAATTTAAAGTTACGTGTCATTTTCTCTAACATCATTTATCAGGAAAAACTATTCCATAAATATTGAAGGGTATAATGTGCAAGTTAAAGTCTCCTTGGATTCCCTTGTATATAGAAGTTGCTCAGTCTTAGCTCCTTTATTTTCTTTTACCTTATATATCTTGTTGCAATATACACAGAGATTAAATTACAATCTCCTTTAGTTCAGTAGACTAAAGAAGACTGGTGGTGTTTAGGACCCCAGCTTTCTAACTTGAAGTTACAGAAAACCCCCATACGTAAAGAAAGAATTTAGGTTCTTTCCCCATAGATTTCCTATTCTGAAGGAGCTGAGCTGAAGAGAACAAATGAGACATACTACCATTTTACTTAAAGTTTTGATTGGGAATGGGGGGTAGGGGAAATACTACTAAAATTATATTCTGTTGGTTACATACTGACAACATCTAGTCAGTACCTCACATAACAGGCAAATGCTGCAGTTTTCTTTTCCTATGAATACCATGTTCATTATTTCTAATTAAAATAACCCTAATGGTAGTTTGCACAGTGAACATGCATAAAATGCAGTCTTGCATATTAATAGAGAAAGAGGAGTAGCAATAAAGACTGCCAAATTAATTGTGTGGTTGGAACAAATGCACCTGCTGCTAGAACATAAATGAAAACAATTCTGTGCCATTTTAACAAACAAATATAAGAGAAAATGTTAGAAAAAGGAATGACTCACAATAGCTGAATTCAATTTTCTATTGCTACAAGTCTGACAGCATCTTCAAAATAGTTTAGAAGTCAGAAAAAGAAATGTATTCCTTAAATTGTTGAAGCACTATTAAAGCAAGGGCATGACTTATTTTTCTTTCAGTTTCTTCACCATTGGTGTCTTAAATCATATGACTGCTCAATGATATTATTGCTACTCACAGAAAAATCAAGAAATAAGTTAATTTGTCTAATATTAAAAGTTAACACATAATTGAACATCAATGCAAAGTGAAAAAAAATCACATGTGAATGTTCCAATTGCTGTGCCAACCCAACCAGATATTTAAAAATATTCACACGAATCGTTTAAATCTTTCTTATCTCTACTGTTTAGACTACTAAAAATGTAGCACCTTAAATAACACTGTTGTATGACATCTCTCTCTCACACATTTCCAGTACTGGATGCTTGAAAGGCTGACTCCTACAGCCATACAGAGCAGGTACCTTCATCACAAGAATTCATTTTTATTAGCCTTCACAGAAGATAGGCAAAGGATTGAATGTGTTAGTTTACTGAACTAACCTTCCTTTGTTAAAGGTGATTCTACAATGGCAGAGCAATGAAGCAACAATTTATGGGACTAAGGATTAATTTAGAAGTTCAGTTCTCATTAAGCACTACATTTTAGATTTTAAAGAAACAATCCAAATTACTACTACACCTCTTTCCTGTTTTTCCTCACACTAAGGGCTTGATCCAATGACCACTGAAATCAACAGGAACTTTCCCATTGACTTCCCTGGGCACTGGATAAAGCCCCAAAGCATGTATATCCTCATCCAACTGTTCAACCACCTATTCCTAAATTCCAATAAAAGTTACCAATACTGTTTCTGCTTTGCCCTCCCTGTCAATTGGGTTTTCTGCAAATGATTTTTCTCTTACTAACCATATAAAACATAAGCATCTCCTTACCCTAGTTTTGAGGAAATGCTGAGACATGATAGCTATGGATTATTGTTTGAGCAGAAAATGAAACTCTAGTCACATCTCTGACACAGATTTCTTCCATGGCCTATGAAAGACATTTAGCATCTCAGTCTCACTTTCCTCAATGGTAAAATGCAGATATTTAATCTTCTGCACTGAGAAATTGTGAGAAATAAATGTTAAGAGTACTACATCTCCTTCATATCGCTCTTCTTAGTATTATACCCCAAGAGGTTTTTGAAATCTAGAACAAAGACTCTTCTTAGGAACTCAACCAACCAGGTTGGGAAATAAATTATTTATCAAGATGTAAAACAAAACAAAATGAACACTATAATAAAACTCGGCAGATAAAGGTGGGGGGGGAGATCACATTTCAAATAACGGCAAAGATTTATGACAGTTGAAAAGTTTAAACATTCAACAACTCTTATTTCCTTATATTAATAGAACAAAAGCTAAAGACTGCCCTTGTTTTACAGTAAAACGTCTATTTCCTAGGCCACTTTTAAAAAATCTTTTTTCATATTTTAGAAATGGTAACCAAATCTCTAACAAGTTACAATCACTGTCTAACCTCATCCCTTAGCTTTTCCATTATGAGAATGTACCGCAATGCTTGAAGATTCATAATAAGTAATAAAAATTAAGGAGTCCTGTGTCCTACTTTATTTCTCATACTGTAGGAAGGATGAAGTAAGGGGTAGGGAAAGGGACTGGGACTCAATTAGAACTGGGAAGCAATTACAGTTTTAGGAGTTTGGAAGACTTACTATATGCAATATGGTTCAAATATAAATGTCCATTGTACTACTTCAAGAAATTAAGCTAACTACTGCCAATTATTCTTTGTTTCAGTGCTTTGCGGACTTCTACTACCCCTTTTACAAGGCAGAGAAACCAACTTTAAAAGCATTTCTTTTGCGACATATTATGTCTCTTCATCTTTTGAATAAAAGAAACAGCTTATGTAAATCAATGTGCCTGGATTTTATCACTGGATTTCAGAATGTGATATAACTAATGATATGTAACACAGTGGAGATGCTGAACAAATAAGTATAAATTCAGGATTTTATTCTCAAAAACTGGTACAAATCTATTTAGTTATTGTCATTACCAATAGGAAATGTTGAGTAGGTACACAAATTAAGAAAGCAGGAAGACAGAGTCTCAGCAGAGGAAAGAACACAAGCAGCAACTTTAACAGTGATAGGAGGTAGAAAGAAAAGTACAACAAGCATGTAAGTGACTCCTTGGTTGAGATCCTTGCAGTGGACAGCTGAAAGCCTTTCAGATTGTGCTATTAGTACAGTATATATTGGATTAAGGTAAACTGGAAAAAGATACTTTCTTTCTGGAATAAGAGTATCCATACACAGAGTTCTTTGTGAATAGCTATTGTCAATGTTTTTTTTAAAAAAAAAAAAAAAAACACAAAAAAGGTGCCAGTACTCATATCTTGATAGTAAATTTGAAAAATGCCTCTCCCACCCCTCTTTATTCACTACCCCTCTTCTTCCATCAGCATGCTCCTTTTCCCTTCTGACTCCACCCCTCAGCTGGGCAGCAGGGCCAGCAAGGGACAGGAGCAGTGTCAGTTCCCCTGCTGACCCTGCCCCGCAGGCTGGGCAGAGGAGCTGGCAAAAAAGGTGTCAGTACTCCATACCTATGCATACCATCACAAAAAAAGCACTGGCTAATGTTCTTTAAATTCATGCTGTCCTTTCAAGAGTAGCCAAGCTTTAACACTGTGGTTAGCTAAATGAGATGTGTTTAAGGAAAAACCAAGCTCTTTGTGATTTAACTCAAACAAAAAAAGAAGCTAAACAATACTCTAATAATATCTTTGTCTTAACTGTCATTACAAAAGAAAGTTTATAACCAAGACTCTGTCACCCTAAAGGAAGCAGAAAACGACAAAAACCCCAGCACATCTATGGATTTTTTCCATTTGAAAATTAGAGGTCTTAAATTTGGAAAGCTTTCCCACACAAGATGCTCAAAGCTGGGCCTAAGTTTTGCTTAAAAAATATAAATAAAAGAACTAGTAAAAATTAAATACAAAATACATATGGTATTTTATGTTAACATTGCTAGAAATCAGCAACAAGTTATCACACTCATCAAAACAGAAGACAAACATTAAAAAAGGAAAGACGACACACTTACCAAACCTTGAAAAATTATGTGCACGGCCGGCTCTGTCATCGTCCAAATTGGCCATTTCAAACTGAGGCAGCTAATCGGAAGCGTCTCAGGCTAAACTACAGCAATTTTCAAAGCTGTCCAGTGAGGTTAGAGGCAATCAGCATTAAATTAAGTGAAAGCAGTGTTAGTAGAGTTATTGACATGATGTTCTGGACAATAAAGGGGATAATTAAGGTTAATTATTATTTAGGTTTCCCATTATACTTTAAAAATTGATTTTCTTGTGCCTTAATTTTAATAAACTACATCTAACCAAATAACAGGACCAAGACTTATATAATCTACCCATACGTAATATTATATAAAAGTAACATTTTATTTTGCAATAAAATTCCTGGTTACTTTATAAAAATGTTTTGAATATTTACCCTTTTATGACCTACACCAGTGAAGTCAATGGGAATTTTGCCATTGATATTGATATTGATATGTGCAGAATAAAGCCCACAACATACATTCTACTCCAAGATTAAATACTTGATCCAACAGAAAAGCATTTCTTCTTCATTAATAATATGCAATACTTGTGCTAAAACAAAGCAAGTGATGCACAGTTTAACAGCTATTTCAACCCACTGTAGATTCAGGCTACAAGTAATCTACAATTTGGTTTCCTTCTGCAATATTATATCACAATTACAATGGGAAAACAATTATGGTTTGAATTGGTATCTCTTCTGTTTTGGTGGATAAAGTGGACTACAGTTTTCCTAATGGATGTTGAAAAGTAAGCCCTGATCCTGCAGACAAATCTGTGCAGGCTGCTACACATGCAGGGAATCTTGCTGGAGTCAGTGAAGTTCTGAGCAGGTCAGATTGCAGGAATGGTTTACTATTGGTGTTATTTGCAGTGTATTCCTACTAATACAACTGTAATCAATCAATTAGTTACTTAATTCATCAGTACTTGTAAGTTTTTGTCAGCAAAAATTCACTTTCATACTTTTAACATGTTATTGGAGAATGTACAGATCTGCATTTACAGGAATGCAGGACTGGGTCCTAACTGATATTTCATTTTCTGTAAAAGGTGAAAACCTCTCACTTGCTACTGTAAACTTGAGACACCCTATGTTTTGCACTGAACATCCCACTTAAATATCTTATTTGTGTAAACAATTTTAAAATTTCCTTTTAAATAAATAAAAAGTAGTTTTTCACAGTCAAGTACATGGTTAGATATACATTTTCCTTTTAGATTGGAACACTGACTGTAAAATTATGCTGTTAAAAACTATCTTGCACATTTTGTAAGTTTAATTAAGCAGGACAGTGCAGTCAGCTTTGAAAGACTGAATTCTTCTAGTAACTATCTGAATGATTTTTAAAAATGTAGAGCTACCAACAAGCTTTTACAACTTTTGGGGTTACTTTGAGGTGACAGCTTCCCATTAAGGGAAGCAATTTTTAGAAGGTAACAAGTCACTACAATCTATTTTGTATTTATGACAATAAATTGTTAAGACAAACCAAGGACTTTTCATGTCAGGAGAGTGGAATGCAAGTCATATCTGTAGTTCTCAAAAAAAATTAGACCAAAGCTTATGATTTTGATGTAAGAACTTATTCATGATTTCAGAATACATTTCTGTTCACCAGATTGTCACAGGATATGTGAAGTGAAACAGTTTCATTTACAATGCGTGCTCAGCTGAACTTTATTGAAACATAAATGTCTCATTAAACTCATGAATTTAAAATGTCTCAGCAAAGTCATGCATCAAAGAATAGCAGATGTTTAGAGCAACCTTAAAATTAACCCAAAATAGTTGAATTGATTTCCAAATTAATGAGATCTGTTATGTTTGTTTGTTTTCTTTTCACTGTGTAAGGAGTGATGGTGAAAAAAAGAAAAACAAAAGGTTAAGACTTAAGCTATGGAAAAAACAACAAAAGTCCTGTGGCATCTTAAAGATTAACAAATTTCTTCAGGCATAAGCTTTCATGGGCTGCAACCCACTTCATCAGTTGCATCTGATTAACTGGGGACTGATCCGCTAGATAACAGCACTGTAGAAAAGGACCTGGGGGTGATAGTGGATGGGAAGCTGGATATGAGTCAACAGTGTGCACTTGTTGCTAAAAAGGACAATGGCATATTGGGCTACATCAGTAGGAGTGCTGTCAGCAGATTGAGGGATGTGATTATTCCCCTCTATTCAGCACTGGTGAGGCCGCATATACTGTGTCCAGTTTTGGGCTCCCCACTAAAGGAAGGAAGTTGACAAAAAAGGAGTCCAGCAGAGGGCAACGAAAATGATTAGTGGGCTGGGGCACATGACTTATGAGGACAGACTGAAGGAAGTAGATTTATTTAGTCTGCAGAAGAGAAGACTGAGGAGGGATTTGATAGTAACCTTCAACCACTTGAACGGGTGCTCCAAAGAGGAGGGAGCTAGGCTGTTCTCAGTAGTAACAGAGGACAGAACAAGGAGCAATGGTTTCAAGTTTCAGCTGGGGAGGTTGAGGTTGGATATTAGGAAAAACTTTCTCACTAGGAGGATGGTGAAGCATTGGAATGGGTTACCTAGGAAGGCGGTGGAATCTCCATCTTTAGAAACATTTAAGGCCCAGTTAGACAAAACCCTGGCTGGGATGATTTCGTGGGAGTGGTCCTGCTAATTTTAGCAAGGGGTTGGACTAGATGACCTCATGAGATCCCTTCCAACCCTAAGATTCTATGATTCCTGGATGCAGCCCACAAAAGGTTATGCCCAAAGAAATGTGTTAGTCTTTAAGGTTCCACAGGACTTTCATTGTTTTTGCTATATGCAGACTAACACGGCTAGCCCTCTGAGGCTTTAAAAAGTGATCTAAATTTCATCTACAATTACAGAGTCCAACACCGCTGTCGGTTATTGTGAAAGCAGGGCCAGATCTAGTTTAATGGGGAAGTGCACCACAAGGGTGGAAAAGTCGAGTTACTATGGGCCTGAACAAGCCTCAAACTTTCTCCCAGACTTTCCCAGCGTTAGGTAAGAAGCTGTTCATGCGAAGAGAAAACCGGGCAGCAGCAGCAGCGCTGGGGTCGACAGCTCCAGCAAGGACCAGGTCAGACAGCAATAGTGACAGCCACAGCTGAGGCGTGGGGGCGGGGAGCAGAGCCCGTTTGACCCGAGGGGGATTAGGTTAGAGGAACAGCTGGGGAAGAAGGGACAGGGGGAGTCCCCGGTTCACAGCGCTGGCGCAAGCAATCCAACCCCGCAGCCCCCTCCCCATCCAGGCGAAGGAGTCAGACCTGAGCGCTTGGACCGGGCTCGGAGCTCCAACATCCGCCAGCTCACATCAGCCAGATGCGACGCCATCCCCAGGAAGAGCCACTACTGACTCCCCTCCCCCGCGCCTCCTTCACCAGCTGGGACGGCCCGGAGCAAGTCAAAGCCCTCCCCCGGCCGTTGTTGTTACCCCGGCCGGCCGTATACAACGCCGCGACACTGTCGCAAAGGCGTCCGGCCAGTCCCGGAAGTGAAGGGGGGATTGTGACGGCTCCTCCCTCTCCCCTGCCGTAAGTGATGCTGGCGGCGCCCGCCCAGGGTGCGGTGGAGGTGTCGGATGATGGGGCTCCGCGGCCTGTTTGGTCTGTGCGTGCTGCTGGGGCTGCTGGGGGTCGGCCGCGCGCTGCAGAATGTCACCGCCCAGCTGTTCGGGGCTGAGGCCTTCGGGACCCTGGCGGCCTTCGGGGACTTCAACTCGGATAAGCAGACGGACCTGTTCGTGCTGAGGGGCGGTCAGTGCGCGAGACGCTGGGCGGGTGGGAGACGTCAGCGCCCCTGGCCGTTAGGGGCGGTGGGCTGGGCAGCCCCTTAGCAGCGGAGGTGCGTCACAATCCGCTCGGGGGTCCTGAAACGCCCTGCCCCAGGGGTGGTCTCTGAGCACCTCGGGGAGGCGTGGTGATCCCTATGGGCAGGTGGGTCCATTGTGTTTATATAGTGTATTGAGGAGCAGGCAGTGGGGGTAACTATTAATTATTAATGGTCTTGGTACGAACGCAAGTTAATTCCTAATGTTCTCTGTGACGTTCACAAAACAGCGTGCAAGTGTGATCAGGGGCGTCTGATCTCCATGATACAATGCGGACGTTTTTGGACAGTATTGTTATCAATTGGCCAATATCAGGGGTTGACAAAATTGGCTCACAGAAAAGCACCAGCAGTTTTACTTTTGGTTGCCAGAGGGTGCTCCTCCCTTACATTTCTGCAGTAGAGTTAGGCACCAGGCTACCAAAACTGGTCACCATGGCACCAGAAACATTGATTTGTCCAGGCCTGGCCTATATTCTAAAGTCGTTTACTGGTCATATCCTCACATCACAATCATCATTGTACTGGAGATGAGTGTAACAAGAACTGAGGCAATGTCATAACTTTCCTAAGGTGTAGGAGAAATCTTAGGTGGTGGTGATCTTTCTTTTGCTCCTCTCAGGCTTTCTTGAAAGAACTCTTTAAGAACCTGTTTAAGATTTTTTTTTTTTTAAATATAGCAAAATCATTTAAATAATTTTGAAAGTAAATTTAATGATTGTGAAATGAGCTAAATATTTAACTGTGAAGTCAGAAAATGTACAACATAGGTTGTGGCAGTGCAGTCTTATTTATTGGCCTTGCTAACATTTCACCTTTTGGAGGGAAGAAACACTACTGAGGATCATAATGTAATTAACTTGACATAAACCTTTGCCATTTGAGACTGCCCTGGATTCTAATCTAAACAGATTATTGGGATATGGCTTCAGCAATGGCATATTCACTGCTGTCAGATCCATTTTATCCAGATTGATTGAGTGTAAGAGAAGACACACTTACTTATTCCAGAAGTCGATTTAACAAAATTACTTCCCCCCAAAATGTAGTGCTGCATCAGTGGTATGCAGTGGCGTAGTATAGTGGAGACAGGGCGCAGAGGGGAATTTTGGAAGTAGATGTAAATTATGCAAGCTACTCTATGTAGCTTGTGTAAATTGAGTACCACTGAATTTGTCTGTCATTGTAGATTAGGCCTTGGTGTCAGATTGTATGCAGGGATCAGCAACACCCAGTACCCATGCCAGCAGTGGCACGTAGCATCCTCTGCCAAAAGTGCCGCATCTGCCCCAGAAAAGCAGGCACTTCGGTTTCCAACCCAGCATCGCAGAGCAGCACTGCTATGAGTGGAGCAGCGCCTTTTAGCAGCGTGCCTGGCAACGGGTCCCCAGGTATGCCCCAGAAAGAAGCCTCTTGGACTTGTAGCAGATTCTTTCTGGGTGCACGCTTGGCACCCCACTCCCACTCAAGCCATGCCTGCCACCTCAGCAGCCTCTTTTTCCCGTCTGGGGCTGCTGGAACAGGCTGAGGGTCGGGGAGGAGGGACTAGCACAGGGGTTGGCAAAAGTTGCTTATCCTGGGAAAGTTCACCTGCTTGGGTAAAGTACGCCAGTAGTTCTCAACCTTTTTCCCATTGCAACACACCTGACAGAGTTGATGTTCCCCTGTGTGACATACAACAGTCTGCTGCCACAGGGGTAGCCGTGTTAGTCTATTGTAGAAAGACAACAGAGTCCTGTGGCACTTTTAAAGACTAACAGATTTATTTATCGCATGAGCTTTCGTGGGAGAAAATCCCACTTCAAAGCGTCTGACGAAGTGGGATTTTCT
>ML685783.1:10161798-10176888 GCA_007922175.1 Pelusios castaneus
TCCCACTTCAAAGCGTCTGACGAAGTGGGATTTTCTCCCACGAAAGCTCATGCGATAAATAAATCTGTTAGTCTTTAAAAGTGCCACAGGACTCTGTTGTCTTTCTACAGTCTGTTGGTGGCAGTGTTACTTGGGCTGGGAGCTCTTGGGAGGCAGTGGCACTCTGGAGGATGCAGCACTCCAGGACCTGGGTGGGGGCAGAGTCAAGCCAGTGCAGGCTGGTTCCCTGGAGGTCTGGCTCGATGGGGCCAGGTTTATTTTTGTGAGGCAGGTGGTGCCTCCCCCTCTCCTCCAGCCCAGGATGTCTGAGTTGCAACCCTTAAGTCCCTTTACTCATCTAGCCCTGGCTGCTGCCTGTTTTGTGCAGCAGGAACGGGCTGTTGAGGTCAGCAGAGAGAGGTGGGCAGCAGGAGCCCAAGCTGAGCTGCTAGTCTTCCATGACACACATCCCAGATCTTCACGGCACATTTTTATGTTCTAATACAGTAGTTGAGAACCACTGATTTAGGCCACATAAGAGCTGCAAATTGGTAACTATATCCAGTCGGTACTGGATATTTACATCAGAGTCAAACTGCTGATGCATAGATGAAAGACTTATTTCCATGCTAAAGAAGGATATGGGGAAATCATGAATGCAGAGAAACTGTAAAATCCATAATTTTCTCTAATTTTAAGTGTTTTTTGCTGATGCTAAATTGCTGTGTTTAAAAACTGGGAAGATTTTATCCTTCACATCTATAAGGGTTTTACACTGGAAGCAACTGGATTTATGTTCTGCACATTGAACTTTTCTGGAAGTTGTTCCCAAATAAACAATAGTAGCAGCAAAGGTGTGAATTAATTTCAAAGTCTAATTGGGTTGTTTAAATGCTAGCAGTTCTAAACATGGCTGTATGGAAATATTCTGCAGGAACATGCAGTGAACCAAATTCTAAAATTTTAGTGTAGAGTTAAAATGAATATTGATGATTGTGTGCTTATATCAGAAGATATTTAGTGTTAGGGTTATTAATTTTCAAATATATATGTAAACATTATGGTATTACATAAGATGACTAACTTTTGGTTGTTTCTGCACAGCAGAATTGTGTGTGTGTATGTGTGTTCTCTTTTCAGATTTAGCATTAGCTGAAAAGTTCATCTAAAATAAATAATCCGAGTGGAAATAGTAAAATTTATTTACATTATCTGAAGTTTTGAGTGCATTGCCGCAAGTCTTCAAAATACTAAAATGACTATTAGCCAGAAAAGATGTTATCGGTAGAACCTTGCAAATCCACAGATATCCGCTTAGCCAAGGATCTTTTTATAGTGGATGGTGGGTCGGATGTGGATCTCAAAGGCGGGGAGACAGCAGTCTGTAGCTCATAGTCTTTGTGACTGCTTCCCTGCCTTTGAGATGGTGAAGATGTCTGCTTTCAATTAGCTGGTGGCTCTCTCTTGCCTGCTGCCAGTCAGCTTTCGGCTGAGCCCTGTGGAACAGCTGGTTCATCCATGGCCCACAGGGGAGCCCTGTGGAACAGCTGATGGATCAGCTGTTTCACAGGGCTCCCATGCCAGCTACCGGTCACCTTTTGGACAACTTGTTGGAGGAGCTGGCCCCTAAACAGCTGCTTGGGGGCCCCAGAGCTGTGGGTGCGGATAACTAGACTGTGGATGACAGTTGAAGATAAGCTGACTGGGGCAGATGTGGATCCACATTTGTGTATCTGTGCAGGACTCTAGTTATCACAGGGCCAGTACAAAGAGAGGGTTGGTGGGGAGACTGCTACATGTTGGAAGTGGTACTGAAGCTCAAGGTGGTTTTTGCCTCCAGTGTTCCACTGGCTAAGTATTCCACCCCAGAATGGCTGCTCTGATTCTGTTGCAAAAACCTGGATCAGGCATCTGGATCTGATTTAGAGCAAAAATGTAAAAGGTTTGTTTGGCACCACTGAACCCTAGAGTACTGAGGATCCAGATTTATGTGTTCAGTAGGAGTAGCTGTTTGGGTCCCTGTTTAAGCAGTGAGATTGAGTTTTGAGCAGGGAGGGAAAACTCTCCACAGCTCTCAGAATCAGGCAATTTCTACCTCTTCCCCATACACCTCCTCCAAAGGAGTGTGTGCTACTCTGTCCCACTCTTGGTCTCACTTTTTGGGGCATTCTCACTCATGAATCATTCCAGTACCACTTTTTGTATTTATATAGTGGGCACTATGTATTCTGTCATTCCATGGCCATGAACTCTGCCATATTTTTCATTCCTTGTCATAGAAGGAGTGCCAAAATGTCAGCTTCCTTTTTAAAAAGAAAAAAACAGAATCTAGATCTTAACCTTTTGGAAATGATCTTGGAAATGTGAATTATAAATGGGTATTTTCCTGGATTTGCAGGGTGTCTGAAGTAGCACCTCTCGGAGGTGCAGACTGTGCCATCATCACACTTGTGGTCTTGTGAACTACAATTGTGTGGCTTTAGGAAATTGCATAGAATTTGCTATTTTGCCTAAGCCAAATGTGTAAACTTTTTTGTCTGCTGAAGCCTACCTGCAACTTCCTCTTGTTCTCCAGCTTTCCTTACAAAGGGGAGTTCATTTAGAGTGCATATTTCTTGTACTAAAAATGGAGCCAGGCAGTTGGAGGTCCAAAGAGTACAGTTTGCAGCAAAGGAACAGGCAAAATCGAAAGTATAGACTGGCCACTTGGGCTGCCTGTGGAGCACTGCAGTAGCTATAGCCTGGGGAGCTGAAAAGAGGAGCCATTTAAGCTGGCCTCAAACTTCTCCTTTCCCTGACACACTCAGAGTTTTCTGAACTAGGTCATCTAGATCAGTTCCAAACAGGTAGCTGTGTTAGTCTAGTTCAGCAAAGCAAACAAGGAGTCCTGTGGCACTTTTAAAGATAAACTAAAAGTGCCTCAAGACTCCTTATCTAGATCAGTGTTTCTCCGTGATGTGTCTGTGCACCAGTGCCAATCCCTGAGATCTCCCTGACACGGTTTAGGAAGGTAGCAAGCCAGTCCATGGTATCAAAAAGTTTGAGAAAAGGTGACATACATATATATATATATATATATATATATATATATATATATACACACACACACCATGACATAAAATTATGGTAGCCAAATTCTATAGATCTGGGTTACCTTGAGAGCACAGAAAAAAAAGACTGCAAAACCGATCAGCACTGAAAATAAGCATCAGTTATGAGTATTTTCGACTATGAGCCATTATTGTATTTAGACACAATATGGGACTGAAGGGCTTTTCACAGAAATTCAGTAAATGTATATTGCAGTGGAATTTAGGGATGCTTGCTAAAGAACCTGATCACATTATGCTACATAGTTTTATGCGTTTCATTCTGTAACTGCTGTTGTCTGCATATTCAGGAAGGCAGTATTATTAGATCATGCAACATTTAGATCGCTACTTGAAAGCTTTGCAGGCAGAATAACTAGAAGCTTTTTAAATTAAAGCTTACATGCTATAGGAATTTATGGCTAAGTCTTCTCTACTTGCCTTTAAAATGTTTGTATTTATTGTAGGTTACTAGACTTCGAGTTCTGGGGAAATAAAAATAAGTACACTCTTAATATTAATTATAGTGAAAACTATTTTGGAGTTAAGTTCAATTTGAAAGGAATATCAGTGCTCTGGAGAAAAAATATTCCCTTTGTACCTCTTTTGCAGCAGAAGGAAATGACACTTGGTCATGAGGGACTCTCTGAATATTTCTTCTTCCTTAGCTGTGAGGAGCAATTTATACTTGAAAGTGTAAACCATCTTATCCATAGCTTGTTAAATATTGTATTAATTCTTATAAAGCCAATGTCTAATAGGCTATACTCATTAATTTAATGCTATATATTTACTTCTTTTTCAGGTGGTGATTTACTTATCTTTTTGGCAGACCAAAAGGAGCCATATTTTAAACCCAAAGTCAAGTTGTTTATGAAGTAAGTATGATATCTAATACTTTAATGGTGAAGAAAGGGAAACACTCATTTTGGTTCAGACTGACTGAATTGGGAGCAAGATCCAGTGGGAGCGTGATTAGGATCCTTTCTGATTTGTTTGTTTTTTTGGTCTCTTTAGGTGGGTGATTCAGTTTGCCTATAGAATTCAAACTTAAACTTAAAAGATGAGCTTGTTGAATCATGACATGAAAGGCCATTTGGTATTGTTTGTACTTTCCTAGGTCTTTTTATTCTCTGAGAGAAGCTGGGGGAAATAAGAATTTTGCAACCTGTAGGTTTTATTTACAGATCAAATAATCTCAGTTTCATGTTTTTAAGCCAGAATATAGATCTGGTTTTTCAGTTCCTCTGCAAATGCCCAGCTACTGCATGCACAGTATAGCCTTATGTATATCTTTCATATGTGTGTGTAACTGTACCTGAGGTGGCACGAACTGAGATCTCGTGCATAGGATAGGCATAGATTTGCACATGCAAACACATGATTACAGATGCACTGACATCCAGGCTCTCATTAGCCCAGCTACCCAATGAACAATGTGCTTGTGGATCAAAAGAGCAACAGCAGAAAACAAAAGATAGCATCAGAGTCAGAATAAGACAAAGCAGAGTTGAACCTAGAGCTCTGGTCCCTACTGCTTAGACATGTTTTATGATTTAGCAGACTTTTATTGCCTAAAATAGGACTTTTAAGGCCAGCACTGATAAATTGCTATGATATGGGACTAGTAAGGTCTTGCAAGTACTGAGCATTGTGAGAGGAGTGCATAGGATAAGTTTGGAGAATGTCTGCTAAGGTGTAGGGCTAAAACTTCCATCCTACCTTATGGAAGGGATTCTGTGCCATTTCATGTAATCTTACCTGTTGCAAAAAGAAAATAAACAATTAGTCTATGCATTTACAGTATTTTTAGGGATTACAGATTTTAATCACACATCCATTTGCACATTTAAATGTGTAATTTTATAATTATAGAGATCAGAGTATTATGATAACAAGTGTGGTTCCTGGAGATTATGATGGTGATTCACAAATGGATGTCCTCCTGACAACAAAACCAAAGAATCATGTCACTGACAAACTGTCTGTTATCATTTTCTGGGGACACAATCAGACATTAGGTAAGTTGGTATTACTGTTAAATAATAATAAAAAAATACTTAGAGGATATTTAGTAAGCTGTAATTTACTGGACAACATATCTATTTGTGTTTATAACAAAAATACTGATCAAACCTCTATAGCAGATCTACATACAATTTTGTAGAAGTAGTACATTGGGTAGGAGGTGGCTTGAAAAAAAATCAGACTCTTTATTATGGAGTTAGAATAGCCAGCTCACAGTTAATTTCTTAATATAAACCTCATTCCCTCCCCTTCCTTGTTCCTCCCCCAACTTCTCCACATCCTTAAAAATAATTATTTTTATTCTAGACTAATATTTCTCTGGGAAGATAAGGAATAGGATACAGAGTTGTAAAAGCTTACCTCTCCTTCATTTGTCAATATTATCCTAACATTTTGGGGCTCATGACATTTAATAAAATGGTTTGATTGAGAAATTTCAAGTTATTCTGTTTTTGTTGACCTTTCTGAGAAGCAGCTTTTAAGGAGAAGGTTTGGAGAAAAAAGGGAAGGCTAGAGAGTCTTCATGTGTATAAAAAGCAATATTTAAACAGTCAATATTAAAATATTTATGAAATATAAATTAATCTGCTCTACTGGCTCCAGGTACTATTGCAGCTGGGATGAGTCAGAGGTGGGAGAAATTGATGGAGCCCTGTGTGAATACCAAATTTATCTCAGCGTCCAATCCGCAAACATGGTAGATACAGATACCCATGCATCTAAAGCAGATATCCACAGATTTGCAGGGCTAGCAATATAAAATTTGGATCTGCATCCATCCAAGATCCGCAAACAAGTTTCATGGATATCTTTGCATATACAGTGGAACGGCCTGCAAATCTGTGGAATGCATTGTGCAGTAGCAGATTGGGGAAATGCATTGGAACATGTCCGGGAGGGGATATGAGATGACCAGGGGATTTGGAAGGAATATAAAGGATTGACATGGAGTAAGGCACAAACAGAAGGATTCAGGACATTGCCAGTTGGCTTAGAGTGGATTCAGGAGACCTTGGTGAATGAGAAGCATAGAATAGTATTAGTGAAGAGGTTATATACCTGCGGGGGATGGGAAGTTGGGAAAATAAAAGGGCAGGATACTGTGTGCACCTGGGAGAAGACGGACAAAAGATGGGAGGGAATGGAAGTGAGGGGTGAGAGAAACTGGAAAGGAATGGAGAGAGGTATGCAATGGACAGATAGATGTTGGGTTTGAGAGGTCTTTTGAGGGAGTGCAGTGCTGGATTCACAGCCGGTTTTCCACATAGTCTCATCATTGATAATTATTCCTCCTAATTTATGTTGTGCTTCAATCTGAACTTTGTCCCTTCTGCATGTAATTTTCCTAATTATAAAAATTAAAATTAACAAATGACTGTAAAATCCCATTTCTTATTCAGAGGATCTGTTTCCAATAATCTAAGTATCTTTATTTCACATGCTTTCTGCATGTGGTGGGAAGTGCCTTTTATTATGCAGTCCTTTGAACGACATGCTGAACAAAGAGTACTTTTCAGGTACATTTTGTGCAGATGTTATATCTGGACACCCTTTTATCCCAACATGTTCAGGTAATCCTCATTAACCGACAGTTTCATACTCTTCAATCTCCATATTAGTATTAATTCATGAGGTTGCTAACCTAGATATAAATGTATTTTTCTGGTAAAGGTTATTTTTGTAATTTTATTGAGCTATCACATGGCTAAGGATGCATGTGTTTCAGAGTTGTCCTTGAGTTGCCTTTCCTTTTGGCTCTGCCAATTGGAATTTACAAGGAGCTCAAAGCAGTCAGTTATATTTTTTTCTGCTGAAGGCTGGCTGTATTTTTGTCAATATATACAATGACCAAGAAACAAAATTACTAAGTAGCTTTGGAAGACATAAAAAGTCTTAAAAGTTAATAAAGAATATATTCTAATAAATATAGCTGGGTCTCTTAATATCATAAAATGTCTGCAATTTAAGCAGCTGAATGCTTTCTCTGGTTTCAGATCCTGATCGTAAGACTGAGTTAAATAAGACTTTTCATGATGAGCCTTTAATTATGGAGTAAGTATATAAGGTATCTTGAACAAAACAACTCACAGAAATAAATTTGAACATAAATATTAAAAACATTTAAGATTTAAATGTTTAGTTTAATGTTTAACAATGTCAGATTAAATTTGCCATATGTTTTAATTCAGAAATGTGCCTTCTATTAAAAACACAACATGAAGTCATCATGGCCATAGGCTATCACCTTTCCTCGGGCTGGAGTCACATGGCATCCTCCCGTTAGACTAGGCATTTAGGCTGAAATTTACTGTGGTCACTTCAATAGATCCGTCTTTAATTCTTTCCTTGCAATCCTGGACTCTCATGGACAATAACCAGGAACCAGTCAGTGTTCATAAAATCAATTATTTATTCAGAACAAAAGCATTACAGAGAAAAACTGTCTTAAAAAATAAACTGTTTACATGCAAGTTTACCACAATACTTGTCTACCGCATAGGATCCTGGTTGGTTTCATATTATTCTAGGTCCTGTCATGAGGCCCATACATCTTGTCATGGTCTCATGTCAGTTCCTAGGTGCAGTGAGAGTAACCTCTCTCCACGTAGTTGGACAGTCACTTTTTACTGTTTTCCAGTTCTGTTTGCCCAGGTGTCAAATCAGTTTTATGTAGCTTCCCCCAGGATTGAGGTTTCTCTAGACTTGCTACAGACTTAGGCTCTGTACACACGATCAGATTAAAGCGCAACATGGCAATCGCGCTATAAAAAACACGTGACCTTTATTGCGGGATAGCGCATACACACATCGCTCCTTGTAACGCAACAGAATTCTTTGCAATATCGCGGTGTAGCGCAATGAATTCTGGGCACCTATCCTACAGTTGAGTTTTCCCTCAATCTGTGCTTGGAATCATAGGATGAAGGAAAGGAACGCAAAGCGCCATGGGTAAACTCTCAGTTTCCCATGGTGCACTGTGTTCCCCTTGCGTCTTCCTCGTTGCCAATAGCAGCTCGCGCCTATTTTCAACAGTGCAGTGACGCACTACTTGCGAGCAATCACAACAGCGACAGCATGGATCCTGCTCTGATCTCCACTGTCGCCTTCAGCATTCTAAATACATCTCGGCTGGTTGCTCAGTATGCAATGAGCTCCGAGTCAGATGAGGACGCTGAGGAGCAGGGGCTGATCAATGCCATGCAGAGCAACAGCACCGCGTTGCTCAGCTCCTTCATCAATCATCTGCACACGGTGCAATGCCGTTTCTGGTCGCGAGAGACGAGCACCGAGTGGCGGGATCGCATTGTTATGCAGCTGTGGGATGATGAGCAGTGGGTACAGAACTTTGGAATGCGGAAAGCAACCTTTCTGGAACTGTGTTCAGAGTTGGCCCCTGCCCTGTGATGTAAAGACACCAACATGAGGTCAGCCCTAACCGTGGAGAAGCATGTTGCGATTGCTGTCTGAAAGATGGCGACTCCTGACTGCTACTGGTCGGTTGCAAACCAGTTTGGAGTCGGGAGGTCCACCATCAGATTAGCCCTCTCACAAGTCTGCCGAGCCATCAATCGCGTTCTGCTACGGAGGACGGTGACATTGGGCAATGTTCATGAGATTGTGGACCGCTTTGCTGCCATGGGATTCCCTAACTGCGGGGGAGCCATAGACGGCACTCACATCCCTATTTTGGCTCCAGACCATCTCACGACCGAGTATATCAACAGAAAGGGCTACTTCTCCATGGTGCTGCAAGCACTCGTGGATCACAAGGGGCGTTTTACGGACATCAATTCTGGGTGGTCGGGAAAGGTGCATGATGCCTGCATTTTCAGGAACACTGGTCTGTACCGGAAGCTGCAAGGGGGTACCTTCTTCCCAGATCAAAAAATTACTGTGGGGGATGTGGAGATGCCCATAGTCATCCTCGGAGACCCAGCATACCCACTGATGCCATGGCTCATGAAGCCGTACAACAGGAACCTAGATCGCAGCAAGGAGCGGTTCAATTACAGATTGAGCCTCTGCAGAATGACTGTGGAGTGTGCCTTCAGCCGTTTAAAAGGGCGCTGGCGATGTTTGTATGGGAGGCTAGACTTGGAGGAGGACAACATCCCTGCTGTGATTGCGTCGTGCTGTGTCCTTCATAACATTTGTGAAAGTAGGGGAGAAAAGTTTTCCCCGGGGTGGGCTATGGAGGCACAGCGCCTCGAGGAAGCATATGAACAGCCAGCCACTAGGAGTATTAGGGGGGCCCAAAGAGAAACTGCTCACATAAGGGAGGCACTCAGGGACCATTTCAATGATGCCCTCCCCTAGTTAACTTCCAGGACGCATCAGGTGCACCTTACGAGATTTTCAATGTGTACAAATAAAGCCACTCTTCAAATTATTTGTCACTGTTTTTATTAAAACCGAAAGGGGGGGGGGGTTACAGGTGGGTGTAGCTGCGGGTCTCTCAAATGTAGCTCTGGGGGGGACTGGATGTTGCAGTGTACCAGGGGGACGGGTGGCCTTCAAAGAAATTCTTTGAAGGACTACGGGGTGTGGGAGGCAGACACGGCTGAACTGTATGGAGTAGAGCCTGTACATTAATCGCCTGGGTCTGCAAAGCAATCGTGCTCTTGAGCAGTTCTGTTTGCTCCTTCATCACGCTTATCAGTTCGTCCCTGTGTTTCTGCCTCCTCTGTTGGGATTCCTCTCTCCAGGCTCGATTCTCCCTCGCGGATTCCTGTGCTGTTTTCAGCAAGTCCTGAAATATAGCCTCCCTGTTTCTTCGAGCACGTTGCCGAATGTTTCTCATGCGGTCAGCTGGGGTAGACACCAGCCTTGTGAAGGTCGAATCTAAAAAAAAGAATAATAATAAAGCTGTTGTTAACACATAGCCTAGATAACTAATGTAACCTTCCAGTAGCACATTCCACTGGAAGGTGCAGGGCAGTCAACATCCTATGCTTCGCTGAAGCGGACAAGGTACGTCGTAATAGAAAGCTTACTGGGGGCTAACATTCTGCACAGGGCACACAGATGGAACCCGATATCTCTCTCCTCAGAGTGCCCTTGCCAGCTAGAATACATATCCTACATGCCACCGGTTGCAAGCCAGGACCGTATGCTGCTGCACTGTGCGCTACCATGGTTCCCAGGGCTGTGCTTTGCAGCTGGCGAGGCAGAGTATCCATCTTTGGGAGTGTAGACACAAACGCTCTCCCATCTAACCTGAGTAGTAGGCTCTGGAGGTAAATCAAGGAAACCTTTACTGACCTAAATGCAGATGATTTTTTGACAATCACTGCTTGTGTTGATGCAATTCTAATGAGTGCAGAGTAAAGAGCGTGCACAGCGGGGACCGAGACAGCAAGCACCCCCACCCCGGACAATGATATTTTAGCAGGAGCCATAGCTGCACGAAAGAGAAACTTACCGGAACCCCCCTCTGCCGCCTCAGAGGACACGCTGCAATTCATGTCTTTGGTGGATGTCTCAGCGGGGGTGCAGAAGAGCTCCTGGCTACACGCTGTTGCGCCTTCCTCCAGGTCATCCTCCATCTCCCTCCTCATCGATCACGTCCTCATCCTGCTTGGGTCTGGCATTCACTGGATGAGGGGGGGCCGATGTGTCCACGGGACTCTTTGCAGTGGTTGTGGGGTCCCCACTGAGGATGGCTTCTATCTCCTTATAGTACCTGGATGTAGCAGGTGCTGATCCCGAATGGCGGTTTGCCTCCTTCGCTCGGTGATAGGTTATTCTTAGATCCTTCATCTTTGATCTGCGCTGCACAGTGTCTCTATCATAACCTCTCTCTGACATGGCCCGAGTAATTATGCCAAATGTATCATAATTTCTCCTGCTGCCGCATAGCTGCGCCTGCACAGCGGACTCTCCCCAGATGCTGATCAGGTCCAGCACCTCTGCTGTGCTCCAAAGGAGTGCGCGTCTTCCACAAGAGGCCGCCATTGCTACTGTTGATCGGAGCTGCACTCCACGAGAAAGAGAACAGGAAGTGAAACAGACGAGAAATTTGAAAATCCGGGGAATCTGATCAGGGCGGGGACTGTTTCGTCACGGCCACAGAGCGGGTGGGGAGAAGACCAGAGAGGACGACTTTGGAATGCTGGGACAGTTCCGGAGGCCAATCATTGCGCGGTAAGCGTACACACGAGTGGAAAGGCGCAACAGCTGTTCCGCGTTAACTGCTACCACCCTCGTCGAGGTGGTTTTTGTATTGCGCGACAAGAAGGCAGTTAACGCGCAACAGCCCTATTGCACGTGTGTACGCTGTTGTTGGTATCGCACGGTAATGGTTGTTAATGCGCGATAAAGTGATCGTGTGTACAAGGCCTTAGTAGTTTGATTAATTATCTTTCCCCAACAAGCAATCTTAGTTCCTGCAGGAAACTCCTGTGCCTCCCTCAGTGGAGCTAGAATATAATCCTTAGGCCAGACAGACGCATATAACATTTATAAAGTATATTCTCTAATCTTTGGATATTCTATATATCTGTCATACTACTTATGTCATCTTTGTAATCTCTAGATAAGGAGCCCTTCTTCATGGCCCCAGTGATTGGGAAATTCTGATTTTATGTTTGCTGAGGCTGTTCACTTCAGGGTACATTGTAGGGAAGGCTTGAAGTTAGCTGTGACCTAGGAGAAGTAAGTAAGTTACCAGCATTGATAGGAGGAGATAATCAAGATAAGAGGATTGAGGAGAAAGGAAGAGAGCTCTGCTAGAACAATAGTTCTCGTACTTGGGGGTTGTAAAGTTGTTATGGGGGGGGGGTTGCGAGCTGCCAGCGCCCATGCATGCAAGTACGGGTAGTATGTGGGTGGAGTGTTAGTCACAATCTGAAATACTTTCAGATGGGGTCCTAGCAAAAAGAAGTTTGAAAACCCCTGTGCTAGAAGATTGTTGGCTGAGAAGTAGCTAATAAATCGTTCTCAGGCCTGGTCTACACTGCTGGTGGGAGATGCAGAAACTACATACTGAAACTTGCATGTTTCCCATTGATTTACTAACTTTCACTCATTGCAGCATATTGACTGCATTGCGTTGACAGGAAATGCCTTCCAGTTGACACAGAGTTACTCTTTTCAGCAGGGCAGAGGATGGGGTGGATTTACTGTGTCAGCTGGGGAGATTTCCGGTGGAGAACACTTCTGGGATCAGTTGTGCAGGTCTCCACTACCCCTGTAATCAGTCCTGCTGCATCGATTTGTGGAGCCCAATGCCACACCTACAGTGTGAAAATACTCTAATAGGTTGCCTAGAGGAGGGATTGTGGAGGGGTTAAAGTGTTGCTTGGAATCAGAAAAGGCATAGAAGGAGACTTGTTCAAACTTGGAAAAAAATTGGTTAGAGGATAATTTTTTAATTCAAATTAATTTGTGCTTTCTCAGATCTGGTATGAAGAAATTAAGATAAACAGCTATAGATATGTTTCCTGTTAAATTTTCTAAACTGTCTGAGACATAGGTTGTCATTGTTGTGGTTTAACATGAAATTAGTTATTTCTTTGAAACCTGGTACTGAGTAGTCCAGACCAGCGGTTCTCAACCACTGTGTTGTGACACAAAAGTGTGTCGTGAGAAGCAGGGAGGTGTGGCGCCAAAACTTGGCACCACATCACCCTGCTTTTAGCTGAAGCGCCACTGCTACCAGCTTGCCTTGTCCTCCTCCCAGGCTGAACAAGGCAAGGCAAGCCAGCTGTGGTAGAGGCTGCCGTTCTCCAAGAGAATCTCCAGAACATGGCAGCCTGTGAGCCTTAGTGCCGCTGCCACCGCTGCTGGCTCCCCCCGCCCCACTCAGAAGTGGGGCGAGAGGAGCTGGCGGCACCAGCGCTGCGTCTGGGCTGCAAGAGTCTTTGCAGCCCTAGGAGGCCCCCAGCCCTAGTGCCTGCCGGCTCGAGCTGGGGGCAGTCACGAGGCTGCAAGCGTCTCTGCAGCCTTTGGAGGCTCCCAGCCATAGTGCCTGCTGGCTCCCCTTGCCCTGCTCAGAAGCGGGGCAAGGGGAGCTGGTGTAGTGCTGAAAACCATGTTTTGGCAGATTTTGTTACTGTCCAACCAAAGTAACAAAATCTGCTTAAACACAGTTTTTGGCACTGTACCGACTATCCCTGCCCTGCTCAGCCCCAAAACAGGAAAAGGGATGCGTAGGTGGGAGTGAGGTGGGGGAGGAGATGGGCTTGGTGTGTCGCATGCAGCTGGGAAGCCTCCTGGCTATGTCATGACCCTGAAAAGATTGAGAACGCTTGGTCCAGACTACAGCTGAATCTTCAGAGGAGAATGCACAGAATGAAGTTCTTCAGTGCTTTGAATCCCATATACAAAAGGGCTGATTTATAATAGTCACACTGAACATTGTTAGTAAAGGAAAGGTGACACAGCTTGTCTTTACATTTTCAGCTTCAATGGTGATTTAATTCCTGATGTTTTTGGTGTCACAAGCGAGTCAGATGGGCCTCAAGTACTGATAGGCAGGTAAGTTAAAATGATTGCTTATTTGTGTGCAACATTGTTTATATCCATTGCTTGCACACACATTTCTACTGTCAATGTAAGTTTCAGAGCTCCAAGTTGAGTTGGAGGTGTACTGGCAAGGAGTTCTTGTTTTGTCCCTCTTCTCTTGATATTCTTAGGAGCAATGTTCGGTGTATTCTTTGACATAGAAGAGCTAATTTCTGTATACTGCTGTGCAGCAAACTACAAATTCTGTGGTAGTTTCAAGAACCAAAAACTTGAATAATAGTGTTGGTTGATATGAAAAAATACATTGTGGTTTCTTGTAGCTATTATGATCTTCTATGGTAATGCACTCAATTTCATTCATTTTTATTATGGGGCAACATAAATGCCGGAGTCCCTTTTTTGATAGGCACTATACAAACAAACATGTAATAAAAAGACACTTCTCTGGTTACACACTGAAAAGTGGAAAGTTTACTTGGTCTAATGCACCACACAATTCCATTAATGTAAATGCTAAAGTATGTCAGCAAATACCAGTGGACTGCTCACTATGCAGTAGGAAACAGACGTGAAAGTTTGTGCATTATTTTTCATGTTCTCAGATTGAGCCATAAAATGTGTAATTTTTACATTTAGAGAGGCACACTTGACTGATTGAGGTTAATGGTAACATACTGCCAAAGGTGAAATTAATTCCTGATACTGTGTTACCTGAAGACTTTGGAACAAATTTTAATTGGATGAATGCTGTTGGGTTTTGTTTACAGCTATTGCTTTGGGGTTAAGTCTATAATTATCTTGTTTTTTAATTTCTTTTTCTCCTCTTCACTTACTTGTTAGTTCCTAGTGGGACTGGTAATATCCTGTATTAGAATAAGCTGGGGCTCTCTTCTCCACATCCTACCTACCCTGCAGAAAAAAATGAAATGCATGATACTGAAATATTAAGTTCTTCCATTTTTTTATTTATTTTAATTGCTTAATTATCCAGTACTAATTCCCATGAGGTAACAACTTGTTGAATTTTAGTTTTTGAAATTTTCTTATGTTTTCTTGTAAATTGCCTCTTGCTTAAAGATCTCCAAGTGTGTGGGGGGTTTTGTTTTAAGTCTTATTTGACTTGTTTTTAAACACTTCTATGTTGGTGGTGTGATGTAGTGAGTTATGTTCCCTGTAAGTTGTGCGAGTGCACGTACCCCAGAGGCCCACGCGGTCTCCTGGCCACCGGGTGCCAGGTGAGCGCTTCCGCCAGCCACTGCCGGCTGTTGTGCTCTGCTGCTACAGGCTGGCCCTGGGCCTTTGTAGTCAGGGGTTAAACTAAAGTAAGGGGGAACGCATTGCTTGCCCCCCCTGCTCGGGGAGTCCGAGACCTTAAAGGGAAGCACAAGGCACTGCACCAGCGGGAGGTGGTGGAAGTAGTGAGCCAGAGACCGGGGTGGGAATGGAGGGGTCCGGAGCAGCGTGAGTAGCTGGAGCAAGGGATCAGGATGAGGGGCTGGGGGGGGGGGGGGAAGAGATGGATGGAGGC
>ML685783.1:10176988-10274122 GCA_007922175.1 Pelusios castaneus
GGGGAGGGGGCATGGGGACAAGGAGACTGGGTAGTGGTGGAGGGGACTATGGATGGCTGGAGTGGGGACTGGGTGGAGGGATGGAGGAGGTTGGGGGGCTGGAGTGGGAGCTAGGGACAGAGGGGGCTTGGGAGGTGTGGGGGGGTTGAAGGGCTGAAGGGGCATGGAGTGAAGATGGAGGAGTGGGGTATGGAGGTTTAGGAGGGCTGGAGTTGGGTCTTGGGGGGCAGGGAGCTTAGGGAATGGGGGCTGAGGGGGACATGGGGAAAGAAGGGTCTGATGTGGGCACTAGTGGACAAGGTTGGGCTGATGTGGATTTGAGGCTGTGTTTCATTTGTGAGGAAAGAGCTGGTGGGGCTCAAACAGTTTTTGCACTCATATTATAACTGGGGCCCACGCACATGCATAAAGGGGGCCTGGACAATACGGGAAGGGGGCCCATCAAATTATACTTTAACCATTGTTAGTAGTGTAGACATAGCCAGAAAAGTAATTCAGTCACGTACATCCCTGTGGGAATCCTTTTCTTTTTCCTTTCCTCTCCTCTCATCTCCTCAAATATGAGGCCCCAGGCAACCCAACTCTTTCCCCAAAGAATTATTTTGGCTTGCTATCTGAATAATGGCCTGTGTCCTAAGGTTTATTTTAATTGTATGCATTATCACTACACTTCAAAACAAAACACCAGTGTGAGGTCTAGTATTGTTGTTTAAATTGAAAATTTGTCATTTGGAAGAAACATGACATCATCAATTTCATATGCCAGCTATTTTAGCCAATTCCCCATGGAATTATTATGAGAACTAACTGGATTTTGTAAATTCTGAGAATTACTCAAAGCTATAGAATTGTCTGTGACCCTGTTGCCCGTTAAGATTTAAGACCAGTTGCACTTCAAAATCCTCCTACTCCTGGATTTATCTCTTAACAGATAAAAGCAATTTGTGTTCAATTTATTATTAGCGCAGACCTATACATGGTAATATATGGTGTATATATAACATGGGGTATTGTAAATGTTTACAGATGGTGATAGCTATGTGAAAAATCATAGAATTAAGTGGAAAACTAATTTCACATTCTGTTGAGCATTTATTCTATCCCCTGTCCATCCATTTTCCCATCTACCCTTGAACTTTTTAACATTCCAAAAACATCTGCAATAAATTGTCATTATATGTAATATAAAATCAACTTGAAAAAAATATTTACTTGTTTCCCCTCTCAAGCTATGTTCAGTCCTGGAGCAGAGGAAAGAACATAACATTAATGATCCAATATGTTGTAGCCTTGCAGAGCTTTCCACCTTTCTTTGGGATCCAATGCTCACTTTTTCCCTTGGAGGGGCCCAGAACAATGGATCTGAAACCTGTGACTTTTATACGCATAGACAAGCTGTCTCATGCAACTCTTAGTGGGTTTTATGTCTTCCTTTGACCCGAGAAACACTGAACTCACAGTAACTAATATACCTGCTGTTATAGTGAGAGTTTGAAAAATATTTGCAATAAATGTTTTTTAGGTCTCTAAAGCATTCCTACAATAACTTTTTTCATGTAATGTAAGTGTCATATACAGAGTATACGATGGATTGTAGTTGGCATAAGTTGAGGATGACCTTCTTAACTCCTTTTGTCACTCATGAACTGCTTTCTCAGACTCATGATGATAGAATACTTATACTACTATATCCTGTATTCTCTATAGGAAGAATAGCATCTGAATGCCTAATATTTTAGAAACCCACTATTCATAGTTGTTTATAAGAATTAACATTCTCATGTGGGCTGCTCACTCTCTGCTTCAAGCTCAATTTTTAAGTTTCAATAAAAGTGGCTCAGCCCTTTCCAAGAGTGAGCTTTGCAAAAAAATTGCTAATTTTGCTAATGTTAAATGTCTTTTCCTTGAAGAACTCTAGTGCCTCCATGGTAAAACTGATAGAGTGATAGTTCTGGGAACAGAAAGGTCCCCATGAAAACACACCCAGCCTTTGAAAATCACCATTTGTGTATTTAGAGCTTTATGGATGCTTGCTGCTAAAATTTCTGAACCTTCTGTCATGAGGTTGACCTTGACTCTGTATATGAAGTCTGGAAATGTGACAAAGACAGGCGACAAAAATTGTGAGATGTAGATAACAGTAGAGGCTAGATAGGCATGGCAGCAAGTGTCATCATCTCATATTTGTTTAGTAAATTAATAAAACTTCAGTATTTCAGTTTAACATTTTTATTAAAGTTCGAATGAAAACACATCTATGCATTTCTTTTGAATTGAGGTACTTAGGCATGCTGATGCTTCCAGAGTCAAAAAAACTGTTGCCCATGTGGCGCCATGCCTCACAAATTGCCACTCAGCGAATACCATAACTTGCTCAGCTGCATCATCAACTTAGAGGTAACATTGGTAGTGAGAATTTATGTATCAGAATTAAGTTAACAGTTCCATATTTATTCAGATATGGTTTATATCTTCATTTGCCTAATCTTATATTTGCAGGAAAAAGACAACTTGATTTCATTCCCCAAAGACTGTTCTCTGTTTCCTTTTCAGGATTTCTATAGCACTTATCATTATAGTATCTCTTGTTCATGAAGTAAAACATATCTGCATGGAAACTCTATTATGTCTAAAAGTATGTTTACATTAAAAACATAAATTGACTTAATATTAAGTTGACTTACAGCCGTCACAGCAATTACATTTCAAAAGCTAAAATTTGACAAGTTATTACTCTATTGAGCTTAGAAAATGAAGCTTTCTATGTGAATTGCCAGCATTCTGCTAGATCAGAAAATCCTAACCCATTGTAACTTTTCTTTTTTCTCCAACGTTTTTTAAGTTTTGTGTGCTTTCTTAGGCCTGGTTTACACTTACTAGGAAGTTCAGCAGCAATCAACAGGAATTGCACAAGCTATACAGAGTAGCTTGCGTAACTCCTGTTGACTTCTTAACTCCTACACGGCATCTTCTCTGCCCTGTGCTGATAGGAAACGTGTTCCTGTTGACACAGTGCTGCACCACTTGAGAGGATTGTCTTAATGCGTCAGCTTCCAGGAACTTTTGGATTTGATTGAACACATTTTTACTGACGCTTAGTTGAACTCGAAAAATTGATTCTGCACTGTCAGCGGTGCCACCAGCAGTATAGGCATACCCTCTCCTTATACAGAATAATAGAGTATTAGAGTAACAGAACAGCCCCATGTGTTAAAACTGGAAATGATCAGTTAAAGTGATTTGTATGAAATTCTAGTACATTTGTTACAGGACACTGGCTACAAACTATAGCTTAGGCCTAAGATTTGATGGGTTTGGTAGGCACAACACCAGGAGACAAGGTGAAAAGTACAAACAGTTTTATTAAAATACAGACAATTATGAAAAGAAATAGGAAAGCAGCAATGCTTACGCCCCTTCAGCAGATGGGAACCCCAGTTAAACAACTGCGGGCGCAGAGCATGGGGAGCGATGACTTGGTGGCAAACACAGCAGTTGCCCCGATGACGAAGTTCCAACTGGGGAGATTACTACTAGTTTTTATACATTTGCTTGCTGAGTGGCTAAATGGCATGCGTATCTAATTCTTTTCCACACTTGTTTACAGCATTCCTTTGCCCTGATCTTGCCTTATTTTACAGAGCTTACATATTATATCTGCTATTTGGTGGGAGCAAGGTACGTCTTTGGTCTGTACCAGCTCTGCTCAGGGTTAACTTTTGGTCAGGGCTGATTAATGGTGACACCACCTAGCAGTTTATCGCATCACAAATTTTTCTGTTGGGCACTACAACATTTAAATAAGAAACATTTAGTTTGTATCCCACAATTTAATTTTAAGTTTTGATTTTTCTAAAGAGAATTTGGCTAACTGCAGGTGACATTGCATGCTTATATATAAAGTTCATTTAATTTTGATGTATTACGTCTAAAACTTCTTTGCACTTTAACTCAGTAAAATGGAAATTTTAACACATTCCCTCCACAAAAGCTAAGGGAAAAACCTATCAAACAGGCTTAACCTCTTCGGAAAATCAAGCTGTTTTCTCTGCCTTTTATGTTGTTATCCTATACAGAGAATATACACAGCTAGCTAACTACCTGTGGAAGAAAGAAAATAACTGCTAACAAGAGTCTAGCTTTAGAACATGATTAGCAACGTGGTTCCTAAAAGTAGAAATGAATATATTCACTATTTACAGCTATAATAGCACTGAAAAACTGTTTGTAAAAAGAAAAATGGGTGACACACACAAGTAAAATATTTCAAGCTTGGTTGCCTCCACAAATAGTAATGTGGGTATATAACTTTAGGCACCCATGTACTAATATGTGCTTCTTTAGGTTTGATCTTCTGAGGTATTGCATTTTTTCCATTCCTCAGAGGATTGGGCTCTTTACTGTTACATCATTTCACTGTTCCAGCTCCCTTTTCCTGTTCACAGCTATGTTTTTTAGTAATGTCTGCTTAAAATAAATCACAAGTAATGCATAGCAGTTTTGAGTCTCAGAATATGCTGTTCTTGCACCTTTTAACTAGAGCTTTGTAGTATTATCTAACATCTTTTTAGGAGTTTGTTTTAATATGAAAATGTGCAGTGACATTTGCTGCATAATAAATCCAGATGAAGTCAGTCTCTAACAGCTGTTTGGATTTTAGTATATACTCGGCACTGATGCTCATCACTTTAAAAGAAATAGATTGTTGTGAAATGTTTTGAATTTCCCTCGGGCATTTTTTAGCTATTGTGTCAAGGGAAGCCCATCAGAACTAGAGAATTCCATCAGATTATACCTCTGTTTCCATAGAAACAGAAGGCTTTTCTAATTTTCATCTCCCTGGACCTTAAGGAATGTTTAATTAACTATTTTTTTATTCTTGTTATCCATCTGATACATTGTTGTTAAAGATAAACAGTGAGAGGTTTTAACAAATCTGTAAACCATTTACTTAAGTGTACTTGTTACTAGCAAAATCATTTTACTACCATTCTCAGTAACAGCATTTTGCTTTCCTAGAGGTTATTTGAAGATATATAGTTGTTTGAGCAAGTAAAAAATTTAAAAGATAGGACTGGAAATAATATTTTTTTCTTTTTTCTTTTTTTTTAAATCCTGCAAATTTATAATTGGAAGTCCTTAAGCCCTTCTAAGAGAGATGTTTTGACCATTAATCTGCACTTTAATTTTATCAAGATGACTTTTATTTAAATCTGATTTATGGATCAAAGCCCGCAAATTTCTAAAGGCTGTCCATGACAGTAAGTGTAACCTTGCAGTGATTTATTTTGAAAGATTTTATCAGCATTCAAGCAAAGTTAATATTCTTTGAAAAAATATTTATATCAGCATGTTTGTACAAAGTGATTAATAAATCATTCAAATGAAGATTTAATATTAAAGGTCAGAATATAATCCATGTTTGACAATGTTTGGAAAATATAGCTCTTTTATTTTCTTATGAATCCAATATTCAGTTTTTAATGAAAAAAGTTTAGGCTTGTAAAGGAGATTTCAACAGTTATTCATTTTTCTTAATTATCGTATAGTTCTCTAGTAGTAAATGTTCTGCAATATAATTTCAGTAGATCTAATTTTAATTGGATGGGGGTTTTTGTTTGTTTCAAAGTTTTATAGTTAAATCCATGAAAGATAAACTTTGCATACTGATATTTGCTGATGAGAACCATTATAATTGCAGACAGTAAGACTATATTGAATGTTGGGTAATTTAATTAGAGCTCTGTTTAAAATAACTGAATCACTACTAATCCCAGAATGCAATGTGTGATAAACACTGAGTTGGATTTTTACCAAATGTAATAATTAAGACTTTTGCATGTAAAAAATAACTTCTTATTCAAACACTTTTCTTTGAAAGGCTTTCCATGTTAAAACCTGAAAGCTTAGAAATATTTGTGGATATTTTTTTGACTGAAAAAAACAAGCTGGGAGGGTGATGTGGACATTTTAATAACAGCTTGGAAATAAACCTGCCTATTGAAACAAATCGTAGCATGAAAGAGCAGAAGTGTAGCAAAGAACAGCTATTCACTGTGAATTAAGGCACTTATTTTCAAATGCTAGTGTACAATCTTCAGATGTTTCCATAATGAATACACTTCATATAATTACAAGTGTGTTTTCTTGAATTGTATTAGATCTTTTCTTTATCATTTCCATTTGAAAGAAGCGTGATCCAGGGGGTAGAAAACTTCGGCCAGGTCTACACTGGGGGCAAAACTCAGCAGCAGTCAATAGGAGTTACACAAGCTATGCAGAGTAGCTTCAATAACTCCTGTCAACTTTGTAACTCCCCTTTAGCACACAGTCTTCACTGTGCTGCACTGATGGGAAATGCATTATGTAAATATTGTCAAGAATTACTGAGTATATTATTTGACCTATAATAAAATTGAATATTAGTGAAATTTTGCTGCAAAAAGCTAGAACTACTGTTTCACTTTTTTTTTTTTTTTTTTTAAGGAGAACACTGTCAAGGTTGGCACACCCTAAGTAGTAAACATTTAAAAAAAAAGCTTTGTTTTCTTTTTCTTTCAGGAATTTATCATGGCATCCTGTACTGGACACTAAGATTAAAATGTACATACCACATTCTCATGCATTTATTGATTTGAATAGCGACTTGACTGCAGGTGAGTCACAAATGTTATGTGTTAACTGCTCTAAAAATAATAATGTTCCTTTTTAAAACTGGTGCAGTGTGTTCAGTAATAATGAATAGCAGATTTCTGAGCTTTCAGATGGGAAAGAAAGATTACATGATAAAAAGAATGTAATAGACCGCCATATTATATTCAGTTTAATGTATGACTCATTAATACGTTTGTTTACACTGCCAGATATTAGCAAGAGTGGGGGGGGACGAGGATTTTTACAAAGCTTTGGAAGTTTTGCAGTGTAAGGTACTGACTTCGGTAAATTAAATGGCTCTGTTTCTTTCAAAATGACTTCCAAATTGAATAAAAGTAGTAAATCTTTTAGAAAAGATGTCTCCCAACCAATACCTTTTTAAAAAAAAATAAACAAAAAAACCACCCCACATATCCTATTCTGCAGTGGTATTATAGGTGCTGCTTGTAACAGTGAATAGTAGGTTAAAGGTGCCCCGAAGAGAAATGTCTCTGGTTTGTCCCTTTCTGCAGATTGTTGAAATGTTTCCTGTGCCACACTTTCATTGTGATCATCTTTGACAAAAATAACGGGAGTCTTGCACTTTTTAAAAAAGGAGGAACTTTAATGTAATCATGTATCTTATGAAATGTGAACTCTTTAACTGAGAGGTTTATTTATATATATATATATATATATATATATATATATATATATATATATATAAAATGCCCACGAAAGTTAATGTAAGAAATAAATTTGTGAGTCTTTAAAAGTGTCACAGGACTCTTTGTTTGGTTTGCTGAAATAGACCAACATGGCTACCCCGCTGGAGCTTTAACATTTTATTAGCTCAAACAATTGTTAATGTAAGATAAGACTTTTGGGTCACAGTTCAGATTGGCATGGAGCAGAAAATGTTTTCCTAAATCTAACTGCTTTACTGATTTCTCTAATAAGGCATACTTAGTAGAGTCAGGAAGTATTTTGGCTATCTAGTTTTTATACATTATGGCATCTGCTGTGAATTTTACTGTTTCCAGGAAGGCTATACAAATGTGCTTAATATTTACAAAAGTATAGCTTGAGGCCTGAATTTTTAGTTGGACCTATGAAATTGTGCATATGTTTGTGTGTTCTTCATAAATATGCATATGCTAGCAGTGCATAAGCACATAGCCAGTTAAATGCTAGGTATAATTAAATGTGTATGCACAGATGTACCTGATTCGTGCACACTCAGATTAAGAAATTTTGTGTGCACCTAATCTTGAAAGGGAGACTGAGAGCGAGATTTTAATTTTGCTGTGTTTTGAGACAATCTGGGAGTAGACAAACCTTCTAGTTTATAAATCATCAAGCTTGTCTCTACGAGGGATCTAGGACAAGCTAAATTTAAAAATCTAACATTTAACAAATCATTGTTCATTTGGTACACTTGATGCAGTTGGGATTTTTTCTTTCTTTCTTTTTTTTTTTTTTTTTTAAATAAAGGTCTTGAAATGCTAAAGGTTTCAGTTCTCATATAAAGCCCTTTGATATTAAAGAGAAAGGTCAAGTCGATCATTAGTGAAGTGAACACTCATCTTAACCTATAAATAGCATTCTGCTTTTACAACATGCAGAGAAGAAAGACTGGAAAAAATAACAAGGACAATTAGAAGCAAAATTAAAGTAACAAGTAAATTTTGTCCTTGGTTTTCCCTGCCTGTATTCTCTATTGGAAATAGAATATTGTAATTGGGACTGGTAACACTGCCTATTACTGAGATTACCTGACATTTCCTATTATAAGGTCCTGTTTTTAGTTGCATATAGCCTTTCAAAACTCTAAATGCTTGGGCTGAAATTTTCCGTTTGTGTCTGCCTCAGGCTGATTATTTTATTTTTGATAGTTTCGGGCAAAGTGGTTCAGCTGCTTCCAAGAATCAGGCTGATGAAAAATACATTGGTTTGCCTATATTAAAGAAAAGTTGCCAGAAATTTTTTTTAAACTCTATCACACCATTCTTTTGATCTGGGACTTGAAATTTGGCAGGAAGAGGTCACTGGAAAAAAAGGCAACATTTTTCTGTCCAAGTCAAAATCTGGTCAAGTTGTATGCCTTTGAAAAATTGCAGGTTTTACATGCTCAGTATTGCCTTCTTAAATTTTTGCAGTTTAATTCCCAGAAAATTTCATGAACACTCAGCTTCAGCCTGGGTTTGAGCTGATTTCTCTGCAAGTGCAGCTCTGTACTGCTGCAAGCCATGCTGAGTTCAGACAACTGAACTGAGAACAAGGAAACTGTTACTGTCTTTGTTCTCAAACTACCCTACCCATCCACCCACCTCTTGCTAGGTTCAGGTGGAGGTGCAGCAGGAAGCTGCCTGATTTGAATGCACAGGGGACAAGAGCTGGGTGGGTGAAGTGAATAGATGGGGAGAAGAAACAAGAGGGGGGCTTTGACCAGAGAAGAGGGAATTAGAACTTGGAGTTGGACTGAAATTGGCTACACAAGGAGACTGGGAAGGGAAACTGTGGAGAGGATTGGGAGTCAGTAGATGAGAGTGGGAAAGTGACTGAGACTGGATGTGGCACCAGAGAGAAGGAAAGAATAGTCCTGAGAACCAGTGTGGTGGTGGGAAGGAGGTAAGGGCAGATGGATAAGATGAGGAACTGAAGTGTGGGTTAAGAGTTGGAACAGTCGGAGTAAAGAGACCGTGCAGAAATGGATAATGAGATTGCACAAGTAGTCTGAAGATGGACATTGGGACAGGGAGAGATTGAGGGACAGGGAAGGTGGATAGGGAGGTGGGCAACTGAAGGCCGGGATATAGCAAAGAGAAACTATATGAGCATTCAGGAAGGGGCAAACTGAATTACTAGGTAGGCAATGGGCAATGGGGTAGACTGAGATTGGGATAAGGTGTCCAGATGTGAGAATCAGCAATGCTGGGCAAGGAGACTGGGATTAGAACAAAAAGCTTGAGGAATAAAAACTGAGATTGTCTAGGGCAGTGGTCTCCAACCAGTCAATCGTGATCAACTGGAGGCTTGAATGGGTTGCTCATAATATTAAGCGTCTGAAAATTAAGCAGTTGCAGGTAAAACTGTGACCATTGCACCATCTGCTGGTGAAAGGTTGGAGACCACTGGTCTAAGTAAAGAGAACATGGCTGGGACAAGGACCCAGAGGTGGGGAAGAGGCAGGATGGGAACTGTTACAGGTTGCAGGGTATGGGCAGTAGGGGCTCTTGCTTTGGGGGAGTGACGGAAGTCTTCCCACTAGATCATGCTCCCCTTCAAAGCTTAGAATGGAACCCAGGGTTCTTCGAGTGGTGTCCCTGGGTGCTCCACTCTAGGTGTCTGTTGCGCCCTCGCGATGAGACCAGAGATTCTTTCCGCAGTCATCCCTCGGGCTGCAAGCGGACCGCTCGAGCACCATCGGTGCTCCGAGCAGCCTGCGCATAGCCCGAGTCCTGGCAGTTCCTTTTCAGCCGCCGTTGGATAGAGATGGAGATCGCAGTTGTTCTGCTTTCCTCCTGTCCAAAAAAAAAAAAAAGAAAAGAAAAGGGAAAAAAAAGGGAAAGTGGAGAGAGAGTGAGTTATTTTAGAAGTAGTATTAGATGTAGTATTAATGCTTTAGTTATTTAGGGTTTTTTTGTTTTTTGTTTTTTTTTTTTAAACAAAAAGAAAAGAAAAGAGGAGCCTCTTTCCCAGCAGCTGCGGCCCGCAACATACCACGGTCAACCGGCTTCAAAAAGTGCTCACAATGCCAGGATGCTATGCCCGTTTCAGACAGGCATCCCCAGTGCATGAGGTACCTGGGTGAGGGGCATGTAGCACAGATTTGCCCTCACTGCAAGAACTTAAAATCGAGGGCTAGCAGGGACAGAGAACTCCATTTGAAAATGCTCCTGTTAGAGCAGTCCCTCAGACCCAGGACAGGAGCGCCAGCCTAAGCTGAGCATAACAACGGCCGGAAAGAGGGCATCAACCCCTCTCAGGAGCCCATCAGCAAAAAGGCATATGCCTGGAAAGCCAGCGGGATCACTCAAACCGCCCAGCTCCACGGCCCCTGCCAGCATTTAACGATCAGCAGTTAAGTGTGGGGTTGAGGTCTGGCCATTTAACGACCTCCATCTGCCTCAGCAAAGCACTTGGCATCGGCCAGCGACCCCTCGGCACAGGCAGGCAGAGTGCAGAGAGAAAGCTCAGAGCTGACAGCGCTAGTGACACAGGCACCAGCTAAAGCAGCAGCGGCTTCTCCAGCACTGGCACAGTCATCAGCATCGGTGCAAGTGTTGGCAGTGAGGCTCACTCCAGCACCAGTAGCTATGGCAGAGCATGGGCCATCAGCACCAGGTGCCACGGTATCAGAAGTAACTCAGCACGGCAATGACCAGAATGCAAGAAGGGAAAAAAAGAAGGAAAAGAGAAGGCATATTGAATCGCCAGCTCCTAACTCCCCGGCACCATACGGACTGGATAGGGCTCCTATACAATTCCATTTTTCCACTGAGGAAGAGGATGGCATATATGCACCCTTCTCACAGCAGATATCACTGCCTAGACTCTCCGACTACAGATACAGAGGAGGAAAATTTGACAGCTACCCATGGTTACCACCATAGGTGGGTCCGCCCATGTCATTTCCAAACCAATGGTTTAATTGGAACGCCTGGTTACCACACAGGGGATCACATAGCAAGCATCCCAGGTGTTATAAGGAGTCAGTATCACCACCTGGTTCTCCACAAACATCACAGGGACTGCGATACACCCCACTGGATGATACTCAGGGATCTGACCTGGAAGAGGATGACATTCCATGCAATATGTCTGTGGCACCAGAGGAAACAATCATGCCCATCATACTCCTGAGAGTGGATGATTCCAAACAGTTTCAAGAATTGTTCGAATGAGTGGCACAGGATTTGGAGATGGCTTTGGAGGAGGTTTTGCACAATAGTCACAAACTCCTCAAGATACTACACACTGCAACTCCATCCAAGTTAGCACTCCCTATGAGCGATGCTATTATGGACCCTGTAAACGTAACCGGGCAAACCCCAGCAACCATGACACCTACGTGCAAAAAGGCGGACAAGAGATATTATGTCCCACCCAAGAATAATGAATCTGTTCTCACACACCCATCTACTTTGCTCGTGGTGGATGCGTCTCAGCAGCATGCTAAACAACTGCACTATAAACTAACAACACAGGAAAAAGACTGGAAAAGAATGGACATGTTTGGATGGAAGACAAAATTCTTAATTTCCTCAGAGACTTTTCCATCTTGCCCATAACAGTATGAGTGGTTCACAAATATTAACGAATTGATTTTCTTCCCACCCCTGTAAGATGAGTGAATACTATTATCCTGTTTGATGGATGTGAAATGAGATCCAACACAGTGGTTGAGAACTGCTGGTGTGGACTATGATGATGCAAATTTTACAGCATACCAAAATGTTGCACTCTAATTGCTCTGTGCAGCTTTTGTGCTGCCAACTAAAAGGTTTCAAGACCTTGCATATAGAGGTCAAACTAACAGGCTTGTAGTTTCTTGGATCATTTTTTTCTCCTTTTTAAAAAATGGGAACTATATTAGTGCTACTCTAATTATAGGATATGATGCCCACACTTACAGATTCATTTAAAAATCCTTTTTGGGCTTGCAATTTCATGTGCCAGTTCCTTTAAAATTCTTAATTGTCTGGGACACCTGATTTGGTTCTAATAAGCTGATTAGTTTGACTTCCATCTCAGCATAAACTTCACTGATATGTTCTAATGAATATCTAGCGGTGTCATTTGTTCCTACGTGAAGGACAATCAGTAGATTCTTTTCTTCTCCCATTAGAATTCCCTCATCTTCAGGTCTACATTCTGTATCTTAGCTCCCAGCAGAGAGCACACCCTTTTGTTCTCCAGATCGGTTCCAGTGACAGGTCTGTCTATTTTTCTTAGTAGGGAGTCTCCAGTCATGTAGACCTACCTTTTCCTGGTGATGGTTTGATTCACTGGTCTTCCTTCTATTGTTTCTGGCTGCAAGTATTCTTGTCTTTTTATGCACCCCTGCAATCTTCTGTAAATCATCTTGTATCCACCTGGTGCTCTGAGCTCTGGATATTTCAATTGATTCTACCCCTTTTTCTCACAGGACTAGCTGCTCTTCTCTTTTTCTGAATATATAAAAGTTACTTTATCTAATTTAGCATTCTAAGTGATCTTATGTTAAATTTTCGTGTTCAGACAACCAAATTTCATTATTAGAGTTGAGAGAGACACTGTAAGAAAGATTAGTTCCTTTTCATTTGCTTTGATTCTGTTTGTGTTTCACTCCTCTGAAAGTGCTCAAAAATGATTAGCTGAAATACTTGCCCCAAAGAAGTGAAATGCTGGTCTGTGGACTCAATCTAGCTCAGTAGATGCATTTGTGTGGGGCCTTGTGGTACATTCAGGATCTTAAGATATCATTTTTCAAAAAATTGTTGCCTTTCATGTTTACAGAGACCTTCCAAAAGTAAATGGTGTGTAAACCAATGCCGTGTTTGTATACAGTCTAAACCAGTCTATCTGTCACTAATGATTTTGGTAGTGTTAAATATAATTCATGAGGATACTCTCAAAGTACCGGTAAGCTTTAAAGCAATAACTGTTTGACAGAATGTACCGCGCATATGCTTCACACACTATTTTAATACTCTTTTTGTACAAAGTATGCTGTGTAAGGTATCCTTTGAAAACTCTTAGTTTGTTGATCACTATCATCCAAATAAAATGTGTGACAACATTGTATGAGAAGTTATAAATTCCACTATATTGTTTCTTTGCACATTCCTAACTGAGGTTGTCAAACAGACCTGTCTCAAAGGAATGTATGTTGTGCTTAATTTGTATTTAAGTAGTAAACTGAATTATCAAACAGGAAGGGAAACTAAAGAAGCACCAATAGATGAGGAAAAAGCAGCAAGGAACATCTTTCTCTGTAGATTCTGTCTCTTGACTCTAAGCTGGTTCTGGTTTTCCAGAAGAGGGATTGACTCCTATAAAAAAGAAGGGACCCCGTCCTCTCTCTCTTTTCTGTCCATTGATTCACTGCAGTAGAAAGGACGAAAAGAGCAGTAATTGAACTGGAGAATGGATCCTGACCTAATGAGTTTGATCATAAAGATTGCTGAGAGGATGTGGTGAGAAAGCTTTGCTTTGAATTTAACTTAGTTTTGTTAATGTAGGGCATCGGTTATGTTTTATCTTGTAACCATATCTGATTTGTATGCCTCATTTCTTTTGCTCACATAAAATCTATTCTTTTGTAATTAATATATTTTATTGTTTTGTATCTGATCCAGTATGTTTAAACTGAAGTGTCTGTAAAACTCCACTTAGGTAAGGTAACAAGATGTGTGCGAATTATTTCTGTTGACAAAATGAAAGACTTTACTTAAATTTATTTTGTCCAGGTAAGGGCTTGGTAGTACCAGACATATACTTCTGGGGGGAAATCTGTGCCAACTGTACAAAGATGTATAATTTGTTTGTAATTCAGGCTGCCATCTTTTGAAACATTTTGCCTGAAGTTTCTAGAAACTTCCAAAATGGAAGACCAGCCTTTCCAGTGTACTGCATTAACTGAAGATTTTATAACTACAAATCTTCACAGTTTTATTTAGCAGTAAACAATTCAGACATTTAAATTATCATCTTTGCATTAGCTTTTTGTAGTTTGACTCAAATTTAGTCCCTTGATTTATTCCTCCCACATTCCACTCCCCTGTGTGTGTGGTGTTGTTGTTAAGCAAAGTGACATTCCAGCCATTGTATTTTCTTTATATTTTTTCAGCACTTAATTCATTTTAGAGCTACTTTTGATTCTGGTCCTATCATCATGAATTTTATATGCAGATTCTTTTTTATTTTTAATTTGCCATCTTGTGTTATAGTGGTTCTCTGTAGCGGTGATATAGTTGTACATCTATGTTTCCAGTATGACATTATATTTTGAGTAATGTATAACATGACTAATTTAATCTGCATCAAGATGAATTTAAGTCTTTATTGATTTTATATTAAAAAAAAACAAAAACCCTAATCCATCACATATTTCAGTTCACTACAAGCATTTATAAAACACCAAGTTACAAAAAATGAATCCTAAATTGCAGATATTAGAGAAAATAATACAAACTAACATGGAAGTAAACTGGTTTTCAAACCCAATCTAATCCAAAATAATCTCATAAAACCAGGATGAGCCATGTATGACATGTTTGTTGGTATAGTTATATATTTTGAAACTCACACCAGTGAGTAAGACATGCTCTAGTATTATATAGTAATTCTCAAGGAAGACGGAAAGAGTTGAGCCCATACTACTTACGCAGGCAGAGCTCCCATTAACTTCATTAAATGAGAGAGACTGCAGGATGGAAGTGATGATGCCTAAAATGTCAATTTAATTGATGTAATGTATTTTCTAATAAAGAGGGTGGCAGGGGTTGGGATTTTGTCTTTGGTACAACTCCAAAACAAAAATGGTTTTTAACAAAGAAGAATTACATTCAGTTAGTCCTTGAAATATCAAATGGCTAAGACTTTCAACTTTCTGGTAGTTGGTAATACGGATATATTTCCCTGACACATTTCCCCGGCAGATTTGCATCATACATATTAACATACAGCTTCAAGCCAGTACAACTCATTTCACCAGTTATCCTGTTTTTGAAGGATTACATTATATATTATTTTGAGTAATCTATCAATCTGAACATAAAGCTTTAGCCAGGAACACTCTTTACATTTTAAATAACGTAACTTATGTGGAAAGGAGGGCTTACAGGTGTTGATGGGAGCCAAAAGTAAGCTTGCTTCACCATTTTGTCACTGTATCTCATTACTGGCATTTTGCTTTTCCATACTTTATACTTACCTAATCAAAGACCATTAGTCATCCCAAATTGTGTTGTGCTTGTAATATAATTATGATAGGGCCTGCAAAATCATTTTTTGCTTATGATCTTAACTAGAATTGAAATCAAATTTCCAGAAGTAAAATCTAATGTACTGGTACGCCACACCACCCATCTTTGATTCTATTGGGTTAATCACATTAAGATATTTAAATAGGGAGGGGGGTTGTTTATTTGTTCAAAATTTTATTTCCAAATGACATGATTTGAGCCTTATGCGAGATAATCAAATGTTTAACCCCTGTTCATGGGAGTTAACCAAGAATAGATTATATTAGAGACTCTCTTAAAATAGCTGTCATCAGGATTGGAAGCCTCTTTCAGCTGCTGGAAGCTTCAGAGCTGCTGCCCAGTCCTGCAGCAGGGGAATGTACCAGAAGTGGGTCTGCTGTGCCCCATGCTGCTGGGAGTGCCCCTAGCTGGGCCCCCTAGCTGCTAGTCCTGACCAGGTGGTTGTGCTCCCAGCAGCATGGGGAGAGATCGAAAGCAGCACAGAGGCAAAGGTGGCAATCCTGCCCATTCCCTACAACAGGTTTGCAATCCCCTCAACCCCATTTTGGGTTGGGACTCCCACCTATGAAATTTCAGATGAAAACATCTGAAATCATGAAATTGATCAATTTGAAAATCATATGGCAGTGAAATTAATTAGAATGGACTGTGAATTTGGTAGGACTGTACTTTTGTTCTTCCATTCTCGTATTAAAGAGGGGAAAAACCCCAAGAAGTTAAAACATGAGATTAAGGCACCTGATTGAGTTATGTTTTAAAATGGCAAAACTCTTTCATTACCTATGCAAAGCAGCTACGTAACTATACTAATTTTTGTCAGTCTGTGCTGTTTTTGCAGATAAAAAAATTAAAATAAAAACAACCTTTAAGAAAGAACTTTTAGAACTATGAACTTCATAACAGCTTCAGAATAATTCAGTCTGCCTAGCCTTTGAATCTGGCTTTATCTGTACTAAAAATACAATAGTATTCTGTAAACAACTTGACACAATCATTTGCCCCATTATACAACAAAATAAGAGTTCAGCCTCACACGAGTAGGCGAACCATGTATGCATTTGCAGCCATCCTGTTTTGGTTAAGTAAGGGATAGATCCCAGGAAACAGGTGAATTCAATGCCAGATAGGTTACCTGGAGATTGATACAGTGCCAGCTAAGGTCTCTGCTAAAGAAGAAACGCTGTTAGATGCCATGGTTATTTACCAGGTATTAACCATGCCGTGTGAAAACAGACAGAATATTTAGAGTCAACCAATACAATTACTGGTTACAAATGTGTTTAAACATTGTAGTTCGGAGAGGACATTAGAGTGTTGTACATTAAGGTTGCCCCCACTATTGAATCACTAAATCTGTTGTTGGCTTTTCAGTGGGAGTTTGATTGTGCTATATACAAAGCAACTACCAGATACATCAAAAGTGAACTGAAAATCCCATGGCTGTACTAAGTGATCATCCTTGTTTTTGTGGGTCTCTGTTTAGGTTCTTCATATTTTAATATATTTATCAATGTATTTTCAGTGATTACATATAAACCATGATTTTCCACAGACAAAATATTTATGCAACTTAGAAAACAGCATTTCAACTTGGCAATGTTATGTTGCCACATTGAAATGTTGTTTTCTGAACTGCATAAAATTTTTAAAAGAGAAAAATAGTCCTTGTGACATATCCCATTTTCATGCATCAGTCCTGACTATTTCAACTTAAAATGCATAAGGATCAATACAGCTTGAAAATTCAAATGAGACAGATTATCATTTTAAGGCCTTGCATTTATATGCACTAAGTTAAAGTTGTCATTATGCTAACATAATAAATGAAGCCACTAGAATGGCTTTATGAATAGACTGCCTCTTACTTTGACTGGGTTGTTTAATTAGATTACCTTCAGTGTTTTTAATTAAATATTTAAAAGTTCTAATTGTAAAGAACCATTGATTGTAAAGAGTTAACCATGAACTATCCTTTTGTGAGTCACATTTTCAGAAGATCATCTATTCATAAGTCTTAAATACTCCATAGACATTTTTAAAGGTCAAGAAATATTGAGTAAAATTGTGTAACATGTGGGTTCAAAAAAAAAAAAAAACGGATTCTTTAATAGAATAGGACACTTATCCTTAGTATGATTCATGAAAAGGCATTACTTTAATAGTAAAACTTTGAGTGTTCTTACTGTTTAAGGAACAATGGTATCCTAGCCTGAATAGTGACAACACTTTAGCATAGTAATGAAGCACCTTTACATAAAGAAATAGTTTTGCCGTTTTAAATTTAAAATAGTAAATGAAAAAAGGGGGAAAAACACCCAAATGCATATCAAATTGCTGAAAAGTTAATGTGTTTTTAAAAGTTTTAAGCATACAGTACTAGGTCCTTCATCATTCTTTCCTTATTTTAAAATCCTTTCCCCTCTCCATCTCCTCTCTCCACCCCTATTTTATTTCCTGGAAATCTTTTCAAAAGGCTTTCAATCAAAAGTATAGATTTGACTGTAAATGGTAATGTTCTGATGAAATTTTTTTTTTTTTAAATAAAACTAACTACTGAAGAGCTAATTACGAGGCCAGAGATGCTAAGAAAATATATTTAGCTAATGGTACATTTTTTTTGTATGATGGTTTCTTAAGTTTTGAGACCTTTTAGCTCTCCTTTCTAACTAGGAATTTCATAAGTCTTTGCTTGTTTTCTAGCACTTACCCCAATGTGTAGTCATTTTTATTTTTATGTTTTTATTTGTGTGCACATTAGTGTACAAGTGTGTGGTTTTCACACAGTTGTACTTCTAAAAATGGAGGCCAAGGGCTGAATTTATTGTTTTGATTAAAACATTTATTTTTACATTCAAAAGCCACTGAACTACTAAGCAAACTAATATACGTACCTTATATGTAGGCTTAAAAGTACATGTGTGTAATCAAATATTAAATTTTGTAATTCTATTACGTTTGTCTTTCCAGATTTGTTCCTTACTACGTTATCAAAGTCCCAAAACATTCAGTTTGAAACTTGGGTAAATAAGGTAAGGAATAAAATAAAGAAAACATCTTAATGCTAAAACATACAGCTTCAAGAAACGTAAAACAGAGGTCACCTCATACTGGTTTCACGAATAAACAAAGCTGATATGGAGCTCATAACTGCACTGTTGCATTCAGACCGCTGAATATCTGTGGAATAGATGATTCACTCAGCATCCGTTCCTCTGCAGGATTTCAGCATGACTGCCAATTAACCCAATCAGTCTGCCCTAATGCACAAGTTAACAGGGCTCCTGTGGTGATGTCAGCTGTTGTAAGAAGTTACTGTCATTTAGTTTGTCAGCCTGATGGTTTATGAAGAAAAAGCTTTTCCAAGGAGTTCCCTCCAGGCTTGGATATTTTTAGATTGATTTAAACATGGCTAAAAAGATTTCAGGACAGGAATAAAATACTTTTAGTGTGAAATATTTAGATGACACATTTTTCCCTATAGAATCTGTTTCTAGATTATAGATGGGAGACTCCCAAGTAGGTATCTCAGTACAACTCGGTACTGAGAAAAAAGGAGAAACAAACAATAATTAATGTTTTTAAGCAGAAAAGAGATTTCTTAACTATCTAATTTTAAGATGTCTATATATCAAAATTCATGATTTAATCCAATTTCCTTGTAACAATTCATAAAAAGCCATTAGGTAGTCTGATTTTAAAAAATAAAGGTTTTAATAAGCAGTCCTGAAATAAAATATAATTAGTCAATGTATTGTCATTGCATTGTGCACAAAATGGCATGAAGATCTTGCGGAAGTTTTGTGCAATTCAGGCATTTTGCTGGGCCTGAATGGAGTGGAACATGAAAGAAGAGTCAATAGGTCCTCAATCTGGTCAAGATCTAAATTTCTAGGTTTATGTAAAAACATCTAAAGATACAAATAAAGAGGTCTGCTTTTTGTTGAGGATGGGAAGGGAGTCATGGAGGTGTCTTGAGCCTCTGCTGAGCCAAGGAAGCATCAAGTTGGTTTTGTAGCTTTAAATTTTATGCCTTAAATTCATGATTAAATAAGAATTAATTGATATAACATTTAAAATAGCCATAGTTACTCCTTCCACCTTTCTATCATTGTTACAATTTTCTGAATATCTGCAAATATAAATATTACTTAAAAATTATTCTTTGGTTGGGATCTGCATGGATCAAGTGATATCCTGGCCATGGTCATTTATCTGGGAGGAGATATTGGGACTGATCCTGTTCCCTCTGATGTCAATAAAGTTTCATATTCTTGAACTATTTAATGCTCTGTCTGTCTGTTCCCGGGCTCCCATAGTAAGTTAGAGCAGCTTGAACACGACTGTTAATATGCTGTTCTTTCCATGGCCCTGTGTAGACTGTAAGAAGCCAAAAATAGTGGCAGTACAGTTAGAACTGCTGACCCACTAGAGGTTATTATGGTGACCCACTAGAAATCCCTATGAGTTATGTGCTTTGTTTAAGTTATCTATAAAAATTAGGTAAAAAAAATACACTTTGGAGCAGTCCAGGGGAGCTATTCTTCAGGCAAGGAGCTGACAACTGAACTCCCCAGCAATTGTATGGAAGGAGGGTCCCTAGAAGCTGAAGCATCGATGATTCAAAACCATCTCGTATGATGAGTAACTATAGTTTGGGGTACTCTTAACCTATTGTGATAGCATATATGCATGCATGCTTGAGTCTTTAAGAAAACAAAACTGTTTTTAGTTAAAAGCACTCTGGTTTATATCAATCATTTGTCATTTGGAGGAGCTCTATTCCTACTGATTTATTCCGGGCACCACCTGGAGAGAAACAGTTAAGTTACTAATGCTTTAGGTTCTGAAAATCCTGGGTAGCAACCAGAAATCTCTTATGCCAGAAAGGCCCCTTGTACATAGTATTCTCAGGGGGCTGTTACTTTGCCAAAAAAGGATTAAGGGTTTTTGTATAAATGAGACTCTAGATTCAAGGTAGTTATTGAATTAGAAAAGTCTGAAATCTTATGTTCCCATTCAATAACAAGTGCTGCAGCCATGCTACCAAATCAAGTAGAAATCACCTTTTTTAGTTTATATTGTAAATTAAGACTGTAATAGAAGCTGAGTAAGAAATCTATACTATCTTAAGTACAATATATATTACTTTGAACTTTTTTACAGGCTTTTTTATGGATGCCTATGGATTCCTTGCTTAATGTGTGCATTAGTGTGGGAAGGGAGATTAATATACTATCATTTAAATGAATTGTATAGTAGATTTTTTAACACAGCTTTGCATCAGAATTGAGGAGAACAAAGATATGCACCTTTTTCATCTAACCATTGTGGCTAGCCAAGCACTCTCAGTTCCCCGTGGGTCCTGTGCTTCAGGTTGTGGCAGCCAGCTGAGGAACAGACTTCCCTCCTCCAAATGCTATGAACTTATTAAAAAAAAAAAAAAAAAAAAAAAAAGGGAAAAAAACTAATTGTAACTTATAACATGTAAATTTTCTATAGCCTATAACTTGTGCAACTACCTCTGTTGTATTCCTCTATTTTGTCTGATACCTCTTTTAATATTGTCTTAATTAATTTTTCTCAACCTGACCACCAATTAATAAAAGTCTTAAATTTCAATTTATGTAAAAAATGAAAGGATGTTGCAGTGAAAAGTGCTTTCCAAATTAGCGAACTAAGCCACACAACAATCCTGTAAGGTAGATATTAGCTCCATTTTACAGAGGGGGACAAATAGAAGCAGAGATCAGTTATATCTTGGCCATGATGCCAGAGTGAGTCACTGCATTACTGAGACTGCAGCCTAATCTCTTGTCCCAAACTATAGCCAGAAGGCAATCTTCACCTATCCTCATGTCTCTCAAGATGGAATTCACACCTATTATCTTTCAGCTGCCACTCAGTCTTCAGACTGATTTTGATTTAGACATGTTTCTACAAAAGTAGCAATAAATGAAGTAAAAGAAATTCTCCTACCAAGGGTGGATTAAAAATACTTATATATCCAAATGTTTTATAGATTTAATGAGTGGTTCTTAACATAGTGGGTTTCTAAATGGTGGGGTAATGTGTTCTACAGGGGTGTAATTTCTAAAGCACAGTAACATATTGCATATTAATTGGTCTGGGTAGTCCCTGCTAGGGTGTTCTAATGTAGTGCTGCTTGAAACAATACTATGTTAAAGTACACTGAGGAAGAACAGTATGGACCAGAAGGCTTGACCTGAACCAATTAACGTGTAAAACGTTAGTCCACTTTAGAAATCATATTCCCACCATATAGACAAGGCATTTGAGAAGTATAATTCCCTATCAATGTTCTGATGGCTATACAAACTTTTGAGGTCTCCCCTCATGTTTTATGATACCAGATTTCTGAATTGGATTTATATGCTCATAATTCAGTTTGCCATCTTTATGTACAGAGCTATGTAACATTTAATGAATGTCATTTCTTATTTTTTAAGATAATTTCCATGCCATGATGGAACCATCTAGTCCAGAAAGAGATTAGTTCTCAGACTTATTTGTATTGTGGACCAGTTCTGGTTTGTTTTATGGATTTGAGAATGCCACAGGCTACAGTTTTAGATAAGGAAAATACCATTTACAAGATACAGTACCTACACAAAGAGGAACTGCCTCTCCTCTCCCCCCTCCCTCCCCAACACACCTGAAAATCAGTATCCACTATTCCGTGGCCAGTGGAATAAAATGCACAATACTTCTTTTAAATACTAGAATTTCTACTTGGAATAAACAATTGCATGGTATTAAGATAATTCAAAAGTGAGACTTTCTCAACTATTTTACATGTAATTAAAACAACAGTAAATAAGCATTTGTAGTTAAATTATATTTTATCTTTAGCGTGGTCTGTGAGTGTTTATGTAAACATTGCTGTCTAAGCTTTGTTGGGTAAAATATAACTTTTGCCATCACTTATTACAAACCTAGATTCAGTAACTCAGATCTGTGTCTTTGAGTAGCATTACGCTCAAGTGCACATTGAAATTTTGCACGTTTTTGAAAATGATCAACCTGATTCATACACATGTGGGACAGTTTTAAGAACAAGACAGTGGTTACTGCCAAACATGTCTTTGGAACAACAAAGGAAAAACAGCCTGTCAGGTTTGCAGCATTTGAATATCTGCTTCTCCCACTCATAGAAAAGAAAAAGCAAGCTTGCCTACTTTTAGTTCATTCATGAACTAACGTCCAGAACTCTTTAAGTTCAAAGAGGCTACGACTGCAGTCTAGAAGTACTGGCAAGACCTGTGCAAGAAGATTTAGATCTACTTTTGAAAGAGGGGACATTTGTGGTTTCTATAATGGAATCAAAGAGGCACGTGGTCCAGTTTGTAAAGAGACTAAAAGTGAAATATGGTACCATCCTTGACTGAGAGGCTAGAACAATTTGACCAATGGATTGGCCATTACAAAGAACTCTACTCAGAGGATGCCTTTATCTGTGTTACTGACTTAACTGCCATTATCCAGCTTCCAGCAATGCAGGAACTGGACCAAATACCAACTCTCAAAGATGCAGAGAAAGCTATCAAAAAGTCTGTGCCTGGGAAAGCATCAGACAATGATCAGATACCTCTGGAGCTCCTAAAAACAGGAGAGAAGAAGCTTGCAAGCAACATCCACACACTTTGCATCTGCTGCGAAGAAAGCCACATACCCCAAGATCTAAATAATGCACACGTAATTACTCTATATAAAAATAAAGGACACAGAGGAAACTGCAACAACTACCAAGGGATATCTCTGCTTATCTTAGTTGGCAAGATGCTTGCTGAAACAATTCCAAGTCCTTGCCAAGAGAGTTTATCTTGAAAGCCAGTGTGGGATCAGAGATGGATGCTCTACAAATGACTTGTCCTTCACAATACATTTGTTGCAAGAAAAAGCCATGAACAATAGGCCCCTCCCTATGTAGCATTTATTGATCTATGAAACACCTTTGATGCAGTTAGTAGGAATGACATATTAGAATGTTTTTTGTGGACAGCCAATTTAAGGAGTTCCAAGAGGAAATGAAGATGTCTATTCAGTACGAAAATGAAACATTGTGTGAGGTTAGCATTGATACTGGAGTGAAGCAAGACTGTATCTTATCACCTAGTAGCTTTGGCATCTTCATCTTTCATCTAGGATGAAAGTCAATAAGGCCAAATACAAAGTACTGCACTTAGGAAAGAACAATCAATTGTACACATACAAAATGGGCAATGACTTCTTAAGAAGGAGTACTGCAGAAAAGGATCTAGGCGTCATAATGGACCACAAGCTAAATATGAGTCAACAGTGTAACACTGTTGCAAAAAAAAGCAAACACCCTTCTGGCATGTATTAACAGGAGTATTGTAAGTAAGACACGAGGAGTAATTCTTCCACTCTACTCAGTGTTGATTAGGCCTCAGCTAGAGTTTTGTTTCCAATTCTCGGCGCCTCATTTCAGGAAAGATGTGGACAAATTGGAGAAAGTCCAGAGAAGAACAACAAAAATGATTAAAGGTGTGGAACACTTGACTTATGAGGGAAGATTGAAAGAACTGGGCTTGTTTAGTCTGGAGGAGATGAGACTGAGAAGGGACATAAGTTTTCAAGTACCTGAAAGGTTGATATAGGGAGGAGGGAGATAAATTATTTTCCTTAACAGCTGATGATCGGACAAGAAGCAATGGGTTTAAACTACAGCAAAGGAGGATTAGGTTGACAATTAGGAATTTTTTTCCTAATGTCCAGGGTGATTAGCCACTGAAATAAATTGTCTAGGGGAGGTTGTGGAATCTCCATCCTTGGAAATTTTTAAGAACAGGTTAGACAAACACCTGTCAGACGGTTTAAGAGGGTATTTGGTCCTGCCATGAGTACAGGGGACTAGACTCAATGACCTCTCATAGTCCCTTCCAGTTTCTATGATTTTTCATGATACCCAACTCAGTATTTGGGATCTGCTTTTTACAGACGTTGCTGTCCTGATGAATTACAGATCATATTGAATAATTTCTCTGAATGTATCACAGGGCGCCCAGGGTTTGTATCATGGCCCCTAGCTCCACCACAGTACTGCAGAACTGGAATGGCCCCTGGTGCCTAAAAACATACCCACTAGTTCTTTCAGCAGTGCTTCATGGATTCGGCAGCATTTGAGCAGTGAGGGACTATGCGCCGCTGTGGCAGCAGTTTTTCAGTGGCGGCAAGTGTCTCAGCTAGGCGCCTTCATTTTAAGGCTGGCACCTATCTGGGTGGCAATTTTGTTGTGCCCTGATGTATCACGTTCAGCGTGTTAATCAGTATTAAGAAGTTGTCATGCACAGGGCATCAACATCCCATCTAAAATCTACATCAATAATGAAGTTCTGGACAATTAGATTGCTTCTGCTGTCTTGGTTCAACTTTAACCAGCTAACTCAACTTTGATACGAGAATCAGCAAGGCCTCTGTCACTTTTGACATACTTACATCACATGTCTGGAACAACAAGCTGCTAACCTTGAACATGAAGGTGTCTCTTTTATTAGGCTTTTGCCTCATTACCCTCCTTTACAGCTGTGAAAGCTGGATCATGTACTCCAAGTAGGAGCGGAGTTTGAACAGATTCCACCTTCACTATCTCAGGAAAATTCTTGAAGTCACTTTCAGTCAACAGATCACTAACAATGAGATCTTTAAGAGAACCGGGTTATGGTGTATGCAAATTATGCTGTATGGTTGGAGACTTCACTGGCTGGGACACGTGGAGTGCATGCCTCCAGATCATCTGTCGACCGTTGTGTTCAGTGGCCAACTCAAGAACTACTCGTGACACAGGAAGGCCAATACAACAACAAGGTCAAGCAGGGTCTCAAGAAATTCAATATTCCCACTGACAGCTAGGAGAGCCTTGCCCACCACTCACTTTGGAGAACCTGGGTTAAGGCTGGTCAGTTATCACCGAGAGTCATTAGAGAGCCCAGGGAGAGGCCTGTAGGTGAGCCAGGAACCAGCGTGTGCTCCAGCCTCCATCTGGTGAGTGGACTTGTAGCCACTATGGGAAAGTCTGCTTATGCATTGGACTCTTCTTCCACACTACTGCTAAGCACCACTGACTGACTTTGTCATGTGTCCTTTCGTATGTCAATATGTTGGATGGTCATACCATTATAGTGATCCAGAAACATAAATATTATTGTTTCAGGAATTAAATATTTTCTTCATTTTATTCTGAAATATATTTCTGTTTCTATCATCACAAGATCAAAGCTGACATAAGAGTTTAATGTTGGGGTGGCCTTATTTCGTATTCTCAGTGCAAATGGCTGCAGTTTATCACATAAATGAAAAATCATGTGCAGCAATTGTGGGAGACTCAAATGTAAAATCTAAAATTTACTCAAACCATTCAGAAACAACAATTCGGATACTGGATCCTTCAGAAACTTCAATACTTAATAGATGTTCCTGAATCAAGATAAAAATGATTCTGAATTTAGACTGCTTCAGAGACCGTTTCATTTTCTTTCCTTCAACTACCATAAAAGGCTTTAGAAATGTTGGCCTCTATATATTTCTTTTCTGGTCACTTGATATAGGGCCTAGTCCACTTTACTGCAGTGAGATGAAAGGCATCTAAAATGATTACAGGGTCGGGGTTAGTCAGATAATTCTACTGGAGCTGTTCATCGATAACCATACGATCTTAACAGTTTTGGAGAAATCATTTTGGTTTTGTATCTATATTGATTAATTTATACAGGATAAAGTAATATTTTTCACGTGCGTCAAAAAATAGTTCTTTCTAACAAATTAATTTAGCATTCAGGGGAATGTTACACCAAGGAGTACATAGCTGAAGAAGCTCTATCCCAAATCCCTTGTTTAAACCCTGTCTGTAAATATTTCTGAAAAGATTTTAGTTTGAGGATTCTCTAGGAACTTCCTTTACTTCCGTGCCACTATCAGTTACAGATTATACAGGGGAGGGGTGGCAATCTAGAATCAAATGTTATAGGAAAACTATCCCAAAAGAAACTTCATCTAGGGAGGTAAATTCTACAGACCTAAGTACTGTAAGTATTAAAAAAAAAAAAAAAAAAAAAAACAATCGCCAAAATACAAATAATCTGCAAAGTAACAATAGAGAACTGACACATTTTTTGTTTGTCTTGTAAAACTAGTTCTATAGATATACCTTCCAATCAGACAACCAATTATAAAAAGAGAGATTAGTCAGATAAATTGTCTGTGTGAGATAAAGATCAATCTAAAATAGTAAGTTATAAGGCTTGTTATACACTTCTTAAAATCCCATCCAAAATACTTTAAAGGTTATAGAAACCCCCATACCATCCATCAGGGTAGAGGAATTGATGCAGTAGATGGGTCAGTCAGTAGCAGCTCGTGTGTAAGGAATGGGTTGGAGAGAGGAAGAAGGGGACAAAAAGCTGTGGGGCATGTTTTATTACATCTCTTTAAAAGAGATTTTGGATGATATGGTTGAATCATGGAAGATATATGCACATTGCCCTACTGATCTGATGGGATGAAGAGACAATGCCTGCCACTACAATGGAGGGATACACTAGTGGAAAAAAAATGTATGATAGTGGCTGGTACATGAACTACTCTATCTTATTTGCCATATGAATTTATAAAATGCAACTTTTTACATATTCTGAGGTCTAATTGCAGTTTTCTTAGTTTCCATCATAAATTTAAACCAGGGGTGTCAAACTCATTTGCTATGGTGTGTTCTAGATTTGATTTAATGTACTTCAAGTGGGCCATATATACCATAATTTGAAATACGAGGGCACGCTCCTGGCATTGTGGAGTGCTATTTATGCAAAACTGTGCTCTGAGATACCTCTCTCTCTCTCTCTCTCTCTCTCTCAGGGAGATTGTGATCCCATGGGCCACATGTTTGACACCCCTGATTTAAACAGATATTTTTAGTTTACTTTTTGACATAAATTCTGTACTGAAACTGCATATGTAGCACGGAGTGCCACTGTTCAGGAGCACCTACATTTTCTCATCCAATCATCTAATTGTATGTAATATGTGCTTTTATGTTATGTTTTTATGTTATGTAACTCAAGAAATTGTAACATATTAGAATAATGAATAAAGTGTGGGTAAAGTATGTTATACTACCATGGCATGTTACTAGTAATCTTTCCCTTTTTACATATTAAAAGAATAAAAAGAGACAAAGATAAATCTAAAAAACTACAAATAAGATGGTCCAAACTGAATATAAACTACAACTGAGAACTCTTGAGTTAATGGGAAAAACTGTTAATTTTATTATGCCTAAATTTCCAAAATACCTGTTTTAGATTTGATGAAATGTTAAATATTTCATAATGTTTTTGCAGGTGTTTTCTGAGATGTCACACCAGTCCATTTTGATTGAAGATACAAGTTAATACATTTCATTTTATAGGTTATGAGCACTCAGGTGTGCAGAACTCCCAATAAAGTGATTGGAATGATTGGAGATCTGGACCTCAGATCTATTTTTTATTTAAAGAAATGTACAATTTTTGTTCAGCAGCTGTGGCCTGACCCATAATATACTTAGTTTCCTCCATTCAGCTTACTTCATTGGGACTGGAAAGATGCTCTACGCTTGGCAGGATCAGGTTTTAATTCATAATATTTCCTGGTGTTGAAACAAGTCTCTTAGTCAGCATTAGTGTAATCAGAATAAACTGGAAGGTAATTTCTACATTAATTCAGTAATTTAATAAATTGTAAATCTCAACTTCATTACATTGTTTTGAATGTTTAGATACCTTTACCATATAATTATTCCAGTAAAGTAGGCAAGTCTTTTCCTACAAATTGATCTAAATGTGCATACTCCCACTCATTCATGGAGTCTCATTGACTTTTCTAAGACTACATACAGGACTAAAGGTCTGCACGTCAGATTTGTTCAAAGGATCAGGCACTAGAATGCCTATCAGTGGAAATTTTCCTGGTTAAAAGATGATTTGTTTCATCTATTAATTCTTATTTTTAGAGCTATTTAGTCTTTAGTTTACACTTCACATTTTTATTTTTGTCTATAGTTCTTTAATGTAACTTTTTATTATATATATTTGTTATATTTGATAGGATGGGAATTTCTCCAAAGAGACAGAAATAAAGGAAAAACCTGAAGACATGATGATTATTGGACAATCAGTATTTGCAGATTTTGGTGAGATTCCTCTTCTCCTCTCCCTCCCCCCCCCCCCCCCTCCAAACTACCTGAGACTTTATTTTACTATTAACAACTTATACTTTTTTCTGTTTTTGTTTTTTTTTTTAAACATGTTAAGCGTTTACCCATCAATTTGCAGAGGTTCATTTGCAGGCATTGTTGTAACGTAAATATGTATTCTATGTACTATATCCATTCACTCTTTTACTATATGTAGAGACCTATTGAAGTCAATCAGTGGTGTGCATGCTGAAAGGTTTGATCATTTGAATATAACTAATTTAGTTCATCTCGGGCATGTACTTGCTTAGTTCTGTGCAAACCTAATCCTTGACTTCAGTGGAACTGTTTACATATGTAAACACATGTAAATTGTGTGGTATTGAGGCTTAAATCCCTTTGAAGACTCTATTTTAAAGCACATTCTTGTTTAAGTCTAAACTTCAATATAATAACTGCTTTTTAAAAAAAGTTAAGGAACTTATTATGAACTAGTAAAATATTTTTCATTTAACTTTTATTTTCAATATAAATGTTTGCATTGACTAGTACGGGTTAGAGTCTATTAATATATTCATCAATATTTTATTGAAAAAAATGAATGGTTCAGAGCAATGTAAGTTTGCACAAAGTCAGTCTGTATCTAACTGGCGACTCCAGTCCCACTCCTGTTGCACCTGAACTTGACCTGTCAGGACCACAGTTGTTTACCCCACCTGAACCAGAGCTCCTTTCATCTAATGGCTTGGAAGCTCCCTGGCTAAATCAGAGAGAGCAGGCTTGCTCACAGGAAGTTCTTCAGGTCCTACTTGATAGTAGAGAGAGTTCTACTTGGGATATCTACCTCTCGAACTGGAAGCAAGGGCCTAATATCTCTACCTCTTTTGGGGCTTCGCAATGTGAGTCTCATCCATGCATTCAGCCACACAAGACATACTTCAGTATTTATTGTGTGACCTGTCTGTGCCTGGGGTAGACTAGCTGAAAATGCCAAGGTCAGGGCAGGTTGTAAAAAGAAGAGCAGATTATTCTGGCACTGGTGGATGACACTGAAGTCAGATTTTCCAACCAGACACAAACAATGCTTATTCCCCACACTGGTTATCAAGAAACAATATGTACACAGTACCCTTTACTGTATTTCAATCTCTAGCTCCCAGTCAGCCACTATGTCCTGTAAAGAGATAAGTTATTTAAAACTCTGTGCTCTTAACCAAAATGTTCTCCTCACCCAAAAGGGTCAGCTACATTACCAAATTATTATAAGTTTGGATCTACCCAAAGTAGCATGCTGCTGGCCAATCTTTCAGTAACTAAAACTAAAGTTTTATTATAAAAGGAAAGAAATAAAGTAAGAGAAATGTTAGATTATTAAAGCAATCACATGCTTACAGATCATTTGAAAGTCCATATACATATGAGGTTTTTATTAAATTGTGGACTGTGCAGGTTTGTATAACCCTCTGGTGTACATTCAGTACCTGGATGGTTCTCAGTCCCTTGTTTTACAGCTTCAGTTGTAGATTAATTGATTCAGAGATAGGTGAAGGCTGAATTCTAAAGACAAAGTGGATGTGGTGCAGCTGCCTATTTTGTCCCTGGCCTTTGCTATGCTGCTTGCGGAAATTACAGAAATAAGATGAAGTCCAGGGTCACATGAGTAAGTCCTGATGACTCATATAAGATGTAGGCCATGGCTTCTTTCCCTGAGCTTATTGTACCTTCTGAGTTCCCTTAATAGGCCATCAAGCAGCTAGTACTGCAGCTTTTCTGTCTGGGGTATCACCCAGAAACACAGCCCAAGCTGAAATACGGGTACATCAAACATATCCATAAACTTCAAATACAAATGACACATACACACAAAAAATCCTCATACTTAGCCAATATCTTTCTAACAATACCTGACATGACCTATCCCTTATGAATTATTGTAATTTTGAAATACTGATATTAAATCACATTAAAAATGGTCCTCCTAATCTAGCCAGCATCACATATTGCACCTGAATCAGCAAGGCTTAGTAATCTCCTGTATCAGGGTTCATCTTGCAGTAGTATCAGCTTTCCACCCTCCAGTGGATAACTAGGCTGTGACTATCCGATTCCTCAAAGGCCTAGAATGTTTTTACTCTCAAGTAAGAGAACCTGTTTCTCCCTGGGACCTGAACTTGGTCTTAACAAAGCTTATGGGACCTCCATTTGATCCTTTGGTAATGTGTTTCTTCTTATACCATTCCTGGACAGTGATTTTCTCAGTGACCATCACTTCAGCTTGAAGAGTCTTGAAACTCTGTCCCTAGCCTCCATACACAATCTTCTTTAAAGAGAAGGCATATTTATTTCCTCATCCCAATTTCCTCTCAAAAGTGGCTTTTCAGTTTTATGCCAATCAGGTAATCTGCCTACCTGTTTTCTCCCCAGAGTTTCATGCAAGTAAGAATGAGCTAAACTGTTCTAAGGGCTACCCAACTGTTCATAGCTGTACCTGATAGGATGATGAGTCTCCCAATATCTTCACACACAAATTGTCCTGGATTACTTTGTGTCTTTGTGCTTGTTAGGATCAAGCTGGGGTTTACTGCTAGCTAACCTGACTGCTCATTCCATAAGGTCACAAGAATCTTCAGCAACATTCTTACACCTACTCACTATTGAGGATATTCATAAAGTAGCAACCTGGTCATCGGCACACACATTCTTCTCCCACCATGCCATCACTTAGCATTCCAGAGATGATGCCAAATGTGTTTGAGCTGTTCTGCAATCTATGAGTCCATGAACTCTGATCCTTCCGCCTATTCAGTTGATTGGGGTCACTTGGAGTGTAATGCACATGTATAATCACTTGAAGAGAAAACTGTTACTAACTTTCTGTAACTGTTCCAAAGGGGTAGCCGTGTTAGTCTATTGTAGAAAGACAACAGAGTCTTGTAAGTGCCACAAGACTCTGTTGTCTTTCTGTAACTGTTGTTCTTCAAGATGTATTGCACTTGTCGATTCCACGGCCTGCTCTCCTGCCCTACTACATCAGAATTTTATGAAAAAAAGGAATTGAGGGAACACCAGGGTGACTGGATGCTTTATACCAACACTGTATGCATTCGCCACAGAGGGCACTCGAGCTGCTCTGACAGGATACCACTGAGGTAAAAATTTCCAGTGACTGTGCTCAGGGCAAGGACACATCTAGAGGTGGAATGGACATGTCCAATACATCTCAAAGAAAAACTGTTATGGAAGATTTGTAACCTTTTTCTATTTCTTATCTCCAAATATGTAGGACATTAGACATAATTTCTTTAATTAACCCCTTCCCATCACACAAATGTCATTAATCATTGTTTTAAAAAAAGGTATTTGAAATGGCCTTTGCTGAGTTATTAAACAGGCAGATTTCCCTGGATATATTCCCCATGCTTTAACTGAGCTACTGGGACTAAGGATGCCAAGTAAAAAGTATTTTGATATAAGTTTGTATTGAGAACAGAAACACTCCTGTGTTTTGTGCAAAACTTGGTAGCTTGCATCCATAATACAGTTAACTGTCAAAGATATTAACATCAAACCTTAATAAGTGTTTCAAGACTGTTCTAGCAGTATTTGAGGTAAAATTCCTAAGATATCTGAATCAGATAACAAAGATAATTGATATCGTGCATGTGAAATAGACATGTAAATACATGATCAGAAATATACTAGACCTTGAAACTTCAACTTGACAAAAATCAGACTCCCTAAAATTGTTCTTTCTTCTAGTACATGATGGTGCTGGTTTATACATTAACTTGACCAAAAGGACAGAAAAACAATTGACAAAATTATATTACCCTTTTAAAAAGATCAGAAAAGCTTAGAGACCTAAATTTATTATAAATGGCAACTGAAGTGATTAAGGTGAAAAGAGCTGTGCACTGGAGAATTCTACTCTTCTTTGGAGCACTTTGTCAGCCAAATAAGTAAGAGCTCTTCATTATTATTTTTTCTATTCTCTTCATGTCACTATGGTAATTGCAGTGCAGTGGTTGCTATAGCAAAAATGATTAATCCTTCAGTTGCTGCTGCCTGTTATGTTATCAGAGGCTTTCATGAGATACTCATATCGTCTTTAGTATGAATCATAGATGTCAGATATGATTCTTTTATAATTTGTTGTTAAAAAGTGGTTTCGGGTGCACCTCTGAAAATCAAGCCTTTTCTATTTAAATATCTCAGCATGGATTTTGGAGCTCATTCTTAGACCACAATGTTTGGAAACGTTTAGGAGTAGGGCATATTTTTCTTATATCTTGCATACTGTATAAATAAAGCAAAATTATGAGAAATGTACACAATTGATCAATATACAAAAGATTGTTACCAGTGATTGATACTTGAAGTCCAAGAATATATTCAATTAAGTTGCAATATTCAAATATAAATGTGATTCTTCGAGTGCTTGCTAATCTCTCTTCCATGTTTGTGTGCGCGCAGCAAGTGCACTTGTACTGGAGATTTTTCCCTCGGTAGGATCTATAGGGCTGGCTCTAGAGCCCTCTATAGTGGTACTTGTATGTGCTAGTATAGGGGACATCACTGCCCTTCCACCTCCCACTTGTCACGGGGCTGATATGTCCTGTCTTGGACATTGGCTCACATACGTGGAGAAGGCAGGAAACAAGCTGTCTGTTTATGCCTTCTCTGTTTGGTTTGCTTCTGGTACGGCAGCAGGGTAGTCCCAGTTGCTGGGACCACTCTTTTGTTCGAGTAGTGTGGACTAACAGCCAGAGTCAATGAAGTAGCCTCCTTCTCAGGACAACGGGGGTCTAATGGCCAAAATCAATGAAGAATCCCCCTTTGTTGGGGAAGCAAAGCAGCCTCCTTCTCAGGGCAGCATGACATAATGGCCAGAGTCAGTGAAATAGCCCCCTTTGTCAGGGTGTGTGGCCCAATGGCCAGAGTTAATAAAGCAGCTTCCTTCTCGGGGCAGCACAGCCTCAAGGTCTGTTAAGGTACCGGGGTGCTGCCTACAGGGTGCAGTCCACAGGGTAAGGGGCTCAGGCCCATTCTGCTCCACTGAGCCCCAGCCTGGGGTGGTGTTGATGTCGGGGTTGGTAGCCACCAAATGAGTGGGGCTCCACCCGAAGCACACTGATGATGACTCTTTTACACTGCATTGGGCCCCAGGGGTATTTCCTACCCTGTCATCATCAGTGGTGCTCCATAATCCTCTAGGGTCCTGCGTTCAGGCGTCCCCTGATGACTTGGTCCCTCTTTTGGGCTTGTCAGGCAGCCTGGGATTCAGCAGAGTTTTGCTCAGGCCTTGATGTTGGCTGCGGTCTCCTAGAGGGTGCTAGTGATGTGCTTCCTCCCTTCTCAGCAGTCCGCCCCAACTGAGCTGAGGTGCTGCCTATTTATAGCTCTCTTCCTAGTTGAGCATGCCCAGGAAAGGCTTGGGGTGTGGCTTCTTCAGCATGCAAAGAATCCTTAACCTTTGTTAGACTACTGCCTTTGACAGTGCTAAAACATCTTTGCCTTAGTAATCATGCTACCAATGTTTTCCTGCAGCTATAGTGTATATAGTTTGGTTAGATAAGTTAATTAGTTTGTGTAATTTAGGGATAGTTTTAGTTTAGTCCTGTGGGGACATAACCAAGGGATGGGGCATGTCCTGGTCTCCAGGCCTCATGCCATGTGCTTCATGTAAGAAGCCCATTCATGTGAATGATCCTCACTAGAACTACTTAAACTGTCTGGGTGAGACCAACATTCGGCGTAAGTGCAGGTCTGTATAATCTTCAGACAATGCACTAAGAAGGACTGGAATACCAGATAAAGAGCCCTCCTGATGGAGTCAAAGAAATGGCATAAAAAGTTATAATCCGGAAAAGGGTGCTCCTCATTCCCTATGAAGGATAAAAAGGAGTCAGGGATGAGCCAAGATGCACACCAGGCTGCTCGTCTTCCCTGGAACTTGGATTGGCTTTGGCCTCAGCTCACAGTCCTACCCAAGACTTGCCTCCAACTCCATCCACATCCGAGCCTTTTCAAGTGGCCTAGAACTTACTTTCTCTCCCCATGTCACCCACTCCTTAGCCCTGGGATCTTGTACCAGTAAAGCCAGCTAAGAGCCTGTCCAAGAGCAAGCACATGATGATGGGGCCCCCACAGAGATCGCCAATGCTCTCTGGCCCCTTGTCAGTCACCAGCACCCCGAATCCTGGTACCCGACTCCAGAGATCTGCCACTGACAACTAGATGCTCAGTATCAATTACTGGATCCTCAGGATCAGTCCCCGGAGCCACCTTGCCAATTGCCAGAGTGTCAGCACCAATTCCCAGAATCATGTAATCATTTTCCAGAGCCCTGGTACTGATCATTAGATTACCATCACTGATCTCTGGGCCATCAGCGCTGATTGGCAGGGTCCTGGTACCTTGCCTTGGAACATACTGATACAATGGAGACAAGGTCAGCACTACCATGGTTACCAGGAGAGGACATTTCAGACTCAGAAGGGTAGGACCTTTGCCTTACCTAACGGTCAAGTGACCCTCCACCACAGTTCTACAGGATGATTTCAGAGCACACCAGAAACTGGTTGAGAGAGTAGCTGCAAACTTAGGCCTTGTATATTTTGGGGAAATTATCCTGAAAATCCTTAATGTGGTCAGCTGGGATGAAAAGATATAAAAGATTGGCTTCATCCAACACCTCTGCACCGTCTTTTTTTTTTTTTTTTTTTTTTTTTTTTTTTAAAGTAACTTAGTGATACAAAGACAGATGCACTTCAGTTCAAATGCCACTGCAGTTTGCAGGGGTACTTCAATTGATGACTACTCATGTTTCATAATCACTGAAGCAGTGTGGAAGTGTGTTTCTGAGGATAAGCGTATTCTTTGGTTTTTCTGTAGGCAACAATATAGTCTTAACAGAGCTAACTTACCTTAACTGTACACTTCCATGCTTCTTTTTAATTGTAGCCTTACTTTTTTGAATTTCTGCTATTTTTTGATAAAGCACACTTATGAAGAATTTTCCCTTAAATCAATTGATATTTACAACCATAACAATAATTTAACTAGCAAGTTGAAGGGTTTTTGCCTGGGAATTGCTTTTAATATTCTAAAACACTTAAGGAAATGTTCATTATGACAGGAAAACTGTTGCATGACATTCTGCACCCTGAAGGTTCATGCTGCTCTACATACTGTACCACGTCCCACCTCTCCATGTGGCTTCATCCTTTTTCTTTCTCTACCTTTGGGAGGAAATCATATCAAGTGAATTTGGGGAGAAAGGGACTCTAAATTACTTCCTGGAATTCCCAATTCACCCCTCCATTAGGTTGTTGCTTTCCTCCAGAGTGTCCACCTCACAATCTCTTCTTCCTCTTTCTCTTCTGCATGCCATTTCTTCCTTCATTCTGTTAAAACCATCCTACCTCCTGCAAGATCCACAGAAACCTTGTGCCTTTGAAATACCAGCCACTCTACTCTAGTCCTATAGCACCAACAGGAGATGTATTACTATGGACAAACTCCTCAGCCACTTTCACTACAAGCAAACACTCCACCCCTAGGGAGCAGCTCAGTACAAAGCAGGGATATCAAGAAGAAAAAGATGTCATGTAAATCAGCTTGCCCCCACCTCTCTATCGACATGTCCTGATCCCCTTGGAGTTGGTACTTTGAAAGAAGGAAAAGGGTTTCAGCTTTTGCCATGGATGCTGTGTTTCCCTCAATCCTCCCTTTCACACTGTTCAGCAAGAGTTCCCTTATGTTTTTGTCCACTCCATCAGCATGGGCAGAGGGGAAAATGGGGGCCCTAATTTGTTTTTTCCCCAGACTCATGTAAACAAGCTTCTTGCATGTCAACAGAAAGAATATCATTCTGGCCCACCTTGTTCTGTGTTTTGGTTCCAGATGACTGGCTGTTCCTGTTTTCTGTTTTCCTGGCATTTGTCAGTTTGGTGTAAGTTACTGGCACAGTGAAAATAGAATCTCTTTATTAAAAAAAAAATAATAAATTACCTATTTTTTTCCACAGTGCTTGGTGGGATGGCACAGGTGAGAATTCTTTTGCTTTCTTGCAAGCAGTAAACTCATGGTTATGAAGTGCCTGACCCTTGTCTCTTTTTCCTTGTTAAACAATCTGGTCTCATCAGCATTGAAAATATCATTGACAATATTACTTGGTTAACAATAATAAACATTCCATAACCAAAATTCAGTAGCACAGCAGTCAGCCTTTTGCTTTTCCTTATGTTTTTATTACTAGCAAAGACAATAGTGGCACATTTTGTCACAGTGGTCAACTATTTGTAGAACATTGAATGATTTCATACTGTGCAGCTAGGCCGTGTGCCATCTGTTTCAACAGTGGTCTAGCTATCTGAACTGTCTCAGCATAAACTTCAGCAAAAATGCATGTTTCTTTATTCAAACTTCTCCTTCCTGTTTGAGTTCCAGTTACCTCTCTGTTGCTTTAACATCATCTCAGTATTTGAGCTTGGCTGTTAGAGCCTGTCCTTGCTGCCTAGGGAAGTCTTGTTTTTAACTCTCAGTTGAGCAGTGATTAAACGCTGTTCTTGCTCTCAAGGTGCTAGTACAGTTTCTTTAGAAAGGTATGGAAAGGGACTTGAGAGAAGCAGAATTGATTTGCTATTAAAGACAAGAAAGTCATGGAGTTCTATAATGGTTGGGTATCCTTGACTCTGCCATAAAAGCTCTCTGCATATGTTTGAGATTTTGTGATTCGCATCTCATATTCTTCTTTTAGAAGGATTTAAGATAAATCAACAGCCACTAAGTTAACCTTTATTTTGTCTGACTATAAAGCTCAGTACTCTGGATTGTCTCCTTGAGTGCTCATGGACAATTACTTCAGGTGTTTCAGTGCTGTCACACCAGCTTCATTTTATTACTGTTCTTAGAATTTTAAATGACAGGGTCAAGTTGAAGGAAGATTAAACTAATGTACAAAGTGAAATGGATTAGAAAAACAGGAACAAACCATATTCATAGTAAAATAAATATGAACTAATATATAATATTAAAAATGCATTAAAACAACTTCAGTTACATGGACATAACTTATTCTTACCTATGACTTTCAGACCCAATTGTCTTAGTCTTTCTTTTACCCAGAACATCCAGCTTTCCTTTGTTAGTTCGGGGAAATTTTCTTCTCTCATCTCTCTGTAAAGAACTTAGAGAAGGATGTGTTATAGTCCTTCATTATTTGTGATATGTGAACTAGGCAGCACACAACAGATGCTTTTTAGAATCTATATCCACAGTGGCAAGAACAGAAGATGCTCAGGGCAAGACTATTTTGCAGTATCAAAGATTTCAACTGCAATTATGTTGCACTCTGCTTAGTGCCTATCTACTGTATATACTGGCTTCCCAGAAGTATATCTGATCCACATTTATTTAAAAAAAAATCTGAATTGTTTATAATAAACTATCAAAACAGATAATGGAATAAATATATTTATTGTTTTGATACTGCAGTTCTTTTTTGAAGAGTTTTTAAATACTAGATTTTGTCTTTTATTAAAGTATTTGATCGAATAGACCAATGTTTTAATATAAGCTTATTTAATTCTTACTGCCAGTTATATTTACTTTTATTAAAGGTATGATAGTTACTGTATTTTTAACTTTAATATGTATTTTCACGTGAGTTTTTTGACTCTGATCAAAAGATTGTTTCTGTAAGAGTCAAAAGAACAGTCATACATTTCAAAACATTCATTACCGATTAAAACAATAAATATAGTAACCAGAAATAAAATAGGAAATAGTGGAGGTAGAGAAACAAAGTGCTTTTTGTTTTACTCTTTTGGTAACTTGCTAAATTATATTTAACTAATTATGGATTCCTCTTGAGCTGTCCTAGGACTGCTTAGGAAATGACCCTGTGTCATTTATCCCCCCCAATTACAGTAATCACTCACTATTGTCCCTGTTGTAGCTTTAATGGTTTCAAATACCTTTTCACTGTTGATGCTTCTTTTGATTGCTCTTAATCAGTATTTAGCTCCCTTTTAAATTTCAAAATAGGTGGCCTAACTTAACTCCTTTCATCTGAAAGGAAAGGAAGCAGCAGATCAGTCAGTAAATATAAATAGGAAGAAAACAAAGAAAGAAGTGGGACTGCTTAGCACTGAGGATGGAGTGGAGGTTAAGGATAATCTAGGCATGGCCCCATATCTAAACAAATATTTTGCCTCAGTTTTTAATGAGGCTAATGGAGAGCATATAGATAATGGCAGGGTGTCTAATGGAATGAAGAGATGGAGCTAGCAATTACTACATCTGGGATAGAAGGCAAACTCAAACAGCCTAATGGACTTAATTAGGAGGCCCTGGTAATCTCCATCCAAGAATATTAAAGAAACTGGCAAATGAAATTTTAAGTCCATCAGCAAGGATTTTTAATGAATCTGTAAACTATGGGGTTGAACCATATCACTGGAAAATTGCTAACATAGTTCTTATTCTTAAGAAGAGGGGAAGAAGGGAAGCGATCTGGTAATTACAAAGGGGTAGCCGTGTTAGTCTATTGTAGAAAGACAACAGAGTCTTGTGGCACTTTTAAAGACTAACAGATTTATTAATCGCATGAGCTTTCGTGGGAGAAAATCCCACTTCGTCAGACGCTTTGAAGATAGGAAAGTTACAGAGTGGGAGGAAATTAAATGCAGAGGAGTGTATGACATAGCATCAGGTCAGGCTGTAACAGCAAATCAAAATAGGTGTTAGGATTCAAAACACTGGGGAACAGCACATAGAGGAGGGGGAGGTCAATTCACTTGGTGTAATGCGAGAAAAATTACAAGAAATTGGACAGACAGGACAGTCTCTGCGCCAAGGAATCAATGGACACAAATCGGACATCAGAAATTGCAACACTGCAAAACCTGTAGGGGAACACTTTAATCTCCCTGCTCACTCCCTCAACAACTTGTTAATAGCTGTGTTGAAACAGATGAATAACAAATCACAGCTTCAAAGAGAGTCTGCAGAACTCGAACTTATATGCAAATTTGACTCAGTTGTTTTGGGGTTAAACAGGGACTATGGATTTTTCTCGCATTACATTAATTGTAATTGGTAACTACAGGTCTGTTAGTTAAACCAAGCTGATATTAAACATATTAAAATCATGCGTAAGATAAGACAAGCAGCAAGCAACCACCAAAAACAAGGTTTTTAAAAGTAGATACATGAAAGATTCTCCTCTCTGATGTGCAGATATAGCTACCTTTGAAGTTTATGGGTAGTTTTTTGCATCTCTTAATTGGTTTAATGGGCTCCAGGCTGTACAGTCAGCTCCAGAAAACAGTGGTATATTGGGGAACTGTGATTTCTGTACAACATACATGGCTGGAGTTTTGGCAGCCAGGAGGCACAAGTGGGTCCTGGATTCCACATGGCTATCCGATCAAGTTTACAATGTTACCTCCTGTAGATCCACTGCTCTGGTCCCACTTCAGGGATCACTCTCGCAACAGTATCTGTGCTTTAGAGGTGGATTCACCTCTGCAGAGAGATGCAACATAGCTGGTTCCTGCACTCTTTCATGGATAGGGTTCTATTCCAACTATTTCCTGATACCTCCTCAGTCACATGGTAGCATACACGTATGTCATGGCCTTCATTCCCCTGTGCTTCCACTGCCTACTGCTATGATTGCAGGGAGTTTACTCCCCAATGCGCCATCTCATAGACACTGTCCTCACCATTGCATAGAAATCCTCTCCTCCCTTTGATAGTGCTCCAACTTTGCTCCAGAATGCCCTTTTTTCTGTCCCCTCCAGGCATGATGATCATAATGGACACATTGCTCAATAGGTCGGGCACTCACATGAGAACATATGACACAGGGAACTTGGACTGCTTGGGAAGCCAGGATGCATATCAACATCTTGGAACTTCTGGCAATAAACACGGCATACCACACATTTTTACTCTCCACCCACTCTTGTCATATCTCTGGTTTACTCCATAAACATTACTGGGATTTACTCCATAAACAAAAGGCACAAGGTCCTCAGTGCAGGCTTTTACAGTAAAGTACAGGCCATTATGTATTTGCAGTTTATTTTATTTTCTGGTAGAGGAACACTTCATTTTGCAAATATTGAGCTGATTTCTTTTTTCTCTTCTTTGGCAGATGGGGATGGGAAAACCGAGCATTTACTGCCGGCCTGTGCTGATGAAACTTGTCAAAAAAGTGCCATCTACTTATCTAAACCAGGACTGAATCAGGTATCTTGAACTTCCATTTGCAGAGACAAAGTTGAACATCATGTTTAATGTAGAGAATAACACAACCCAGAAGAAATCCAAAACAAACATCCTCTCACATATTCATATAATCAGTGGAAGATACATTCTTCTTCAACTGCTTGAACATCTTAATTCCAGTGTGTGTATGTGCATGTGTGCATGTACCAAGAACAATTGCCAGAAATTTTTCCCTCAGTGGTATCCGTCAAGTCATCTCTGGCACTCTTTGGTTCTATGCACTCATAGGACCAGTGCTCTCATAGTACCAGAATGAAGGGCCTGGCCAATCCTGCACCACCTCAGTTCCTTCTTATCATCACTATATCAATTTTACCATGGAGTCGCAGACAATCCACTTAGACTCTCCACGAAAGCTCATGCACTAAATAAATCTGTTAGTCTTTAAAAGTGCCACAGGACTCTTTGTTTTTCTGCAATAGGCTAACATGGCTACCCCTCTGAAAATTACAAGTAAGCATCGCTCACCATCTAATCAAACCTCAACAAGCCAGGAGGCCCCCTCCAGGCAACAATTTTGAAAGTCAGGTTGAGAGCATGAGACTCCTTCCCTCCCCCCCCCCCTGCCAACATACATGCACAGAAATTACCAACAACGCCACGTTTGAGAACTGCCTGTTGTTATTCTTGCATCTCTGGAAAGAAATCACAACAGACAGATAGGTTTTATAAATAATAGACAAAGAATATTCTATCTCCTTGTCTTCTGTAAGTACAAGTAAGCAATCTTATCTTATCAGTTGTCATCCATGCTGTCAATCAAAAAGGCAGGCAGCATCATGCCAGAACAACACTACATGATAAAGACTCGAAGTGGTTGGACCTCTTTGGATGCAAAGTTTATTCTTCAACTTCATTGCAATTCTGCATAGCCAATTACGAAGTTTATTCTTCTGCATAGCCAATTACGAAGTTTATTCAACTTCATTGCAATTCTGCATAGCCAATTACGAAGCGCTCTTATCAAAATACAAGCACATGATCTTTTCCAAATCCTTATCTCGATGATTGTCTGATAATAGAGTCAACATTAACAAAGGCACAAGAAGCCACACAGTCAGCAATGACTCTCTTTTCCAACCTAGGTGTACAAATAAACAATGAGAAATCAACCATTACACCAGTCCAAAAATTAGAATTTTTTCAGAGCTTGCCTCAATATGATATAGACAAGAGTTACTCTACCCAACCAGAGATTTATTAACATAATCAATCTCATAACATCTGTCTCCAACAGCCCTCAGACATCAGCCAGGACTTGTCTAAAATTATTAGGACATATGTCCTCAAAGGCCTTTGTGGTGAAGCATGCCAGACTACACATGAGATCCCTGCAGGCATGGCTTCGAATACTGTACAGCCCACAAAAACATATCATTAACAAGACCCTAACGTTACCACTCAATATAAAACAATCTCAAACTAGGGCTTTCTCTCTCTCACGTTGCTGTGTAGGCAGGACCCTGATAGTTCCAGAAGCCCTAGGGTTCCTGGCTTTTGCTAGGATTCTCAAAATATAGACTCCTGGCTCTAAGGTACTTGGAAGATGGGAGTCTAGAACCCTGGGAGACTCTCAAGACTTCCTGAGCTACTGCTATAGAGGTGGGAGCCTGGAGGTCCTGAGATAAATTTCCAGAACTAGGGACCTCAGTGCTTCCAGTCTCCTGGATTAGCTGAGCTGGCTACTTGGTTTGCTTGCCTCCAGCTAAGCTAATGGCAGTGGTGAAACTGACAAAAATGTCAATTTCATTCAGCAGTTCCTAACTCAGGGAGCTTACTTTGTTCCAGAAACACTATTTCCAAAATGAATTTTTGAGGGGATTCAGTTGACTAGAAATTTAGAAATACATAGTTTTCCAAATCAGAACAAACAGCTAAACAACAAACATTTCTCACAAACCAGAAATCATGTGTTTCAGCAGTCATGAAAACAAGGATAACAAAAAAAAACAAAACAACCTAGGAATTTTCATTATCTTCAAATCTTTTTCTGTTCAGTTTTGTCACCTACCATAGACATTTTACCATCAATAGTTGCTCATAAAGAGGAAAGTAGGGCATACTTTATAAGTAAATCCATTTTCTTTCTTGGAATAAACCTTTCTCCTCTTTACTCCTTTAAAAAATATGCACTTACAGAATTTGAGAGCTAAATTTTATACACTGCCTAGAATAATTTAAACTAATGCATGTGAAATGTAAATAAAGGACTGAAATGTTTGAATTTATAATTGATTTAGGACAGTATAGTGCCAATGATGCCATATGGTGAAAATTTACCAAGGAAATGAAGAAATAAATATCTTTCTTTATCTGCCTCATTAGATTTTGTGTTTTGTTTTGTTTTTGCGCATGCTCCTTCATTTTTTTTTTTTTGAGACCTTCGTATTTTTTTCTGGTTTTGTAAACAGAAACCATAGAATCAGAAGATTTTAAGTAGCACTATAACATCCTCATTATGTCTATCAATCTGCATGTCAGTCTTGCAATAATGAAATAGCTCACCAAAAATCCTTATACCATTTTCTGCTACAATAGCAAATAACAAAGCTAATAATAATCTGCTGTGTCATCATTTTCAGATGAAAACTGTAGGCTTGTTTACTGACTTACAAAAAAGAGTACTTCAGTTTTTGTGTTCTGTTAAATAGAATATATGCATACAGTGGAAGCAGAGCTTACAGTTATGAGCCTACTCTTTATGAAGTAATATTTCTGTGGGGGTGAAAATTGGGAAATAATTCATATTTCCTGCTAACATTTTCTTTTCAGTGATGTTACAATAAGTATAAATTGCTTAGTTTCTCTAAAATCACATTATCAGATATGAGAAAATGTGTATGATAGGTCTTTCACAGCTATAGAAACTTTGGCTTTACCATACAGATTATTTGAGTGAATGATGTTGTGTGAAGTAAAAAAAAATGTGGTGTTGGTTATTCTTTTTATTCAGACAGTGGTTTCTTTAGATACTATTTTGCAGCCATAATACCTGGACATTTTCTCTCTGACAAATTAATGTTGGGAACTCTGTTATTCCTTTGCTGTATACCTGTAATTCCCTTAAGATTGACACAGTCTATTTCTCACTTTCAAATTCATTGTCCTAGGCTTTTCTAAACTCTAGCAGCTTACAATAACCAAGGAAACCTTTATCAGAGCAAATGGATATACAGAGGCTAAACAATTTTTGAAAAACAGAAGGGGGAGGAATCTACTTATTGATTTTCATTTTATTTTTTCAGCCTTTTATTTAGGTAGTTATATTGTATATCCCTGTGATGATGTAAATTTGGTAAATAACATGCAAACATTTTCCATTTGGAAACAACAAAATAATATTTCAAATTGAGTCTAATTCTCGAGCCTTTTTGTGCTGTACTGGTAGCAAGACAAAAATGTCTATCACCTTGATGCTTTCTCCCAATCTTAGGACTTGTGTGACTCTGGTGTGAATCTGAACAACTTCAAGACTGCTGTAGTTTGTTTCTATCTAGCTAAAGCCCAAGGGATCATTCCAGCATCTAGGAATAACTGTCATGCAGCAGGACTCCTCTTGCACTTACTTCTCACAGCCACACCTCCAGCACAACCTCTGCAGAATGGGGGCTGCAAGAGTGAAGTGATGTTGAGCCACTGTGCTGGCTCTACAGTACCTGGGATTCCCCAACATGAGGAAAATTTTCAACTGATAAAACCTGAGTTTCTGGGATGTTGTAAAATGGCAAAGTGGGGGGTTCAGTTTCTGGCCATATATTTTGAGAGAGAGAATCTAATTTACGGCCTACAGCCATTCTGCTCTTTTGTGCACTTATTTCATCACGACTCATCAAATCAGGAAAGTCGGGTTAATACTTGGATGAGAGATCTTTAAGAAACCCTACATGCTGCAAGTAGTAGTGCTAAAGCTCCATCAGGGTCGTATTTTTCTGGAGGCACAGTCTTTCAGATGAGGAGTTAAAATGACTTATAAGCATTATAAAAACCTCATGGAACTTTTCATTAGAGTGTTATTGTTAACCCTGGTGACTTGAATTCGTATGAGATTTTTGAACTATGGTTGTTACAACAGTAATAGAAATAATAATCCTCACTTCCTGTCTTAAATTTTAGTATATTGTGTTGCTCTGTGCTTTTAGGTCCTGAACCTATAAGATGCTGACTGTCCTCAATTCCCTTTGACTTCAGTAGAAAATGTGAGGGGTTTTAATACCTCACAGAAGGGGACTGAGTACCTCATTAGGCCAAACAGCTACTTTGTTCCACTCCAGCGGTAGATGAAGTAATCCTAGTGTATTAATTACCTCCCTCGCAGGAATGTTCAAAGGGCTTTGAATTCTTTGGGTAAAGAGCTATGGTACAACAAAACAGTGGTAGCTGTGAAATGATGATCTGTCTGATAGCATAAGATACTTTTACCAAATAAAACATACATCTCTAACGCCAGTCTTTTTTTTCCCCCCCAGTGGATACCAGTGTTGCAGGACTTTAGAAATAAGGACACCCTCTGGGGTTTTGTACCATACAAAAACAATCAGTCCTCAAATGAACATTCATTTCCAATCACTCTTCACATTGGAGATTACAATATGGATGGCTACCCAGATGCTCTTGCCATACTAAGGAATACTTCTGGAAGGTACAGTATGTATGAAGCTAAAAGTAAAAATATTATAGAAACATAAATCCATACATGAGTTAATGCAATTCTAAGAATTACAGCACTGTTTAAAACAGTATGTATGAAATCGTTTTGGTATTAGATTGCCTCATTCTTCTTTACAAAGTGAATATTAATTTTATATTTACTATTATATTTATATATTTATATTTACATTTTCCTTTTAAAAATGTGTATATTTTGCATTACAATTATTAAATGCATAATTGCAAAGACCCAGAATGTGACTCAATATGCACAAGTCTCAGGGAAGTATAGCCAAATTCTGTAGTTACTTTGGAATTTAGGATAGCCAGTAAGGATTCTTATCAAGTTGGTTTAAAGGATGTGGGTTTTGGTCCGAATCTGACCACAGATAAACCAGGATTAAACCAAGTTACCATAGAGTCCCCCAGGAAACGAACAGAGTTACATGGATTCCTTAAGGTATTTTATAAAAATTCTTTATTGCTAACAGCATAAAGCATAGAATTGATAAGAATATAAGTTGATAAATATACAATGAAATAATCAGTGTATACATATACGCATTCAGGATATCTTATACAGTTTATAATAGGCTATAATAAGCTATGTTTTCTATGAAGCTTATAGTTGTTATACTTACACACCAAAAAAGAAGTATGTTGATGCCTCAATTGGAGAGTCTAACAACCCTAATATACTTAAGTAAGATAAAACAATAAAGACTAGCTAAGAAAAAGCAGATGGGTCTGTGGAGATCTTTCTCAAGAAAGCTGAGTTAAGAGCTGAGGACTGGAAGCTTCACTGCTCTTCACATTCTTTTTTCTAACATACAACAGGCTCTATACCTTTATACCCCTCTAAAAATAAATTAGGTTATCTCATTCTTGCTTACCCAAATATGGGTCCTGACCCCAGAAATTATTAGGGTGCTTCCGTGTCATTGGTTAAGGGGTTCGTGCATATAATTAACGTATTTTCCCTTTAGATTACTCCTCATCACCTTTCCCCTTTCCTTGTTTATGAATTTTGTGGGTTTTGAGGTGTTCTACAAACTGTAAAAGGTCTTACCTAGAGTTGTTGTTGAGTTGTTATTCATCTGTTGACCTATAGATCATGATCCAAAATAGCTTATCTGGGGTTTTCATCAAAGATTGTGGAACAAAGACCCACTCTGTCTGATATTTTTAACCTCACAACAACTCCTACTATATCCTACTGCAAAGCTATTGCATGCACACTTAACTTGTAATTTCTTAGAACAAAGCCTGTAGGTCCCTTGCATTTCAGCTACTAATACAAAAGTTATGCTAACTTATCTACTTATGCTAAATATACTACTATAAAACCAGGATTTCTTGAATTTATAAAGAAAGATATACATGTATGAAATGAGATATAAAGTAATGTATGCGTGCAGGCTAAGTATAAGTATAGTCAAAGGCTACAAATGTTAAGAGGGGTAAAATGGCTTCTCGCTCTGACATTGTAGATTACTAGGAGATCTTGTATCTTTGGAGAAGCAGTTGATTCAGAGGCATGTTATATTGCCAATAGTTATGTATGTTCCGAGCTTAGTTAAATAATGTTAATAGAGACTTATTCAGGTAAATGCAGCATCATTTTTTGTTTAACAATAGGGAAAATAATTTGAGTGTAGGCAGAGCTAGGAATTGGGAAACTCAGGAAGTATGAATTTATTTATTTATTTGTAAATACCTCAAGATTTTCTTTAACTTGTACCTGTTCACTCTGGATGATTACTCAGATTGGAGTCTGCATCACCTGTTTGTTCCATAGTTCTCAGTGAGCACCTGAACGGTGATTTAACTGTGGAAAACTCAGTGATTTAACTGTGGACTTGTGGAAAACTCAGTTCATTTTTCACTCTCCAGAGTTCAGCAGTCTTGTTTCTTTCTGCTGTTTTTTTTCTGTTGGTGCTGAGATTTGATGCCTTTGCCCTTGATCTGTATATTGAATCACACCCCAGTAAATTCCCCTTCTTTCACTTTTCCTTTCTCTCAAAGACATTTTTGCTTTTCCTAATTCTCACTGTATCTTCACTATCTTTCCCGTCTTCCTTTCTTTTCCATATTTTCTTTTACTTCCTTCTCTGTTCCTCAGTCACCCTTTGTCATTTTTCTTCTCTTTCTCCTTTCAATCTGTGCTCCATATTTGTTCTGTAATCCTAGAAGTGATGTCTCTCCTTCCCACTGCCCGCCCCCCCCAGCCCATTTTTCCATTTACTCTTTTGTAACAGAGTGCCAAGGGCACCATGATAGAAAAGTCACTGGTTTTTTATGTCAGCACATAACTCGTAGCCCCCATTAAGGGGAAGTAAAGGAGAGTGTCCTACACAGATTTCCTTGCACTTTACCCAGCCCTACTTATGTTGACTGTGGGAAATCTAACACTAACAGAATAACTTCCCATATTCTTAAGACTCCATTACTTGTATTTGCAAGGTGCTCATATTTATTGGTTCATTTGGATATTTCATCCATACTCTGGTCAAGAGGAAACTGTAGCACTCACTATTCAATACTGTTAAATTTCAGGGCAGATCAATTAATGCTCTCTGAAGGCCTTTGAGCCTACTTCACTGGTTGCTTTCTCTGACAGCCAGGAGTTACCTTTCGTGTCTTCATCTGCTTGGAATTCCGGGTGGTGAACTGGCCTTTGGGCTGGAAAATATTCCTTTCGCTTTTCTTTAGATCTCTGTTTTGAATCGTCTCTCTTTCTACTTGGACACTGCTAATAGCAAATTGACAAAGCTCCTTTCTGTTAAGGCAGTCAGTGTGTGCCTCCCCCTTAGGCAACTCCTTCACCCTCAAGCAGTTGTTGACCCATTCAGTTTTAATGCATAAAAATTGTAAATACGTTTTATGGGGGTTGTCACATACTTCTGTGCTCAAGTTTCAAAGGGGTAGCCGTGTTAGTTTATTGTAGAAAAACAACAGAGTCCTGTGGCACTTTTAAAGACTAATAGATTTATGTATCACATGAGCTTTCGTGGGAGAAAATCCCACTTTGTCAGATGCTTTGAAGATGGGGAAACTTACAGAATGGGAGGAAATTAAATGCAGGGGAATGTATGACATAGGATCAGGTCAGGCTGTAACAGCAAATCAAAATAGGTGTTAGGATTCAAACACTGGGGAACAGCACATAGAGGAAGGAGAGGTCAAATCACCTGTTGTAATGAGAGAAAAATCCATAGTCCCTGTTTAACCCCAAGGTGTCAGATTTGTGTGCATTTATTCTTTGGCGCAGAGACTGCCCTGTTTGTCGAATATATAAGGCAAGGGGGCATTTCCGGCATATGATGGCATAAATCACATTGGTAGATGAGCAGTTGAATGAGCCCTTGATGGAGTAGGTGGCTTGATTTGGTCCTGTGTTGGTGTCTTCAGTGTAGATATGAGGGCAACATTGGCAGCGTGGTCTGTTGCAGGGATATGATCCTGCTTTAATGTTTCTGTTGTTTGATTTGTAGTTGCTGGTGAGTATCAGTTTAAGGTTGGGGCAGCTGTATGTAAGCAAGGAGAGGTCTGTCTCCCAAGGCTTGAGAGAGAGAGGAATCATCTTGCAGAATAGCCTGTAGATCTTTGATGATGTGTTGAAGAGGTCTGACTTGGGGGTTGTAGGTGGCGACCAATGGCGTTGTGTTGTTTTTTTTCTTGGGCTTCTCCTGTAGTAGTTGACTTCTGGGTACCCATCTGGCTCTGTCGATCTGTTTCTTCACTTCTGCGGGTGGGTACTGTAGTTTTAAAAATGCTTGATAGAGATCCTGAAGATGTCTGTCTCTGTCTAAAGGATCAGAGCAAATGCAGTTATATCTTAGGGCTTGACTGTAGACAATGGATCATGTGGTGGGTCTTGGATGAAAGCTTGAGGGATGTAGGTAACTATAGCAATCAGTAGGTTTTCGGTATAAGGTGGTCTTTATGTGCCCATCACTACACTAATAAACCAATAGGGGAAGACTTCAATCCCTCTGCTCACTCCATTGATGACTTGCTAATAGTTGTGTTGAAACAGATGGGACATTGAAGTGTGTCTGTAATATCACACACACTCTGTTGCATAGTTATGTGTTGACATAGTACCAACAAAAAAAAGCATTTCAAAGTCCCTGTAATACTTTGAAAAATCCTTACAATCCATATTTTAAAAGCTCCATAAATGCAGATTACTGAGATAGTTATGAAATCTAATCCATATTAAAAGGAATTTTTAAAATGCATGTAATTGAAGGTCTAGCATATAAAACTATATTTAGTATCTTATCAGCCTGCTCCAACAACCAGTAAGATACTAGTATTTGCAGGCAGGGTTGATTTTTAAAATCCACGCGTTTTATTGTCTACCAGATTTGAAGGTTGGGCTCACTAGTATTAATTTCAAAGGATACTCAATGATAATTATCGGTGGCAGCAGGGGAGCCTGACTCTTCCGTTGTAATTGTTTTATGTAAGGCTATATGAATAACTCATTTTTCAGTTTGCTCCCCTTACAAAAAGGGGGGCGGGGGAGACAGATTCATTTCTGATCCAACGAACTGTTTCACTCAAAATTAAACATTTCATTTTTTTGAAATTTTTTTACCTTTAATTTAATAAAAAATAAAATGAAGTAAATTTCAAAATAAAAAGTAGTTAAATTTTAAAAAGCAAACATTTCATTTAAAAATGTCAAGAACACATTTTACTTTTTTATTTTTTGAAATGGTGTGTTTTTTTAATATGTTTAATGTTTTTGTTAGACCCAAATCTATATTGGGGGGGGGGAGAGTTTCAGTGGAAAAATTGCACTCAACTCTTTTAGTTGCTTATTACTTTGCCAGATTTAAAGCCATGCTAGGAAAAGTCCTGCCTCGGGTGCTTTTTTTTCCCCCTTCCTTCCCTAGCTACAATTGTTCAGCCATTTCTGGGAACATTAGCATAAACTAAATATTTACTCACTTAAAAAAAAAAAATCCTTCCAATGAACTCTAATTGATGCCAGTTAAGGAAGGTTAATATTACTTGTTACGCTGCCCAAAAGTATGCTAAGTGCATTGCAAGACAATCTGAAAGAAAATTTCCTTACTATGAGGAGCATAAGGTCTAATTTTTGATCTGATGCAGGGGAGGATAGGATTAAACAGTGGGGAGCAATAAAGTTAGAGGATCAGGCCCTTGCACCATGATTCAAATAGGTTAATATAATGAAAGAGCAGTAGCACTATGTGTATTTAAATTTTGAAGTACATTTTATAAGCATAGGGCAACTAAAATATTGTACAGACATAATTTGCATGCAATATGTTTATATAATAGAGTATAATGAGTTTTACTCATTTATGAGTTTTATAATGTCATAGTGTTGTGGCCAATGCAAATCAGTAGGTGAAGTTAATTAAAATATAGCAACATATTTTTTTTCCTGCCAGAAGGAAAGGTAATGCCTGTTTCCTTATCACAGATCCTCTGAGGCTCTGTTGGAAAGGCAGTATTGATGCCCAGTCTCCAATGGCAACAGACTTTCAGGAAAGACATTTTCTCCTGTAGTAAGCTTTCTACTGTCAGTGAAGATAAAAACGAATCTGAAATCTACGGAAAAATACATTTGTTTTTATTTATCATGGATGCTTTCCTATCTTCTTAGTAACCATATTTTTTGTACTGCAATATAATTAATCATAGAATATTCTTTGAAGGCTTCTGTGCATTCCCAGTTGTAGGATATGGCATCCGTAAGTAGAGTAACCCTAGAAAAGCTGTCTCCGTTGTGGTACACAGAAGATCTCATTTGAGGATGATACTCAAGGCTATATAAGGGAGCACATCCCCCAAATACCTCAGTTCCTTTGCTGGAGCCACACAATATAAACAGAACTCTCCTTTGCATTGTTAGGCTGGAACTTCCCTTAGCTTATTGATTTCTTGTAAATAGAGTAGCATCTGACAGTTTAGTGTGGCTAGCCATCCTCATTCCAGAGTACTAAAAGGTGAACTGTCAGGTGAATTGTCAGGCTGAAGGATGATGACTAGTGGAGTTCCTCAGGGATCGGTCTTGGAACCAGTTTTATTTAACATTTGTATTACTGACTTAGGCACAAAAAGTAGGAGTGTGCTAATAAAATTTGCAGATGACAGAAAAGTTGGAAGGTATTGTCAATACAGAGGAGCACCCAAGAGTATCTTACAAGAAGACCTGGTTAACTTTGAAAACTGAAGTAATAGAAATGGATGACATTTAATATAGCAAGGTCATGCATTTAGGAAATAACAGCAAGAATTGTTGCTATACCCTGGGGAATGTATCAGTTTTAAGTGACAGAAGAGGAGGAAAACCTGGATGTATTGATTGATCACAGGATGACTATAAGCCACCAGTGTGATGTGGCTGTTTAAAAAAAAAAAAAAAAACCCACTAATGCAGTCCTAGGATGCATCAAATGAGATATTTCCAATAGAGAAAGGGAAGTGTCAGTACCATTATACAAGACACTGCTGAAAATTCATTATGCAATTCTGTCCTCCCATATTTAAGACAGATGAATTCAAACTGGAACAGGTGTAAAAAAGAGCTATTAGGATGATATGAGGAATAGAAAACCTACTTTATAAGAAAGAGACAAAGACCCTGGCTTGTTTAACTTAAGCAAAAGAATCTAAGGGGAGATATGATTGCTTTCTGTAAATACATCAGAGTGATAAGTGCGAAGAGAGAGAGGAGTTATTGAAGTTAAGCACCAATGTGAACACAAGAACAAATGGATCTAAATTGACCATCATCAATAAGTTTGGGCTTGAAATTAGATGAAAGTTTCAAAGCATCAGAGGAAAATTTCTGGAACAGCCTTCCAAGGGAGGCAGTACGGGCAGAAAACCTAACTGGCTTCAAGATTGAGCTTGGTACATTTATGGAAGGGCTGTATGACTTGTGTGATGGTTTATGGAGGGGATGTGGAGACTGCGTACAATGCAATGTAGCGGATCTACAATTCCTAGTAGAAAACATCTGCAATGGCTGGTGATGGGACAATAGACAGGGAGGATTTTGAGTTAATACAAGAATTCTTTCCAGGTGTCTGGCTAGTATGTCTTGCCAACATGCTCAGGACATAACTGATCACACCATATTTGGGATCCAGCAGGAAATTTCCTCTAGGCCAAATTGGCAGAAACCTTGGGGGGGAGGGGTTACCTTCCTTTGTAGTATGGGGCATGGTTTAGTTGCAGGTTTAAACTAGTGTAAATAGTGGATTATCTGTTACTTGAAGTCTTTAAATCATGATTTGAGGACTTGAGTAACCTAGCCATAGATAATGGGTCTATTATGGGAGTGAGTGGGTGAGATGGTATGACCTGCTACATGTTGGCCGTCAGATTAGATGATCACAATAATCCCTTCGGATCTTAATCTTTGGCCTTGAGACCTGGATCATATTGTGCACTCAACCCAGACAGGGCTTGAAGAGATGGTATCCTGCCCAATAGCCATACCATAGATCAGTGGCTATGCGTGTTGTCTCTGACATTAGAGTGAGATCCACTCCTTAACCAAGTGTACAATTTTCTGCTTCTTCACTCCCCATGTTCGCAAGGAGAAAGAACTCAGGTCAATAGGCTGATACTCCAAGCCTGTCAGGGGTGCTAAGACTAGCCTCTAGGCAAGAGCCTCTAACACAGGACTCATGACACACTTTGCCTGTGCAGCCTCAGTGTTGTGCTTTATCACAGGCCTTACTTGACCCTACAGGGAGTGAATCCTTCATACAACACAGCCTGAAACAGTTAAATTAAAAGCAGTCCCAAAGATCACACTAACACTTCCAATTCAGGCCTCCTCAGTAGCTTTCGTGATAACCTCAGGAAGCAACCACTTGCTGCCTGCCCCTCATAGGGTTCTGTTGCTATTGTCATGCCCATCCTTTAGTACCAATGGAGAAGCTGAAGGGAAAGAGGAATTGCCACCTTTCTATCCTTCACTATATGCCTTGTGATTGCTACATACCTCAGACATCAAGGAGTCTTTGTCTACCCCTACCTTGTTGACTTGCTCTTAAGGGCCATCTCTTAGGAGGACTTCACTTCAGTTAGCTGATACATGTGCAACCTCATCTAGTATTTGGGACTGGTAAATAATGGGCAGAAATCCTTGCATCATCCCATACGAAGAAACACTTTCACTAGAACAGCCATTGATTCTGGCCAGAGCTTTTCATCCAAAAGAGAGAGATTTTGGTTTTGATTTTCCTTAGAGAAATACAAAGCAGCAATTTGAAGTTCAGTGCACACTTTTACCAGATATTATTCCTTGGATTTAGCATTATGCTACAATACAGTGTTTGGGAGAGAGGTGCTTTGTATATGGTGGAGCACTGCTTGTAAATCTATCACAACCGGGGATATACAGAGGCCATCAAAGAACAGAAGTGTATCTCTCCGTAACTGTTGCGCTTTAAGAATACCATCTGTGCATATATGCTACCTGTCTATATTCCCTTCTGCCTCAGAGTTCTGTATAAACATGGGGGCTTTGTGGTTATAGAGAAGAAACCAAGGTGTGCACTTTATATATTTATGTATTTGGCAGTGTCACTATCACATGAAATCTCTTGAGTACGCCACAAGAAAGTTTTTTAAACCAGTTCTGCAGTTTGAGAGTAAAGCACAAAATCCCACAAGTGTGAATACACAGAGGCTACTCTCATCTGCTGTTAAAATAACCTTTCTTTACTCATATTCACTAATAAGGTTAGTATTCTGTAGTCAATGTATGAGGGAGTGATGCACTTTTTTTTTTTTTTAGTAAAATGTCAGTTTCCCCTGAATAGTTTAGAGACTATCTTTCAGAGACCAAAGAATCTTTACCAATATTCATTGTTCTGTGCAAATCTTTACACCTGCCTACAAGGAAATAACTTTTAATCCACGTTTTCTGTGTGCGTCAGTCAAGTCCTGCATATTTAACTTAACATATAAAATGCTCCTTTAATGGATAGAGGCCCATAGCAACCTAACCAATTTATATTTGCAATTTACTGAAGGCTTTTTGTTCTTTAATCAATCTCCTGAGGAAATTATTTTTTTCTTTTGAAGTTGCAACTAAGAATGGAATTTTGCCATCGTATTGTTTCTCCTGAAAAATTATTATTGAATCGGTATGTAATACACAATTTATAATTAAATGCAATACAATCATTATTGCACAGTAAGCATTTTAGTTTGCAGTTCTAACAGAAATTGGAAACAAAGGTTTTAGTTATAAAAATAGTTTGTAAAATGTTAGGTTTTGTTTTAAACATCTTACTTTAATAGTATTTGTGTGTGCATAGTTCATTGTTCTTAATTCTACAGATGTATTTTGCATATAAAGAGAAATGTTAATTAGTCCAGTGAGTTTCCTTCAATGTGAGTCTAGTAAAGCATTGTACAGTGCCAACATTTCAGTATCTCAGTGGTGCACACAAAGGCCAAAACCTATTTTAAAAGGACTGTTATGAAGGGTTTTATATTCCCTATAGTAACATTCTGTCACTTCCTCTCCCTTTGGGAACCAAGTAATACCCCATGCCATCTGTCAGAAGATCCTCAGCATACAAATGTGTATGTAGTAAAGTGGACTACATACTTTAATCAGGATTTAATGTCAAGTTGCTGTTGTTTTTTAAAGTCCCAGTTTTATAATATGACAGAATTGCTCACAGAATAGTCAAATATTCCATTAATATAAAGTACTGACAAGTCTCTTTTTGAAACAAATAGCAAACTCTCAGGTTCCCACTCCTGTCTTGCCAGTCTGTGCTACTTTTTTGTTACCCCCACTGTACCACACAAGACGACCTTTTTGTTTCAAATATCATTCAGTGAATGATGTAAAATCATAAATATAGAAGAATCATTGAACTTAAAGCATTTTTTTTTAAATTTACATTTACCCAATCCTACAGTACTGAAGAGAGACGTTTTACTTACCCTAAATCAGAAAAGATAAGCTGTAAAGGAAGAACACCTGTGAATTAAGACCTTAGTAAATGTAATAGGAATTATTCCAATGAAATCATCCCTTTTAGTATGGCAGTTATCTAATTTGTCATTGTACTGCTTGTTTTTCACAGAGTACCTTTTAAAAAAGTCAATGGTTGTAATGTTTGTTTCTGTAAATATTTGTTTATTGTTTTCTGAACATGTCAGAATATTAGTACCATGTTCTTGAAATTTCATTGCACCTATTTTAAGATTTTAAGTGAATACAAAATCATTTTGTTTCGGAGTTTTATTCAAGTGCTGTATAAGCTACAGATTCATAAATGCAACAGATTTTTTTCCTTTTCATGTTACTTGACTTAATTTAACCTTTTATCTCGACAGATTACAAACTATGGTAATGTTACTGTTTCCAGATTCAGCATTTGAGCCTGTTTTATGCATGGGTATCAGCATGAGGAGGCTGAAACACAAGTATTGGTGTTCCAGGCCAGCATCAGTCTTTGTAGCAGGCAGTCAAAAATAGACATTCTCCCTAAGAGGAAATGGTGCTTTAATTTTAAAATCTTGCTTTCTCTTTCTCACGTAGGTCTCAATTGCCACTCTCAGGGCCTAGCTCTGCATTAGGGCTCAGTGATGCTCTACTGTCTCTTCTGTTCTCCTCTTATATGCTTTCTGTGCAGAAAGACAAGACATATTGAGTGCCAGGCAGACCATTCTGCATGTGAGCATTTTGCCTTTTAAAAATTAAAAGAAAATGTTAAGCAAATGAAATTTTTTAAAACATAATCTCATAAACTTTACACATTTTGTGTAGGCTAGTGGCAGCATGATTGTCATCAAACCATTCTAGACCAGTGGTCCTCAAACTTTTGACCCCACGACTGCCTTACCCCTGCTTGAGCCGTGAGCTGGGTCATGGTCAGTGGGCTGAGGTTGGAGCCGAAGCTGTCTCTGGGGGCTGGGAGCTGAGTCCATGGGCCAAGGAGTGGGCTGGGCCAGAAGACCAGGGCTGTATTAAGGCAGGTGTTGCAGCCCTGGCCTCAGCCTCAAGGGGGGTCCCGTGCTCCCCCCAAAACTCAGGCCTCTGCCTTAGTGGAGGGCTGCCACTGCTCATTTCCATCATTTCCAACCCAGCCCCCGGGTTAGCTGGTCTGCTCCAGACCAGCCAGTCTGAGGTGGGGCAGGAGTGCAGCAGCCTCCCCCAAAAAACTCCCCCCCCCCCCAGCAACACCGGCCTGCAGGGCCTCCCTGCAGCCCCTTGCAGCAGGGGAACAGCGCTAGCCCACGAATCCCTCCACTGCCCCCCTCCCACCGCAGCACTGGCTGCGCCCACCCAAACCCCCTCCACAGCGCCAGCCAGCCGCAGCCCTGGAGCCCCTGACCCTGCCCCCAGTGGGCATCCCGGGGCCCCCTGGGTCTTGATCCGACTGTGCAGAAGATGGGGGAGGGGTAAGGTTGGGCGCTGCAGCCAAGGGATGGGAGGGCTGAAGTTGGGCGCTGTGATCAAGGGCTAGATGCTGCTGTCGGGAGGCAGAGGCAGGGATTTGTGGTCGCTGAAGGGTTGCAGACCTTGCATTTTAGTTTTTACTAAAATTAGTATTTTTCTTTTGTAGTTTAGAAGTTCAAGCATTGATTTGAAATACTTCCATTCCTGGTCCTGATTCAGTGAATTCCATCTGTTCTAATCAAATACCTTAAGCATGTGCCTAACTTTAAGAATGTGCTTAAGTTGGTTGAATCAGGGCCTCTGAAACCAGTGTCTGAAAGAACCAGTTCAGGCATTTATCCTTTTGATATAAATAAGATACATTTTGTGTAGTTTACTATATACGGTTGGCTCGTTCTTAAAAGATGAGGTGATGTCAGTTTTCCGTGAAAGTTAGTGATACCACAGAACTTTTTCCAACAGTTTCAGTTGGCATTGGTAGATTCCCATCCTATGTGTTCTCCAAAGTGCTCTATTTGTTTCTTTTAAGCCTTACACTCTTAGCTGTGGCTGCATTTCGGTGTTGCTCTATAAAGCACTTATGTCTGAAAGATACTGAATAAATAAAGTGCTATTTTATGTATCCACACACACAAAGTATATTCAACTATTGTAGAAAGACAACAGAGTCCTGTGGCACTTTTAAAGACTAACAGATTTATTAATCGCATGAGCTTTCTTGGGAGAAAATCCCACTTCGTCAGTTTGATATCAACAGTGGTAAAGAGCCCAAAAGATTTTAAAATGTTGAATTATAGTTTGCTTTTCAGGCAGTGAATAAACATTGATAAAAGCAGAGTTTAAAAAAACTTACACAGATATCTTGGGTGGAATTCTGGCCTCATTAAAGTCAATGGCAAAAATCCCATTGATATCTGGGAGATCAAGATTTCACACTTGATTTTAAAAGAGATGCAGGAGTGTATTAATTTCTGTGTATGTCTCTTTAACATTAATTTGAGTTTGTGATGGGACGTATTAGCCCCACACCAGCAAGGCGAGGGTTAAAGAAACCTTCCAGGCTGAAGAGGCCCCGCCCCACCGCATCTACTGGGCATGCGACCCGCGACAGAGTTACACGTGTAAATAAAAAATCATCGAAACTATATTTTAATGGATCTTTTCCCGGGAATATTCTGACAGAAAACTCTCAGTAAAGTTTCCAATTACTATGGTGGATTTAATTTAATAGTGCATTTTTCGTATTCAATTTATAAGTTATGAGGAGTTACTGTTGCTAAAGAAAGGTAGTAAGCTTTGATTAGTATGTTTTCTTCCTGGACATATTTATCCTGAATGTATCCACCTATGCGCTTTGGCTTGGAGTTCTTAATGTGTCATTCTTTCAAATATAACGTGCTTCTTGGTTCTGTAATTACAGCATCAGAACAGCTTTTAAGAAAATAAATGAGAAACAAGGTCAGGAAACATAATCAAAGAAGATCCTGAAATAAAGGAAAACTAAGTGCAGGAGCCAAGAGAAACAGCTAATATGATTCTTATTTGGGTGGGGTGTTAAGGCTGCACTAAGACAGTTTAAGACTTTTTATCAATTCAGGCCATATTTTCAGTACTAACTGAAAACTTTAAGAAAGTTTCAGGGAAACAAATTGTTCTTTTAAGGCATAATTGTACACAGCTGCTTAATTAAAGATAATTTCAGAGTTGTCAACCTATTTAAAATGCAGGAAATGAAGAAAAAAGATTCAGGAAGGCGATAAAAGCTGGAATGCAGATGTGGTCTATGCTTCAAACAAAAATCAATTTAAAAATAGGGTGAAATAACCAAACCAGTAATTATTCTTTGAATATTGTCTGTGAGCTCTAACTTTTATATGTGCCTACACATGCCACATCTTTATCAGAAGTTTGTTGAAAGCTTTGATCATTTGAGCTGCACACATGCTTTCTCATGATACCAAATGTTCAAACAGTAGGTATTACAATAGATATTACAGTAGATCTACCACTCAGTTCCTTGTATTGTCTGTATTTTTCTTGTGTAAGCTGTTTTATTGTTTTGCCATAGTTAGATTAGTTAGAAGGACCGTCACCCACAACAAAAATATTGATAATAAGCCTTTAAAAATCTGATTAGAAGGACTTGGAAGATGGTGTTCAGAATATTTAAACTTCGAAGTGACTATCCGACTGTGACAGTTGGGGAACTGATTGTTCTCTATTTGCTTTGAAGTTGGATAACTCATTGCCAGATTGGCTAAACAGTTTACTAAAATGTATAGTCACGTTAAAAAGGTTTCTAAGTCATTGTGGCATCCAGAATATTATGTGAGAATGTTTAAAGATGGAAGAAAAGGATATAAATAGGTCTCTGATAAAATCCCAAAATGTCCCATCATAGAATCTTAGGGTTGGAACGGACCTCACGAGGTCATCTAGTCCAACCCCCTGCTAAAAGCAGGACCACTCCCACTAAGTCATCTCAGCCAGGGTTTTGTCTAACGGGCCTTAAATATTTCCAAAGATGGAGATTCCACCACCTTCCTACATAACCCATTTCAGTGCTTCACCACCCTCTTAGTGAGAAAGTTTTTCCTAATATCCAACCTCGACCTCCCCAGTTGCAACTTGAAACCATTGCTCCTTGTTCTGTTTTGTTACTACTGAGAACAGCCTACCTCTCTCTTTGAAGCACCCCTTCAAGTAGTTGAATGTTGCTATCAAATCCTCCTCAGTCTTCTCTTCTGCAGACTAAATAAGCCTATTTCCTTCAATCTCTCCTTGTAAGTCATGTGCCCCAACCCCCTAATCATTTTCGTTGCCCTCCACTGGACTCTTTCTAATTTGTCCACATCCTTTCTGTAGTGGGGAGCCCAAAACTGGACACAGTATTCCAGATGCGGCCTCACCAGTGCCGAATAGAGGGGAATAATCACATCCCTCGATCTGCTGGCAACACTCCTACTGATGCAGCCCAATATGCCATTGGCCTTTTTGGTAACAAGAACACACTGTTGGCTCATATTCATCTTCCCATCCACCCTAACCCCCAGGTCCTTTTCTACAGTGCTGCTATTTAGCCCATCGGTCCCCAGCCTGTAGCAGTACATGGGATTTTTCCATTACTTTTATAGCTATCTAAATATTTCACTGCCAAGCATCTGATTAACATTTTTCCTATTTTGGTCATTACTTTGGTTTCAAGACACCAATTTGGCTTTTGTGGACCTCACGTCTCTTGATGTTTGTATCAGCTTGCATTGAACCTTTGTTTTCCCAATATACAGGGGAAAGGCTGAAATTGTACTCTGGGACACATCACTAAAAGAACCCTTATAATACAGTTAAGCCTCACATATATGGGATTCATCGACTTCTCTTTGTACTTTAACCTGTTCTTTTATTGCCCTTTGCTTACTGCTTCTTTAGAGTGACTAGATTTTTTTTTTTGAACCGAGAAACCAAGATTTGTGTCAGTGGATTTCTGGATTCAGAGAAAGTTTTTGTTTGGTGGTGCTAAGGTGCACAACTGTTTGGAGGAAAGGGAGAAACTGAAGTGCCCTCCCTTCCATATCCCATTACTCAGCTATCATCCTTACCCCTTTCTCTACCATTTCTCCTCTCAGCGATGTGCCCTGCCATGATCTGTTGCTCATATCCGCTGCTGAGATGGTTAGAAGAAATGGGGCCGCTTATACGGATCTGGTCAACAGCCACTTAAAAGTGATGTTGTTTTGTAATGTGTTGCTAAGGCTTCAATCTGAATTATTGCTCAAAGACGATAAGTTTCCAGCTTCATGGAAATGTGATTTCACGTACAAGAATAGGCTGGCTCAAGTCTAAATACTCCACCTATCAGGAAGTTGGGATAGGGCACATAGGGGATGGCTTTGTCACAAGATGGTCTGTGAAGGACGTGTGCTCAGCTGGTCTGTGCTCAGTTTCATCTGCTTAGATGACTGGTAGATACTTCATGTAGTCAGAGAGACTTGCAAAATTAAGGCAGTCAGTTTTCAGGGACACAGTAACGCTGTAAAATCTTTGCTGCTCAATTTCCTTACTCTTGTGCATTCCTATACCTGTTTTCTTTTAAGAGTACCATTGTACTCTTGTGCAAATGTGCATGAGCACTCACATCCCCCACCTTTCTTTTCTTATTTTTTCTTTTAAATGAAGCTTCTGAAGAAAAGTAGGCAGATGGAAAAATCAATTCCAGGTTGATTTTTAGTATGTTTAAGGTAACTCTTGCATTTCATAAAATAATTCATATGCAAGGTAACCATTCAAGGTCCCTTAAATGTAAAATTGGGTTGGATGTGCAACTTTTTCTTCCTTAGACAATGAAGATAATTTAGATTTCCCTTTGAAATTCTCAGGATGCTTCCTGGGCTTTCCAATAGCAATAGAATATACACTAATACCTATAAGCGTTGGATGATTTAAAAATATTTTAGACTATAAGGATGGAAGTGATATAGATTTCATTGCCATGAATTACTGTTGATACATTGATTTAAATTCCATTTATCGCTTATACATTTTCACATCCAGCATCACAAATTAGATATTAATAATCATAAAAGTTCTTTGGAGGGTTGAATCCATCAAAGCTGAACAGCACACAGTCTGATCTAGGGAACTATAATTTCAGATGGAGGTGCTGACAGGCTGTGAGGAAAGATCAGAGGAACTCAGAGAGCAGGGGAGGCCTATCAGACATGATAGAAAAAAATAAGAGGCCAGAGGAGCAAAGAGATTTATCTGGCACATTGCAGACATATGAAATTAAGAGCTGAGAAATACAATACTAGAAAAAATGCAGCACATCTAAATATATGCATAAGAATCACAAAAGCAGCTTTCTAAATTGTTTTTCAAAGGCAGTAAGCCTTGATGAAATAACATTTTCCTGAAGGCCCAGTATCACTGTCAAATTTTACATTTAGCTATGTTATTAATTCATAGTCTTAGACAGATTTAAATAAATGCATTGTTGTGTCTAAGGAAACATGGAATTCACATAGACCATAAAAATTAGATTTTAAAACTCTATTTGAAATAAAACAAAAATGGAAACCTAAGCTAGTCACTATTTGGATAAAGCAATTTAATTCTTTTCCCTACAACTTTAAAAATAATTTCACAGATCTTATTTCAGTGACTGATTGCTATGATTAAGTAATAAGAGGTTGTTTTTTTTTTTAAAACCTTTGACTTAAATCTGTTCTAGAGTCCAGGAAGCTTGGATTTTAATTGCTATGATATTTTAACTTAGTAGAATTAAAATGGGCTTTCAGCATTTTATTCATTTGAGACCACACTGATCTACAATAATGGCTTTCTGACATGGAAGAATAAAGATAAAAATGATTATAGGCTTTTAAGAGCCTTCTGAAAAATTGGTTCAAAGTGGGTTTTTTATAATTCTCTACAAAACATTGGAATAGAAATCATATGTTTTGAGATCTTTAAGGATGACTTTGGTTCACTCTTCCAAGTGAATAAGAAGAAAAATGATAAATAGCCTCAAGTGTTTTCATATCTGGAGTAAGACCATGCTATTTCATCTCCTGCCACATCCTTTTTATTTTTAATAATAGCCTTGTAACATTGACAACATGAATATATTTAAATATATAAACAAACTATTTCTTTGCTCCCAGGTATGCCTTTGAACCCCAAAAAAGTCCTTACAGTTGAAGACATTTAATTCAGAGTGGTCTGCTATATATTTTTCTGTCTATGGAGAGTGATTTGAGAGTGATTTTCTGTCTATGGAGAGTGATAAATATTTAGTCAAAACTTGCAAATTAGAATTCCAGTCTATAGATTTCTATATAGGCAATACAGATACATGTATCTCGTCTCTTTGAATAGGATTGTATTTAAATTTTTGATATTTCCCATATTCGAATTGTAATAGATAAAAAGGATTTAAATCTAGTTTACCATTCTACAGATAATCTCTTCAGTATTATTCTAATTTATTCATTTCTTTGTATTGTATCTTTTTAATAGAGACACTAGTAATACTGAAAAGTTATGTTAAGTACTGTATATGCGTCTCTAAATTATTTGCTACACTCAGCCTCCTAAGTTTTCTCTCAATTATAATAAAATTAATGGTAACCAATTGCTTTCAACACAGCTTTGTATGTAACATCCCAAAGATCATGGGAAATAAATGTTAAACTATAAACATAAAATCTAACAAATTATTTTCCAAGGATACATCTTTGTTCAAATGCAGTAACCTAAGCATTTACACTGACTAATATTTTCATTTTATTGTACATATATGTTTTTGGATCTTAGTCATGAATAGCAGTCTAAGAATGGTGAACCGTATGGTTCACAAGAAAGAAATTGAACACAATGACCACCCATATTTCAAATAAATAAGTGATGAGTAGAATACAGAATAGAGCATATTTTTCAGGAATCTCTCTTTATGAAATTCTCTTTGTTATATAAAATAATAACATGTATGATCCTTCACCTCACTATAACTTGAAAACTTATTTTATTTAATCAAACCTTTCTTAGTAGCTCATTAGTGGCTTATTTTAGGCTGTCAGATGTAGGGTAAAATAAGGGATAGCTCTTAATATGCAGGCTAGGTGGATATCCTAGCACTAAGTAAATCTAAAAGATAGAGACCAGTATATATTATACTGAATGTCTGGAGCAAGGTATTAGTCAGTCATTCAGATTTCCTTTGGATAACAGGTAATCTTTGTAAAGTAGGCAGAATAAAGTTGATAGACTGACACAAGCTCAGGTGTACATGAGAAACTGAGCAGTTGATATTTACTACTAATTCCCAAAAAAGTTTGTTAAAATAATAAGGTAGAGACATACAAAGCTGTCAGAAAAGGTGTTCTGATTTAATCCCCATACCTCTTGTGACTTGGGCCTGTTAAGTCTAGCTTTACAACAATATATAGCCTTTTATTGAAAGGTCATGCAACAGTAGACATTACATTCTTTTGGCTATCCTTCATAAATTGTTTGAAATAATGTCAAACGGCTGATAAATAATTTTTATACCAACCTGCATATTCAGCACTGACTGGAGAACTAAATATTTTGTTGATGTTGTGTATGGCATGCTACGGGTGATGTAATCCTAAATCAGAGTTCCTTTGCTTCGTGGGCTTTATCATGCTCTGCACCATATTCGTATTTCAGCTTAATTGTTATGTTTTGTATCTTCTTTTTTTTTAATAATAGCATAACTTGCATTGACTTGACATTATCCTTATATTATGATCTGCTGATTTTCTTGTTCTCCCGGCCCCCCAGCCACCCCGGCTTTCTTGGGAACTGTTTCTGAAGACTCTCAGGGACCTCATTTTGTGTTTCAGGACTCTTTCCTTTGATTTCCTTTGTCAAAGTGAAGAGGTTTGAGATAGTAAAGCCACCAAATGTCATTTTAAAATAATAGGAAATTGGCCTTCTCACAAACTTGTTGTAAGTTATTACTGTACATATACTGATCAGCTGTAAAACCTGGATATAGCTGAGTCTTTATTGTTAGCACCAAGAAACCTTAGGTGGATAGTAGATAGTTTACATAAGATAAGACTGCCATAACAGACAGTGTTGTTCTTTTTTACCCCTTACTTAAATAATTGGGTAGAGAATTCTAGTGATGTTTGAAGGGTTTTTTTACAGTTGTTCATACAATATTTGATCAGTTTTTATACCACTTTCATTAATGATCATTTTTTGGGCATTTTGGGGTTTGGTCGGTTGGCTGGCTGTTTTTTGCATAGTTGGAATCAAGGGACTCAATCCTTTAATTTTGTGGGACAATTTTTTATCAGGATTAAAAAACCAAACCCCGAAATATGCTCAAACACAACATACCGGTAGGTTTGTGATTGTAAACAACTCTTTCTGGTCTCTGCATGAAGAGTATATCACTTTTAGGAGTACTGGTTATTTATCCTAGAAGACAGGCGGAATTTTAGAACTCAAGGACCATATGTATGCATAGATGTTTGGCAGTCCATATGAACATTCTTACAGACAAAGCTTAGAAGCCACAGCTCCAAATTTGTCTCCAAATGTTGTCAAATCTTTTTCCGTATGGAGTTTACAGGCTGACTGCTTTGTTCAGCCGTATATTAGCCTTTTGTATTGCTCAGAATTATTTTTTATTGTCTCAAGTAAGTAAGGACTTAACATATTTTCATGGCTATCTTCTGTATCACTGACAAGTGAAATCCTGGAAACTTAGAGGAGATAAAGGAGAGTCACAATAGCTCATTGCTGCTCAAATGGAAAGAAGATGTCTTTGCATATGAATTAATGTAGTAATTCAAGTTATTCTACAAAAACAAGGCACTTTATATTTTAGCAATGAACTTCCCTGGAATACTTATAGTATAAAATTACAATTATAAGGATATAATTTTCACGGTTTTGAAAGAGAAAGCACATTTTAAATCGCCTAGAAACTTGATATAATTAAGAATTAATTGTGAATATTAGTATGAAAGTTTGTATTATAACCTTGTTTTTAGAAACTAAATTAAAATAATGGGTTAATTATTTAAATTAAGGCTAAAAGCACTGAGCTGCGTATTTAATAAGGTACCAGCTCTTGTAATCATACTTTATTATGCAAAGAAATTTTCTGGAGGAAATAAAAGGATTTAGATGACGGTGGTGAACTAACAGATTAATGGAGAGGCCCAATCACAAGGACAGCCAGGAATATTTATGACCCTGATACAGTAAGAGGTTGGAATTTAATTATAAATGTAATTATCACTAATTAACAAATTAGGAGAAAACCTATACATTTCCAGTCAAGTAGGACTTACTAAAATATATCACCTGCCTTTTTTAAAGGGTTTATTTTTTGCTAGTTCAAGATTAACCATTTGCTTAACTTACGTATTTTCTTTTCATCTTTCTCACCAATAGTAGTAATTCTTATCCAACACACATTGGTGAGAGTTGTTTAACTTCTAGACCCTGATTCTCCAAATACTTACATATATGCTTAACTTTAGCACTCTGTGCGTGGTATCAATGATTTTGAAGAAACAAACAAATGCTTAGATGCAGCACTTAAGTTACATAAGTATTTTCAGGGTTGTGTCCTTAATTATTTAAAACTGTAGAGGTCTTTTATTCATCTATATTTCTTATATTTTTTATTAATATTACCAAGATAATTGGTATGCTTGTTTCAGGTTGAATTGCAGTAGAACAAGAAAATCATTAGTGGTATAAGGTGAGATTTCATGGTGTTTACTGATTTTTAACTGATAGACTTCTTAAAGTACACACTGATTAAGGGTTCTCTGAAAGCTTGCTCCTCGTCTGAGAGAGACTCAGAATCTGGGCATTTGTGTGTTTTTCCTCCATCTACTGGACATTTTTCTTATGTCGTTTTCTTATGTTGTTACTTATGTCTTTCTTAGCATTCAGCATCTATTTGTCTATCCTTACATCACCTGTTTATTTGCAATGTTCCCTGCCTTCCCATTTTTCTTGCCTGTCTCAATGCCATTTTATTAATATATTTCCTAGTGTTGTTTCTTTTACAATGTAATTTCCATTATTGTTCATCCATACTGTGAATTTCTGAAAAAAAAATTTTGGTATGAGACCATATTTCTTGACGGTATTCTTCAATGGAAAGGCATTCAGACAAGGAAAGAAAATGTAGGACATAGTAGTAAATACGTTACCCTATATATAATGGAAACCATAGGAAAGTCTTGAACAGTACTGCACTCTATGCCTACGATGCAATACAAATCTGAAAAAAAAATCTATCTTAAAAATAAGTATCTAATCATTTACATTAAATGATACGACAGAATTTTATGGTTGGAAACTAAAGGAGAAGACATCCTCAGTAAAATTTCTTGCACAGGAATAAACATCCCTTTAAAAACGATAGTATCACAATATCATAAAGATAAATTGAAACAATATTTTACGCTTTGAGCTATGTCACCATATGTATTAGCCTAACCTGACAACTAATATATTACGTAACAAAGAAATTATTATATGCCACCATTTTTATGATGATGAGCTATGGTATTAGGTATAGACCATATAATGTCAGAAAAATTGCAGAGGTAATAAAATAATGATTCATACTGAATATAAATGCAAGAATATTCTGGACAATTTTTTTAAAGAACAAAATTGTTGAAGAATGCTCATAGTTTATAAAAGTTTCATTAAAATGTGGAATGTAGCATAAGTAAAGAATTGAGTCATACGTTTTGAACAGGAAGTATTAATAGAGCAGGAAAGAAGGCGATTCAAACAGTTTAATCGATAGTACACCTCAAATTATCAGGCTAAGAGAATGGTGGTTTAAAAAAAAAAACAACTGCATGTCTGGACTCCAGCTTCTCCCCCAGTCTTAGCCATTTGGTTATTGGCTTTTCCTGCAGATACATGGTGTTTCAGACTCATCTGGGAGGTTGTAAGTCTCAGCCAAACCCCCTTGATTTTTTGAACAGAGTCTTTATTGCAAGCAGAGCAGCAATTCGGTACTTAACCCTATCCATTGAATTGTAGCATTTAAATCTGTTTTGGGGACAGCAGCTGGCAAAATTTTTCCCCAAAAATCTTTTTTCTCCTTAGAAGAGATAAAAGTTTCACTGGCATGGCTGCCCAAGCGGACTTCTTTGTACCTGCTCCTTCCTTTTTCTTTTTGGTGGAGAGAGCTAAATGAGAAGCTGAAAGCCAAGAACTTTTTTTTCCCCTTTGGGGAGACACTTGCGGGGGGATCTTTGGCTATGTACTAACTTACTAAAGTTAATTCAAATTAGTTAATTTGAACCAACTAATTCGAACCAATTTTAATTAGTTCGAATTAACTTAATTCGAACTAGCAAAATTTAGTTCAAACTAAACCCGTGGCATTTATGGCATGGGCTTAGTTCGAATTAGCAAATTGCATTGAGTTCAATGGGCCGGTTAATTTGAACTAAGCAATTAGTTCGAACTAACATGGCCACACTGGTTAATTCAGTTCGAATTAACCCTTAGTTTGAATAGCATATTCAAATTTATTAGTTCGAATTAAGGAAGCCCTTAATTCAAACTAATGAAAGCCTAGTGTAGTCATGGCTTAAGTTAGTTTGAATTAAGCTTCTTTAATTCGAACTAACTTGCTAGTGTAGACATAGCCTTTGTGACTTACCTTTTCTTCCTGGGAGGAAGATCTCAGTTCTCCCACGGTTATGTTTTGCCTTCTTCAGTTATTCTCTTTTCATCCTCCTAAAAGGTGATGCAGCAAGTAGTATCTATGGGAAAGGGCATGATAATTCCTACCAGTGGAATTGATCCCAAAATACAGTGTAGACAGAAAGATAAAAGCCATCCGTCAGGAGGCATTTAAAAAGGGTGATGGAGAAGCTTCAGAGTTTTCATTGGCAAGTGCATTCTTTTCTAGTGCTATAATGTCCAGCTGTGACAACCTAAAAAGCCTGCTGTGTCACACACAAAATCACAACAAATTCAAGTACACGATAAACAAAATAAACAATGACCCATCAGATCCACTGACTCCATGTTGCTGACAGCAAGAGCCATGGTGGATTAGTGGCCAGGCTCCAACTCTAACTTGAAACGCAGGAAAATGAATGACTTTTCAAAGAAAATCCTCAATCAATGCCCCAAAATACTGACTATGGATGGTAGCCTTTGAGGTTGGGTAGCACATTTAGGGCATGGGAATAAACAGAGAATATTGTCAGGGAGAAAGGGACCCAAGAGCCTCAACTTTCTAAGGAAGAGACTAGTCAGGCTTTCTCTTTATAACCACTTTAAGATGGGACTCATGTTACCCGATTTAAACAGAAGGCAATGGCTGTAGCATACGTAAATTGATGAGTATATAATAATTCCACTCTTACTGCTAAAGTGATGCAGATTATCTCCTACCTAGGAAGACAATGGTCTTGCTTTCATCAGCGTCATCACTATGATAGGTATACATAGTGGGGGAAAGAAGTGTGAAATGGTCCCTGAACCAGATAGAATTCCAGCTAATATCTGCGGACAGAAGCCATCCACCAATGGATGTATTCATGTAACATAAATCAGAAATTTTTCTTTGCAAGAGAAAGATACAGGTCATTGGGAATGCATGCTTTTTGTCACAGATTGCCAATATCTATTATCCCCTTTACCCTCTGCCAGGCAGAATTGTTCAGAAAATAAAAAAGGAGGAAAAGTTATTTATTCTGTCATCCCTAAACTGATCAAGAAGGCATTGGTATTCAGATCTAGTGGAAATACCACTGTAGTCTCCTCTCTGTCTTCTAGCAGGGCTGGACCTTGTAACCAAGGTTTCACTCCTACGTCCCATCCAGACTACTTGAGCCTGAAAACTTGGTTATTGGAAGCAAGTCCTAAACATGTGGTGGGCTGTTTCTTCAAAGTTAGAACACACTTTTCTAGACTCATTCAGACCTTCCACCTTTTTGACCCACACAAGGGTTTGGACAGCATTCTTCTACTGAGATCAGGATAGAAAGATCTTCTCTAAGCAGCCAGGCATACAATCTCTTCTGGTTTTCCTACAAGATGGTCCAAGTCTAAGCCTTCTCCTGACATATTTCACTTCTGTGTAATAAACGGTGTCAAATAAAGAATCATTCAAATCTCTGGTAGATTGGTCCTCGGTATAACAGGTTTTTTACAGGAGTGCATGCATTCAAACCGAAGACCGGTTCATCTTCCTAACCTGAGATTTTCTCACAGTGCTAAAAGTTTATTCAAATGCCATCCATTCAAACTAATGCCATCTAAATCTGTGCTTTTCAATTAATTCATGCTTCCTCATTAGTCACTGGCAAAAGAATAGGTTTTTAAATCTCTGTTCTTAAAAGGTATGATTCGTATTGCATCTTACATAAGAACAATGCTCTTTTTTATACCTCAGTCATTTGCATCCAAGGGTAACCCTTCCTAGCATGCATTACAGGAAATCATTCCTCATTTTAACTGGAACCTCAGCACCCAACTTTAAAATGTACATATCAGATTTGTTAAAATATACATTAGTAGAACTGATTGATTTCAGGAAAACATGCTTATTTTTAATCTCCTTCCCATCCCTTCTATCTTAAATGCTTGGGCTTGAAAGTATCCACATCCTCTATAGCTAAATAGATAACACTTAAGCATATTCAGCTGCAATTAAACAAGTTATACAAGAGATTGGAGACTGTTCAGCAATGCTAATTGAAATATTCCTTATGAACTTCCTTGCCTTCTTGCAGTTTAAACTTGGATTAAAACTGTTTACAGAGTCACCTGAAAAATATTTGAGACTTGTTTTATAAAATCTCCTGGCAAATAGCGCTAACAAGGCTTGTTATCATTATTAACCAGGCAAGCCATATTTGATAGCAGCTTCTCTGCAAATATTTGTTTCCTTGTGTGTTCCTGCAAATTTGTTAATTTTCCTTCTTAACTTTCTGATAGTTTTCCTTGTGGTTTTTCTGTTTCCTTCTTAAGTGGGGACACAGACATACTGTGTAAAAGAATAAACTGATTCATCATGAATTTTTGGAGGCCGCAAGACACTTCAGCAGCATAAAGTTCAAAAGTTGTGTAAAATCGAGGTCAAAATAGAAGAACCATTCTTGCTTGTGGCAGCAATGAATGAAGTAGACTCACAGTCTCTGAGAAGAAATACGCTCAAAATTCAATGATCTGTAAGGTAATTTGCTTGAGAAGAAATTAGGTAATTTAATGGTGCACATTAACAGCCTAGAACAATATACAGACACCATCAAATCACAATTTAGTGAAAAGTAACACAGATGTTATGGCCTATGCAGAAAAACAAGCCATATAACTGCAAAATATGCTTATGAAAGATAACCAGATTTTAAAAAATAGCTGCTAACAATGAACAAACAATGAGATATTTGAAAAATTTGTATCCTCTTGTTTATCTGGATGGTACTGCATCCAAGTATTTTAAGGAAACTGGCAAACAAGCTTACACTGAGATTTTTTTTTTTTTTTTAAATTATGGAAATGTTGGTAGATTGGAGAAAAGCAAATGTTAATATGAAAGATGAATATATCTGGGGGTTGACCATTTTTCAGATCAGGTTCTCCAACGAGTACATCAGAAATTGTTTGGTACTTGGCTATCAGGTGTCACATTTGTGCCCCCTCACATTGCCCCCCCTACAGCCAGAAGGCGTTCCAGCCCCACCCCTCACCTGCCCTGGGAGGGGGGCTCTGTACCTACAAGGGGGGACGTGAGGCTTGAGAGATAAAATCCTCCCCTTGCACTTCCCCTCCCCTGCACTTACCTAGTGTATGGCAGCTGTTCAGGGCAGCCTCACCACCACCATCCCCTGCCTGGGCATCACTCAGCGTCTCTTACAGCATCTCTGGGTTGGGTATTAAATACCTTCCTTGGCCTCGAACGTGGACAGGTGCCAGAGTTTACTCCAGGAGTGTCGCTGGCGCTGAGCACAGGGGACACAAGCCCAGGGTGTCCAAGCCAGTGCCCCAAGTCAGCAACGCAGATGCAAAGAGGTGCGCCGGTTCTTTTAAGTCTCCTGCTCTGCAGCATTTAGCTGAGGCATGTGGTGCAGAGCAAGAGAAGAGGAAGCAAAGTTAAATCCCCCTCCTCTCAAGTAGGTAGCTGGGGGCCGCAGCTGCCCTGGGGTTGAGGCCAGCCACTACTGGCTGGCCACAGCCCATGTGGGTTGGGAGGAGGAAGCTGGTCACAGGATCTGGCCCCAGGCAGGAATCGGCGGGGCCAAAGGCAGGAGCTGGCCGGGGGCCACCAGGTGGTAGCAGCAGGGATCAGGGTCTCGATCCGGCCTAAGAGCCAGGAGGTGGCAGTTGGGGCCGGATCTGGCCTGTGGCTGGTTGCGGCAGCAGATCTGGCAGCCGGATCCAGCCCAGGAGCTGGGCCATCGGCGACTGGGACGGGGATTGCGGTGGCGGTGGGTGTGGTTTTGGGCAGACGGCAGGGTGGGTGAGCCTGGCGCTGTGCAGGGTATACTGGTACGCATGTAAGCCTTTGGTGGAAAGTTTTCAGTATGCTTTTTGAAAGGTTAGGTGCTCAAGAGTACCTGAGTACCACTTTTATGTTAATCCCTGAATATATCTGTTTACTCTGTAACTATTATTGTAGAGACCAGATATCACTGTGTTCTCCCTAACCCCAGCAACCTTCAGTCACTGAACTTTTCATGAAACTCTTGTGGCTGTGGATGCCAAGTGTCTCATTGACAGAACCTGCTTTTGGAATGCCCTATGAAAGTATATCTGGTTGTGCACAAAGAAATGCAAGCTCACATCTCTGCACTAGCCAATAACTGCAGAATAGTCAGGATTGTCTCTTATGAAGACACAGTCAAAAACTCCACTCTGATGTAAATCTAATAAATGGTGGAGATTAGAGCTCTTTGAATGGAAGTGTTACTTTTTAATTTGTATATATGGCATCTACATACTATGTGGATTGAAGTGTTTCAAAACACCTAAAATTGTGAAGTTGGTAATACCTGGATGTCTGTCTCTCTCAGTGTGTACTTCCCTCTTGATGTAACATGATACATAGTTTTTCAGGTTTGTTATAGTTTTATGAGCTCAGGTTAAAAGCTCCTCAAGGCAGATACTGTCTTCATATGTGTTTGGAAAGCACTCAGAACAAGGGGGACCTGATCTTCATTGAAGTGTCAAAGAACTACCACAGTACAAATAATAAATGTTTTCAGAATTGTATATTGTTGCCTACATCCCTCTACTGAAAGCTGTTCAAAGTCTCGTATGCAACTACTCCATAGTTTACATGTTGCCAGCATCCCTCTCCGTTTTTTTAATCCTGCTATTGAGCCAGGCAACTAAATATGCCTTCTCCAAACATTTTTTCCTTTTTAAATCCTTAAGTTATTTAAGCCTAAATGTGAAACTCATCTTGTAGCCACATAATACAAGAGGCTAGCAAAAGTAGCTAGTCTTTGTATTTTATTTAAAAAAAAAAAAAAAAAAGTTTGACTGGAACAGAATACTGGAAGCCAAGAATAAAATCTCTGTTTTAACCCTTGCTATGCTTCCTTTGTGGCCTTGGGCATCAAGTCACATCATCTTTCTGTTTCACTTTCTTTCCTGCTCTGTAAAATTGAAATAGTAATTATCTCTCAGAAGTTCTGTAAAAGTTAATTAGATGATAATTGTGAAGGATCGCAGGTTGTCAGGCACCTTGTAGCATCCTGGCTGGTTACTGTGGCTTTGCTGAGCCATTAACTCAGGCTTTCTTAAGAAGTTCACAAAGACCAGATATTCAAAACATTCCCCTTTCTGGTGCCCAGTTTCTTAAGTCCTGCACGAAGTCTTTCAGAGCAAAACTTAAACTTAGAAAGTCTTCATCCCTGCTTCAGCTTGGCCCAACCCTCTGTTTAAAAGTTCCTTTCTTTCATCCCAGTGTGAAGCTGGGGACATCTCCTCCCTGAGGGTCTGTCTTCATAGGCCATGTCTACGCTGACGGGGGCAAAGTCACCACTGTCAGATCTTTCTTTCCGGATCAACTTAGCAGTCAGTTAACAGATAACTAAGTTGATCCAGAAATGGACTTGGTAAAACCACCCCTTCAGGTGGTGCAGCTCAGTGAAGACTCTGCTGAAGGGGAGTTGAGGGGAATTGAGAAGTCAGCAGGAGTTATGCAAGCTACTCAGCACAGTTTGCGTAACTCCCATCAAATGCTACCGCATTTTCCTGGCAGTGTAAACTTAGGATACATGGGGTGGAGGAAGACTTTATAAGGCAAAGGTCTATGCATTTGTTAAATCTGTTGAAAGATTATATTGATGGGTTGGTACTAGGGTTTAATTCTATCACAACTTCGCTGTATTATTTGTCTTTTTGTAGGCTAGCAAACATCTAATTCAGTTTATTTCTGTATATGGTTTTCATTGTACCATTGGTTTATAGAAGTTATTGTTTTAAAACAGTTACAAAATATGTATTGATTAGGAAATTTTAACCTTAAATTAGAGCAAAAAGTTCCTAAACCTTAAGAGAGTAATTTTATTCATAGTCATTGATATATGGATATACGAGATAAAGGTTCATTTTCTTCATTTTAAGTAGTATTTGTAATTTTTTTATTAAAGGAAATATTTGGTTGGCCTGAACATTATCAAACATTAAAATATTTTTATTAATTGGATTAGAAAAATGTTGACAGTGCTTTTCACTCCTGAACCAGGCATCTTCACTCTCGCTTTAATCCTTAAATCACTTTACTACAAATGGTCTTTGTTCCAGGATAAAGTGAAACCAGGGTAGCAGAGATTACAGATGAAGTATTATAAGAAGACTCTTTATGAGGGATAAGCTGTTAAATGTCTTTTTCTTTTACAGCAATCAGCAGGCATTTTTATTAGAGAATGTCCAATGCAAGAATGCAAGCTGCAGGAGTATACATCGTATGTTTAAAGTCTACTGGGAGCTCTCAGATCTAAATCAAATCAAAGATGCTGTGGTGGCAACCTTCTTTGACATTTATGAAGATGTGAGTTCAGCACATTTCACTGTTTCTGCTTTTAATTTCTATCTGCCCATTCTCTTGCCAGTTTTCATTCTAAAATACTACTATTTAGTGTTTGACTGGAAAATCTAAAACATTAATGAAAGCTAATGAGTTAATGAAAACAAGTCCTTTAAACCTGAAGGGTAAGCAATAGGAATTTATGAAGGAACTGTCTGATTGATGCACTAATCAATGCAATACTTGATTAGATTCATGTTTGTTAATTTGGGGGGGGGATAGATTTTTTTTATATTTATACTAAAAAGGAACTTCAGCAGCCCTTTGATATTCTTATCACTAGAATAAAAAGGCTTCTTAGTCTATAAATGACTATTAAGCAAAAGACCCAAAGATTTACTACTTTGTTGAGTGAAAAAAAAAATGTATTGCTCTATTAAGATAATTTGACAATTAATATTAAATCAGAGTCCAGAGTCTGATTTCTAAACCTTCAGTTATCTATGTGCCTTAACTAGCTCTGAGTTCCAAAACTATCTGCAGGCCATCTTCTTGTATGTTCTCTAGCTGACACCCAAATAACTGCTCATTACATCTTTCTTAGCCCATAGACCTTCTTGGAAGTAAGGTGGGATTACAAGGTTTTAAGGTGATTGTCGGTCACTTTTTCCTGTCCTCTAAAGCTTTGCAAAATATTTTCATCTTACGCAATAATTTAAGTTGAAATAAGTACTTTAAAATATCATTAAGTGTAAGGCAGAGAACTATTTAGTACAGCTGTTTTATGTTAAGAATTCATAAGTGATATAATTCCCTATAAACATAATGAAAGATTCGCTGGCATTGCACAGTACATGGAGCTTTATACATAATGTTGCCTGCTGACTAAAGCAGTGCAAAATTAGAAAAGAAAACCCCGAACCTGGCACAAATTTAAGTATTGGTACAAACTTAGCAAGTGTTTGGCCTGAGATCGGTTTCATGTAAACAGGAGGCATATTTGGTTCTGGTTGCAAAGCAGTGCAAATCTGTTTGACTTAGAAATTTTGGTTTTAAACTCTTAGTGGTTTAGTCTCACTTGTAATAAAAGATCTGCTTTTAAAATGTGTTCCCCTTGTTACCTTTGAAGTGTCCTGTTAGGTGTGTAACTGGCCATTTCTTCATTAAGTACGTGATTTGTACAAGGTCGGTAGAGAGTAAGAGGGAGTAAAACCTTTTCCTCCATGTCCCCATAAGATCTCCCCACATTGTGGCTCTGTCACAGGAAGAAAAGATAGGCTCTATGCCTGATAGTCTCTCTAATGTGTAAACAAAGCCTAGATCTCTCCTGCACCTCCATCTGCTTGTCAGTGGTGCAATAAGTTTCAGATCTTCAATAAGTTACTTCCCCCCCGCTACTAATTTCCCCGCCTCCCACCAGATAAAATGGGGAACAGGAAACGTGAAAGTAATTGTAAAACCCCTTACCTGGGTTCTCCTGGGGTGATACACTTAACATGGAGCTGAGCAGGGCCGTCCCTGGAGGGGATTGAACAGGGCGATTGCCCTGGGCCCCGTGGTTACGCGGGCCCCGCGCCCCCCGGCCACACTCTTCCCTGTTCCCTGCTGCCTTTGGCAGCAACCGAAGCAGCGGGGCGGGCCGGGAGCACTAAGCCCAGCCAGTGGGCTAGCCCTCCCCGCCCCTGGGTCCCTGTTGTTGTTACCTGTAATTGTTACCTGTAATTGATTTTTAAAAAATTAGTTACACTTCCTTTGATATTGTACCTAAAACCAGACTACGTCAAGCCTGACTTGTAAGCCTTAACTTCATGCTTTCAATCATAGCTTTAGAAAAAAAGAACCTGCCTTTTAAAGAACACCATTTTTAATATTAGATTTTTCTTTAAAAACGGGGTTCATAGATAACCCTTGGTAAATTCTGAGGAAGTCCTCCAGAATTGTTTGGAGGGTATTTTATCTCCTCAAGGCAGTTGTTTTTTTTATTCCTGATTGTTAGTCTTTGCATTTCCAAATGTAGATTAAATTGGTTTTGTATCTTTATCTTTCTTTTCCTTTTCAAGCTACTCACTTGGCGATATTTAGTTACATTAATATATACAAAAATGAATCAAAGATCAGCAGTATTATGCAATAAAACCATGGAAGGAAACCAAAGCAAATGCTCAAAGGAGTTAACCTTGCTACCTTTGAATGTCATTCTTTCAAAACTATTTGTATGCCAGCTAATTTGGCTCCACAGCAGTCACTGAGCCAATATCTTTTAGATAAGATCCACTAGAGTAAAACTATGCAATGGTTTTGAATCATTCTAATTTTTAGTTTCACTCCTTAGAGAGCTTTGAGCTGAAGCTGAGATCAAGCCTCCCTTGTTCAGGCAGTGTCAGCTGCTGGTAATTCACTCAGTCTCTCAACTCAAAAGTAAAAGAAAAAAGTTATCCTCTGCATACCTGACATAGTATTTGGTGCTTATAGGCAAAGCAATCTCACAAGTAGCTGATTTAATACACACAAAAAACAGCCGCTGTGCTTTGAAAATTACATGTGTAGTAAACTAGTTAAATTAATTTGCCATGCAAAATTGGGTGTTTTATTTTTTCTTTAATTTTTTTGATGTGTCCCTGCAAAGATTAGTTTAGAAAAGAAAAACATTACTAGAGTCAGGTATGCTTCAGGTAAGCATGTTTTCAGGCTAAAGATAGCTATAAAAAAAATTCCATGTTTAAATGTTCGTTTTTATATAGCTGGCATCATTTAAAAACATTTGTCAACTGATAGTATAGTTTTCCAGGTGTTTCAGGATTTTTTTTTATTTTTATTTTTATGTAGTGGTAGTAGTAGTAACCATTTTACATGCAGATAGTTAAAACTCCTCCACTTGGGCCTGGCAATTTGTTTAGCTTAAAACATGCCCTACTAGGAATGCAAGCTGAGAACAGAGCTTGCTTATAAGCAGACAGGATCTGGAAGAATGTCACTTCACTGTCCAACAGCCATTGAGCTTTAGCGGGAGTCATTTCCAGCAGCCCAAGGTGCACAAGACTTTTGAGAAATGAAGAAGTCAAGGGGGAAGGTTGTTCATAACTCTAAAAGGGCTTTAAGGTCTCATTTGCCCTTTTCCTCTGACTTGGGATGAGAGTGTAGGGAAGGAAACAGATTCCATTTTGTTACATATAATTATTTAAGATAAATTGTTTAGAATCTTAATATGAAATTAATGTTGTTTCGGGTTTTATAAATTTCACTAAGCACACAAAATATTTCTCAATTTATAAGCGGATTTATGTTTGCTGTATTTAGAAGTTATTTAGTTTGCTAGTTTAATCTAACCTGTTGATCTTTTCCTCACAGGGGATACTGGATATCATTATACTAAGTAAAGGCTATTTCAACAGTAACTTGGTCATCCACACATTAAAGAATAACTTTGAAGCAGATGCTTATTTTGTTAAAGTTATTGGTAAGTGATCATGATAACATCAAAATGGGACTTCATGAAAGCAGTATGAATACTTTAACTATTATACTAAGTGTGATAAAGCTAGAAAAGAAAAGCATAATGATATTAATGTATAAAAAGTCTTAAAACTGGAGAGGGCTATTGCAGATAAAGATTCCAAGTAGTCTATATGAATTTTAAATATTATATTGTGCTTCTTTCCTTTGATTTATCCCTTTTTTCAAAGCTATTTCCTGTTTTTCTATTTAGTTAATTCTGTTACCTACATTTTAAAGGACACTATCAAATATATTAAACACAAATTTTGACCAATAATATCTTAAAATAGTATATGCAGTACTCTGTCAGTGAGTCTCTGCAGTGGGTTATTCCCCATGTCCATGACTCCTAGAGGCCTGGCCTTAGGCTTTCCCCCAGGAGGAACTCTCCAGAATTCTCTTACTCCAAGAGGCACATGCTTTAAGATTCTTAATTAAATATTTCTGCTTCTTCATTAGCTTTATTGTTTTTTTCCTCAGACTGCTTAGCTCAAAAACTTTTGACTTTCTAAGGAGGATTTGCAGGACAACATTGCTTCTTTTACATTTTTCCCCACTCAGAAATTGCAGCCAATGATAACAGACTGCAGGAATTCAGTTCTTAGCTGGCTTGAGGGCAAGATCTACACCAGGAAAGTTGAACAAGCTGAAGTTGAACTTGGTTCTCCTTCGAGTGATTGCTCACGTCGACTCCAATTAGGTGTGCGCGCATGTCGTGCACGGCTGCTGGAAGATTTTTCCCCTAGCAACTGCAGAGGCTCAGCAACAGAGCCCCATGGAGTCGCGCCGTTATAGCGCTCCTGATAAGGGCTCATCGACCCGACCCTCGCCAGTTCCTTCTTACCACCTGTGGCGGCTAGTCAGACTACTCGTTTCTCTTGTTTGCAAGAGACTCGCTCTAGCAGTCCTAGTTTCACTCCTTGTTCCAGTTAGTTAATTAGTGTTATTAGGGTTACGGTTAGTTTAGAGTAGTTTCCTTTTTAAGAGCACTCCCCTTAAGGGTTTGCTTCTCTAGCCGGGGCCCAGGGCATGCCTCAGTCCCCAGGCTTTAAGTCATGTACAGTTTGTGAGAAGTCTATGCCTAAAAGTGATATGCACTCTACTTGCTTGAAGTGCCTAGGCGAGGCTCATCCAAAAGAAATCTGCAAATCTTTTCAGCCAAGGATTCAAAAAGAGAGGTCCCAGAGGCTTAAGTTCTTATTGATGGAAGCAGCGCTTAGACCTTCCCCCAGCACTTCAGAACCAGCTATGAGCATGGTGTTGACAAAAAGTGCCCTGGTACTGTCAAGGGACCCAGCCCAGAAGAAGGATGGTAAAGATCCTCAGCACCGAGAGTCACTGGCACCGAATTTGGCGCCTAGGCATCGATCACGCTCCCTGGTGCCGAAGAAAAGGCATAAAGAGAGAGGCCGGTCACCAACTCTCAAGAAAGATGTCAGAGGTTCAGATGCCAGGAGACTCATGCTGAGCCACATAGCCACCCGCCTCTAGACCATCTCCGCCATCAATACTGGTCCTGAGAAGGGGGATGTCGGGTCCAGCCCCAGACGCCTCACTCCCTGGGGGTGCAGAGGAGGACATTGAACTTATTCGGTCTCCCTCCACACTGGAGACCTTTGAAGCAGCCAGGAACCTCATAGAGAAGGGATTCTCAACCCCCAGGCCCACGGGCCAAAAGTGGCCCACGGGGCTTTTTAAAATGGCCCACGCTCACTGCCCAGCTGCTGGCTGGGAGTCCTGCTGCAGCCTCTGGTCCCGGCCAGGGCTCCAGAGGCTGCAGGCAGGGATGCGGGCCAGCGCGGCAAAGCACAGCTCAGCTGGTGGGCGTCCTGGGGGAAGTGCTGGCCAGCAAAGCACGGCTGGGGGGAGTGCTGGAGGGGGGATGCGGCAGAAGTGGCTGTGGGGTGTACTGGTTGCTGGGGCCTGGGGATGGCTGTGGGCCACGCGGCGTGACTGGGAGGAGTGGGGCCACGGACTGCGGCTTGGGTGGGCCGGGGCCATGGGGGGAGGCAGGAGCGTGGGCCATGCTGTTGCTGGGATCCACAGCCTGGCCACAAACTGTCCTTGTTCATAGGTTTCCAGCCTCTCCATGCCACCCATTTAAAAGAGAAAAAAAAAATTCAACTTTTTTCAATTTTTTAAAAATATCTTTTTGACTTGAGGGCCACAAATATAATTTTTAGAACCCTGAAGGGCCACTATTCTATTCAATTAAAATGTTACTTAAATTTAATTAACTGATTTTAATTAAAGTTAATTTGAATTGAATTTTAATATTAATGCAAATTTAATTAAATAGACTGATGGCCCCTCAGGGTTCTAAAAACTATATTTGTGGCCTTCGAGCCAAAAAGGTTGTAGAGGATACGGTGCCATAACCCGAGCTCCCAGACACCTCACCCTCGGTGCTGCACAGGTTGTGCATTAGAAAGGGAAGCTGACTCCGCTCCCACACCATCCTCCACCCTGGTGCCGACGCCAAGAACCACAGCACTGCCCTGGTCACCAAGGAATGATTGGTCCTTAGAGTTGGAGGCATGGTCAATTATTTCAAGGAGGAGCTGGTCCCGCTCTGCCTCGTGGCACCACGTCCAGCAGGGACTGCAGGCTTTCCCGGTGCCGTGGGTACCTCAATGGCAGAACCCAAGTGGCTGGCCCTTCTGGACACCATGGGCCTATCATCAGGCACAAGGCCCCCAATCCTCTCAATCCCTCTCTGTGACTTCAGGGACCAGGATCTCTCGTACCAGATCAGAGACAGTCTCCTGACCCGACACCATGACTGACTGAGACCAGCCTATAATGCACCGCTCACCACCGAGAAGTGGCCACGCTAGCATGGAGACCAACATCACCGCAGACAAGGAACCCGACCTATCAATGCCTATAGAGATCCCTGCCACTGATTCAGGAGATCTTGAGCAAATGAGGGAATCCTCCTCTTCCTCTTCAGATGAAGCAGTGGCAGGTACCACTCCAACCCCCCCGTCCCCCCCCAGCAGAGGACAATAGGGCACACCAAGACCTCCTCCTGAGAGTAGCCTGCAATTTGAGGATCAAGATCCATGAGATCAGTGAGGAATTGTCAGACCTGATGACTGATATATCATCTTTCCCAGGTCCCCCAAAAGTAGCCTTACCTCTGATAAAAACCATAGACAGAAAGATGAAAACAATCTGGCAGACACTATCCTCAACATCCCCTACACCCAAATGGGTTGAGTGGAATATTTCATACCTGCTAAGGGCTACGAATTCTTGTATACCCATCCCGCCCCTGGATCCTTGATAGTGGCAGCTGCGAATAACATAGGAGACAAGGGGCACAGGATCCGTCCCCAAAAGCCAAAGATGCCAAGAAATTAGACCTGTACGGTAGGAAGGTGTACTCTACCGGAGGCCTCCAGCTTAGAGTGGCCAATTAGCAGGCCATCATGAGTTGGTACACCTATAACACCTGGGACTCTATGGAAAAGTTTTCAACTTCTCTGCTACCAGACTTCAAAAAGGAGTTTACTGCCCTAGTGGATGAGGGCAAAGTAGGAAAAGCCTCCTTTGCAAGGGACCCTGGACGCAGCTGACGCAGCCACCCAAATCATGGTCTCAGGAATTTCCATGCAGCGTAGCTCCTGGCTCAGGCGCCGGGCCTCCCATATGAGGTGCAACAGACTGTGTAAGATTTACCTTTCGAAGGTCAATCTTTATTCTCCGAACAGATGGACTCAAAATTACAGTCCAAAGGACTCCAGGGCTACACTTAAGTCTCTAGGGATGCATACCCTACCACTCAGAGGCTCCATTTTAAACCTCAACTCCCTCCATGCCCCTTCCAATAGTCTCAGAGACAGGACTCAGGGCGCAGAAGGAGCAGGAACGGTAACTCGAACAATGCCAGCAGCAGAAAGAGGCAATACCGTTCATCTAACAAGAACGACAGGCCTTCGAAGCAATCCCAAGGCCCAAAACAGAACTTCTGAGATCACGCCCGAGGACAGAGTACCAACACCCCAGGCTCCAGCACCCTTGTTTTGAAACCGCTTATCCCACTTCTACTGTGCTTGGTCCCAGATCACTTCGAACAGTGGAACTGGGATATTCCATCCAGTTCCATTCCATTCCCCACCCTCAACATCCCCGCCCCGCACTGTTCCCTGTCCTCCTTCAGGAACCCCTCTCACGAACAACTCCTCGAGGAGGTAAGACAGCTCCGAGAGTTAGGAGCAGTGGAAGAGGTTCTGGCAGAGCTGAGAGGGAAAGGGTTCTACTCAATATTTCCTAATCCCCAAAGCCAAGGGGGATCTCAGACCTATCCTGGACCTCAGAAACCTAAGCAAGTTTATTAAAAAAAAAAAAAAAAAAAAAAAAAGTTGAAGTTTCGTATGGTCTTGCTGGCTGTAGCTATTTCCTCCCTGGACCCCGGGGGTTGCTGCCCTCAACCTCAGGGATGCTTCCATGTGTCCATTGTTCCGAGACACAGAAGATTCCTGAGATTCGTAGTGGGCAACAGAATTTTCAGTTTATAGCCCTTCCGTTTGGACTGTCAACAGCCCCCAGAGTTTTTACAAAATATACGGCTGTAGTGGCAGCCTTTCTCAGGAAGTGAAGAGTCCACCTCTTTCCATATCTAGATGATTGGCTGGTGAAAGGGAAGTCCAGGGGTCAGGTTCTCGACCATATAGATCTCATCATAAGGCATACATTCAACGATCTAAGCCTGTTGATAAACATAAAGAAATCAAACTTGATTCCCACTGAAAAAATAGAGTTCATAGGGGCTATCCCGGACTCTACCACTGCCTCAGCATCACTACCAGTAATCCATTTCAGAACATTACCGCCATAATAGACAACATATCTCGTCATCCCACGACTACAGTTCGGACCTACCTACTAGGGCCACTACTAGGGCCACTAACTAAATTTGCATTAGTGCACCTAGTTAAATTTGCATTAGTGCACCTAATTAAATTAATTTGTTGGGCAGTTTTTAACCTTGTGTGAGAAAATTTCATTCACTGTAGTGTATAAAATCTGTTTTTACATAATTTTACTTCCCCCAGATCTCTTCTATGCAAAATTATAAATTAAATATTGCTTTTTCAGGGTATACTATGAAGTACAAACTTTAGATTAATGGTATATACCCTGTAAAAAAGCATATTTTTCACTTCTCCTGTTTTTCTTTTGAAGTGGTATTTGTGTTTCTTACATTTTAAATTACAGATGTACTGATTTACTTTTAAAAAGAGCAATTTTGTAGAGTCACATTTCTTCTGAAAGAGACAGATTTGGCTCCAGGTTATTAGACTATTGTCATTTAATCAGGGTGTTTTACATGGTTGAACCAGCTTTAAGTCTTGGCACAAGGATAAAGTGCACTCAGGAACAGACGTTATTGACGGCATTAAGGAGCAAACAAAATAAAAAGTGAATGAGATATTAATTTGTAGTCTGCTGACAAAAGCTTTGACTTCTTTTTCATCAGTAGCAAGCTACTTCTTCAAGCATTGTCTCCCAAAGCTGTTATTGAGAGAGATGTAATATTGACTTTGCCACTGTTTAAAGGGACAACTTAAAAATCATATTTCTGTTCAAGTAATATCTAAAGCTACTATAAATTAGAGATTTGGGTGGAAAATATCTTTTTTTTTTATTATGTTTATTTACTGGGCACACCTTGATAGCATATCATGTATTCAGTTTCACTGTTCTTCCTGAATGTTCAGTAAGTTCATCTTATTTGTCTAGGTCTTTCGCTATGAAACGGGAGAAAGAACCATTTTAGTGGAAAAACATTATTATAGAATCACAAAATTCGCAGGATGTCAGAAGCAGATTTAATATCTAGCTCCTATTAACTTGCATTTTTTTAATAGAATTGATTTTAAAAGTTGGCAGTGTTCCTTTAAATAGCAAACAGAAAAAAGTTTCAAAATTACTGAGAGTAATCTGAGGACCCTGTTTGGCACTAATGCAAGATAAGGACTGGTTATTTTGAACATCACACTACAAAACTAATGTAGTTTTACAAAAAATAGCTTAGGGGGAAAGGAAATGCAAGGTTAAGGCAGAAACTCTAGGCTACAGTATTGTTTCAATATTTTAGTGTCTGTGGTATGATGATTAATTTTGTTAAAATTTGGAAAATATGTAAAAGAATCTGGAGGCTGGATACAAGATTGTCTTAGGCTATGTCTTCACTTACAAAAGCTAGTTTGAATTAGTTAATTCGAACTAACTAATTCGAACTAATTTTAGTTAGTTCGAATTAACTTAATTCGAGCTAGCATGGCCCCACTAGAATGCTAGTTCGAACTAGCTATCTCCATGCAGGCACTTGCTTAGTTCGAATTAGTCAGTTGCATGAAGATCAGTCTGCTGATTAGTTCGAACTAAGCAGTTAGTTCGAGCTAATATGGCCACATTGACTTAATTTGAACTAACTATTTCCAATTAAGGGTTAGTTTGAACTAAGCAACCGAATTTATTAGTTCGAATTAAGGAAGCCCTTAATTCAAACGAATGAAAGCCTAGTGTGGCCAAGGCTTAAATTAGTTCGAATTAAGCTTCCTTAATTCGAGCTAATTTGCAAGTGTAGACATAACCTTAGAGTCTAAGGTCCAAAGAATGTGTATGTATATTTCATTGATCTGAATATACATTCACAGGGGCGTATATTTTATATTATGAATGCAGAACACTGTAAAAATATAAGGGGAAGACAGCAGAAAAAATCTGTATTGAACACACTATTAGTTCGTTTTAATTAAATGATGATTTTCAAACACCGAAGGTGCTCTGTGTTTTACATTGGCTTTAGAACCTTTATACTGGATAAAATGCACCAGGAGGCACAAAGGGACTCTAAAACCACCATGTCCAGCTTGGCTAGGATGCTCCCAGCACACAAATTGCAGATGATAATAAGACTGCCTTTCAAGGACCTTTTCAAAAGCACCAGTGAAGGGAGCATCCTAATTGTGGGGCTATGAACAGGAAGGCAGTCAGGGACTAAGGCCTGGTCTATTCTGCTGTCACTGGTCAACAGGAGATACGCAGGCTACGTAATGTAGCTTGCATATATCCCATCAACTTATTTACATTGCTATACCGCAGTGTATTCACTACACTGCATTGATGGGAGATGCCCTCTGGTCGATGCACCCCTACTCTTCTCAGGGAAGTGGCTTAATCTCATTGACCAGAGAGCACTTCCAGGATTAATTGAACAGGTCTACACAGCCTGGTCAACTGATCTTGCTGCATCAATCACCAAGGGGCTGGCAATGTAGACATATCCTAGGACGGCCTAAGCATATGCAACACTGCGGTAATTTAGGTCCCCTAAGGGCTGATTATAGTATCTTGGGGCCGCAAAGCAGTCCTGGATTGGGAGGGTAAAAAGGTGGCTTAGCCCTTGTCTACACTGGAAAGCATTTCTGTTATAACCTTAAGGAGGGTTTGACAAAATTGGCTCCCCATTAGGCGCTGGCTGTTTTATTTTTGGTCACCAGAAGACACTCTTCCACTGCATTTTTGCAGCAAAGCTAGGAAGGAGCCAGTCGACAAACCTAGGTCTCCATGGCGACCTGGTGCCTGGGTTTTGTTAACCCCTGGCCTAAAGTGTGAATTTAAACAAATAGTTATACCAGCATAGTCCTCCATATGGACACTTCATTCTAGTAACAGAATGCCTTTTTTTCAGTTTATTGTATGTTGTTTGGGAAGCTTAACCAAATAACCCCTCTCTTTTACTGCAAAAAGTGTCCACGTGGGTCCTTGCATCTGAATTACTAAATTAGTATAATTGGTAAAATTTTATGATGTAGTTAACTCTCAAAGCTACTTTGATCTCCCTCATCCTGGGTTGTAAATTCTGTGCTACACCTTTGAGATGTGCAGCACAGAATTTAACTCCATAAGCCTGTATAATAGTATTTCAGAAGTCTCTGAAATAACATACATAGGAAGCACTTAAGTATGTTTATATTCCAATACTATCTAAATAATCAAGTTTGATCATATATTTCATATTTTTATACATTAAGCTCATGTGTGGTAGGGGAGCAACTTTCTGCTATAACAATAGTGCTATGTTCAAGAAAATGTTTAAAATATACGCTTTCATTGTTTTCTTTTTTCATGTATTCAGAACATGGGGCAACCATTGCTTCTACAAGATCTCATGTTTGCATAACAATGCATGAAAGTCAGTATTATACATGTATATAGGTAACACGGCCTCACCTGCTTCTGAGCATACATGCTTTGTTTTGTGAGTGAAGGAGTTTTATGTTTGGCCGTTGAAACCAGTAATCAACAAGAAACACATTTATATAACTTTTAAAACCACCTAAAAATTTGTTTTATTTTTTTTAAAAATGCAGAGAAGCTCTAAGATTACTAATGGATAACCATTTAAGACAATGCTTAAAATTAATTATGTATTTTTAGTTTGTTTACCCTACATAATAAAAATATGTCCATTATACACTCTTGCAAATCGCATACTACTTTCTTCAGGTAAATTACAATTGTATATTGTTTACAAAATACTAGTTGTAAATTTGATGTATTTGTGCATTATTCAGACACTGCTTTTCTATCCCCAGTATATTTAGAGAATGGGACTATCATACATTGTTCAGTCACATGAACACAACTAATTTACCCAAACCCTTTTTATATGCGCTAACCAGTTTTGTGATGGTGCACAGATTAACCTCCATGACAACAATTAATGTAGGGATTATAAATTGATTACCAGTTGAACAAAACCTTGTAATCATATTAGTCAGGTTTAATGAAAGTTCAAAAAACAATATTCAGTTTCCTCTGGTCTGCAGTTGGACAAATATATGGCTATGACTCAGGAAAAAACTTATTTTTCTATATTGCATACATTTTGTAACAATTTGCAACCCGCCATAAAACAATCACTTGAGTTGAGGTTTTTATAGATGGGACTGAATATTGTGTATGTAAAGCTCTCTTAGTTAAGCAAATTAAAAGTAGTGACTAAACACATAAGTATCTTAGTGGTATGTTGCCTAGTTGGGCGAAGTTCAAATCTTGACATCATGAAATCAGGTCAGTGCCATCCAGAAATGACAGGGCAAAGAGAAGGAGATATGTTGGTCTTCTCCAATCAGAATGATCCAATGGACATTTATTTTATTTTATTTGCTAGGTAATGTGACAGAATACACCTGGATTATGCATCGGTCAACTTTCATGTCCTCCCTTTAGTTAATTTTAACTAAGTGTTTAAGTGATGACATGTTTTAATCTAATATATAATCAGAGAACTGTCGCATACATTATATATGATGTGCAGCTATATGTATTTGCCAACAACAGTAATTTCTAACTGATAGGATAAATGATAGTTAGGAATTTTGGTTTGATAGCTATATTACAGTTCCTCACAAATAAAAACAGTTGTATTATTACCTTTAAAATTTAGTGATTCCTTTTATTCATCTCACAAAAAAAGTAATTAAGCTGTAGTTGTCATTATACACATGATATGAAGGATAATGAGCAAAGTATATAATGCACTATCTTTAGCATACATTTTTCTTGCATTTTTCTTAAGTGGCAAATCTATCTTTAGAACGACACTAACCAATCAGGTGGTAAGTCTGATAGAGCAGTGATTAACTAATTAGCTTCTGCAAAGTAGCATACTTTCATTGGATCAATAGTCTTTTTTAATGTTAATGCAAGTTATACAAAAGCAGTTTATTCTCTTAACTATTTTATAAGAGAGAAGAGCTATATTTACCTCTGTAGAGGGGCTTGAATTGATGCCATACATTAATAGATTTCAGAGGGAAATAATACTTACTGTAAAACTGACGATATATTATAAATCCCTTTTCTGTTTTTCCACAGTTCTTAGTGGCCTCTGTTCTAATGATAGTCCTTGTAAAATAACAGTAAGTATAATTATTTACACTGTGAATGAAATGTGTCCAGAGTCCCCAGTCTGAATGGGACCCCTTTGTCCTAAATAAACCACGAACACCTAAGAAACAGCCATTGCTTGGATGAATTCACATTCTAGTTTAGGACACAGAGTAACAAGTGGGTGTAACTGACTGAGAGACTGGGAGAGGAAGAGTAGGAGGAACAATAACAAGTACATTTGGTTCCAAAAGACTAGCTACTTCCAAAATCTTCAGGCTTTTTAAAAAAGACAAACAATTTATATCAGTAATCATTAATAGCCACCCACCTAGCTATTATAAGTTGGTAGTTTTCCATATTCACCCTACAAGTGGGTCTGGAAGTTTTAAATAATATGGATTTATATAATATATAAAATTTTAATTTTGACAAGATACTGATTATATTGGTGTCTTTAGAAGTCAAGAAATTGCTTTGTATGAAATCAGTTTTCTATTCAGATCTATTTATTTATTTAGGAGACATTTTGTGATATGAAGAGTAAACCCTTATGACAATATCAAAAAGTCAGCCAAAGGAATAAAAAAGAGGGGATCGCATCAGAAATGAACGTTAATAAACATATGTTGAGGAAAGTTTACTATTCAGTGCAACTGTGATGGCCACTGCTCTACTCACCGCTCTGCCACCTAGTCAGATGCCCCTTCCTGTTGTTCCCTTCAGTTAATCCATGTCCTCTTGTGCTGGGGGCAGTCGCACTGTCCTCTTCATAGTGTAGCCCTCCAGCTAAGTCACATTAAAATTCTCTTATCTCAAGTACTTTGAGGCAACTCTCCTAGGCAGTCTGTTCCCCACTGTCTGGTCTGTGCTACTCCCCCAGTGGCTGGTAAGGGTGTCCAGGCCAGCCCTCTACACCAGGTGTCAGTTCAGGGGCTCTCAGCGAGGTAGCTCTGGGCGATTACTCTTCCCTTCTCTCCTGGACTGCTTCCTGCTCTTCCTCTTGCATCAGGGAATGTAACTGCAGGTTTCCTCCATCAGCTTACCAATTTCCTCTCTTTTAGATCCTGCCTAGCTACTCCCCACAGCTGGATTCATCTGCTCTTAGATCCTAGCACTCCCTTAGGTCTTCTAGAAGTGCAGCTTAAGGTTAATTGGCCTACGTTACTCCTTCAAGCCTTGTGTGTGGTGGACATCCTATCACAGCCACTTAAGCAACACTGTGTAGATCACTGCCAGATCTCTGTCTTCTCTTTCAGTTCAGCCTTACAAATCCAGTTGTCTGTCTGTCAGAGAGAGTATGTCTTTTTGGTTATTAAAAATAATTTTCATATCTGACAAAAGGGATGTAAATCCCCCTTTACCTGAAAAACTGAACAAAACATTAACTATGGATCCGCTAGCAATGCTAGCATATTAGTATATAAATGTAGCTACATAAATGTGCTTATTGCAACCTTTATGTGACTGTGTCTTTTGTATTGGTAGCTGGAAGAAAAGAAGCCCCTTTAAGGGCTCCCTTATAGCAGGTGGGGAGAAGGGGGACGTTTACAGGAATGGACAAGAAAGGCAGGAAGCATTTGGGACAACATGAGGATAAGATCTCTGCATTGCCTTTCCTGCTGACCGGAATAGTGAGGGTGGAGCCCTGTAGAGGTTCTCTTTACCAGGATTGGTCTGGTAGCACCCACGCACCAGTGTACTTGACAAAAGAACTGGATTCTCTTTTCACTTGCTATGGGTATCATGGTAGGTGCTCTTCTTCCTTGGGGAGCTGGGAATGATTTTTCCCTTACTGCCAACTTGGTCTTCCCCACAGCTAGTCTGGGAATGAGTGGGATGGAATACGGTGGTTAGATTATAACATAGCAGTTTAACACACAAACTTGTGGCAATTGTCCAGTGCAGGTATTCAGTACGGAAGGGATATGGTTATTGGATAAAATGGACTGGAAAAAGATTTGAAGGAAAGCATCTTTTAAGGGAGCTTGAGTAAGGAGGGGTTTGAGGCTCCCTACATCTCATCAGTGGAAAGCCAACCCTCCTTTCCTTGACTCATTTTTAGGGGGCTGAAGAAAGAAGATTGGGGCTCCTGCCTCCTAAGAGTCTTTCTTTCTTTCTTTCTTTCTTTCTTTCTTTCTTTCTTTCTTTCTTTCTTTCTTTCTTTCAGGTTTACATACTATTGAATGGTTAGTTGTATTCTTTATCATCTCCTTCCAAAAGTTAGCAGATATCACAACTGTATTGACTGCTGAAAAAATATATATATAAAGAGAATATTTTGCCTTTGTTTCCTCCTTCTGACTTAGGTTCATTTTTTAAATTATTGTAAGTCCCTAAATGTGTGTGTGTCACATTGATTTTTTTATTTCAAAATCTTTTCATTATAATATAAAGGGTCTTTGCCTTTGTCCAATACCAGAGATGATGCTGAAAAACAATTTCAGTATACACATATATATTTTATATGTATATATTTTAAAACACGTTTTTCAAGCCAAATCATATGTATATAATATTTTTGTAAATTTCACTTAATACTGTGGAATTCTGAGCAAAAACATCCCTTTATAATTAATACCTCTGGGTTTTTATTTTTGGCATTGAAAAACAAGCTTCATTTAAAAAAAAAAAAAAAAAAAAAAAAAAAGAAGAATGAGAATAAATTTTACAGTCCACTTTCCTATATTTTGGACCCTTTTTCATTGGATAAAGTAAATTGACTAACTGGGTACCTGAACTAGGAGGTACAGTATTCTACTGACTTAGGTAGAAGAACCTGATGAGAGGGCTCTTATCTACTTCTTGTTTCAGTACTGTACATTTCCACCTTAAGGACAAGGTCAAATATCCTATTCTTCAACATTCATGTGTATCTTCATGTCACTAAGATTGGGTGATATTTAGCAGTCCCAGTTAAGGCTTTGAGAATACACATCAGGATCCTACAAAAAAGTTAATATTGTAACCTCCTTTTTAAATGTCTTTATTTATAAACAACATACCTCTATAACATCTAGGATTAGTGGAAAAAAATCTTCTCTCCATTGAGAAGCCTCCCTAACAATTCACTTACAATTTTGAGGACTGTCTCTGAAAGGAAAAGTGCTAGATTTTTGTTTTTTAAATAAAAGCTTAGGTTTTTCTTCAAGTGTTGCAGACATATTTTCCATTTAGATGTGTACATGTCCAGTATTTTGAAGCCAGAGAACTTGGTTTTAGCTTCTCCCCTGTCTATTTAAGGACAGATCCCACCCTGGCTCCCCTCTTAGTTCCCTATCACTACCCATAGATAGGGTCATAGGGTGAAGATTTACCTCACTTCCAATTTTTTTGAGAGTTAATTTAATGCAGTTGTTCATTAATATAGTCTAGTGCAGTTTAGTAGTACCCTTAGGTTTAATCTCTAGTATTTAGTTAAGTTAGGTACTTATCCAGAGTGATGCATTGTTCTTCATGAAAAGTAGCTACCCACAATAGTGACGCTCACATATGTTGTGCCCGGGAGAAGGACATATTAAAGAAAAATGCTGCATCTGCAAATTGTTCAAGAGAACACGGGTGACAAGGGATTTGCCCTTATAGCAGCATCTTTTCAAGCAAGCTGTGCCTGTGAGGACCAGTTTGGCACCGAGGACATCCGCTGAGTCAGTGTTGCAGTCACCTTCAGAACTAGCAGGAGATGTTGCTCTGGGTATATATGATGCTTCCATTAGGAGGAAGAAAGACTGTTCTTCTGGGGAAGAGGACTCCTAAGATAAACCAGGACTACTCCAGGTATCAGAGAGGTTTCTTGTCATCTTGTAATAGAAGTAGTGACCAATACCATGAACTCCTCTAGGACATTAAATGGAATTGGGCTGTCTGTCCACTCTCTTACTGCATCAGCACTGGGAGGATTCTCTTCCATCAATTCTGGGGTGCCACTGAGTCTGCTATTGACAATGTTTGCACCAGTATCAATTGTCTCTGTGCTTTTGGCATACTAGGTGGTCTCAGACCTGTTTTGCCTCTACATCCCTGATTCTCCAGTGGTTCAGAAGCACTCAGCTACCATGGCTTCTTCCTTCTCTGTGCCTTTGGCATTGTCTCTTCTGGTCATATAGTTATTTTGTTTGTCAGCACTGTATTTTGAGCTACCTGAGTCTCAGGGTGCAGAGCTGTAGCCAATATCCTTCATGGTGCCAAGGAATGAATTGGTTCTTATGCTGTCTTTGGCAGTGGCAGTGTCTCTGCTACAGATCACATCATCGTTTGCTGCCAAACCTTCAGTTCCAGTTCCATAATTTGTTTCAGACCCCACTGCAAATACGATGTTTTGTGCACTACCGAAGGCAACAGTTACTCATTCATGTTCGGTACTTGTGCTATCCCTGTATTGAGCTTTGAAAAAGACTGATCATTTCTTTGCCCCAGCTCAGGGTGCTCCTCTGCTGCTACAGGTGATTTCTTGGTTTCACTGCGATCTAGTTTTGGGATATTTTCTGTTTCTCCCATGCCTTCAAAGCTCCACTTTGGAAGTCTTTGAGAAAATCTTTGGGTCACCATTAGTACCAAGATTGGCACTCTTCCCACAAGAGATAAGGCTTCCTGGCCCAATACCTACTGATCACTAATGCCCTTCTCTTATTCCCAGTGGCTTCTTTGAAACTCTTAGGATGTTCTTTGGTCTGCAAAGTGCCATTCTACGCCTAGACCAGGGCACAGTTGCCAGTCCTGGCTGCCGTTTCTCTTCCTGAGTCACCTCCATTGGAAACACATTCTGAAGCCACCCTTCTGTAGTCAGTTCCGCTTGATAGCAGTGCCTCCACTGGCCCTCAACTTACTTACTCTTCTTCACCAGACCACTCCACAGTACCAGAATCTTTTTCACCTGTGCCTGCAGATTTTCAGGCATGTGGCATCTATTGTGGGTATACAGGTTTAGTTTGTACAAGAGAATGTACATACATTGTTGGTTATTCTCCAGTCATCAGCTCAGGGAGTACTTGGCCTTCCAAGTACTGCTCTGGATCACCACAGAGGAATAAACATCTGCAAGCACTTGAAGAAGAAAAAATTGTTATGTACCTATATTTTAACTGTTCTTTGAGAAGTGGGTGCTGGCATGTGTTCCATGGCCCACACTCTGTCCTCTCCACATCTCAGTGTCTACTCTTGATATTCAGAGTGAAACTAAGGGGGGATCAGGATGTTGCTGCCCTTAAATAGTATGGGGAGTGACTAGAGCCAAATGGTGTGAGCACCACTTCTATAGGTATCACATAGGTAAAGTTGTCTGGCTTCAGTGCACTATGCACACACACACCTGAGTGGAACAGAGGTCTGCATCCACATTTCAGAGCAACAGTTAAAATATAAGTAACTGTTTTTCCAGTGGTCATCAGACTTATTTTTAGCTTGTCTGAGTCAATGTGCTATTTTGATATTACCATTTAAAATCAGAGTTTAATCAAACTAATGGTGAGATCTTTGTTCTGGAGTTCAACCAGAGACCTACAATAAGCTAAGTTTTATTCTTTTTTTTTTTTCTTCAGAATGGTTTAAAAATGAAATTTTTGAACTCTGATAAATACCTCAGATCCTGAGATGTCATTCCTCAGGAATACCTAATATACTGTCAACTTGGAAAAATAAATTTACTCTCAGCCCCAGATGTGGCCTATTAATTTTGAGGCCTGAATTCCTTTCTTTGTGGATTTTATGGGGTCAGGACTACAGAAAATCAGTTTACAATAGAATTCAGTTGCAGCCATATATATGGATTGGCTATCACCACTCCATAATATGTCTCACTTGAGAAAGTATTCACATTGTCAAAAATAATTTGAATAATGTATAAAATGTTATGCTTAAAATAAATAATGTATGTCAGGGCAACCATACTTAACACTGAAAATGAAAAGACCTTATATAGTGATTGTTAGAGCGTTATTTTGGTTAATGGCCAAATAGCTCAAAATTATGTCCTTTTGTGAGAAAAAGGTTAAGATTTTGGTTTTATTTTGAGGAAAGACTTTAAGATAGATTCTAATAAGATTATATTTGTACAGTCTGTAGCTTTAAACCCTAGATGATCAGTTCATTTAAGTTCTGTCATTAGTTTCTACAATTCAGTCAAACTGTCAGGTTGCAGTCAACCATCCCCTTTACATTTGCAGTTGTTGATGAAATAGCATCAGTACTGGAAACACTGTTTTCTGCATCATTGACTAAATGCATCTGAAAATGATACAGAATGTTCCAAACTTTGCTTTTGTATGAAACTGACTGGATTCATTCTCTCATTCAGTTGCATTTAGTCAAATCAACCACAATTAAAGATGCTATGAAAGAGTGAACACTTTTGGACATTACCATTTTTGGTCAAGTGTATAATAAAAGTATTTTTACAATAAAGCTTTTAGAAGTGTTTAGAAATTAACTGAAAGTAGTATCATTATTGATAGATAGAAAATTGATTATCATTGTTTGAAAATAAATCCTCTTCTACCCTGATATATTACTAACCATAAAATAATTGAAGAATTCCACCATCTTCCATATCTAAAATATGATCTAAATAATGAACCCACAGAATTTGCCTTTATTTTACTTTATTACTTTATCTGTGCTAATTGCTAAAATTGAAAGGAAAAAAATGAGTTCGGACATTTAATTTCATCTTTGTATTGCAGCCCTTTGGTGTGAATCAGCCTGGACCTTACATCATGTACACAACTGTAGATGCAAATGGATATCCAAAAAATGGTTCAGGTAGGATCAGTATTCTTTTCTTAATACATGTAATTATGATTTTTCTGTTTGTAATCATCAGCAACCTATATACAGTTCCAAAAAATCTGCTAAAAATTAAATGGGTCCGTTTCTTCTTGAACAGTAGTTCCAGTATACAAGGCACAAATACCATGTTTTCCATTCAGTTTTTATCTTGTATATTTATTGTGACCATAGTAATTATATCCTTTCATTTGTCCTATGAAAATAGAGCTTGAATACCTTACACTTTCTATCAGAATCTGAGGGCTGGATGGCATCAAAAGGTCATTAGGTGCAATTTCAGTCTTTCATGTACTGAACTTAAAACAGATCAAGATTCCTACCCATTATGTTGTAGTCATGTTTATTAGGAGGTAGCGATGGGCTTGAAACTTTAAATCAGAGTCTTGTAGTTTTGTGGAATAACATGCACATTAAATAAAGTAATTTTCCTTAGCTTCTACATGTTTGGTAATTCAAGTAACAAGCACAGTGAAGAATACCAGAAAAATCAATATTGTATCGTGTAGCATCATGTAGTTTTAGCATTGGTACTGAATCTAAAAAAAGCTCTGATACTCCGCTAGAAGCATTCAGAACTCTGTGATGTGTTCAGACAGGTTTTCATTTCATTTTACATTAACACACTGTATTAAAATCAGACTATGCCCTAAGATGGTAGTCCCCACGCATTTTACCCCACACCCCCCTTACAATTGTCGACCACCCCCCCCTCCTCAACTTGGGGCAGGGAGTGGGGCTAGGAGCGAGGCCATGGTTGGAGGGCTGTGGTCAACACTGGTGGCTGAGACTGGGAGCTGGAGGGCTGGGATTGGTAGCCAGGGTCTGAGGGTCAGGACCAGAGCAGAACTTGGGGCTGTGTGGCTCTCCCTCCACACCCCTCGTGGCAGCTGGTCTGGGCCCTGCGGCAGCCCCCTGGCTTGGAAACCTCTGTCCTAAGAGGATAATTTCTAAATGACAAGCAACTTGCATCTCTGTTGTCCTCTATCAAGTTTAAAACTTCCTGAGGGACTTGTCAAAGCTCTCTGAATTGTAGCCAGCCTAATCAGTCACACTTGAAGATATTGGTAAATCTTCAGTATAGAGCAGTGGTTCCCAACCTTTTTGATTTGAGGGCCACAAATATAATTTTTAGAACCCTAAGAGGCCACCAGTCTATTTAATTACATTTACATTAAAATGTAATTAAATTCAAATGAAATTTTAATTAAATAGACTAGTGGCCCTTCAGGGGTGTAAAAATTGTATTTGTTGCCTTCAAGCCAAAAAGATTCTTTTAAAATTTGGAAAAAAATGATTTATTTTTTTAAGGGGGGGGGTGAGCTGGATGCCCATGAACGGGGCTAGTTTGTGGACAGGCTTTTTTGGGGCCCCAGCAACAATGAGGCCCATGTTCCCGCTCCTCATCCCCTCCGCAACTGTACCAGCCCGTGGCCCCGTCCTGGTCTTTTTGTTATGTGGGTATTTCCTTCTGATACATGGAAACGCGGAAGTAAAAATGAAGGACTGGAGTCCATTAATAACCCCTTTTCTGCAGTTGTTAACAGAATACTTTTTGTTATCCAGTATATCTGTTGTACTACGTGAGACTAGCCTTCTAATCTCCAGGAATGTAATACTTCCCTTTGGAGAATAAAATTTCCAACTGTGTTCTTTGAAAATATTATCCCTGGATTACATGATTATTTTCCAACCTTCCCTTCAAAGCTTGTTCACTGTATTGGTTAGTGCAGAACCCAAATAAAAAAGAAACAAATAGTTAAGCGTAGTATATTTGCTTCTTGATAAGCATTGAGGCTTACTGCAAGCTTCCATAAATGTTGGTGCACTCAGGCAAAAAGTCTTTACTTATTGAGCTATGAATCAACTTCATTAAGTGCCAGAGGCCATGTGACCCACGAATATATAACCACACTTTTTATTTTCAGAGAACTAAGACTGCCGATAAGTAACTCTCCTTTCTTTAGTAAACAGTTGTGTATTTTCTGAGGAGAAAAAAAGATTAGCAAAAGCCACCAAGCTGATCCATTTTATCTCCTGGGGAGGATGGGTAGAGGTGTGCAGTGAAATTGCTATAAATCAGATATACCACAGCATAATATTTTTTTATTTTATTATACTCATTTGGGTCAGTTGTTTATCCAATGATGACTCTTTCTCACTCTTTTCTGTCCTGTGGCACTTTTAAAGACTAACAGATTTATTTACCGCATGAGCTTTCATGGGAGAAAATCCCACTTCGTCA
>ML685783.1:10274522-10285939 GCA_007922175.1 Pelusios castaneus
CCACTTCGTCAGACGCTTTGAAGATGACGAAGTGGGATTTTCTCCCATGAAAGCTCATGCGGTAAATAAATCTGTTAGTCTTTAAAAGTGCCACAGGACTCTGTTGTCTTTCTACAATAGACTAACACGGCTACCCCTTTGGAATTTCACTCTTTTCTGTTTATGAATAATAATACAGTCAGCACAAATGCAGGCTAATAAGTCTAACATTGCAAATGAAATAATACTATAACACCACCACTGTGGAACAACTTGCCGACTATAAATTAAATAGCATTATAATATCACATATTTAGGGTATGATATTTAACTACTTAAAATTGCTGCAGACTCAAAGTTGGCACGGAGATTGTCAGCCAGAATGTATTTTTTAAATTATATTGGTTTAATGCATTAAATATTTTTTATTAAAAGATGGCAAAATCATTCCTAGTTCTTCTTCAAGTTGTGGCCCTGTGGGTGCGCCACTTAAGGTGTGTCCACACCCATGCTCCTTGTGCTGAGATTATATAGGACTGTCCAGATGAACTGTCTTTGGATCCTTCTTAATTGCTTTGACCTAGGATGGAGCATAAGTGTGCCTTACTTTCAAAGTCTCTTAGCCTAGTTACCCTCTGTAGTTTGGGGGTTTTTTCCTTTAGTTATTTTATTTACTTTTTATTTAGGGGGACCTTCGCTTGATCTCTTTCTCCTGTTAAATTCTGTTACCACAGGCTATACCAGACTCTCCAGGCTTCAAATGGCGCATCCCTTGCAGGAGGACATCCCAGTCCTGAGGCATCTCCTGCTTGGGAGAGTCTCTTATGTCACAAAAGTGCTCCATCTGATCTGCTGTTCAGGGCAGAGCAAGAAAATATTGGGAGCTAAAACTCTGAGTCTTAATGCTGCAGCACTCTCTCCAACCCGTCTCAGATCGAGGCCAGGAGACCCCTCTATACATTGGTTACTCAGTGACCACAGTGCCTCATCAACTTCAGCACATTCACATGGGTCTACTCAAAGTAAATTCACAGAGAAGACTCAGAGCAAACAGAGTCATTTACAACAGAAAGAATCCATTTCAAAAAGATCTTGGTCCCCATGGAATGAGACTGCAGTTGAGCTCTCACGTCCCACAGTGGGTACAGCTGAGGCTCCAGACACTCTTGGTACTAATCCTGTGCCCAGGTTCCAGGCTTAACAAAGGAAAGGGCAGCAAGCATGCCACAGTACTGAAACCTTCAGTGTCACACAAGCAGGATAGTGCAGTATCAAAGCATTCCATCTCTAAGAGAACAGTACCCACCACTCCTTGGGTACTTGGCGCACACATTCCCCCCCACCCTCCCCCCACCCCCGCCAAGGCAGCCTCATTGGTACCATTTACTTAGTCCATAATGGACTCGCCACAACAGCATATACCATTAAGACCAACGAGGGTACGGGACCCTATTCTTCAAATCCATCTGGTATTTCAGGAATTTAGATTCTCAGGGTATCTACTTGTTTTCTACACTTACATTTGGCTCAGCAGGTCAAAATATTTCAATTTGAGTTGACCTGACCTGAAACTAAATATTTCACTGACTTTTTTTCAGCAAAAAAATATGGAATTTTCAAGGAAAAAAATTAATTTTTACTATCATTCCATAGCAGTAGCCGATCTCCAGCCAGGGCCATAACTGATCCTTCAGTGGAAGTAGATAAAAACAGATTACATCAGGAAAAAAATTAATTCCCTTCCTTATCCATACAGGTGGCTGGCTGAAGTCGTGAAGAGTCAGATATTAGGAACATAAAATATGAACTGAAAGCTCACAGGGCCACCAAGCCCATCCCTCACCACTTCAGGCAACCTTCATATAATCCCACTTAGAAATTTATCAAACTCTTATCTTAAAATTAAATAAGTTGTTTACTCCACAATTCCAATTCAGAGTCTGTTCCAGAATCTCACTCCTCTGATGATTAGAAAACTTCTAATTTCCATCCTATATTTGTTCATGGCTAGTTTATGCCTATTTGTTCTTATGCCAACATTCTCCATTAGCTTAAATAGCTCTTCAGCCTCCCTGATGTATTTGTAGAGAGCAATCATATCTCCTCTCAGCCTTTGTTTTGCTTGGCTAAATAAGCCAAGCTGTTTTAGTCTTCTCTTGTAAGACAGGCTGTCGATTCCACTGATTTACCTAATAGTGCTTCTCTGGACCTGTTCCAGTTTGAATTCATCATTCTTGAATATGAGAGACAAGAATAGTGCCCAGCCCAAATAAGGTCTAACCAGTGCCTTGTACAATGGCATCATCACTTCCCTATATCTACTAATACTCCTATATTGTAATATTACTGTATACACAAACATTCACTGGATGTGAAACTCTCCTCAATCATGATAAATCCTCTTCGGGCTGCTAGTGTTAAGGAACAACAGAAGTGAATTAAAAGTTCATGGTGGATGTTATGGTGATCCCCATATGGACAAGAAGCAAGTTATTTTTCTTGTCAGAAACATCTGCCTAGCTGCCTGGCTAGCAAAGGTATTATGTCTTGGGTCTGGCAGACTGTAGACACTTTCTGCTATATTACAGTTACATGAAGAGAATGCATGCTCAGAAATGTTCATTGTGTTAAATCTGTAGTCACAGTCAGGGGGGACTGTGTAAGTGTAATGGTATGAAACTGGAGAGAATAATTTCCAAGAAACAAATTTTCACTTGACAATGTATGCATATGTATATGTTTAGAATTATGGGAGAAAAATTACTATAAACTTCTATATATTTGGGGGGAGGGGGGAACATAGTGGTACAAGCTTATCTAAAAGCTACTCAAATTATCCCCAGCAGAAAAATATTGTCCATGTATTTGTGCAATATATTAAAGGAAATACAATCTCTACCTAAATGTTTTCAATTTTATCCTTGCTTAATATAGCAGAGAAGTTCAGATGTAGAGCCATTCCTTAATTGGAAAAGAATCTGAAGATTTTAAGAAATACAGTGCAGGAACAAATTTATATCAAGCACAAGCTATACCATATTTTCTCTCAATTATTCATTAAAAGAGAGAAACTAGAGTTTTAATCAACAGTGCATTGATTATTTTGTAAATATTTTGTAACCGTTTCCAGTTCAGGAATGGTTGTATATGTGAACTTCTCAGAAACACTTACTTGCATCAATAACTGCAAATAATACAAATGTGTACAATGCTAATCAGTTAATACTTTTAGTTTAGAATAGAATATCCAGTTGAAACTGAAGCCCAATCTGACAGGATAGGTGCATGTTAAATTAATGTCTGTATACACTGTAATGATTTGAATATCTGAAATAAATATCATGGTCTGTGTATAGCAGCTCTTTGCACATGATGAGTTATAGCAATGTAAAGTATAAAGAAAATGGCAAATGTACAGAGGAAGAAACAGGGCCCCCTAATCTCAGGGGGCATAGGTCAGACTAGCACGGGCGTAGCCAACCCCTAGGGTCCTGTAGGAAAGAAGAGCCCATATGCCTAGCCTCACTTCAACGTTTCTCTCTTCCTGACACAAAGCACATGGCAGGGATGTGCTGGAGGTAGATGAGGCAGTTGGCTCACCTTTCTCCAATTATACTTTTGCGTTTAATGCCTTCCTCATATCCAGCATCTATCTTAATACTATTGTTACTATGTCCTTCCTGTCCTATAAATGAGGTATTGGCATTGGCAGTATGCTGTGGGTCTGAACAGATCACCTGTTGAGAGATCAGGAAGGAATTTTTTCCTTCTGTGCCAAATTGACAGGATATCTAGGATTTTTCTTTCCTCACCACATCCTGGAGGCCCAATTTATAGATTAAAAGGAGTAGAATAGAAATTTAATATTAGGAAGTAAAATGGAAATGTTTAATTCTTCTCAGATTTTGATTAGTGTGGAAAGAAGTTTAAAATGGCCAGCTCTCAGGATAAACATGAATGGAGACCCATGATGTGGCTGATGTTCCTATTACCATGTTAGGGATGACTTTTAAGTCTTCACAAGCTAAAGTTCCTTCATTACCCATTGTGGGGGAAGGAGCAAAAAGATTTAGAAGTGGCTGAGTTCAAAGGGTTAGTTTGACAGGGTGCGTCTACACTTGTAAATTAAGTCGATTTAAACTGGCTTAAGTCGACTTAATTTACTCTGCGTCTACACTACGCTTTGCTTAAGTCGACTTAAGGAAAATTAAGTCGACTTTACTAAACCTGCTTTTACGTCGACTTTCTAAAGTCGACTTAAGCCAGTGTAGACCTGGAGTAGCCCTAAGTCAACTCTAAGTCGACTTAGGGCTCTCCAGGACTCCCCCATTTCCCTCCCTGCCGGGGGGGTGGCACAGGGAGAGCCTGGCATGCCCACCCTGCCCCTATGCCCTGCCAGTGTCCCTGTCCCCTTTTGCCCCATTGTATCCAGGTACAATGGGGCAAAGGCTGAGCCCCCTGGCACTTGGCAGGGGGTGCCCCCCTGCCACCGTGGACCTATCCCAGGTCCACCTAGCCCCTACAAGTCGACCTAGGCGTCCAGTGTGGATGCTCTAGGTCGACTTAGTAGGGTCCCCCCAAAGTCGACTTAAAATTTGAGTGTGGACATGCTAAGACGACTTAACACAGAAGTGTAGACATAGCCACGGATACCAACACTGAATTAAAGGGGTAGCCATGTTAGTCTATTGCAGAGAAAGAAACAGAGTCCTGTGGTGCTTTTAAAGACTAACAAATTTATTTATCGCATGAGCTTTCGTGGGAGAAAATCCCACTTCGTCAGATGCTTTGAAGATGGGAAACTTGCAGAATGGGAGGAAATTAAACACAGGGAAGTGTATGACATAGGATCAGGTCAGGCTATAACAGCAAATCAAAATAGATGTTAGGACTCAAGCACTGGGGAACAGCATATAGAGGAAGGTGGGGTCAACCTCAGGAGGTATATCTCTCCTTGCTTACAGACAGCCCCCCAACCTTAAACGGATACTCACCAGCAACTACAGATCAAACAACAGAAACATTAAAGCAGGAACATATCCCTGCAACTGACCACGCTGCCAACTTTGCCTCATATCTACACTAAAGACACCATCACAGTTTTTCACATACATTTTTTGCAATTTTGCATTAGAGAAGAGCAGTATCCCTATTACTGCTTCTGTTATTGCTCCTGTTTAGTTAGAAAGTGAATGAATCCAACAGTTTTTATCTAAAAATGATCTATTATTTAAGTAGGCTCTAAAAAGAGCTGTTACAAGTCATCATGAATAAATAACTCCCTTATTTGTTCTCCAGTTGAAACATAGACTCATCATACGCACCTCACCCCACCCACATCCCCACACACAAAATGGCGTCCTGAACGGTAGCCTTAGGAGAGAGGCCTAAGACAGTGCTTCATAGAAGCCAGGTTACCTTGTCACCCCTCCAATGATCCATCCAGCTCAGGATTGAGGCAAATCAATATTGTAGTTAAGGAACATTTCATTATCACTTCCTATGCTATGCCTCTTCTGAAGTTCTCCAGGGCTCTTAATTTGGCATCTCTTATATGTGCTACATTCATGAAAACAGAAAAATATTATAAAATTATAATATATAAAATTATATACTCACCTTATCCATTAAATAGCATAAGTTGTTGAAATTCCATTTTAAGCTTTTCTTGTGTATAAGGTTTCAGACCATTGGAAACGTATATCACTAAGGACTTTCTAAAACATATTGTTAGTGCCCCTTTTTGACCTGAGCGGCAAGTCAAAGTTTGGGACCCCAGAGATGTCCCAGTTAGAAGCAGAAATTGATTGTCTTGTATTTTTTTTTTTTTTTTGATGCAGTCTTTTTTATTTACAAGGAATATACAAAGTCCTCTTGCTGTGAACGCAGGAGGAACCAAAATCAAAAGGAATAGTTTCTTAGCCTGCAGCCCCAAGCCTCTTTAGCTAGCACCACGCTGAAAGGCTCTCTAGCTTTTTCCAGCATCAAAGTGTGCTTGGTCTGCTGCTTAGCTGTCTTGCTTTTTGCCTCTGCCTCTCTCTGTTCTTGTCTGTCAGTTTCTATGTGTTCTCTCACACACCACACCTGGTCACAATACACAGCGAAACCCCCAACTCAGCCACATGTTGCTTGTTTCTGGGTAAACTCTAATTCGTCTTGTTCTAGGTGTGGCCTGTTAACTGTTACAACTATCTTTAATGAAGGGGGCATTCCCTCATCAGTTTGAAAAGATTTTAATTCAGTTCATAATAAGGCTTCACCCACCTCATTACAGTCCTGTATTTTATTTATGTATAACATTATAAAAATTGAGGGTAATAATAACTAGCACTTGCATGAGTTTGCATTTTCACATTGCTTTATTAATGTTACCATATTCTCACAATTTTCCTGTATCATTGATAAAGAGTAGTAGCCCCTGTTTGTTTACAGATGGGGGGGAAAGTGACTTGCCTAAGGCTACTGGGGGTAGTAATCAGAGGCTATTAGAAATGAGCCAGTTCTGATTTGTGGTCTTCTGCTTAAACCATTGCATCCATACCTAACTAAAAGAAATTCAGTGGCAGCAAAATTGTTAGAATTAGAAGCCATAGTTCTCCAGTGCATTTACTCAGTTTTGCACCATTACATCCTGGCACAAGGCAGATTTAAACCCAGGGGATCTGAGGATTCACCTTATGTAAGGAGATCCTTGGATGGCACAGAACTGCATTACCGGCTTCTATAACACCTTTTCCCAACACACCCCCTATATATCCTATCAATTTGCTATTGCCAGTACAACCCATGGCACAGCACAATATATAGTAATCTTCAGCTGTCTATATGGACCAACCTGGGGCTCACCAGTCCCACATCGGGAAAGCTCAAAAGTGATTTAAAGCTTGTACCTCAGTCCAGAGATTTGCCTTGTACCTGTGATCTGCCCAGAATCTAGCTTAAATTTGAAAAAGTAAGAAAAAATGAAACTTCTGCCAGACATTTTGAACTGTTTCCAGAAATGAATGAATTTTCTTGTTTAATATTTTAAACTGACTACATACAGTAAGTTAAGGATGAGCTTTACTTTGGATTTCAGCCTTAACTCTGGATTTCCATGCTTTTACAGATTTATAATAAATCCTTAACATTACTTTAACCAGTGTTTTGCAGCTGAAGAATAGAATTGTAAGCAATAGTGCTGGTCATCAGTCAGTGTATTGTAGCTCATGCTGAACACAGAATAAATTGAAACTCTCCTTAGAATAAGAAAGGTGCATTCAGTAAGGTTAACCAGCTATAGAAATAGATGGGTTTTTTTTATTATTAATCAAGTTTTGTATAATGAGTGACTTCGCTTGCTGTAATAAGACTATTAGTTTCCAGGGTTCTGCAGAAATCTTCGGTGAAAGGATTGTCTACAGTAAAAAGCATGTCGTGCTTCTGGATGTAGTCTAAAAGAACTCCTATGTGAAATCATTTGATAGATTTAACCTAAGCAACAGATACAGATGTTCAGCTCCAACTCACATCCTAATCTTTTCAACACTTAAAATGTGATTAAATATAAATGATCAAGGAATCTTGTTTTACCTCTGCTTTACTCATAGTTGGAATGTGGCATATGATAACACTGATGAGCTTTTACATTGAATGTATTCATTCAATAAATTTTGTCTTAGTCACTGAAATTAAAATTGCAGTAAACTCAAATCTTTTTAAATACTAAAGTTAAAAGACTGAGTGGAAAGCTGAATTATTTGACACATTAACACTAATATAAGCCTTATTTTAAAAAATACTATTGTAGAGTAAAAATCAACATTTTAATTAAATGGCAGAAAATCAGTATGTTTTACTTGTGAATTACAAGGAAAAGTCAGTTTGCAAATTTACTGGATACAGGATTGGGGGGAGAAATAAGGGGGTGGGTTGAAGCTATTATTTTTCTGTGCAACAAGGTGTAAGTAATGATTATTCTTTTCTCTCATTTGAGCCAGAGTGAATTGTTTGGTTGAAGCAACAGTAGCATAATCATTCAGAATAGCAAGAACATTAAACTTCAAGGTGAAAAGCTCATCTCACTCAGTAAATAATATCTTGTTTTCCACACAGTGAGCAGCTTTGAAAGTGGATCTGAAATGTTCCTCATTTTAAAAAGTGCTATCAATTTTTGGAGGGCTTAGATTGGATCACAGAAGCATATTTCCATAGTTAGCCATATTAGAATCAGTAGCAAAAATAGGTTTCTAAAAATGAAACCAAAGGCTACACCATTAGTGACATTTCTCTTATTGACAGTTGTCAAATTCTAATGTATAGGCAATATCTTGGTTTCTGTAGATAATGGATTAAATAATTATAATGATTCTACAGAATAATTAAAACTAGACTACTAGAGCACATAGTCTGCTTCAGTTGATACATGACATGCTAAAATTAATTAATAGGATACAATATCTCTATGAAAATTTTATTTATGGGAGGGAAATGGAAGGTTTTTTAATATATTGCTCTGTATTCTTCCCCCCCCGCCCCCCACACACACTTTTTTTTTTTTGGTGGAGTGCAATAATTGTTTTAAACCATTAGGATTATTGAACAATTTGTGCGTAGTTGAGAGGCTTAATTGTCAACTTTTTAGAAAATGTTTAAGCTGAATGAAACAGCTGCCTTTCCCCAGCATTTTTATTTTTATTAAATACGTTTGCTCAGTAATTTAATTAGAAAACTGATAAGGTGATAGAACAAGTTCTGCTAAAAATTATTCCTTTGCTCAAATACTTGTCATCTCATCAGCATATTTTACAGTTCTGCTGCTGATTAAAAGGTTGATATGTCATTAATATAAAATAGAGAAATTGAAAGCCCCAAGATTCATCCTTTCGGTATTCTTTTTAGGAGAATATGGTTCTTTAAAGATTTTATTTAATAATCAGTGAGTTATTTTAAATGATATTTTCCAAAACAGTTGTTCTTGTGTTTCCAAAACAGCATGAATGAAATTAGGTCCTTTTAAAGTAAGAAGCCCTTCAGACTTGTAAAAATTATGTCTGTAGTAGCCCATGAGCTAAAAAGTTTGGCAACCACTCATCTAAAGAAACCAATTTCCAAATTTCTGCTTAAGCTACAAGTTTGTGTTTTAATTGGTCCACACGCTTTCCATGACTACAAAAAAGAGGATTATTCTATATTTACCCTTAATAACTATATCCTCAAGAGAGTGCCCTGTGAAGAATAAAGTGCACCGTGCATCCTCCATGTGCAGTAATGCTTGTCTTCTTTCCCTGGTTTAGTTCTTAATTGACTCCACAGAAAGTTTTTCTATAGATCCTCCTCCTCCTCTTTGCTCAGAAAGCACAGTTGGAATTCAAATAAAGATAACTGGTCAATATTAAATTCTGTTATTTGTTGACCCTCTGACAAAATCTGACAACAAGAAAAGAGCACAAGAGGTCACCCTCACCCTGTGCATGGAGTACTTTGCCCTTGCCCTAGCTTCTGTGCAATTTTACAGTTCCACGCTTTTATTTTTGTTGGAGTTTTTAAAGTCTTTCATGGCAGACTAATCTTTCATCTGTTGCTGTGGGCCTCCTTGGTTTGCACAACTTGGGTTGCCTCTGTTATTTTACTGCTGCATTGGGCCCTCATGCATATCACTGTAGTTGGGCTGTGTGCTGCGTACAGATTTGTTGCAGCCGTTTTACCAACATACTTAAACGCAAACATTGCGTTGCATTGGACAACAATAAAATGTAATGCCATATTTTAAGAGATACCTGATGACTGCGGTATTCCCTCAGAAGACATTAAACACAATGCTGTGTCTGATGGGGCTGACGGTTACAGTGAAATAAGTTGAATTATAACTGCATATTACATCAGGGGGTATGGAAAATCACACCTTCATATTATGCCAGATTTTGTGGGTGGCTTTTTCTGCATTAACTCATGGTTCTAAGTGCAGTGATATTTTTCTTACCCCTAGTCATGCAGCTACAGTGAAATGACCATGTGCGATTTTGTTGATTAAATATCCATCTCTACTAGATAAACAATTTTTACTAGTTTCTTGGATGGCTACGTACTGTGACTTTTGTTGTGTTTCTGTTAAGAGAAAATGTGGTATGGTTTGATTTGATATCAAATACAATACTGCCAACCTTAAACCCTAAGAAATCATAAGTCATACCTCAAAAAAAGCTAAGATTGTAAAATACATTTTAGTTGTTTTGTTTGGTTTTGTAATTTATAAACCTTTAGTGGCTATACTTTCCAGCTTTTCTCAGCAATCATGTGACCTAAAACCATTTTTTAAAAATGAAATCTGGAGCTTTAAGAAAAACACCAAATATGAGAGTTAGCAGTATTGCAAATATTAGTTTTGTAAGCTGAAAATGTACAAACATCAATTTGTGTTCTCAACCCCTTCATCTCTCACAGCTGCCCCACATTGTCCTGCTACAGCAGTGAGGAGACTAAGTCTCCAAGGTGTAAGCAAAAGGGATTGTCTACAGAGTTGGCTGGGTCTGTGAAAGCAGTTTGTATAGAGTTTTCTGTAGAGCGAGTGAGAGAACCAGTGATCTATTCCAGACAAAGTGGGAACAAAGGGGGAGAGAGACATCTTGATGTCCTGGACAACTGAAGTTACCATTGCATAGCTCTTAACTCAGAACACAGCTCATGCTCTACTCCACAAGTGTTTCTCAGTTGGTGGGGCACAACCAGCAGCAGGGTCAAGAAAGGCAGGCAAGGCGACTGAACATTTTATTACAATCTAAACTTTAAAGTAAGGAAAATCGTGCTCCCCTACTTCCTGCACACCTCAAGGTCCAGTATTTTGCCAACCTTTTGAAAAACACACAGATCAATGATAGAGGCTTGTTATCATTGATACTCTTTTCCTCTTACTTTTATAGTCATTGTGAGGGAGTCATGAATATTTTTTTACTTTGAGTGAGTTTCCACCCTGAAAAGTTTGAGAAATACTGTTGTACACCATGCAGAACTGGAGAGGGAGCAGTACACAACACATTAGGATTTCAACATATAAAGTTGGGGTGGAGCAGACACCCCTGTAACTGTAATTTTGACACCATTGTGTGAAGTGGTTTTGTCCTGTTGCCATTGGGTGGCCTTTTGCAGCTGTGCAGCAGGCTGCATCATTCCACCCTAACTAAGGCTATGTACACACGAGCATACTTGTCCCGCAATAAGTTATTGCGGGACAAGTAAAGCGCTATAAATATAGCACTTTCTCGCGTACACACGTGCACTTTCTTTCGCAAAGGAGCATTCACGGTGTGAATGCTCCTTTGCGAAAGAAGAGCAGTGCATGGTGGGCACCTGTCCCACCATGCACTGCCCACAGCCAGCCCCCTAGCCCAGCTGCACGGCTTCCGGTGGCAGGGGCGGCTGCGTTGCCAGCCCCCGCCGCCACCCGAACCCCTGGAACCCCT
>ML685783.1:10286339-10333927 GCA_007922175.1 Pelusios castaneus
TGCGGCCACCCGATCCCCCATGGTTCCGATCCCGGTTAACCGAATGTACGGTTAATTGAGGACCGGATAATCCAGGTTTCACTGTATTAAGTTTTCAGTCAATTTGAATTTGTATTAATAGATTTAAAACAAAAAAGGTGGATTATGACATAATGGATATGAAAATATGGTACTTAGTTGGGTAAGAAATGTAATTATTTCAAGGTAACTACCTCTCACCATACATCACAGCTTAATTAAAATCAATATAACTTGGTATAAGAAACTCTTGCATTTATGTTTAAAAGCAACATCTTCTGTTGTTCCTTTAAATAGAACTGATAAAGTGTGATACTGGATTTTTTAAATAGCCTAATTGAACCTACATAAATGGAATTATAGTTTACAGAGAGTACAGGTATTGTGCAATCACAGTTTAGATAAATCTATTTAGTGAAACAACAATGAGCAAAATGTATGGTTTGATTGCACAGCTATTTGAAAGCCTGATTCAATCCCCAACAGCTAAAAAGCTCAAAATAGCAAGATACAGCAATGAAGTGTATCATTTTAAGTACTATTCATTTTTAATTTCAACATGGAACTAATTGTAGGGCATCATAACTTGGCATGAGGCACAGCCAAGTTCCATTAAACTTCCAAGGGCTAAAGATCCCCAGAGTGGGAGCAGAGCAGAAATGTCTAGCTTCAGATTTAATAGAAAGGAGGTGCTCACTCTGTTTAGATTAAGAATTAGCTCTCTAGATTAGAGCCAAGATTTTCAAAAGGACTCATGATTGAGTGCCTTGGTGTTTTGGATGCCCAGGCTGAGATATTTTTAACGGAAATGAGAGCGTGATTTAGGACCCCCCAATTAGTAGTCATTTCTTAAAATCTTAGGCTTTGGTGAAAGCCATTTGAAACACTTATTTAAACTGGAATCCCAGATTCAGGATTTTAGAATTAAAAAGCAGTGTTTAAGAGATTAGGCCATTATAGAAGTAATAAATTAAACCAGCTCCAACATTGCCCAGATTTGCTGTTTTATGGTGAGCATAACACTATTTATAAAGTTGTGTGGAGTTTTCCCCAAGATGGCCACCATCTTCCAGTACTGTCTGTGGGGCTGAAGCAGCAGGTTGTCATCAGAGAACTGGTGGCCTCTTAGCTCTCATGTGAGAGCCAGACTGGGGCCAAAGACTGTGGAGGTGCTGTCAATGAGACTGTAGAGGCAGCAGGCAAAGGAGTGTGTTAGGAAAGTAGTGGAATCAGAGGACCATGGGGAGCAGGAGACAGATTGAGATGGATTTAGGGGGATCAGGAAACAGACTGAGGGGATGCATAGGAATATGATATGACAGGGCAGGATGGGTATGAGATGAAGTATGAAGTGATGGGTATGAGATTGAGTATAAGTAGAGGGGAATGAAAGAGAATAGCACATTGTGAGGTGAATCAAGTCAGGCAAGTATGAGTGAGGCAAGTCCCCATATTCCAGTAGATGAAGCACCCTTCTGAATGAACAGCAAGCCCTACTTATTTTATCTGTACATGTGAGGATTAGTTTATAACCTGAGATTATCACACACAAATTGGGGTTTGGCAGTTTCCCCCTCAATGTGGAAAAAGAAAAACAAAAAAAAAATTCATTACAGTATCACATCTGTCTTTTGATTTTGGGGGTCTGACTCAAGATTGTTGAATGCTTGAAGTTGCTGATACTGTTCACTTTAAAAAGTAATTGATCTTTTAAACAGATAAAAAGGGAGAAGATATTTTATCAGAAATACATAATGCTGGAGGTTACTTACAAAACAGTTTGCACAAATTATGTTGTACTACATCAACAGATGATTTTTATTACTTATTATAAACTTTGCCCTCTTACTACTGGTGGTTTATCTATGAATTTGTGCCCCTTTTATTGGTGACCTGTAATTTTAGTGTACATTAATTGCACAAGTGGCTCTTCTTGCTCAAGGATTTGCAGTCTGAGTAATCTTTGCAGGTTACTTTCTGTAATACTGTAAGATCAGAATAAGTTTTTGGTATTATTTGTATATTTTACAATTTGCAAATAAATGAGTGGATTTTGTATCTGAAATTTCATCTTTAATCAACACAGGAAATTTTGACTATTGTAGAAATTTAATTAATCAAATCGGAATTTTATCCTTCTGCTTCCATAATCACAGTAGTTATAATTTGCATAATAAAGAATAGCCATCTTAGCATTATTGGCAGAAAAGTGCTAGTGACCTAGGTGGTGAAAGTGTGATGAAGTATCAAAAGTATGATAAAATCACCCTAACACAGCGGTTCTCAACCACTGTTTTGGGATACATTACTGTGTCGCCACACAGTGATAAGTGTGTCACGGAGGCCCCAGGAGCTGGCTGGATTCAGCCTCGGGAAGGATTGGTGTGCCCTATAAGGCAGCATTTTGCGACCAAGTGTGTCACGACCCGCAAAAGGTTGAGAACCACTGCGCTAAGATACTGGGATAGGACAAGCATTTTCTTCATCTTGCTTGCAGCAGAAGTTTCTATCTCAGGAGAGACTTAGTCCCCAGTTTCCTGACTGAAGGAGGAGTGTCATGTTCATGACCTTTCAGATCAAATTAAAACCTTGCATATTTTTAATTGAACAAACAACACGTGCTATGAATGACTTGGTACTGCAAAAAGCTGTAACAGCTTACCAGGTCAATGCTTTCAGTAATTTCCCTTTATTTATTTTTTAATCTTTGTTGATCCAGGTTCTTGCATCCATATCACTCAATGACACACATTTGTCATTTTAAACAAATAGTTTGCAATTCGAAACACTAAAATGAGAAATGTGCAAATAAAATGTAGCAAGTGACTACCAAATCCTTTATGAATCCAATATAAACCCTACAGAAGATTTAAATGCAACATAGAAAATATTTTAAACTTCCAAACTTGTATAAGATATTTTTTCTTTATTTCTCATATTTCTTAAGTAATTTTTTTTTTTAAATCAGGAGACTTAGCAGCAGCTTACAAGATAAGGACAAGCTAAGCTGTATCAGACCATTAATCCATTAAATTCTGTATCCTGGTTCCAATAGCTGATGCTCTTAGAGGAAAGCAAAAGAAAGGAAATCATAATGCACCTAGCCACTTCCTCAGTGCTGTGCAGAGGAAAACATTCCTTCCTGATCTTTGCAGATAATCAATTTACACCCCGAAGCAAAAAGTTTGATTACCCTAATTTGAGCACACACAAAAACAAGTGTTGTTAGCCATGAAATTGTCCAACATTTTTAAAAATCCAGTTACAGTATCTGATTCTCTAACCACCTTACAGCTGACTACACTTTGTATGTGGTTTTTCCTTTTACTAATTTTAGCTGACATTAATTTCATTTTTAGAACAGAGCAAAAAAAGGAGAGCCTGCTCAGTTCCAAGTTTCCTTATAATCTTAAACACCTCAATCAAATCCCCCCTTAACAGTTCTCCTTTAAATGCTAAATACCCCAATATTACAGTGTTTCATAGTCCTTTCTGAAAAGTCCTATAGAATTTAATAATAAATTTAATAATGATGAAACTAAATAGGGTTTATAGAATGATTAGTTGCATCAGTGAAAACCCCATTTATGGACTTAATACCTTAAATCAATTTAGCTTAGATTTTTTTTCTTTTAACTAATTAAACTAAATTGATTTTAGTTACTTATATGGTGTTCATTACCATAATATCTGAATGCCTTTATCATCTTTAATGTGTTCATCCTCCCTATATGCCTGTGTGGTAAAGAATTAATCCTCTTTCAGATGGGGAACTTGAAGCACAGAGACACTAAGTAACTGTCCAAGGTCAAACAGGAACCTTTGGCAAAGAAGGGACTTGAACTGAGATCTCCCCAGTCAGTCGGTGGCCCCCTAACCACTGGATGGATCATCCTTTCTCTCTGAGATGAAAGATTCTCAGACTCCTCAGCTAACACCTCACAGCCAAGGAGAAGGTGATACTGAGGTAACCTATTAGGTGCCCCAAATCCTCCAAGTTCAAGAATGTCAGAGCGTTTAACATAAGTTAACATAGGGCCTTTCTAATCTGAAATAACAGTATTAGCACAAGGGGTATCTGGTGATACAACTAAATCATTGTGTGCTGGCTTAACTAAATCTGTTTAGAAACTGTGTAGGCCAGTCCTTAGTTCCACTGCACCATGACTAGCTACCTCTGAAGTCTTTCCACAAAGGATTCCAAACTTAAAAGTAATTACACATCATTAATCTACATGATAACTAGAAATTTTTTATGGGTGGTGGTGTTTTGATCAGTCAACTGTGTCTTGTAAAGAGCTTTCCACTTCTTCCTTTAGTTTTCTTCACATTGATTTATATGTGCACTGAAAGCTGGTGAGAGCCAGCCAGCATTTTCAGAGCTACATTGCACAGCAAAAAATTCCATCTCGAGCCCGTAAAAGGTCATTTTAGCATTTAGAGAAGTGGATGGTGCAGGCCTGGCATTAGCCCTCATTAAAGAATAGAAGGAGAAGTCTAAGGATTGAATAGGAATCAGAACAAAAAAAGAACAGAAGGACAAAAATTTGAAGGGGGAGATAGACTTCATATAAAACATGGGGACGAAAAGAGAAAGAGAATACATAGTGAGGGAAAGAGCTGAGCAGAGGGCCAAGAAAATAGGGTAATAGGAATAGAAGAAAAAAGATGGAACTTGAGTAAAAGAAAAAAACAGGGGTGATAATTTAGAAAAGAGGGGAGAGCAGAAGGAGACCTTAAGTTTCTCTCTCTCTCTGTATGGTGTATAGATAGAAATAAAAGAAATACGCCAGTACCTCTTTCCAGGTGAGATTTCCTGTCATTTCTCATGTCTGGTCTACCCTGCAGAGTTGTTCCACTTTAAGATGTGGTTTGGGGGTGTTTTTAAACCATGGTTTAGTTAAAACAGAGCAGCTTTGTATGGAAACTAACATCTTTTTAGCTTGTGTCAGCAAGGGCTTGTTTATACAAAGTTGCAGTGCTACAAACTAAAGTTGTGAATTTTAAACTGTTAATTGAACTGCTGGTCCTCACTGTTGGCTCTGATTTCATTGGCTTTTTTGATTTATCATAAATCATTAGGAATGGATTTAATTTGAACCTAAATAAATTACTCTTAAACCAAAACAAGGATTTGGGTTGGGTTAACTATCTCTGTTTAAAAAACAGTTTGTTATACCAGAGCAGCTTACATGTGTAGATAAGGCCTACACTTACAGGTGCAAAATACAGACCAACCACAGTTCAAATATTACACCTACAAATACTTGGAGTTCCCAGTGTCACAACACACTCCCTTTTAAAGTTCCAACATATACGTATCCACAGTACATGCATCTAGTTTATCTTGAATGCTTTACATAACTGATAAGATTTATTGTTATTTAATACAAAAATTAGTATATGTCTCAGACAAACAAGGATTTAGTTGAGGTAAAGTGGAGTTTGCAGAGAAACTAAAAGAAACACACTCTACTCCTTCCTCACCCCAGAAAAAGTGAATTGCATATCCACAAATGAAATGTGCAGATATAACCATCAGACAGCAGTGTAAATATAGGAATAACTATATACTGCATTTTTGTGCATAATAGAGAGCTGTTGTAATGACTCCATGGTTCAGTGGACTCCATCAGCTTGAAAATCATATTTCCATCTGTTATTGTTATGATTCCTGTAACTCTTAGTAGCTTAACTGGGTTGCTACTTTACAGGTCACTTCCTCTGGGAATTGCAGGGGAATAGGGAACTTCTTCTCAGTACAGCTCCTGCTCAAGTGGGCACAAGACGCTGAGAAACGATGCAAAGAAGCATCCTCCACATGGCCTTTATGGATCCTCCAAGAGCCACTCAGGGAGATGATTTCTCTCCTGTAGGGCAGCAGATATCCCCCAGGAAACATAAGGAACCTCCAAGAGAGGTCAGGATCACTGTCTATCCTGGAGCACAAGCTCCTGTGATTTTATACATCTGGCAGAGTTTTTCTCCCCAGCATTTCCTTAAATTGCACAAGCTTCTCTAGAGGTGGGGGGAATGAGAAAGCCATAAAGTGTGCTTTTTTTTCTCTTCCCTCTTGGGGATCTCAGAAGTTGTTATAAGGCAAACAGTCTCTATAAGAAGCTGTTTCTGGCCCACCTTTGTATTGATGTAGGAGCCTGCTGGAGGGATGGGAGCTTCTGCCTGAAAGTGGGAAGAGAAATAAATCATTTAGGGAATGCAAAAATCCAGAATTAACTTTTTTTTTTTTTTTTTTTTCACAAGAACCAAGATGTACCACTTACTATATCCTCATGTTTTAAAAAAATTGATTTGATTTCAGTAAGTAGAACTGTTACTTCAGTGATCAAATATAAACTCAAGAAATACATCTTATCTTGCATCACTGTAATGTTCCCAAGAAAGTAACTTAATAAATCCCAATACTATGACTACATTAAATTTAAATTAGAAATGGATCTTCCTCAGTTACAATCTAAAATTGAGCATCTCATCTCTGGAACTCTTCTTGCATTTGTATTAATAATATTAGTATCATACTAGAAACTGCTAGCGCCAATGAATTTAATATGCCTGAAAATGAAGAAAGGAAGAAAGAAAAGTAGTTGGTCTGTTTTGCTAATTAAAAAAAATTTTCTCTTCTGATGTCCAAATATGAACTCATCAGTGGATATCGGGCAGGTTTGATTCCTGGTGATATCTGTCTGTATGATGAAACTCACTCCCAAAATGCTAAATAAGATTCCGAGTCTCAAAATTTTCCTCTCCTCTATGTTTCTGCAGTAAGCTTTCAGGACTTTAGAATTTTCTCCCTCTGCATTCTCACACTCTGCAAGAGAGAGCCTCTTCTTAATGCATTACTAGGAGAGAAAAAATCTCGCATTCTTCTGAAAGCAAATATAGTAGAACCTGAGCCCATAAAAATAAATATAGGGACACTGGGCACACCATGGACTTTGACACAGTAAACACCTATGTAGGAAAAAAATCATTCAAGCCTGCATTTGGGAAGTTACTGGATTTATTTTCTGATATGGATGCTGATATAGCCACAAAAGCATATATCAGAATTTTCAGAATGAAAAGTTGGCTATTGGTTGACATTAGTTGCTAGCAATTTCCATTGGTACTGTGTATACTACTTCCTTATCTATAGTTGTGTGTTCTTTATGTGGATGCATTTCTTTAGCTGCTACTGTCCAAAAGGGGAGCAAAAGGAAAATTACTAGCAAGCAGTATTTTTAACAGTAAGTTAAAGTTGCATTTTCGAAGATAGAAACATCCAAATACATGGCCTATTGTTAATACAAGGCCCCAGTTCATTAATTATTTAAAATGCATTATTTAAATAATAATAATAATAATTGATAATAATAATGCATTAATTTATTGGGCAACTTACATTATTAAAGGGTTCTGGTGTTTTCTAAAATCCTAAATGCAAAATCATGTCACCCACTTACATGGTCCTGTGGAAGACGCTGTCAGATACACATCGGTCATTGTTTTTCTCCTTTTTCCTGATCCTGTAGTTCGCTTAATTGAAAGCAGTGGTTTTACAAATATAAAAATACCGAGATAAAGCCAGAGTTCTTGAAAATACTGAGTTAGCCACATTGAATTTTGGGGAAAGGTCCACTTCCTAGATTTAATAACAGAACTGTTGTTTGAATCAAAAAGATCTAAGATTGGTTTTTGATTAATTTTTAGCTGAATTCCCTTCTGTTCTCACATCTTTCAACCTGAGTCAGACATAGTTGAAATCAATATGTGCTGATGAGTCTGACCTAAAAAAATCCCAGCATTTTCAGCACCTATATTGCACCTTATGCAGATTCCCTGATATTTTTCATTACAGCCGCTATAATGCGTTCCAATAATAATAATATCTTCACCGTTTTAATACACTTTTGTACTTCATATGCTTCTTTATGCTGTGGCTTTCCAGTCTGGTTGATAAATATAATATTAACCAGGTCACCTCAGTTTATATTGTGATATTTTTACTATCTATAGAGGAAGTTTTCTTTTTTAAAAGACTAATTGTCTGCCCACACCAGTTACTTGGGAGAAAGCCAGTAATTTTCCAGTCCTGCTTGACAAGCTAAGATTGAAAAGAAATTAAACCCGTTTGCCAAAAGTCTGTCTATTTAAAATAATCATATTCTTTTATTGTCTTCCTGTGCATTCCTGTGTCATTACAGAAGATACGTGGTTACTTTATTTAGGACCAAACATTTTAATATTATTTTGAATTAGTGTTGTGGTAGTCTTGATAAATATTATAATTCAGTCATCCTTATTACTTTACAGTTAATTGCAATTTCTGCCTGACTGGTACTTTTCAGTCCCACAAAAATTAGGGATTCCCAACCAAGAATACAAAAATGCAGTTTCATTACAGTAGATAAAAGATTTTTAAACTCTATAATTTATGGATTTAAGCCATATAGTATGAAATTATAACCATGATCTTATCGCTGCCTAAGAAAAGGTCCTCGCATCTTAAATCTGTTGCATAAATTACCATTTAGCTTAAGCAGTCATACTCCCTTGTACAGTGTAAGACAAACTTGACAAGCGGAAGAGCTCTAAAAGGCAAGCTGTCCTTTTAAGCCTCAGCCAATAGTCACTGGGTTTATGGTACCTTCCCCTAGGAAAAAAAATGCTAAACTTCAAGTTAAAGTATACATGGTGCCAAGGCCTGGGCTATTTGGAGGTATTTGGTTTTCAGCCTTGTCGAGGAAGCCAGGGATGTCCTGCCCAAACTAACAGATTGAGAATCTGCAGGGAAACTGGGGATCTGCCCTGTGAGTTTCAGAAGGTGCCATGCTACTGGATTTTTCCTTCCTTACATACATAGCTGCTAAGTACAACCCACAACTTTTGCTTGTCAAAGTCATTGGTGCCTTAAGCAGCAGAAAATCCAGCAGGTATGTCATCTTGGCACTATGTGGAGCCCACTGCATAGAGTGTCAGTTCTTAAACTGACTTCCCCAAATGCAAAAAGTCTGGCTTGGGTATCTTAAATTGGCTTCTCACTTCTTTGGGCATGTGTGTTGTGTTGTGACTTGGGCTGAGCTTACCTTCTGCCATTAATTGGAGCAGTTTTAATGCTGCTGATGGCTGTTGAAATTGCCACACCTTGGATTGAAACCAAGGTATTTGGTTATTTGAAAACGTGCTCTTCAAAGATAGTCTGGATCCTTTCTAAGGCCTCATTTCTAAACATGTGTTTAGCTTTAAGCGTGTGAGCAACTGAATTTTAGAATTATTTTTTTCTGTAATAACGGAGTTCAACGGTACCACTCAAATGCAAGATCAGAACCTAAGGCACTGCCCCATTAGAGGATAAGCAATGGAGGCTTTGTCCGCACTAGTAAAATTATATACTGTTGACAACTCATGTCCACGAGGGAGGGAGCTGAACCACTCCTAAACAGGGAGTAATTTCTCTGGTCTAGACCAGGCTAGAGTGACAGATCAATACAAACTGACAATAAAATGAAAATGCTCGGTAGCTTTAAACACTCCAAGGCCATAATGTCAATGGTATTTAAGAATATATTAAAATAAAAATAGAAAACATGTAAGAATAACTTGATATCTTTGCTCTCAAGTTTTACCCTCTTGACAATAACTACCTCCCTGGTGGTGAAGTATATTTATTTTTGTCTAAGAAAGGACTGCAGAGATTGAATTGTGTTGTAGTAATGCATGCCTAACCTACCAGAGCATGTTAAAGCAGTACAAGAATTTGACACTCATAATCCTGTTTTAAAAAAACTGTTAAAACAACAATTTCTCACTATTTAGAAAACTTATCTTATTTTCAGTGACCAGTCTCCTCCTCCAGGTTGAGGACCTGTAATTCTGGAGAAGGACTGAAATAGTTTTAATGTTTTATCCTGTTCCTGTCATGGCAACAATAAACAAATACGTAATAAGGAGCTTTATAGGGAAAAAATTACACTTGATCCAAATCAGTATATTGTAGACATGTATATAGAAAATGAAAAGGTTCTAAAAGATTTTGCTAAAATGCAGTAAGTAATGTATCTGGAAATAATATATTGTCAATTAATTTAAAGCTAGCTAAGAAAAATATCTAACCTTTTCCAGCTTTGAGTTAATGGACAAAATTTCTTGTTTGTTTTCAGTTGTTTGTGATTATCTGGTATCATTGGAGCCAGTTTCTGCCCTTGGTTGCAATTAATGTAACTCAAGTTTTAAATCATGAGAAAATTTGGTCCATAATATACATTTAGTAGTATATTAAATTAAAATTATAATATATTAAAATAGTAGTATATTATAGTATATTAAAATAAATTCTTAGTGGAATCAGTTATTATTACAGCTAATGTTGCAGCACACTGAGGACCTAACTTGTGAGGTACAGGTGTTGAAGTCACTGGGAATGAAAAACTCCAGCGTATTGCAACTCTCTATGCAATATACATAGCTAAACAATTCTCAGTGTGCTCAAACAAATTCCAGAAGTTCCAATACCACAAAGAAAGTGGAGGTTAAAAGAATGGCTCCAAAAATACAATTTATTTTAGTTTATTCTCCATGTTGAATGCCTACAGATGATTTGGAAATGCAAGTTCTGTCACTTTTAATAACAGATAATTATATCGTTTAATTTTGTTTAATTTTATTGTTTTGGTTTATTATATTAGTTAATTATTTTAGTTTAATTTTGTATTTATTGTATAGGGTAGTTTTAAAACATTTTTATTATTGCAGATGAAACGTGCTGAAAAATCTTAAGCAATACATTCATTACTGTTTCTATTTTTAATTACATTCTAGCTGGACAGCTTAGCCAATCAGCACATTTCGCTCTCCAATTGCCTTACAATGTGCTTGGTTTGGGACGCAGCGCTAATTTCCTTGATCACTTGTATGTTGGCATTCCTCGTCCTTTGGGAGAAAAGGTAAATTGAGATTTACAATGTGTAAACTATTTTTTCTGGAATTTTCTTTGCCTAATAAACTTTAGGTGGTACCATTCTGAAGACTGCTCTGTTTCAGAAGTCAAAATTATCAAGAAATATTTTTCATGAGTATTAAAAATGATTTGCTGAAGACTACTATGTGTCAGTTCTTTCCAGCATGCAGTGTCCATCTCTAGCCTCTGAAGTAAAGAATAAAACAAAAATAACACTCATGAGAAAAACACATATGTACTTGTTTGTATTCCATTTGCACAGGAATATAATGCTGGTTTATATTAAATATAAACATTTCAGTTTGCTCTGAGAATCCAGTTATTATATCATCAGCCACACTAATTTATACTATAATCCCATCAAATCTCCCCAGGTAGAAGAAGCCCAAATAGGTCAGTACTTTGTTGGGGAAACACCAAAACATTCCAAGATAGGGAAGAAAAATAAAGTTGGTCACCTTCATCCCTCGGAATCGGTGCTGAACCCATTACCAACACTGTACAACGGAAAAGTTCTGCTAAAGGAACTTTCCCTCAGATGAAATAAAAGCAAGATCCGGACAAAATGTGGAGAAAAGATCTCACAGTGCTATTATTTCTAAGAATAAGATTGTTGACCCCAGTGTCCTGACTACATTTGGATAATTAAATTTTGCCTATATAAAATTTCCCTACTGAATCAGTTGAATATAGTACTCATTACTTCTTGCTCTCAACTGCAGTGCTAATGCATGCTTTTTGAAGAAGTACCGTGTTTCATTTCAGAGATGGCTGTATTTCAGAGGTGGATAGAATGATCCTTACGTACAATTGTTAATCAGTTTGTAAACTGCTTTGGGAACTTTCAGTATAAAATATATATATAAATGTTGGAGATCTAGCACTATTCTTTCCTGTCTCCTGGAAAATTAAGAATTTGAGCTTTTTCTTTTTACTTGTATAAAATTGATCAGAAAAGTTCAGAATATTAAAAAAATTGTTTTAGTTTGTAAGAATTGGACATAGCTTTCATTTCTTCTTTCAGTCTATAAGAAAACAGGAATGGACAGCTATCATCCCGAATTCCCAACTGATAGTCATTCCATATCCACACAACGTTCCTCGAAGGTAATATCATTGCTTGAAGTAGATTTTACAAATGAAACCATGGATGCAGTATTGTAATTGTATATCATGGAATATGAATGAATGATTATAGGAAAAACTTGAATTAAAGTGGTAGCAGAAAAGGTCTTTGCTTTTGATGTGCAGCTAGTTACATTCAATTAGCTGAAGACCAGATTAGCAAATTCAGAATTTGGTGTCACACTTCAGGGCAACAGCAACTGTGTCCTCCCCCATCAAAAACAGCCACTACAGGCTTCTAGCCACACCAGCCAACACCTTTCTTGTCTCTCCCTTCTGATCATGGTATTTTCCAGGATGCACCATTCCCTGCCTTCACTTTCATTCCCAGCAGAAACAAGCTATCCAGCCACACCTGCCAGCTTTCTCTTCAGAAACTAATTGCTACAGTTATAAAGTACTATACAGTTCTTCCTGTACAAGCCTACTTCATTCTTAAGATAAAAAGCATTACGTAGAAATCATACTGAAAACAAAAGAACCTACACACATGCTAATATGTTTTACCAGAGTTAACCCCGTCCTTACAGTGATTCTGGCAGGAGCAGTTCTTCAACCATCCCCATCCCCACCCCAGGACAATTCCTTGTGGTTACTCATTCATCACAGCTTCAGCTCAGAACCAGGACCCAGCATTCTGAGTCCTCAAGAGGCTCATTACTTCCAATCCTTCCCAAAATCTGTGGACCAGGGATCCTGTCCATTTGCTGTATCAGATAGAAGACCCTGACCAATTTAAAATCAGGCTGTTTGTCCAAAAACCCTTTCTTTGTTTGGTCCCTGGAGAATCTGGTTTGAAATAAAATATGCAAACCTCTCCAAGTGGGTGGTTTCAAAGGGTTGATAATGGGAGAAGTACATTAGCATCCCTCTTCCCTACTCGAGAATGTACATACAATGCCACAGTAACACACAATTGCATTTCTTTAGACAATGTACCCCAAAGATTCCCCAATTCAGTCACATTTAACTTAATTCAATAAACTTTTCTTAATTTCGTATGGTTAGTTCAGGATATTACTGGATATTGTCAGGGTGTCACACTTGGTTGTATTATAAATGTGTACATTTGTGCCCATTCCTAAATTGTGTGAGAAGAGGTGGGTTTAAAGACATATATGTATGTATATATGTACATGCACACATATTGATGTGGAATGTGTGTACATATACACTCATTGGCTATATCTAACCTTGAAAGTTAGTTCGAATTAAGCTTCCTTAATTCGAACTAACTTAAGTCTTGGCCACACTAGCCTTTCATTAGTTCGAATTAAGGGCTTCCTTAATTCGAACTAATAAATTCGATTGCTTAGTTTGAACTAACCCTTAATTTGAAATAGTTAGTTCGAATTAGTTCGAACTAATATGGCCATATTGACTTAACTGCTTATTTCGAACTAATCGGCAGATTGACCTTCATGCAACTGACTAATTCGAACTAAGCAAGTGCCCTGCATGGACATGGCTAGTTCAAACTAGCATTCTAGTGGGGCCATGCTAGTTCGAATTAAATTAATTCCAACTAACTAAAATTAGTTTGAACTAGTTAGTTCAAATTAACTAATTCGAACTAGCTTTTGTAAGTGTAGACAATAGCCATTGGTATGAATGATTCTTATTAATAAGCCTGCACCTTTATTTGTTTCTGAGGATCAGGACAGTCAAATTTATGATATATAGTACATTTCACACTATAGTAATAATGATATTTTCTCTTTAAATTATTGAACATATAGGTCTTCGCATAAACACCTTTATATATTTCCAATGAGTAATAAACATCCCTTAAGTATATTCCTAGAAATGAAAACATCCTTGCCTACTTTCTTTTTGACCAATAGCAGTCATGAGCATGCGGAAAATAGGCTTTTTTTTATTTCATCAGCTATACAATCAATGTGTCCAGTTAGATACAAAGGCTTCTATTCAGCCCTCTAACACATGGTGTGTGTTGCCATGGTTATGTGTATTTTCTTGTAGCTAGGGGTGAGAGAGTTGCTTGAAGGAGGACTTTCATACTGAGTCAATTTAGAATAAAAATATTTATGTGAAAAAAATATGACTTGGCCAGCACTTCTCTTTGCTTCTTTTGCTGTTATTGAATATATCTATCAAAATTAGGGGTCTACTTAAACTGCAAAACAATCACACGTTTTCTGTGGGTTGGTCATGGCATAAATAGAAAATTTTTCAGATGTTATCTGCAAAATTTGCTATTTATGCCATGACCAACCCACAGAAAATGTGTGATTTTTTTTTTTTCTTTAATGTTTCTCAAACTGGGGGCCCAACCCAAAGAGTGGTTGCAAGCCTATTGGGGAGCTGCTATATTACCACCCTTACTTCTCCACGCTGCTCGCAGCAGCATTGACTCAAGCTGTGCAGCCGGAGAATGGTGGTTCCTGGCCTGGGGCCCGACTCTGAAGGCAGCACTGATTCCAGCAGCAGCAGAGGAGTATGGGTGTCCTGGTATTAAAGAGCAGAGGCGGTGGCTCCTGGTGACAATACCATGCCACTCTTACATCTCCAGTGCTGCTGACTGTGGTGCTGCCTTCAGAGCTGGGCGGCCAGAGACCAGATTTCATGGGGGAGACCAGGACATAATTTTCATGACCACTAATTTGGTAGACTCCTAGTCATAATGAAGACTATTAGCCACTTTCTTGCTTTCTATTCTGCTTGATCTTGCAGTGAAGTCAATTTCATATATAACACAGAAATGGTTCTAATATCACAATTTCAGCATCATAACTTTACTGTAGATTCAAATGTGAGAAATGAGATAGGAAGTACCAAGCTCTTTTATATAAACTACAATGCATTAGCAATGAACCCCAAGAATAACATCAGACAAGTGAATAAGATTTAACATTCTAGCCGTATGTATTTTAAAGGTTCCCCCATACAGAAATCTCCCTAAATTCTCTTGTTTTCAAATTATCGGGTTTAATTTTCTCATAGAGGAAATGCATGATGACATGGATACTGTAGAATGACAGTAGGTTGAAACAGGAGGAATGTACATACTGAAAACTTTCCCTACACAGACACTTCCTAAGGCTATGCAGTTACTGGGTATCATTGCAGCTCAAGTTGACATAGCCACGCTAGCTTTAATTTAGCTAACTGAGGTCCCAAAGCACTGAAGTTGCAGCAGCATGTGCTTCAGTGCAAGCTAGCCCTACAAGCAATTACCCAGGATTCTGTGTGGGTTAATTTAACTACTGTGGGAATCAATCTCGCTAAATGAAAGAGATCTTCGGAATGTCTACTTGAGCTGCAGTCACAACCCATGGTTGTAGTTTAGCCATACCCTAAGAAGATAGCATTAAAAAAGAATAAGTATTTTTAAAGGCCAAATTCTGCTACATACCACTAATCGATACTTGTTATGAAGCATTGAGCCAATCCAACAAGATGCCAACTACCCCAACTTTCACTGTCTTCATTGGAAGCCAAGAGAACTCAGCCCATCGCAACATCTGGCTTCTTGATCTAAAAAACCAAAAAGGGTTTTGTGCTTATGGGAGATAAATGAGGCCTGAAACCTCTTTTGTTTCCACAAGTGGAGCTGGGGAGGGCAGAGCAGTGGGAAAGGATATCTCTTTGGGTAGGGGATTCATCAGAAATTTAAGTCTGATCTGTTCTAAAAGACTATTCAGTGTTAAATTGTGACAGGGCTTGCCAGTGCTGAGCCACAGCACCTCTAGGCTTGGCAGTTCATAGCCCCAGCCTCTCTTGGCTTGCCACGTCACATATGAAGTAAAAAAAAAATGGCTTGATCCCTGACACCTCTTTCATTATGAATTAAGCACTGGGAATACCCCATAACTTTTAATCCCAGCTGCTGAAAGCCTGGTTTAAAGTAGGGTTTGTCCTTGGCTAAACTGCATCCAATACATGATGCTGATACCTATTGTTACCAACCCAGAGTTTTTCTAAGTGTAGACAAGACTTTGATGATGAGAAAACAAGTGAAATGATACCATGAGTCAAGAGAGGAGAAGATGAGCAGTTGAGAGGAAAAGGGGATTTTAGTCAGGTTGTTTACAACTTACTTTGTTAATACTTATTTAACTTCAGTGAGCGACAGACATGATGTCCCTCTGCCCTTTTGCCTTCAATTACTTTGGGAGTGCAGATCCAAAGGGGTAGCTGTGTTAGTCTATTGCAGAGAAACAAAGTCCTGTGGCAGTGTGGGAGTGCGTACAATGTAGCTGCTCTGACACACAAAGGATGCCCTCCACAAAAATAAGGATAGACCGGGCATGACCCTCCTGATATTCCTAAACAGGAAAGAAACCCCTTTAAAAATCTGCTCTTCTTTCTACTTCCTAGAGACGTACAGAGGGTACAATCCCAATTTGTTTTTTAAATCCTTTGCAGCTTTCTTAAATCCCCAATCAGTACTTCCACTTATTCTCAGAAGTCCCAGTGAATCCTTGTTCTCTGTTAATAGCTTGTTCCAAGGGTAAATAGGCATCAGGGATATTAATCCCTGCTTCTATTGACAGAATTGATTCTTTCCTCCAGTAAAGTAATAAAATAGGAAGAAATTGCCTGAGGAATGAATCCTCTTCCCTATTCTCTTCAGGTATACAAATTATCAGGACAAAATTATATGTCTTCTCAAGTCTACATCCAGTCAAACTGAAACAGTGCCACGTAGAGAGAACTACTCAATGGGGTTTTAACTTTGAATCCTAATAAAGATTTGTAGGTTTGCAAACTTTACTATTTCAGTGCTGATCATTTTTGCTGAAACATCCAGTGATTCTGCAATTTTGAGTAGAGCTTAATATCCCCTTTTCTGCCATATTTGACCCTAGTCATCAGACTCTTTTTCCCTAAACCTTCGTTCTCCGTAAGAAAAACTCTCTTCCCTGTCTCTAGAAGCCAAAACATTTTTAAGATTGGGTGAACAAAGCCGAGACTCCAAGGACCAAAATTTCAGAACTGAGCATGACAGGTTGAGAATAGACAGAGGTGAGAGGTGAAATATATAACAGTGCTGACCAATACATACGACTTTAAAGTTAAATTGGTGCACCCGCAAAACTCCATGTGTTCAATACAAACAGGCCAACTGCTGGTACATGAACTGTGCATATAGCTATCCTATTATCAAATTTGATTGATTACTCCCACAGTTGTACCTTTTTTTTTTTTTTTTTTTTTTTTTTTTTTTTTTTTTTTTTTTTTAAAAGCCACAGGCATGTGCACATATCTTGGGTAGGTCCACCAATTTTCCATTTCAGAATTTTGGCCTTAAATTCCTCCTTTCATCGCATTAAAAATATATTGACGTTCCCTCACCCCAAGAGTTCAAATCTGAGATGGGCATGAGCCATATCTTCAACTCTGGTCCTGAACCTCCCCTTTGTTTTATGTGTTTGGATGGAGGAGGAAGGATTAGGTTTATCTGTACTTCAGGTACTAAAAAGGTCTGTTTTTCTTTCTATCTACACTTCTGTGCAATATAATATAATCTGTAGTATACCAAATATCCATTGTCTATTAGCAAATTTGTCTGACTTAAATTTTTAATGCAGCTGTCAGGGAACACCATCTATTATAAGCGTATATATATAAGGCACTTTGGGCTTTTCTTTTTTTTTCTTTTTTTTAAATGTGCGACAGGGCCATGGGATAGATTATCGACTAATTCTTTATTTGGCCATTTCCTTAATTTTATAAACTGCTTCAGAAGTTATTTTAAATTGGTTGAGTCTTACTGTGTAGCCTACAAATGGTGTCAGAATAAGAACTCAGGTAACCTACTGGCTTCTTGACTCAATGCAATGGACCTCGCTGAGTTTCATTCCCCACTCTGATATTGGCCTGGGGGTGGCTCCAGGCAACTCAATTCATCTCTCAATGTAGATTTACATAATTACCAGTCCAAATGGGAGAATATTAAGCAATTAATGCAACTTGACCTCAGTTCAGCAAGGTGCTTGTCTAATTTGAAGTATGTGAGTAATCCTATAGTAAAAAGTTTGGATTCATAGATTTTTAAAGCCAGAAGGGACCATTACAATCATTTTGTCTGACAGCCTGTATGACACAGACCATAGAACTCCTCCAGTGATTCCTGCACAAAGCCCCAAACTTCTGAGTGAGACAACCCATATCTTTTTCTAAAAGACAGCCTGTCTTACAGTACATTTACATGTTTTTATAAAGAGTGAACTGTAGTGCAAACAGAAATTATGGGCTTACTGCAGGAATTACTGAGTGAAATTCTATGGACTGTGTTATGCTGGAGGTCATGATAAAATTCTCTTCCAGCCTTAAAATGTATTAATCTATTGACATCAATGGCATTATTGATATGCTTAAAATTTGACCCCGCATTCTTAAATATTTTGTTTAATTGGGGCTATGGACAGCACTTAGTCACCCATGCCAAAAATACATGCATGCAATTCCAAAAACTGAATCAAACACAGAAATTGTAAGAATATTAGGAATCCCATTTAAAAATAAAATCCCATTGACAAAGTGTACTTTACAAGTATTGCAAAGATATTAATTCTTTAAATTAGCAATAATTTTATATGTATTCTCACTGCCTTGGTATTTTTATAGATTCTATTTTACCACTGTCAGCTACAACATAGGCATTTTTATTTGCCTTATTGTGTTTCAGAATGAATCTTTTCTCCAAATTTTCTATAAATAAAATACACAATGATTTCATTTTTCAGTTTATTTCAAGATTTGACTACAGAGATTGACCTCATTGATCAATACATTTTTTTTATAATCCAAAAACAGTAGTCCTATATCTAATTGCTGTTTGTTAGAAGGATCTTAACTTTAAACTTTTAAATGAAAACACAACAGTATTCTAAACATGAGACAGAAAGAGTTGCCTTTGATTCTTAATGCAGTAAGTATTAAAGAAAGACAGTATGGACTAAGGGTTAAAGCAGGGAATGAGGAGTCAGGACTCCTGGGTTGTAGTTCCAGCTTTGGCACTGACTGTCTGTAGCCTTTGAGCAAGTCATTTAAAAAAATAAGATGTGCACTGAACTACTGCAGTCAACAATCATGTAATACATAAAAGAAACAAGAAAACGCTGTATTTTTAAACATATTTCAGGAGGTAAGTAGCAACACAGGTGTTAAGAGATTTTGTCTCTAGAGTTTAAAGAAGGGACTGGCAGGTGAGGCTTGAATGGCAGTTTCTTTGGTCACAAAGGGCACAACTTCACTCCCGCACTGAACTGATCTAAATTATGCTAGTTAAGTTCCATAAATAACATAATTTAAGACAATGCACTTTAGATTGGCTTTCAGCAGTGTTCACACTACTCTATGTTGAGAAGAGACCTTTTTCCATCACCCTAGCTTATGCCTCTCGTTGAGGTAGACTGCAAAAGTCAATGGGAGAGCACTTTCCCATCAGTTTAGCATGTCTTCACTAGACCCACCAAACCAATGCTGCTGCATAAATGACAGTGGCACCAGTTTAGCACAGTACTGAAGACATGCCCAAAGTTTGAGCTGAATGTTTTAAATGATCTGAGATTTAAAGGTGCATTATTCTTTCTTAGAAATAATGACAAAATTGTGGTTGCTTGAATTTATCGTTCTTAAAAATAACTTACATATTTAAAAAAGATTGAAGTATTTTTGGATCATAAGCTTTTATAACTTTAAATTAGGTTAACAAATATGTGCCTCAGTTTATCAGTAAAACAGGTATGAGGCTAAATAAATGGTTGTGGGTGCAAGAAACTATAGTTCAGATGATTTTATGTTAATCTTTGGACATTTAGAAAATGAACTGAAGGTAAGGATAATTCCGATCTGGACTTTACATTGCAGACCCTGATTTCCCCCTCACACAGACAAAGTCAGAAAAGGGCATCATGGAGGCTGATAAATTGGGGGAAGATGCTAGAGAGCTACAGTATAGGGGTGGAAGAAATTCCTGTGAATCCATAGTCCTGTTTTATAGGAATTCTGTAAATTGTGACTAATATGGCAGTATTCTAAAATGCTAACATTTTTATGTTTGCAGGCTGAAAACATTATATCCCATCACCACAAATGAGGCACTTGCAGCTAATTTTGCTGAAATACTTAAGGAAAATCAATTTCAAACAATTTTTGTGCATAAAGAAAAGAATAAGATGATAGTTGTCTTAGCCTTCTGTGGCTGTATTGACATCATATTTATTAACTCACTATGATCGATAGGAGTGGTTGTCATAAAACACCGTATCACATTGGCATATCTGATTGATATGAAACCAGTAAAATTGTGTATTTTTTAACTTGGTCTTTAATGGCTCAGAAATGTCCTACAACTCAGGAGTAAAGCTTTTGAATTCTGAAATCCTTTATTAAAATTGATGATGATTATTATGATGTGAAAAATCTTCCCAGTTTCATAGTCTTTAATGTACAATTTTAAGCTTAGTACATCTTTTAATATCAATTGTTATGAATATCCGACAACAAAAAAATGGATTGAGTCACTTTGTCTCTTGATACACCCTAACAGTAGGAGACGGGTGAAGGTTTGTCATGAATACTGAAATTGTTGCTATTTCTGCATCTCATAAAAGTACCCTGTTATAACCTGATTTAAGGCTACATCATTCTGTGATGAGATAAAACTATGAGCACTCAGGAAACTCCACAATGTTTGTCAGGCAGACTTCTTAATAAATTTTGCCTCCAAAGGAAGGGTTTTTGTGGAGGAGACAGGAAGCAAGTCATCCATACCCTATGAAACCCTTGTTTCTCTATCCACTAAAGAAATGAAGCACTACTCCACAATCTGCTGACCCTCCATGGTGCTGCCTGGCCTTTCTTTTTCCCTGGAAGCACAGCTGTCATTGGCTGTCCTTGCCATGGCACACAGTGGGTTCCTCTCTGTAGCTTGGGCAGGCATAGAAAGGAACTTAATGCAGCGTTAGTTTCTGAACAGGGTAGAGATGCAGATGACTGACAGAAATGTACAAAGGCTGCTCCCCGTGTCCTCTGCAGTGCCGTGGTACAGCAAATGGGCTTCCCTGGCAGGTGGACTGTTTCCCTGAGCTTTTTCCTTCAACTAAAACTCAGCACAGGGTTGTTGGCTTTTTTTTTGAGTTTATTCTATGCATTTTATTTTGCTCTCTTCCATGCCCACTGCAAAAAAGAGTATCGCATTACGGAGTACCTTAATGAAAAGTCAATCCCTGAGGCTAACTAACTCTTTTGTGAGTAGTTCAATAGAAACTAAACTTAGAGATGGCATTACTTGAAAATAGCACTGATATTTGTAAGTAAATATTATTAGAGGATGTCTTTTTGTAAAGCCCCTTGCTTTTGCAGAGTAAATGAAGGGTCATCTAACTATCTTTATATTTTTGCAAATATAATCTCTACTGAGTGTTCTTTTTCCTAATGAAGAGTTTCTGATGTTTTCTTTGCTTGTCCTCTTCTATGTAGTTGGAGTGCCAAACTGTACCTGACCCCAAGTAACATTGTGCTGCTCACAGCTATAGCCCTAATTGGTGTCTGCGTTTTTATCTTAGCAATAATTGGCATATTGCACTGGCAGGAAAAGGTAAGTTTAAGTGGAAATGACTTTCTATATAGATTTTTACACTACTCGAACTTCTCATATTTTAAGATGTTCCATATGCTGTGTTGTTTGGAATAATGTTTTACATTTTGAAAAGTTTTGGAGTTTTTAACTAAATTAATTATAATCTCTAATAATCCTCTCATGCCTGATAGACATCAAACTTTATTATTGTCCAGGATAATTTAGGATTTAGTGAAACCTTAAAAACATACATTTGGCATTTAGTTTTAATGTTGAGTCATAAAAATAGAAAATTGGCAGTAACATGGATAAATGTTGGTAGGTCAGGGTAAACAATAATTAACAACTAGATGGAAATTTTTCAGTTGCTATCCAAGATGAATATCTTGGGTAGCTTGCACTTTCAGCCTTTGATCAGAGTTTAAAGTAATAACATGAAAATGGAAATAAAATTAAATGTAAACCCCCAGCTTACACTTCTTCAGTTCTCCTGGTAGTTCATACAGAAGGAAAACATCCCTTGTCATTCTGTACCCTCACTGACTGTATTGACATTAACATTTTAAACGGTGTGGAATTTTACATGGACGTATTGACCATTTTTTGGCATATATCTGAAATACACTACAGTGTGTAGAAATTCATTGATTAGAAGAAGCATTTTGAGAGGGCTTTTCATGTCACAAAAGAAAAGTGTTCCCATTTTTCTTAACTGCTCTGAGTTCGCAATTATATTTAACTGCCAGAATAGCCAATAAGTGCTGCTGTCTAGTCAAACCATAATCACAGCTGTCAAATAAAATTACTGCATTTTTAACTTGGTATGCCTGATAGTACATGATAGCGAAATAAACGGGCCTGTTAAACATTCAGGTATGTTGCACACACTTCATGATAAAAAGTTGTAGGTCCGATTATTATTGTCAAATTCTACAAGATGTTAGCAAAAAATACTCTATTCAAGTAATATAAGGTTGGAACTCAAATTGACAAAACCAAAGAACTGCAAAGTTCAAGCTAACTCTGTCCTTAACCTGTCCTGTTCTATCTGCGTTGACAGAGTCCTAACTCTGTCTCTGTCATATTTTACCTGATAGGAGCAGAAGAGTGAATATATGAATTGGGAGTTTGGAAGAGGGTTAATCTGGGGGGGGGGGGGGAGCGGGTAGATTGGAAACAGCTGGAAAAGTTGTTTGAGAGAATGTGATTGCTGTTTATAGCACATGCATTGCTTAAGCACAATAGCAGATTTGAGGCTTCTTGATACCCAAATAGTTGTTTCTTTTCCATCTGTGCTTCACCAAATATACAACAGCCCAGATCTGTTGACTTGATAGGCATGCTGCAAAACCCATCTTTTTTCCCCATGATTTTGGGAGAGTGTGCTGGAGGTTGGAAGCATCTGTGTTTATTTTTTATCATAATATTTTCTGACAGATATCTGTCTACACTAGATGGGTAAAGCAATCATTTATAGGCTATTTCATATAAAAGACTGTATTGTGTATTTTAATTTATGTAATTGTCATACAGTGCATAAAAGTCATACCTTGTGAGTCTTATGTAAACCTAAGTAAATAAATATATAGACAAGACAGTATGAGTCATGTTACGAGCACTAGATCCCAATCTTCGATATCTATCGCTCAAAGTTGGTATAAATGCATGCATGGGGACTTAATACTTTATATTTTCAAAGTACTGTATAAGCAGTTAATCCTCACAACATCCTAGTGAAGAACTATAGATCAGCATTATCCCAATTTACAAAAGAGGAAACTGAGGCACAAAATAAGTGAGAAAAGCCCTAACGTGTGTCAGTGGCATGGTTGGGGTTAAAACACACAAACTTCTGGCTCCTAACTTTGTACTCCAGACTCTAGACTTCATTGCCCCTGCGAGCAATCTCTCTATCAAAATATTGCTGTGCCTGGATGTTGCTATCTTCCCAGTCTAAACATGCACAGTACCTAAAGTACTGAGAAATAGGGGAAGACTTCAGTAACATCAGTTATTAATAAAACCTTTTTGGAGAAATGTTATTTCATTTATCTCCTAATAGCAGTACATATCATAACTGTGTGGAAAAACCCATGCACCTCAATCTTCTCAGCTGTGTAGTTAGAGAGAACACATTGTCTACAAAAGTTTGTATACCTGGTTATCTAAATAATAAATCCAGCATTCAGGCACACATTGGGACTCTATTACACTCCTTGGAAAATTTGGATCCATAAATCAATGCCTTGCTCACATGTGAGTTGTGGATGATTTTACCTTCTTATACATCATATGAGATTTAAAAATGCTGGATGAATAATCAGTATGAAGATGTGTAAATTTTAAGGCAGTATAGTCTAGTAAGATGAGCAAGGGTCCTGGAACTCCTGAGTTATAATATTCCCCCGGCCTGCTGTGTGACCTTTAGCAAGTCACTCAGACATTCTGCTTTGCTTTCCTCATCTGTACAATGGACGTAATACCACACAGGAGTGTTGTGATGGTTATGTTTTGAAGAGCTGTCTGTGTAAACAATCAGTATTATTAATTATTATTGTCAAGTAAGAAACAGTCTTTAACACTTTCAGAATCCATGAAAGAGACAATGCAAATGAATGGAAATTGCTTTCACTGAGACCACGTCTACACTGACAGCTGCAAAGTCGCTGCCGTCAGATGGATCTTTCCAGATCGATTTAGTGGTCAATTAAGACACACTAAGTCAGTCCAGAAATCACCTTAGTAACACCACGCCCCTCAAGTGGCGCAGTGCAGTGAAGATGCTGTGCTAAAGAGGAGTTAGGAAGTTGACTGGAGTTAAGCAAGCTACTCTCCCATCAACTGCCACTGAATTTTCCTGGCATTATAGATCGGGCTGTCACCGAAGACTAAAACAGCAAAATCCAGTAGAACACAGCAGGGTTCCCCCATTGTATAATAATGGGGTCTGTGACAAGGATGTCTTTGGAATGGAGACAGAACAGATGGTGTCATATTTCCCATAACTCAGCTTTCATCATAAAAATGAGGTAGATATATGCATCAATATCTAGTAAATGTAAAAGGTTACCAGCTCAGGAACATGCCCATGTCATGATGCTGACAAACAATAACAGTCTTTAAAAAAAGAAAAGAGATTAGCTCCCAGTAGCAAGCAGGAAGAATTTTGCATGTCAGATAAATTGACAAAGAGATTCATTGCCTGCTCATACATGTTAGAAATACTGTTAGAACTCTAAAAGCAACAGAGTCCTGTGGCATTTTTAAAGACTAACAGATTTATTTATTGCAGGAGATTTAGTCTTTAAAAGTGCCACAGGACTCTGTTGTTTTTCTGCAATAGAGTAACAGGGCTACCCCTTTGGAACTTGACTGTTAGAACTCTGTAATTGCAGGCAGACAGTTTATTTCTTACATATGGCTAATCTCAGTTCTCAGTAAAATTCATCCAACATTAGTAAACACAGGGAAGAAATGCATAGGCAAATTATTTTGGACAGTTGAGAAGGAATAAAGGATGGTTACTACATGTAACTAGAGACCGGACAGATATAGATACAAGCTGAATACTCTTCTTATTTATTCAAAACACATATGCCACTCATGCTGCATATATAGCATCCAACTAAGGAATTTCATTTACTTGCCCAGTGGTTCATTTTTATACATATGCACCTGACCACAAACAAAATCAAGCCCCAATTTGCTACAACCTTACTATTCTTTTTTGCAAAATTTGTCTTAATTTTCTATTAAAAGTAATTTTAAGAGAAACTAGTTCTAAAATTACAACAGAGCTGGGACCACTTACGGTTGCTTCAGAGGCAATTCACCATTCATTATAATATTTATCTTTTTTTACAATGCAGATGACATAAAAGCTCACTAAGAAGCATTTTTCAATTTAACTACTTAAGCAACAGTCCTTGGGAAAAAAACATTTATTAGAATAACCCAAAGCATTGGGTCATTAATACCAAAACAGCTGATCATTAACTGCAGCAGCCAATTTGAGCAGATTATTGCTATTTTAAACTGACATCTATTAAGTATTAATTGTTGAGGCATTTAGTAAGTTTTTGTCTTCTGTTGAATGACAGAATTGAAAAACCAGCCATTCTCTGACATTTGACAACTAATTTTCTCTTAAAATGCAAGGTATGTTCTGTACTGTCTCTTGTATTCTATAAAGTGTTACGGTTTATTTTTCAGAAAGCAGATGACAGAGAGAAACGACAAGAAGCCCACCGGTTCCATTTTGATGCTATGTGATATGCCTTAAGATATATGAAGGAGCTGCTACTCATTTGCTTAATCAAAATACTAAGTGGGGTATTGTTTGGCGGGTGCTGTTTGAAGGGATTGGGGGAAGTAGGGTATTCAGGGAAGTGGGTATTGTTAATGTGTTATTTGTAAATGTTGCGTTCTTTGGTATTTATTTGAAATGTACTAAAATCAGACCTGAATGTCTCATATGGCCTTTCAGTAAACATTTTGTATATACTGGCAGTTATTGCCCTTTATTTAACAATGCTGTAAATTTATTTTTCTTAGTAAGGGATTGTAGTGTATTCCAGTGTTTACATACTGCCACTTCTTCCAGTATACTAATTGATGAAAAAGGAGTCACATGTAAATAGTTAGAATTTCAGTGAGCAGAATCCTTTAGTGCCATTTGAATTGGTCTTCTCATTTATACGTTTCTGCAATATACTTTACCTTGCTGTAAATTAACATCAAGCAGATTGTCAGATGAGACATTCTACATCAATTACTGTGATGGTACTCTACGGGTGTTTGATCTAAAGTGGCTGGATCTTTTTTCCTTTTTTTTTTTAATCCTTACATGCAATAGTTAGGTGAGAATTTATTTACTGAAAGACTCAAACTGCAAAACTAGTAACAGCCAAATAACCAATCATCAGACATCTGTACTATTGATGTATTTTAGTTCTGGGCATGAAGCATTCAAATTTGGGGAAAAAACAAAACAAAACTCAAGCTAATGGTTTATACAGAAAATTAACTATTATAACCTGTATGTAAAAATTATGCTTTCCTAGAATGTGTGTGATCAGAAGAATTTTGCTTGGGTGCTGATGCACCTCATGTGAGTATACCTAAATTTAATTATGAAAACAAATGGTCATCAAGACTGACTGGAATTTGATTTCTTGGAGGGAAACCTAAAGAAAAACCCATAATGGAGACTGGAGCTGAGTCCTGTGTTTGGACTGTCTGTTTCCATCCCATGATTAAGGTTTGAGGTATTAATTATTAAGTCCTTGATGTAAACTGCTTATATGAGGGCATGTTATGGGTATTGTGCCCATATTCCATAGGAAGAGTGTGATGATTATGTCTGAAGAGAAACTCAGCTCTATATACTCAAAATGTTGATAGCTTTCCATAATACAGGTTATACTACAATAACAGTAATATACAGATTCTCTGAAAACAATCATGTTTTGTTTTATGTAATACAAATTTCCTTTGTTCTTAGAGTAGTTTGCATTTACATGATTCACTGTGTATTTAAATCTGTTAATGTGCATTTGTAATAAATGTTGTTAAATCAAAGCATGTTTGCTGTTCAAATGCAAACTTATATATTATTGGTGGTGCTATCTTTACATCAGAGCCTTATTACTCTGTTTCACTGTGTGAGTAGTCACTGCCCCATAACCTGTCGTCACCCACTGACCTCTGAGACTACATTCACCTATCAAGATTGAGCTGTTAGAAGAGCACCAGAAGAGGAAAACAGAGATGGTAAGCTATTTTGATTGTGCATCATAAATCATGGTTAGAACCATTTAATTCTGTCACTGTTGTGACACTTAAAAATGAGCTGGTCATACAAGGGGGGGGGTGGATGACCATGGGTATTGGTCAGTTTCTGAGTGAACACCCCAATGATTTTAATGGGGTCAGTTCTATACCCCTCATGGCTTTTGTTTCAGGATATTTTGCACATCAATAATCCAACACTGCATCAGTTCATACTCAGACTATGTTTTTAGAGTTTTCTTTGTAAACAGATGGCTAGAAGCTTTTCTAATAAAAGCTACTTATGCAACAGATTCTACATTTGCAATATACATTATAAGCATTAAATACTGTCTTATTGTTAAACATTTAAGATACAATAAGATATGTTTAGAACTTGACTTAGTCTGCAGGTGTCAAAAATAAAAATTTTCAGCAAGATTGCCGTCACTAACAGTAAGCTCAAGGATGTGACTCTTATTAGAATGTGTATTTCCAAGTGCTTTTCACAGTAATTAGGTGGTGAGAACTTGTTCTAACTATATAAACTTTCAGAACACATCTACAAGTACACAACATGGTGAGTAATGCTGTTTGGAGGGTTCTTCAATGTGAAATCTCACCTATTCAGAAACCCTGTCAACTAGCCAACTGACAGATGGTTTTTGAAATAATATCAGTCTTTATTGTTCTCATCTCCCAGAAGGGAACTGCAGTTAATTTCTCCCCAGCAGCTAATTATGTCTGCTACCCCATTTACCCTTTAGGTGGTAGTGGTTTTAGATAAAAAAACTTCTTTTATAATTGTTTAAAGAAATCTACAGTGATGAGACAGCTAAAATTGGGGGAAACCACTACTGACTCAATGACTGTATCACTGCCACTCTCCATAAATCTCTACATGATATTTTTCTCACTAGGACTATAAATTTAAGATGCTGAACTAATACAATTTTCATGTCACTTCAAAACTATTAACCACAAGTATTACTTTTATATGTGGGATCATAATATAGCTGTTTCCAATTCCAAGTATGATGCTAAGTACATATGGTCCTATAAACCTGTTTGTTTCTATGTTATTGCCCAAATTTCATGAGCTGGGTGGAGAAGCTGTGCTCATTCTGTGTCTAAGATGCATGTAATTAGTGACACATGAAATTTTACTGAGGAGAGAGAATGATTGACTTCAGACCTGGAAAAGTATGTGTCTTTCTGTGGATTACATTTAACCATAAAGAAACATGGACTCTGCTCAACCAGTGTAAAATAGAAAGTAAGGGATTCTTCATCTCTAATAAGATCAATATGCTGAAGTCTCAGTGCTTGTTGGTTGTCAGGCACAGTTCTGGCTGTTTTTTGAAGTACTGACCATAAGAGGTATGCAGACAAAGAGCAGTGATCCTGTAAAGCTGTGTATTAGAGAGAATATGCAAGTGAGTATGTTGGGGTACTGCAGTTCAGCAAACTGCTTGAAAAACTTTCTAAGGATTGCCAGGGTCCTCTGAGACAGGAAGTTTGCTAAATAGTGATGTTCCTGAAATGCTGCACTGAATAAATGTTTACATTATGATAGAGGCATTTGTGTTTTCCAAATCTCATATTTAGGGGCTGGATCTCAATAAGAACTTCAAACAAACCTCACTTATAGTTTATCAGACAAGCCCAGACAACAAAATAGTTCTACATCTATTAGCAAGTCCGCAACTCTGATCCAACACTCTATGATTAAAACCTATTTTTGTATGCACCTAGCACTAAAAACAGACTATTCTAAGAATCTTAGATGTAAAAAATTGTCCACTGGCTACAGAATATTTGTGATTTATAACATAAATCAGCAACTATCTCCTACTCAGGATGCCTCTGACATTATATAACACTGTTACAACACAGAGGAGTTATCTTGATGACTTTAAGGCCAGGGGCATGTGGGAGGGAGGAGGCACAAAATCAGTTATAATAATGGAAAGCAAGACAGCCTTGTACTATAGCTCAGCTGTTGCTGCAACTGTTCCATTAGTTTCTGATCCTGTAGTGCTTCTGCCTGTATTTACCTTTGCAAACATGAGTAGTCCCAGTGGCTTCAATGCCACTGCTTACATGCAAAAAATGTAAGTAAATTTGTAGGTAGTTGCAGAACTCAGCTCTAGGTACATTGCACACGGATAAGCACCTTCAATCACGGGATGAGAAGGTCAACAAATTCACTACTAAAGCATGATTCTGCTATAATAAATATAAAGTGGCAGTGCAAAGGCTCAGAGTGTCACGTTTGTCTTAGTGACTTCCACACCAAATGTACTTGGTCTGTCTAGTTTAAATATCCCTAGAGTATACATTACTGTAATGCCAAAAACAAATTAAGGTTTGCACTGAATTGGTCATAGTAGGTCGTCTGTACTTCACAACTCTAGATTCAGCTATGGAATGTATGGGATATTTTTTTTAATCACTAGCTATTGCAAGATAGCTGACAAACAGATGTTTTCCTAAGTGCAAACTCAATCTCAGCTGAAGAATCAATGTGGTTTCTTTACTTTTTGTGCATCACCACCTGTAACAAAGATTCTGCAGGCTAAACTTCCCTTTGTTATACCTGTGCAACCCATTGCTGAAATTACATCAATACAAGCCCACAAATTTCTGGCTCCATTTAGATCTGTTTAATGGGGGTAGTCAAATTTTAGACCTTTGATTGTAAATTGCACAAAAATCTTGTTAATGTACAAACAGGAACAGAATCCCTATTCTCTTGTAGCTCTGTGAGTTCTCCGAAGTTAACATAGTAAATACTTAATCACTTAAGTCAGCAGACACACAGAAAGCAGATCTGCTGAACAAGGGGCCATTTTTAGTGACTTTGCACTGTAGAACTTAAAGCTACACATCACCACTCTGTACAATATGTGCAAAAGATGGGTAACTAGGAATCATTTCATCCATTGCTGAAATGCAATAGCTATTACTACATAGAAAAATGCACATTATAACAAATGGTGCCAATTCATATATTTCTTGGGAATGGGAGAATTCCAGTCTCTGCCACCTACCAGAAATGACCCCATTCTGATCCCCACTTGTCCCTTCCTCCTTTTACAGACACCTCAGGTGTCCTCAGCTTGGGAGTGTGCCCTCTCTTATCCACACAGTGCATGAGCTTGTGCCACTAGGCAAACAGTTCTAGAAAGATTCCTCTGTAAATGCTCCATCCTACAGAAATAGACGACCCATGCACCAAGCCAACCTTCTGGACAGAGGGGTGGCCAAGCCGGATTTGGTGGCATTGTGACCTCGTGCACTAAGATGCCACTCACAGAAGTGTAGCCCTGCCATGCTTCTGTTTGGATGGAGGGATGGCCAGGTCAAATTTCAGTAGCTGTGTAACCCTGGAGCTGGAGCAACATTTCTGACCTTTCCAGCAGCAGTTGTATTAATTTAGTTGTCATTACTTGAAAATGGTCCGGTTATAGCCCCTCTGATGCTGAATATGAAACTTTGAACAATTGCAAAAAGTCTGGAGGCGTAGGGGCTTTCTCCCTGTACCCAACTCCATCCAATTGGCACCACGGATTATCATATACTGTGATTAATGTATTGCACTGAAATTGCAAGGAAATTTTGAAGCAGCGTATAATTATGTGATTTGAAATGTGATCAATGCACCAAGTTTAACAACCCTAGTCCCATAACATTGATATGGAATCTTTAATAACCAGAAACCAGGATTATAGTTTTAAATGTCCTCAGAGGGCCCCTCCTAGAAGTGCAGTGTCCCTCACCTGTATCCTGGAAAGGGGAGCAATGCTGATCAGAGGGAAGAGTGCCACCTACTGTATTTCCACCACTTTGCTGTATTATTTCTGAGTTGTCTACCAATCTACTATTCCAGCCTTTCCTGTCTAACTAGCTTTAATTGATAGTATCAGGTTGATTAAAACATATTGAAACATTTATTTGATAATCTGAAGCAAGGCTCTGACTTTTTATAACACAGATGGCTAACCTAATAAAACATTAAACTAATTGAAACAATAGAAATCTCTAAGATGTAAATCTTACGTTTCTACATGCAACTTTGTACAAAACGTAATAAAATAAAAGAGTTGTAAATGTCTAATTTACAAGCAGTTTCCTTGATTTATTAGCTCTGTGAAGTCAGTTTGAAATTGTTACATAATGTACTGAAACCTTGAGGTATAAAATGCAGGAAGGAACCAATCAATGTAAGGTGATACTGACTACTTTGAAGTTCTGAATTACCAGCACTATGCACTACTGGATGAGCTGCTACTGGAAAAAAGATGCAATTTTCATAATGCTGGGGTTTGGGTTTTTTTAAAATTAAATGGGACCAGATTCTAATCTTAACCACGATACACACATCACCATATCATCTTTAATTTGATGAGGCATTAAAAAAAAAAAGTAGCAAATTTACCAGGACAAGTAGCAATAGTGTGAACCTTTGAAATTTCAATCTAGTAGCCAGGCTGGTAAAAAGTGAGGCTATGCTTATAAAAATCTAAAGAAAACTTGCAGTAACTGGCACGTTTTGAGGCAAGCTTCTCCCCATACATGTCTGTAACTCTATACATGTTACCCCACTAGCTGGGGAGCCTGACCAAGGGCTGTCAACAACAGCAAACAGTGTCAGAGGCATAGCCATGTTCGTCTATTTCAGCAGAACAAGGGGTCCTGTGGCACTTTTGGAGTGAATGCAAACATCCACCATGGCTGATTCACCCCAATTCATTTCACTTGTGACAGGTGGAGAAGAAAACAAGACTAAATGAATGCACATGTGCAGTACAGCTGCCCACCTGGGAAAGCACTTGTGCCATAACATCCAGAGTACAGTTACTGAGCCTGTTACTAACCTAACCCTTCATAACTGTGCCCCTGCTCCGCGCGGGGGCTGGCGGGGAGACACTGTCATTTCACTCTCCATCCTTAGTTTATAAGGCTGAAAGGACAAACCCCTTCATTAGGATCAGTAACAAAGCAAAACCAACAAGGAGTCCTGCTGCACTTTTCAAGACTAACCCATTTATTTATCGCATGAGCTTTGGTGGGAGAAAATTACACTTGGTCAGAGGCTTATGAGGAAGTGGGGTTTTCTCCCACGAAAGCTCATGCGATAAATAAATGAGTTAGTCTTGAAAAGTGCCGCAGGACTCCTTGTGTGTTTGGCTGAACTAGACTAACACGGCTCCCCCTCTGGAAACTTAAAGCAAAGGGGTTTTGGCGGTCTCAGCTAGCCAGGGCTGAGCCCAACCCCCAGCTCCCCACTCAGCTGGGTCAGCCCCTTATTCCCGCCCTCTTCTCAGCCCAGCCTGGGGCGCCCCCTGGCCCGGCGTGCTCGAAGCTGCTCGGCACGAGACACCCGTGGACTGGAGGTGCAGGGCGCATGCGTACAAGCGGCTCGTGCAGGAGACCCTCCGCCCCCTTCTTAAATGAGCCCCGGCGCGCACGGTAGCGGCATTAGCCGGGCGGAGGTGCCGGCGCTGTGAGGGAGCCGCGGTCCCCGGCACCTGGCGCGGCGGAGGCGGGGCGGCCACTCACGCCCCCATCTGATGGGGTTGGGCTGAGCCCGCGCCGAGCGGCGGTGCCGGGGCGGCTCCACTCAGCCCGGGAGGCCGGGCATGGCCGCGGGGGGGACCTGAAGCCGCAGCCGCGCGCCCCCGGCTCCGCGCCGACCTGGCGATGCGTCGCCGCTGACTGGCCGCCGGGGCTCGGTCCTGGGCCGGTGCGGCGGGCGGGAGATGGCTCTGGACAGGCTCTGCCCCGTGCTGCTGGAAGGTAGGAGCCGCGCGGGCAGGCGGAGGCGGCGCTGCCCTCCGGACCCGGCTCCTCTCCCCGGCGGCGGGAACTTCGGGCCGGGCCACGGCCCAGGGTTGCAGCTGCTCCAGGCGACCCGCTGCGCGCTCGGGGCGGGGACGCTGGCCGGCGCTCAGGGCCCCCGGCAGGGTGGCGGTTGCTGGGCAGCGCTTGGCTCTGTGGGGTCGGTGCCTGCAGCGCGGCCCCTCTGTGCAGCCTGGGCGCCCCAAGGCGTGACCGCTTCAGCCTCGCTGGCCCTGTGAGCACCGGCAGGCGGCGCCGAGACACTCGTCCTCTGGACCAGCAGGTCTCAACCGTCTGCGGCTCGCCGCCCATTTGGGGCATATCGCGACCCTACAAGACACACCAGCCCACTGCCCCTAGACTGAATCCAGCCATCTTCCGGGCTTTCTGCCACATGCTCGCTGCTGTGTGGCGACACACTAGTGTGTCCCGACACAGGGGTTGGGAACCACTGCTCTGACTGGAGCCCTGCCAGCTGCTGGCTGCCTTTTATTCTACTGGGTAAGGGGGTGAGGACAAATGGGGGCCGGGGAAGGGGACTGAAATGCAGTGTGGCTCTGACTGAGGAAAGTCAAGAACTCCAGGTTCCTCCTTTTCCCACTGAACTTGCTGCTCTCGCTGCACTTCAACACCATGTGTGGCTGTGGTCAGGAATTTGGCATTCCTGTTAGGCAGATCAAGACATGGTTTGAGCAAAAATAACCCAAAATCAATGCAGTGTGTCACAAACTACCCGTTGCTGCTTGCCTGGTGATCTACCTTTGATTTGACGTCTTTCTCTTTTGGTTTTATTCCTCCATGTTCAGAGCTAAAGGATTAGAACTAGGCTCCTTATCTGAACACCTCATTGTCTAGGATAGCAGACTTTATACCTTGACAATGGGAAGATGGTTTTATTTTGTAGGAAGTCAGACTTGATGGTTAACTTGGTGCCTCATGAATAATTTGCAGCATTCCTGTCTTTTCTAGCGATAGCTGATTTGAACCATTGGAGGTTTTTTCTCCATTGTTTAAATGATAGAACATTCTGTTAGGAAATATTGGTTAGGAATGTTTGCTTCTGTGAAACAGTGTAAAACACAAAGGCAGATACTGCAGATGGAAACAGTATTTTTTTGAGTAGTGATGACCTCCTATGGTATGAAAGTTGTAAAAATGTGTATCTTAAATCCAAATGCTTGCATTTCATATGCAGTTCACTTTTCTACACCACAGAGTTGTTTTGGCAAAGTACATTTATTTAAGTACTTGTCATTTACTTCCCTGTTTGTCTAGGTATATATTGATTGCAACTACTGTGTTTTGTAATGTATTCTTTAATGTCATTAACATTCTTCTGCTGTTAGACAGCAAAAGAGATTAATGCATGCGCTATCTAAAATCCTTGTTTCACTGACTTTTTTTTTTTTTTTTTTTTTTTTTTTTTAAGCCTCTAAAGGGCAGTTATGTTAATAAAATACAGCTGGCATAAACACTTCTTGAATTACATTCCCCAAGTGCATTTAATGCTGGATGTGTAGAGTAGGTGTATGAACTGTTTATTTGTGGGTGTTAGCTGACTGCCTAGGCATACAGTTTTTTAGATCTTCTGTAACCATGCTTCAGAATCTTCATAGACTATACGATTTTTCTTAAGACCTTTTTAGTTTATTTTGTGATGGTTTTTATTTGCTGTCTATGATTTGAATATGGTCAGTTAAAAAATATACATTGCACAAAGAATTGAAATGTTAGTAAGCTCTGAATTGTAAATACACAGTTCACCCTGTCTCAAAATATCTTCTGATTTCTTGACATCATGAGCTCTGACCTCTCCATAAGAAATTTTTCTTCTATAGTCACATTATTAGATCTAATAATACAAAGTAAAAATGTGCTTTTAAAATTAAAAGCACAACTATTATGAACAATTTTTAAATTAATCTTCACTATTTTAATTTGCATATTGTAATGAATTTTTCAAAGTGTGCAAGATATTTACTTGCATAGGTGAGAATCCTAGGCTGTCCTGCCATTATTATTTTTTTAAAGCAAATTTCCTGTTGAAATTCAGAGAGAGTCCTGCTTTGATCATATCTCCCAACAGATCTTTTATTTGCCACTGCAGTGCACTTTCTCTTCTGTTTTTAGCATTGTGAAAAGCACATGTGTTTTGCTGTCAACTATAAGAAATGTATTTTGGATTGCAAACCTGAGGGCAGAATAAGGATCATCATTCAGTTTGTAGTTTTTACCCTATTCTGATTGCTCAGAGCAACTGCCTGGACTTCCTTCACTATACGTAGTACAGATTGTGACTTAACCCTCCCAGTCTGATTTTTATTACCACCTCATGCAATCCTAAGTAAAAGATTTGAAGGTTCTTACTCATACTGAGGCATCTGGTATTAATTTGCTCCCTGCCTGCTCCACCAAGTGATAGCCAGTATTTATTGGAAGAAATGGTGGAGCAGGATGGTGCTAAGATTTTGGCTGCTGCAGGCTTTGCTGAAGTAGAGCCCCAGCCGGTGCTGACCTGTTTTCTTAGTGATGCACATTACTTCTGTGAGAGCAACCAAACTCCATTTCCCAGTGGCATTTTTATCTGAGAACCTATATACTTCACTAGCCTGAAAAACTGACACACTTTCCCCTCCCATATCTCAATGAGATCTTGTAAAGCTCTGCTATAGCCATTTCGATTGACATGCAGTACTTGGAACGTAGGTTCCCAAGTGCAGGAAATGCTAAAATAGCATATTACAAGTTTTTTGAATTTCTCAAGAGGGAGATGCAGGCCCTCTTTGTATAATTAAGGTCATGCTTCCTTCAGGTTTAGAACCTGTAACTAAATATAGCTATCTCTATTGCATCATCTTGTTTTTCTTGAAATGTAGCAGATTAAGGGTGGTTTTCTTTCCTTTTCCAACCCAGGCATCTGTCCTTTCCTCTCCCCTCTCCAGTCCCTGCAAACAAAACCCTCAAGTAAAAACAAACAAAAATGCCCCACTAAAATACTGACACAAAATTAGCAATTGATAATTACACTTGCTAAATTTAAATCCCAGAGTAGTGGAAAAAACAATGCTAGCCTGAAGAATCAGTGGAAGATTTCTGGTCTGGTATCTCTCACACAACAAAGCCCAAAGTAAATACTTGTACCCCTGGAAAATGAGCATTCCTAGCTTTCCAGTTATGACAGCATTTAGTTGCATCTCTAGCACGTTGCAAGAACATGGACCTTAAAATCTTACCAGTATGATTAACATTGCCATTGTCTCCAGCCCCTCACTTGCATTCTAGAATTATGTTTAGTAGCTAATTTCTCATAAACAGATTAATGATTTCTCTTTTAATGCTGGTAAATTTACCTTGCTGTTTTCAGATTCTAAAGGTACTGCAAAGACCCAATAAAGTTAGTTAAATGGAGAAAATATTAGAAAAATATAGAGGCTGTTGTTTGTCCACTCGTAAACCAAAGTAAGATCCACAGTGGCCCTCTGAAGTTAAAGGAAGGAAGTTTCAGAAGGGAGGGCCAGTCAAAGAGCTACAATAACTGTATTTTTAATTTATAAAATCAGAATGGCATATGACCTCAGCAGCATCACTTAAAAATGCTCAAGATCAACCAGCTCCCATTGAATTCAGCAAGAAGTTTCAAATGTGAGTGAATTACAAGATTGGGGATTGAGCCTCAAAAGCAGCTTTATTTGTAGCAGCATGTGCTTGGTAATGCGCATTTTGCACTCTCATTATAATACATTTACAAACATAAAAATATGGGGAGGGTATTGCTCTCTCTTAAAGTAGTTTAACTTAATTAAAGGTTTGTTTGACTTTTTAATTTCCCTACGACTGCACAGGCACGTCTTAAAAATCTTAGAGCAAAGCTTTTGCGAACATTTTTACATTTATAGAAAATTCAATGTGTGACTCGGTTGCAAAATTGTAATGAGAACAGAGAATAACTTGGTATTGATGCTAAGGGAGATTTTAAGATAGGTAATAAAAATAATTACTTAACTCATTAAAAAGCAATGTTTTCTATGTCTGTCTTTTCCCCAAATTTATTTTATGGGGTGAGAGACTTTACAGAAGGGGTTTTTTTGTTTTGTTTTTTTAAAAGCATCTCATTCCATCTATCTGGTATTCATCTGCTATTCACAATTGCATGATAGCTCAGTGGAAGATACAGTGCTTTTTTGGGGAGGAGTTATTTCTGAGAAAAACTGCATAATTGTGCCTGAAATTGCAAAATCTAATTTACAGAATAACTTAATTTAAGGAAATAACACATTTAGTTCAAGGTATGATCATCTTGGAACAAAACATGCTTTTTTTTTTTTTTATGGATGGCATCCTTGATATAAGGGGACGAGAGCCTTATAAATAGGCTTGCTGCCGCTCTGCATGGAGGAAAACAGAGTCCTGTGGCACTTTTAAAGATTAACAGATTTATTTATTGCATGAGCTTTCATGGGAGAAAATCCCACTTCGTCTGTTGCTTTTCTGCAATAGACTAACACGGCTACCCCTTTGGACCTTGTCTGCATGGAGGAGTGTCACTTCCCACAGATTTGCTCCTCTGAGCACCTGCAGACTTAAGTAGAATATCAGGTAAGCCAAGTGGTCTGTCTCAGGGCATTACTGGAGCTGTTCACATCCTAAGATCTGAAAACTAGTGTATTGGAAATGGTAAAATAATGAAATAAAAAATTAAAAATGAAATTTTCAACAAACAGCAATTGCTTTTTTTATGATAGTTTTCCCCATTTATTTAACCAGTTCTGTGTGGCAAGGGAGTGCCAGTGTTTCTATAAGTGCCTGTGACAAAAAAAAGTCCCTCCCCTACTCATGAGAAAAACCAGGACCAGTGTCTGCGCAGGTGGGGAGAGAAGTTAGGGACAGAGGAAAAAAATCATTTGTTTTTTCCATTTATACAAACTTCCATGTAGACAAACTCAAACAAGGTGGGAGGCAACAGCACTTGCCAAACAAATGTATTTATATGGACTTTGATGGAAATATGTTGGGGTGTTTTTTCCCCCTTTAAGGTACACTGATTAAATTGATAGTGGGTTGTTGGTTTTTAAGTCTGAGGAAACAGGAGAATAGGCGGGGACAGAAAGGTTTCTTCCTCCAAGTCACTGTTTATACCAAATGACAGATATTTAAAGATTATATGCTCTGTGCTTTGTCACAAATGCAAATAAAAAATATTCTCTTCAAAAGTATTTTTAGGAGTCTGAGATAAGTAATCTTTAGTAGGCACATACTAGCAATAGCCAGGGATCAGGTAAATACTGTCAGCAGCATAGAGACTACCACAACATACCTTTAATTTGGTGACAGAATTTTAACAAATAATTTTTTAGGGGGTTGATGGGGCCCTCCTGTAAGTAAGTGTTTCATGTACATGCAGCCTTCCCAGCAGCCCCCTTGTATAGGCAGATTGAAGAAGCAATGAATAAAAAGGCGTTCACAAAGGTAATTCTGTGTTTGGAAGCAGAATGCTTTTCTCCTTCCGTCAGAGTCTAAGCTTGCATATGTACCCACAGATTTGTCAAGGATAAATGGGACCTGAATTGAGTGAAATAAGGCACCCTACAATTGCTTGTGTACTTTTCTGGCCCTCTTGAGGAAAACTGGAGATGACCATTAGAAATGTCCATGAGACTGTTCATTTAGGCGTGTCTTGATTTGGTTTGCCACTAGTTTTGAGTGAAGGAGATTGAGAGAACTGTATTTACTCCCTGAAACCAGTTAACTTGCTTGCAATACCAAGCTTTGAGTGCCAACTTGCCTCTGGCAGTCCTGAGAGGAATCATCCTGGAAACAGCTGGTGTGATGTGTAAGTGCAACATATGAGCAACACTCTTGGGTGCATTCAGGCATCTCACTGACATGTCTTATTCTTGCCAAAGTTTGCATTTTGGAAAGATGCTTTCTGAGCTGCTAGAACTTGCTTCTCATGTACAGCTTTTGCAGTGCAAAATAAAATAACTTTAGGGGAAAAAAAAGGGGGGGGGGGGCAACTTGATTAGCAGGCTCTGGGCAGGAGTGATTTACCAGTCAGCTAGTTCACAGCTGTTGAACTACTACCTTATTCTGTCATTCTCCTGCCACACAGAGGTGTGTACCGTGGAAAATCAACATAAGCCACTGGACCTACTTATTCATGGGGTGAATTCTAGATACCCACTTTGATGTCTGACTCACTGATCTGCCTGCAGAACTGATAAGCTGCTCTGATTTCATTATGGCCAGTATATTCTAAGGGTTGATAAAACAACAGGGGTGTTTCAACATTCCTTGTGCCAGCAACAGACAGCAATAGAGTGAGAATTCTCAGTGCCTCTGATGTTACCACTTGTCCATTTCATGAACTTAGACACACCCTGAAGCAGACCATTTACGTGCAAACCAGCTTTCTGAAAGGAGACCCCGTTTAGGATGTCTGTTCATCAAACTCCAGTGCGAGCATCTTTCTGGGTATCTATATAGTGCAGAGCACCATGGAACTTGGATGGTGGTTAGGGCCTCTAGGAACTACTATGTGATGGAGGAGGGGCTAGGAGGGGGAGAAAGAGGAAGGATACAAGACAGCAAACCTCCTCACTAAGTCAGTAGCTAAAATTAACATTGGCTGTAGCTAGAAAATGTTAGTTTCACAGAACAATTAGCTAGTTTCCTGCATATGCAAAAGTATTTGCTCCCATAAAGGAGACAGTTTCCATGAGTCAAGTTCCAAAGGGGTAGCCATGTTGGTCTATTGCAGAAAAACAGAGTCCTGTGGCACTTTTAAAGACTAAGATTTATTTATTGCATGAGCTTTCATGGGAGAAAGTCCCACTTCAAAGCGTCTGACAAAGTGGGATTTTCTCCCACGAAAGCTCATGCAATAAATAAATGTGTTAGTCTTTAAAAGTGCCACAGGACTCTGATAGTTTCCATTAGGCTCCAGCATGTGCTGTTCGTTGCTGTTAACTGTCAGAGAGTAGCAGACATCCTGGCAAGGTTCTCTGTAACATGTATGACCTGGGTGTTATTAATTATTGTCTGTTTGGGTTGTATATATACCTGGTACTTCATGTCACAAAAGGTTTAGTGTACAGATGAAATCGTGAACCCTGCAGTAAGCGGTCTTTGCATCAGTCTTATGCTTGGGACCCTCACTACCTCCACAATAAAAATATAGATATAACTTTTCTTTAAATGACCAAGTGTTCCTTTTAAAAATAGAATTTCTGTACTGTTTCTCAGATCTGCATGGCTGCTCTCAAGTTTGATATTTAGCTTTCTCTGCATGTGCAGATCCCCCATTGACATCACTGATGCAAGATCTGCTTTCAGAGCCACATGGCAGAGTCTTATCCCTGCCCTTTGCTGGCTCTTAGATATGCAGGTCCCCAGAGCATGCAGGGAGAGCAGAGGTGAGATAGGCTGTGTAGCTATGAGAGCAGAACTGTGCCTATAGAATCAGGAGGATATTTCTCACCAGATAGATATGGGGATATGGCGAATCAAGTGTCCAAAGCACTTGTATCACTTTAAGCACTGCGCTTTAGAGCAACACTGATTCTTTGCATTTATTTCTAAGTTACAAAGAGGGCAGATGGTTGTGACTTTAACTTTCTGTGCTTCAATAAAGAAACTAGTATTTTATTTTGCATCTCATACAGACTCTAAAACAATTCACAGTGCCAGCAAAGATGCCACTTAATTCCCTAAAGAGTGCAGTTTTTAATTTTCAGTTGAATAGTTTGATAACAAAATACAGGCATGTTTAAGAAGAAAACCTGAGCAATACTAATGACTCAATTTATATCGTAGTACGTTCTCTGCTGAAGAATCCCAAAGCTCTCTGCAGACTGTAGGAGCTAAATTCTTCCATGCAAAGTGTGTGGAGGTGGGATGGGGAAGTAGAGGCAGAGAAATTGGTGATCTTAGGGAAAAATATCTTGCAGTCTTTTTCAGTTTGTGCAGTCTAATACTTGTCGTTTCCTTAGCTAAGGGTGTGGAGTCCTGCTGTAGAATGTGCAGACAACATGGCCTTTCCCGTTCATGGAACAGGTTTACAGCAAATGCCAGATCCATGGACAGGGGAAGAGCCTTTGCAGTCATCTCTTCCTCACCGGAAATACGGCTGGCTCACTGGCTATGCTGCCATTGGTTCTCCAAATGTCTTTTGGGGTTTGATCAGGGAGGAGAACTGATGCTGTTTCAAAGTAGCTTAATTTTCCTTATCTTTACCGAGTAAAGGTCTGTGGTGTTGTCAGGGGAACATGCCCCATATAGCTGCTGTCTTCCACAACCAGCCTCAACCCCCTTAAAAAATGAATCCTTGAGATTTGTACAATGTAGTTTGGACTGGAGAGCACCTTGCATTGATTCTGCTCTCCCCACCCTCTCATGTGCACTAGCCACATGCAGCCAGTATTTGTAAATAATTACTGCCTTCTACAGTGTGTATTGGGATTTTGGGCTTATGTACTGTATGGATTGTAATTCATTTCACACTCCCATTGAAATGCAGCACTTACTGTGCACAGCAGTTCTACATAATAGATCAGAAAAAGAAGCAAAGAATAATACCGTCCTATTGCAAAAGCAGGGCACTTTAGTCAGAATCAATGTAATGACTGAAATTCTAGTTTATCAAAGATAACCGAATTAACTCTTGTTGTTTGGAAGATGCCATGAGACCTTTAGTGGTCTCCAAATGGTGGTTGCATGCTCCTACAGGCCATGCTGGGAAACTAGTTCAGCACCACCTACTTTATCGGTGCCCCTCTCCAACAACAGTAAAGATTTTCTCCAGTGATATCTCCTATCCATTTATTGATTGGCACAGTCCTGACTGATTAGCATTTGAGGTCTAACAGAACTGTCAGAAGGCAGTGAGACTTTGGAACTGGGCCTTCCCAGTTGCTCATGTGGTCCCATCTTTGAGGCTCCTTCTCCCTTATCATATTATTACCAGGAGGAACAGTGAAGGGATATCTTGTAAACACCTAGATTCCACCCAAAGCAACCCCCCTTCTATCAGAGACTCAGTCATTGCAGCAAAAGATGAAAGGAATAGGAGTAAAGAGGAAGAACATAAGCAAGAAGGAGAAGGGGAAAGGGTGGGATAAGGAATGACGGGAAGAGGAATTGTGCCCCTGCATTAAGAGCAAACAAATGTCTGTCTTACCCAGAGGTTTTTGAAGTGGCAAGGAGGTGTTCCCTGCCAGCTAGTACAGCGGAATATTCAGTGGGGCTCAGGTCTGCGTTGCCAGGCAAAGCTCGGGGAAGGAGCACCATCTCCACCCCCACCTCACCTAAGTGGGCCATCCAGCCTGTGGGGTCAGTTATGTGGGGTGGAGAGGCACAGTCAAAAATGGTAACTCAAGGGAAGGCTCAGTTCAAAAAGTTTTCATACCACTGGTCTAACCTATTTATCTGCTACTTATTCATGCTGTTCTGCAGGATATGTGCACTGTTCTCTTACGTGCACATGCACACAGAGCTGTCAACTATTTATAGAATCAGCATGAGCTGTAGTGAAAACCAATCAGATATTTTAACTCCTCCAGGAGGTTTGCTTCTGTAACAGTACCCTTTAAAGAAGGGAAATTGCTGCATAGTAGCACTGAAATATGGAACCTGGTTTTGTCTTCATTCATAATGCAAGTGAGGCAGTGAGCGGATACTACTGAAATAAACATTGACACTCACTGATTCTTCATTTAAAGTCTGTGGGGAAGATGCATAATAAAAGTGACAGCCGTAGTAGATATCCACTCCTACAACGATAGAAACTGGCCGTTTGAAATATTCAATTACATTATCCTGAGAAGTCTATATTTTTCTAATTATATGTGACTCATTCTCTTTGAAAAAGGGCTGTCCAATTTTTGCATTGTCAGAAGCAGCAAAAAGCTATAAAACTGGGGTAAATTGATTTATCTGAGATTGCTACATCCTTACAGAGCAGAAGCTCAGACATGCTGCATCTTTTAGAGGAGACAATAAATTTAGTCACATAACATGGACACATGATTAACTATGAATTGTGGAACTACATGTAATGCAGAGATGGAGGCCAAGTTCAGTTTAGAGTTCCTGCTCCAAATACAGGAGAGAACAGATCAAAATATCTATCAAGTTTTTTTGAGGGGGGGGGGAAAAAGTAATAGATTAGATTAGAGTTCAAGCATATCTTTGGAACAGAAAATGCATTATCAATATTCTTTGTGTGGTGCATTTACTTGTCTTTGAGTTTCACAATTTAAAAAGGCATTACCAAAAAAAGGACCCAAACAGTGTGAAAATAGAATGGAATATTTCCTCTGCAAGAGATAGTAAATACCATTACCTAGACAACTCGCACTCTGAAAACTTAGCTATCAATAAATTTAGCTCTCTTGTGTGTCAGAGTTTAATTTTTTTTTAAATAATTAACTAGTGGAATAGCATGGCTCTGGGGACCAGTAATGGCAGTAGATTGCTCTATAATGGCTCTTTTAAGTCCAAGGCAGATCAGTAGTGATCAAGGGCTGTTACCATCTGTAACAGATGCGATGCCGTCTGTTGGGAAATCATATTTGTTATAGATCAGTATTAATGAAAATATGGAATCATGTGACACATGGGGTTTTGAAGGCTATGGATGAGTCTATCCTATTGTCTGAATTAATCCAGGGGAGGCATGAGGCAGAGATGCCTCTAGGAAAGTTACCCTTGTTTGAAAGATTCATAAATCAGGACACAGAAGGCTATGCACAGTAGTGACCCAGGCCTGCAGTGGAGAAAACCATTGTCTGTGAGAAAAGGCAAGTACCTGTGTATATGTTAATATCAATAGGGATAGGAGGTAGAGAGGATAGGTGTATGTAACACTGAATAAAGTCAGAACCTATAATGAGGCTTTGGGGGACAGATTTACAGTGATGCAAAAAATAGTGCACATTGAAAATATTAATGTGGTATCTGTGCACTGATGATCTAGGCCCCAAATAGCTCGCATCCCAATGCTAAGTTGGGGAGTTTTTAAAGCCTGTAACTGGCAGCCTTGCAGAACAATGTGAGGGGGAATCAGAGTAAAAAAACATTGAGCTGCTGGGATGCTGATAGGAAGATTGGGGAAGATTGTCACGAAAGATGAGACCTCTGAGTGAATGCAATTCCATGTTTTGCAATGGTAATATTGTGCCTCGGCTGGCTGAGCTATTACACAGTGTTCGGACTGAGGCCTGGTCTATCCTACAGAGGTAGGTTGACGTAAGCTGCCTCGTGTCAAACTACCTGCACGTATCTATGGTTAAATCTGTCCCCCACGGATGAAAGCGTCCCATTATAGTGACACTGTAACACCACCTCCTCAAGTGGCATTGAGCTATGGGTGTTGTATTGAGATTGGTGTAGCATTACCTAACAGTCCTCCAGCAGCTGTCACACAATGCCAACACTGATTGCTTTGGTCACAGTAGTAAACTCTATTGCTGAGGGGCCATGGAGACTGGACGCCCTCCCCTCCTCACTTTAAAACATTGCAGGTTTTTGAAATGTCTTTTCTGGATGGCACAGCAGGGTGAGCACATCAAGCAGCCCTCTGCTGTTGTGTGAAACTTGCCTACCTGACTGTCCTTGCTCTGTGCTCCAGAAGTGCTCCAGCCTGGAGTAGGTATTGGATATCTGAGGCTGTGCAGGCATGGCTATGGACCAGCCAAAGGAAATTGGACATCTGTGAGCAGATTGCATTGGTGATGTAGGAGAAAGGTGTAGCAGAGATTAGTGGCAATGCCACATGGAAGTGAAGGCATGTCAGAAGACTAGAGATGCCAACTATGGATCCGGTTCCAAGCTGCAGACTTGCCATTTTTACAAAAATCTGCATGTCATATTCTGCGGAGACCCACCTACATCCCACAACTACTGTGAATACTGCCGAGGAGCCTGAGTCAGGCTCCTGGTGTGAAGTGTGAGCATGAATAAGAAAGAAGATGAGGAAGAGAATGGGGGACATGCAACTGGAGAGTCCAGCTGTGCCACAGATCAGGAGCTGCTTGAAACTCCAGTGAGAACCAGGCAGTCCCAGAAGTAGAGTCTGGGCAAGCCTGATGCAGCTAAGTGTTGAAATGCATTTGCCATTTACAGTGATGTACTGATGGTGTCCCCAATGTAATAGGACACAGCTATTGACTTTTCATTATTTCACTCTTACTAGAAGAGGCAGCAGCACAATAAAGAGAGGTAGAGATTTTGTCTGCTTCTCATTCCCCTGTACGGTTAGAGGGGAGGGCTGTGCAGGGCAGTTTATATGCACACGGATGACCCTTCACTCTTCCTGAGAGATCTTGATGAAACTGTCATGGAGGAACTCTACAGTCTGCTCCCTTAGGCTTCTAAAGATGGTAGCCTTATTCTTCCTCCATGGTAGGTCACTTTCCCACACCAGTTAGTGATAACTTTGGGAGGCAGCATTGCAGGGAACAGGCTACCAATGTATGGGCCCAGGTGCCTTCCAGAGGCCAGCAACAGCTGTTCTCTCTGGGTTTTTGTTCTCTGTAACTTTGTTATCCTGGACTGAGATCAGCTAAAATCTCCACCACCTGTGGAAATTGGTGCCAGTACTTAGTGCCGTTGCGCAATAAACATAGTTGTGCCATGCACAAGCATACCAAAGCAGAAGGGATTTGCACGTGACAGAGTCGGCAGGCCCAGGACTGGCCTGGTGCCACAGCTATCATCCTCCAGTGCCACTGGGATTGGAGCATGGGGCCTGGCATGGATTACGTCCCTGGACAGCAAAGGGTTTGAAGTGGAAATGCATCAACTTCATGAAACAACTCGCACAGATCCAGACAGACATAATCTTCTTTTCCAAATGCAAGCAATTGGACATGATACCTAACATGTAAGGTTCTTGTGGCCTATGCATGTGATTAGAAATATTCACAATGGCTTGTCCCAGGTGAGGTAAATGATCTGTAAATTCCAGACCTCCTCCACAACTTTGAGGCTTAAAGCCCCTCTGTAAGAGGCTTGGAATAGACTCCTTTCGCAAGAGGTGCTGTTGATGTTCAGGCTGCAACTCGCATGATGTGCAGAAAAGCCTAAAGACCACAGACAAGCAAGCTGTTTGAGGAGCTAAGGTGACCCTGTCTGATAGTTGTATTTGTGAGGCTTTACAAATCTGCCATACCAGTAACACAGCTTGCAGTGGCGAATGAAGGTTGTGAGCACGCTAACAATTGAAGTAAGGCTCTCTAGCACTATCCCTGCACTGTTTCAGTACTAGGTTAGACCAGACCTTGGCAAATCCAGGCCTCCAGGGTGCTAGGTCACCATGGCGATTAGGATTTGTAGGCTAGTGCCTAGCTGATGGGGAAATCCAGCAAAAAGAGTGCCCTCTGGTGTCCAAAAATAAAATTGCAAGTACTTTTACCAACTTCACTTGGGGGAATAAAACGGAGGAAAATCTCTGGTGTCCAAAAGTAAATATTGCAGACAACTTTACCAGGCAGTCACAGGATGCGGTGGTAGGACAGCTTGGCGCCTTCTTTTGAAGCTGGGCACCTAGCTGGGCTCCAATTTTGTTGACCCCCTAGTTTAGACAGAAATGACTGCCCTTGTAGAGGCATCATTGCAATCAGTCTTCCAAGCACAGTTCCTTAGTCTCCCTCCAGTCCTTTAGTTATCAGTTTGTGTGATGTCTTGAATATTGTGGATTGCTTTCTTGGGAACTACTGCTGCCTTCTAATTGTGCATGGATGGAGGTTTCTGAAGTACAAGGTGCAGTACTGGAAGGCACCTGTTTCAGAAAATAAAAATGTCATGCAATGCAAATGCCGCTTAATATCTATCTTGTCTATTAAAAACGTGCGCCATTCTGATTTTAAAGAAGTAAGTTGGAAGCGCACTTCTCCAGCGTTGATTATGGGAGCAGCGAGGACCTGTGGTATTAGTACCAGTAGTGCAGTAATTACTGCAGTGGTTGAAAGGAGACATTTACGTGGACACATTAAACAAGTTTATACTAACTAGGGCTATGTCTACACTTGTAAATTTAGGTCGATTTTAGCTAAGTCAACGTCAACTTAGCATGTCTACACCTAAATTTAAAGTCGACTTAGGGGGGAACTTACAAAGTCAACCTAGAGTGTCCACACTGGACGCCTAGGTCGACTTCTAGGGGCTAGGGGGCCCTGGGGCAGGGGGGCACCTTTCCCTTTGCCCCATTGTACCTGAGTACAATGGGGCAAAGGGGGACAGGGACCCAGGCAGGGTATAGGGGCAGGGCATGCCAGGCTCCCCCTGTGCCCTTCCCCCCTGGCAGGGAGGGCAGTGAGGGAGTCCTGG
>ML685783.1:10334027-10384786 GCA_007922175.1 Pelusios castaneus
CAATTTAGGGGGGAACTTACAAAGTCAACCTAGAGTGTCCACACTGGACGCCTAGGTCGACTTCTAGGGGCTAGGGGGCCCTGGGGCAGGGGGGCACCTTTCCCTTTGCCCCATTGTACCTGAGTACAATGGGGCAAAGGGGGACAGGGACCCAGGCAGGGTATAGGGGCAGGGCATGCCAGGCTCCCCCTGTGCCCTTCCCCCCTGGCAGGGAGGGCAGTGAGGGAGTCCTGGAGTAGCCCTAAGTCAACTTAGGGCTACTCCAGGACTACACTGGCTTAAGTCGACTTTAAAAAGTCGACTTAAGCCTTAAGTCGAATTAAAATGAGGTTTAATAAAGTTATCTTAATTTTCCTTAAGTCGACTTGTGCAAGTTGCTTAAGTCGACTTAAGGAAAGTGTAGTGTAGATGCAGGGTAAATTAAGTCGACTTAAGCCAAGCTTAACAATTCCTTGTAAAAGTAGAAAACCTGTAAAGTAACCAGGATGGATGATCTGATGGGCTTTGTCCAAACCCTAAAGGACTGGCCAGACTGCCACCACAGCTGATGCCTTTATTGCAAGTCTTAGCACAGAAACGAGGTTTGAGTGGACACAGAAACTAATCTACTCTCACGCTGCTAAAAGTGGTTCTTTATCTTAGTAATGAGGTACATTGACAAGGCAGCATGGGGAAGCCTGAACTACTCTGGCTGGGCTGTACCTGTTGAGGTGGGTGAAACTTGTTAAAAGCTGAGTTAAAACATTGCTCAAACTGTGTGAATGAGCAGATGAGTATTTCATCTAAGATAGCTGTAAGAGACAGTTAGGGGGATGCACCTGAAACAAGGCAAATTCGACTGTCTACATGGCAAAGAAATCCCCAGGCACTGAGTCTTGAAGCCTGAGTCAATTGACTTTTCCTGAGATTGGGTTTCCTAAGAATTAAAATACTTTTAACATATGTGCATTTTGACTCTGGTGATTTGGATCCATTGGGTTGGTGGGGCGTGTTGCCTGAGTAAGGACTGCAGAGAAAGGTCTCTGGTATCTGGTTCCATTACTGATGTCTTACCTGTTCTGTTTCTCTCACCAGTGTTGTTAATAGCGATACTTGTAGTGGAGGGGATTGCTGTGGCACAGAAGACCCAAGGTACAATATTGGATGAGATGATTTTTCTTTTAAAGAAATTTAACAGTTTTGTCATTTTAAATAAAGTGAGGTAGATATAGGGAATCAGAAGTGCTTTCTGGTTTATGTATTTCACTTGCATTAACAGTACTTAGTAAGATTTACTTCAATTTTTAATATTTTTCCTTGTTTGTTGCATTTTTGTCAAATAAAAATAGCTAACTGCAAATAACCAACCTAATACCCCAGATCAGTTTAACCCTTACAGGTAGAAGAAAACATGTAGAACTTTTCATTTTCTACATTGATTAGAATGCTTTCCAAATTTCTTACATCTGCATCCCTCCCCAAAATGTTAGGAGACAGCCCCCATTTAGAGGTGTGGAAGAAGCAAATAGTTTCACAAGACAGATTTTCCCATGTGGGAGTCACCTTCATAGGAGAGAGAGAATTCTTTGAGTTGACACTTGCAGAATTTCTTTTACGTTCTCTTGCAGAAGAGAGTGAGGGCTCTATCCTCCGGATCCAGAACTCTCTCAAGATTCTCCTGTAGTTTGGAGGGACCCACTCAAAGCTACTAGGAATTCCTTTCACCATGGAACCCCCCCCCCCCCCCCCGCCAGCCCACTTCTCTATTTTATAGGGCAAGTTGCATAAATAAGTTCTGACTGCTTCCTCTGTGAAAATCTAGCAGAAATCAGTTGTCCTGAACTACCTTTTCCAAACCTGCAGATCTTAAATTTCTCAGAAGGATATCCATGGTGTTAAGGTGGTGGAAACGTGGCACTGCTTTTCCATTTTCGATTGGTAAATCTATGCCTGGAGGGCCTTCTCGGTATGCATGGCTCCAGAGAGTGATCCCGCCTGGTGTCATAATATATAAAGACAACTAACCTCAGGGCAGGGATCAGAGTTTCCTACATGTCTACATAGAGCTCTGTTCTTAACTAGGGCCTCTGGACACTAGTGCAATATTACTACTAATTCTTGTGTTAATAATCAAACTGCCATGTTCAGCAGTAGCTATTTTAAACGTAAATATTGCAGTGAGCCACATAGATGAAAGTCTTAATTCAAGAGCAAGTCTTTGAGCACATTTTTTTTAATCTGGCTCACAGCAGTAAATGTGAACAGAGAAATTAAGGGTCCATGCTTACTAAGCCTTGCCCTCTAACTTCAATGGGTCAAACCTGCTATTGAGTAAGGAAAACTGGATGCTAATATTGAGTACAATGCACTAAAATATTAACAGAAAAAAATGTTAAGGAATGTAACAGTATTGCATGCCACAGTGACTGACAGGATGAGAAGAATGTATTCAATTAAGATTCTAACTCTCATTGCAGGTTCCCCACTGTTCCTCAGTAGTAACTATGCAGATTTGATACTCCAAAATAGTGGGCAAAATATGTCCTGCTGCTAAATTATAATGTGCTTTTAACAGAAATAAAATCCTTTGCTAAACAGGGACAGCTGGCTAGTATGATAAGAGGATCTGCAGGTAGCACAAGCTGTCTCTTCCCTCTGACAGTACCACACCCTAAGCTATACTGTTCCAAGTGAATGATTTTTTGTTTGTTTGTTTAAATTACACTTGTATGCTATAAGAGAATTTTTTCTTTTTAAAGGTGGGCAAAATATTGGAGTGAACTACATGCCATCTACCCACTGTGACAACTGGGTTCGGACGAGCAATGGGGGCCATTTTGCTTCACCAAACTATCCTAATTTGTACCCCCCAAACCAAGAGTGTATCTACATTTTAGAAGGTATTGATATCCCCTTTCTCCTTAGGTGTCCTGTATTCTTATTGTAAAGTGTGTAGGAGGAAGAACTGTTCTGCTATGCTGTTATATCACCCAAGTGACTTTACTTAATATGTTGATTCACTTATGCAGCTGTTAGGCTGAATAAGGAGTAGCAGGTTTGGGCTGCAAAACAGTAATTACAAATTCCTAACTTAGTGACAGGGCTGCATCAGATCCTACCCAAATCCATGAAAGCGTGGAAATAACAAATTTAAAGGAAAAGCCATCAGCTTTCCTTGCCACTGACAATACTAATGTACTCCAAAAGGCACGTGATACCATCTCCAGCACTTCAAAAACATAGTGTGTATATTCCCACCTTCACCCAACTCAGTGTTGTACAGAATCTCCAAGCTGACCTCATGCTTCTGTATCAGCAGACTGACATATCTCTACTCGTCCTTTAGCCTGTTCATTTTGAAACTTAGGGAGTTTCAATATGGCTGAGTCACTGTTAAGGTTATGTGACACAAAGGCAAAAATCCTATTTACTCAAAAAACATACTTGCATAGGACTTGCACCACATTGAATAGATTCTTCTTATTGGGATTCATGTAAACACAATTGTCTGTGGAAAGATTCCCATCCCATTCCCTCTGCCCCCAGACTTCAGTGGGCTTATCTTCGGGCCTCTAGTGACGAATCTAAATATTCTTGTGTAACACATGGCAAGTCTCCTTTACAATGTCCTGGAGTGAGTTTTCAGTTTGAGGTATCTTATCTGCTTGCTTCAATATGCTTGCTATATGGTGTTTGTTTTTTCTCTTGTGGTCCTTTGTGTCTCATTTGTGACTGAATGTAGTTTGAGACAGAGAGTCTGCCATGCTTTCATCCCTTTGCACTGCTCACACCATACAGAAGGTGCTGAGGCTGGCCACAGACTGTTGGCTAGGAATTCCCTTGGCATGAGGGAGTTCCCAACAGGTATAAAGTTGGTTCCTTTGCCTGCCTCCAGTGCAAGGATTTGTAGGGCCATGGATGAATACAATGCCCTCTAGCAGTCTCCAGCTGGTATATTGTCCATTATGTATTGTTGTTGGCTGGGACATGTTAGAGCAGCTCCATGCTTCTCTACTTCGCAAGCCCAAGTCTAAAAGATTAATTTGGTACAACATATTCCTATAACAATGAATATTCAAGCCATTCAAAGACTAGCGTAAGTGCCACAAGTAAGGCACAAAAGAGGACATTGGATATTTGCACTTCATGCTTGATGAAAGGCCTGATGGAGAGCCCATTGAAGTCAACAGATGGGGTTTAAATTAAGTTTGTGGGTATCAAACCCGCATTTGAATAATGATTCTGGTGTATATTGTAGGTGCTATTTAAACTCTCAGTAAAATTTGTTGCAAAAAGCCTATTGAGAGGTACTTTTCACTAGTGCAGTTGAAGCGTTTGAAAAACAGTGGCTATGTCTACACTTACCAAAGTTATTTTGAATTAGTTAATTCAAACTAACTGATTCGAACTAGCATGGCCCCTCTGGAATTTTAGTTTGAACTAAGCAAGTGCCATGCATGGCACTTGCTTAGTTCGAATTAGTCAGTTGCATTAAGTTCAATGTACCGGTTTGTTTGAATTAAGTCAATGTGGCCATGTTAGTTTGAACTAAGCGCTTAGTTCAAACTAACTAGTTCAAATTAAGCATTAGTTCGAAAGGTATAATCTAATTTATTAGTTTGAATTAAGGAAGCTTTTAATTTGAACTAATGAAAGCCTAGTGTGGCCAAGGCTTAAGTTAGTTTGAATTAAGGTTCCTTAACGCGAACTAACTAACTTGCCAGAGTAGACATAGCCAGCAAGTTTGGAGAAGTCAACTCCATTTTTTTAGAAACATTGGACTAATGAACTCTAAGGGCCCAGAGGCTGGTCGAGACCTCCTTCCCCACATCTTTTCCACCTTCCTCTCCCTGCCTTATTTTTCTGTTGTCTCATTAGATGTAAAGAACTGGCTTATCTTTTTCTCCCCTGTAATTTAATATTACGTTTGTTTATAAATGTTTTTGCATATGAATTTTAACAGCATGCTGTGTGTTAGGGGGTAACTAAGCTTTATTGGATCAGAAGTGGTTTGTATTAATTTACTTTTAATACAGTAACCTTGCAGTCTACTGAAAAATGTCTTCTGTATAATCACATAGCCTTAGCATTGTAATTGTACAGTATCTGAGTTACTCAGTAAGCTTACTGGATTGTTTCAAGAAGTGTCATGTCTCTCTGTTACATTTGTGGGTATTGCTTTATTTCATGATTTATTATCTGTGTTTTACATATATCAATTAATAACGTATTGAAACTTTTATTGTGTTGTAGCTGCTCCACGCCAAAGAATTGAGTTGACTTTTGACGAACCTTATTACATAGAACCCTCATTTGAATGTCGATTTGATCACCTTGAAATTCGAGATGGGCCTTTTGGCTTCTCCCCTCTCATTGATCGTTACTGTGGGCTGAAAAGTCCGGCATTAATTAGATCAACTGGGAGGTTTATGTGGATAAAGTTTACTTCAGATGAGGAGCTAGAAGGAAAGGGATTTCAAGCAAAATATTCATTTATACCAGGTAAAAACACTTTATTAAATGTTTTCTTATGTTATCTATTTGAAATTCTGTCTGTGCAATTGACAAAAACTAATATAGAGATGCAAATTCAAGCTTTTTAAAATAACATTTTACAAACAATTAGGGCTCAGGCCTGTGATCCTGTGAGGGGAACAGTTCTTACTACTCCCATGAACTCCTTAGCTGTGTCTCCACTGGTAATTTGGATCTGTATTTTATCATTGGTGTAGCTGTAAGCAGGGTTAGATAACATGACTAAAAATACCTGAGCACTGTCAACCATACAACTTCCTCTATTGCTAATGCAGGGGGAGCTAAGCTGGTGGCAAATTACAAGTCCTAATTTGGGGGATCAAGAGATCATTGCTGGGGATTTTAAGGAATTTTCGCACTGTTCTACAACCAGAACAGCTCCCTGCGTGCTATAGCAGTAGGAATGTTAGTATAAAATAGCCACTGGCAATTTCCCTACCATATTATGTTGGTATGACCTGATGTAAAAACATTAGCAGCCTGTCTGTTTCCATTCCAAGCTTGATAGCAAAGGGTGCTAGAACAGCAGTGAAGGAATGTGCTAAGAAGCTCTGCCTAGCTGGTCTGAGTAGAGGGTGCTGAACACCTCAGTGACTGCACAGCATCTGACAGATTTAGTGCTTTAGTCTTTGTCATGGGCTCTGTGTGTTTGGTGTCGTCTTTTTGAAAGAAATACTGAAATGACTGAGCTACTAAGGTTTGCAAGCTAGTTTGCTAAGAATGTTGTTGTATATTAGATATATTTAAATTAGTATCCCTCATATCATTGATTTCAGAGCTTCATAATAAAGACTGATACTATTTATTAATATTAATATTTATTTGGTCAAAAATCTGCATTTTAAGGGTGCCTAAATCAGACTGCCCATGGTCCCTTCCAAAGTCTTTTTAATCTGTGAAGAATATACTTCTAAAATAGTATAAATATGTATTTTTCCCCACAGAGGGCAACATTGCCGAGGAAGGAATTAGTCCATAGCCCTGTCTACGCAACCATTTGTAAATCATGTTAAGGAACTCAAAACAACAGAGAATAATTGCTTATTCACAACTTGTGTAAAGCCTATACTAAAATTCCAGTAAGAATGATGAGAATTTCATTTTCCACACAACCACTTCCCATTCTAGCACTAAGCTAACTCTGTCTTGATCAGCTTCACAAATATGGTTTAAGAAACTGAACATGATAAAGGATTTAGAAAGATTTAAAAGAGGTAGTAAAGTTTGCATTTAAACTCTGCTACTTTCAGCATTCACAGTTATTGACCCCAGTATTGATCATATTAGTCAAAGGCCAGAGCCACCTTGTGGCTTCTAAGCCAACATTTACATAGGGTGGAGGCAGCAGCGAGCAGCAGAGAAGTACCGCCTTAGCAACAAAGAGGCAGGCAGACTGTCTTTGAAGGCACTAAGAGAATCAGGCTCCCACTTGCCTTTTCCTTTAACGGGTAGCATATACACTCAGTGCAGGCCTCAGACCAGTAGCTCAACTTATATGTAGTGGGCCAGAGTCCCCTCCCCTGCCTTACTTATGTTGAGTGATGGGTTTAGTGCAACTTGTCCTCAAAAGCTGTCTCTACACTAGAAAAAGTTACGTTGACTTAATAAGCTCGACTTAAAGTTAAGTTGACTTAGTCCACTTTGTTGACATAACCACCCCTAAGTAGACTTAATGAAGGGCTATGCCCCGTCCACACCATTCTTAAGTCGACTTAAGGAGTTAACTTAAGGCTTAAGTTGACCTAATGGGTGGTTCTTATTAAGTCAAATTAAGCTTTCCTTAAGTCGACCTAAATTGCTAGTGTAGACATAGCCAAAGAGCTCAAGAATATGGATTCTGCTATCTCCCTGTTCCTATGTATCTACACCCTCTTTGATCCTGATGCAGGTGCCCGTGTCTAGAGGCAAAGAGAATCTGGTTCTAAGTGCAACTATCATATTTCCTCAGGCATGGAAAACTAGAGGAAATAACTTAATGGACTAAAATCAGCTTTTGAAATACCTAGATTCCCTGGAACTAGGATTTCAAATCCTAAGTGTTGACACAGCTTTTCATTCTGCTGAGGCAGAGTGAACTCTAATTATTTCGGGGGGAGGAAAAGGAAATATTTTGGTTGCAACCTCTTTCCTATGCTTAAAAAAAAAAAAAAAAACCAACCAATCTGGGGTTATGTATGCTCCGTGTGGATATTAAACCTGCTATGGCACTTCTGGTGAGAGATGATTTCACCCAATGTCCTTGTGCAGAATGCTCTGCTCCAGATGGCTGCATTTCAGATATGGTACCTATTTAGATGTAAGCACTTTAGGATCCTTGGGGACAAAAAGCAATATATAAATGTCAGCTATTACTACAAATGTATACACAGGTATAACTGTTTTGTGTTCCCTCTCTTTCCCAGACGTGCCTTCCATAACCAGAAGCATAGGAAATAATACAATACATTTAGTACAGTTGTTGAACAGAACTGTTTGCACTCTGCTATGGAGTTAGTTTCTCGTGCTGATTAACATGGGTCACTGACCCTTTGGGAACCATGTGAGATGTGCTAAAATGTCCCCGCAGGGTTGTTTGGATGTGTGCACCAAGCTAGTTTCCAAAGCAATTTCACTAATACGTCATTCTCAAACCAAGTTCGCTCAGTGCTAGCAAGGCTGAGGTTGTATGGCAGATTTAGAATACACTGATTTATTTTCATGGTGGACTGCAATGGCTGTGAAAGAACAGTTGTGTTTTGTTGTTTTACATTCTCACAAGGTGTTTAAATAGTTTAAGCACCAAAAATCAGAAAGAAACTAAACCTCACAAAACATTTAAATGATGCTAAGTATTTGACTTAGATTCACAAGGGAGAGTAAATTCAGAAAGGAGGCTGAAACTCTGATTTGCAGAGATTTCTGTACAATGAGTGTGTGTGCCACAATGTGTAGCTAAATGGAAGTGGGCTAAAAATGGAATTTTCTAAACTGCTTTGAGTATTGAATTCAGCTCAGGATTTATGCTTTTTTTTTTTTTTTTTTTTTTTTTTTTTTTTTTTTTTTTAAGATAAGGGTCCACACAAAGCCAAATTCTGGGCTTTGAGCTCAGGGGGACCAGGATTTGGCCCAAATGGGCGTGCAGCCATTGCATGGGCAAATGCTCCCATCAGCACAATAATAATCAGATTAGCATTTGCCCAGATGCTTCGTGTAACTGCTAGCATAATGGAGCACTAATACACAAAAATAGATGGTTGCTTGCACATGTATTTTGCAAAGCTCACCTGTTGAGTTGTTGAGCATTTTTCTCCCATACACTGCTCATGAGAATGTGCTTGCACATGCAATGGCAGCATGCTCATTTGGGGTCAAATCCTGGTTCCGCTGCAGTCGAGAGCCAAATGCTGGAGCTTTCTATTGCACCTCTGCTCTGTGGACGTCTTTGGTGAAACCTGCTCTGAGCTCATTAGCAGTACAGTTTCCAGATACACACGCATAGAATATAGTTCAAGAGAAAACTAGGGCTACATCGTGCCTTTTAAATGCATGTCTGTGACTCCCAGTGATCTCAATGGGAGGCGTGTGTGTCCAAGGAAAAAATCTTGGTCTTCATTCCTTGTTTACCTTTTGTTGTAATGTTTGAGTGTTCTGGTAATTCCAAAACTCTGATCTTACTACATCAAATTGCACTAGTAAATCTCTTCCACCTGAGGTTGTATAGAGCTGCAGTGTTTACATACTTCTTATATCCTGCAGTTTTGATGTTCATGAGTAGATCCCTGTGCCCTTGTGGCACTCTGATTTCAGTTCAAGCCAGTAGCTGTGCGGGGATCCATCAGTGCAGATAGGATGCAACTGACAAAAAATGAAAGGAAACTCTAATGTGGTGGTAACCACCCCAATTGTAGTCCAGCTATTCAAACATCTGAATGAGGTATGGTTACTAATCTTGGAATCAAGCATCAGGTAACAAGTTCACACCTCTCCCCCACTGACTCAATATCTGTTCGAGTAGTTTGTATTTTGTTGCATATTAGGAAATAGATTGTCTCCAGATTGTGTTAAACCTTGAAGTGACTCATCTGCTAGCCCCAATGATTTGTTACTTCTTCTGTTGCAGATCCAGACTTCACTTACCTAGGAGGTATTTTAAATCCCATCCCAGGTCTAGTATTACAATACCAATTTATTTGTACATTAAATTTTTAATCAGTCTCATCTTGTGTTTGACAGTGAGTTGTATGTTTTCCTAGACTGCCAATTTGAGCTTTCAGGAGCTGATGGAATAGTACGTTCCAGTCAAGTAGAACAAGAGGAGAAAACAAAACCCGGGCAAGCAATTGACTGCATATGGACAATTAAGGCTACTCCAAATGCTAAGGCAAGTCCATTTGTATCATTCAATATATAATGGGTTTCCAGGTCATTAGTAACGGAGAATAGTCATTAGTAAGGATTTACAAAATATCTCACTTTTCATTTAAATTAATTAGCTATTAGCAGTTGAGGAAATGAAGATAGATACTTACTTCAGAAATAAATTTAATTGCAGGTCTTTGGAGATGCAGCTACCTTTCCTTGACCTGAAATGTATAATGTTGAGTCATTTTAAAGATGTGGCCCATAAAATTTTCAAAAGGCCTTCAACTGGACCTCAAGTTTCACGATTATTGTTGGCTGCAGATAAATGGTAGCCTTAGGATGTACATTACTTGATATGGAAGCAAATTTGGGTATTTAGATGGCTAAATATTCTATACCTGTGCCTACAGAACTGGTGTCTGTGTAAAGAAACAGTCTTGCTGAGTCCTGTCTCACTCTGATTTAAAGTCAGTGGGAGCTTTACCATGAGATTCAGTGGGGAAAGGATCAGGCCTGCTAACTCAGAAATAAATAGTATCAAACCTGCTTTCTGAAATGGATTACATTTGTAGGATGCGGCAATCTTATGTATTCACTTTGTAAATTAGTATGAGAGCATCACTGAAGTTTCACCATCTTCTGGCTTTGCTAGTAATTGTGTTTCTGAGATTCTTCAACTGTGTCCCTGTAGATCCCACTGTAGGTGTGCATGTGCCTCATACACATGTGCCCTTGTCTTTCCTGTCCTCCATTAGAAGGTATAAGGTTTGGAGTGGCTGTTAATTTCCCTCAGCTCTTGTAGGCAGCGAGAGTGAACCCCTGTGAGTGTCCAAGAAGCTGTCTTCTTTCACCAAATTTATGAAGAAATCTTATCTTCACACTGCTAAAACGTGGAAGGACAAAACTTAATAAATTGCTGGCCCTCCTATACAGAGGGACAAATGTTAGACCTTGGATTTAACTGCTAAGTCAGATGCCAACTTCAGGAGAGCAGTATGCAATTTACTGTTCAGCTGAATCCATCCTGAGGGATTACTGCTTGCTGATCACCTACAGTGGGTCGTAGCTTGTTGCATACTCTAAGAAGAATTAACAGTTACCTCCCCTACAGTAACGCTGGTTCTTTGAGATAATGTACGCTGTATGGCTCCTAAGACTCTCCTTCCATCCTTACTGTTAAGGAATCCTATCTCAAACACACCTGCAATGAAATCCACATGGTCTTGAAAAACTGTAGTTACTACAGGGTGAGTAACAGCTGTTTATGCTGCATGTTTTCCTAGTCTGCCTGTGATAGGAGCCAAAATAGCATGATGCGAGAGGAAAAAAGCTAAGGGAAGACATTCCCACATACTACTATTTACTCCTCTGTGGGCAGCAGAAATCCTGAAAATTCTTTTTAAGCAAAGAAACTGGATGCATTGAGCTGAAACTTTTTGACAAAAATGTGCCCTTGATTTGCTCACAGCACAAAGCAAGGGTGCAATATGAGTGCTAGATGGTGTATGAATGTTTTATTTCCTTCCATAATAGCTCCACAGCAGGAATAAAAATCCAATTAAGCCATCATTAAGAGAGTTACATATTTCAGCTGAACGGTGACTTCAGGGGAATATGAAGTCAACAAAAGCTACAGCTGCTCTAATAATGGGGGACAGGGATGAGAGGCAAAAATACTCACCAAAATGGTACTTTACAATTTGCAATATTCGGCACAGATTGAAGCGGGTTACTGCTAAAAAAAAGTTTGAGGTCTCAATTACTAATGAAAGTTACTGATGCGTTATTCCACTAAAAAACGTATAGTGCACTTCGACTTGCTGTCATATGTCAGAGCAGCATCCACAGTGCAATTTAGTGCATGCCAAGCTACTGTACTGTACATTCATACTCTGGCTTGGTAGGGCTCATATGAGCCCTTAGGTAAGCAATTCCCATGGTTTACAGATGAAGTTTTCTAAAGCACTAAATAACTAAGGGGCACAAGTCCCAAGAACTCTCACTAGTCACATACATGTGTTTTACAAATCCAACCCCTACAGTATTGCCATTCTGATGTGGAAACTTTTTTTTAAAAAAATTACATGAAAATATAAACCATGATCATTTTAGTTATAACATCATGTTAAACACATTTCAGGAAAAATAAGAATTGTGCTTACCTGATCAAAGCAGTGATCAGAGTCAAGTATCTTGTCTGTCCCAGTAGCCAGTACCATACAACTCAGAGAAAAGTAAAATAATTTGGAGTGGACATTTCTGGAATAGCTTACCCGATATGAGCAGCTTACTTCTGACCTCCCAACAAGTACAAGTTAACTCGTGCCCAGAACTCTCCTTAATTTATTCCTTTTAGTCCTTGAAAAGTCCAGCAAATCTATAAAGTCTCTCAGATTTCTGCTTTAGGTATCACTAAAAATAAATAGCTTAACCTTTGTCTATTTACCTTTCAGATTCCACCTTGGCTTTCCTAAGTTCCTTACATATGTCCTGTAAAATAGGGTCCTCACTCTTGTCTTTTGTTTAGGATGGATCTCCAGCCTCTGAGGGATGCCTGTTGGGCTTATATAACCTCTTAAACCTTGCTATTAAGTTTATTTTGCATTCCTGCTTCTATTTAGGTTGTTTGTGCCTTCTGTGACTTTGATTCTTTAAGTAACCTTCATGCTGAGTTTAAGGATTTTTGTTTCCTTATTTCTGACTTTAGGGCCCTTTCAACAAGAGTTCTCTGCTTTTTTAAAAAGAAAAAAAAAAGTTCAGAAACCTCTACAGGAAGAAGCCTTTTCCAAAATTCTGAAAAATAAATCCTTGCACACACATCGTCTAGATTCTTTACATCTGTTTTAGAATACATTTAAGAAAGCTGCTTTCGCCAGTCTACACCATTAGTCACCATTTTGCATTCTGAGCTTCTTTTCCTGTGAATGTATGCAGAAAAAAACAAATTAGCCAATTTTTGTCATTTGATACTTAAGATAAAATGATTGCAAATAATACTTCGTAATGACATGTTATTCTGTGAGGGATTCATTTCTTACAAAATTATGAGCATACAATTAAGAAGTTTGTGAAGTGGGAATTCCATGCCCATGTAAGAGGACAGAATATTGTAATTGGGGTCCATGAGGAGAAGGAGGCTAAGAATAAAATTCTAGTTTTATTACAAAGGCAGTCTGTTTTACTTTTCTTAAAGGTCATGGGGGATTTTTTTTGTTTTTTAAAAAAACAGATTTATTTGAGGTTCCTGGACTATCAAATGGAGCACTCAAACGAATGCAAGAGAAACTTTGTAGCTGTGTATGATGGAAGCAGTTCCATTGAAAACCTGAAGGCTAAGTTTTGCAGCACAGTAGCAAATGATGTGATGCTGCAGACTGGAACAGGAGTTGTGCGGATGTGGGCAGATGAAGGCAGCAGACTCAGCAGATTCAGAATGCTCTTCACCTCATTTGTTGATCGTAAGTAGAGGCTAAGTTATCAGCTTGGTATCCAAGCACTGCATACAAGTAAGAAAATACATCAGCTTTGTGTTATATGAGCATCAGGCATAACAAAAACTGTTGCTTCTCAATTCACATACCCCTGTTCAACCAGAGAAAGTACTCACTTTATTATGGTTCATGAGCAGTGTTCCTGGGGAAAGATTCCCTCATAAAGGCCTGTCTCGCATTTGGACCCAATAATAGCCAGCCTCTGATTCTCTAACCTCCTTGTTGCAAGGAGTTTCATAGCCAGTCTCCTGCCGCTGAGAATCCTCTGCCCCAGCACCTGGTAATCTGAACATAGGTGCTCCCCCGGCTGTCTTGCCTGTGGAGCAAATTGTCTTGGATGATGAGGCAGCCTTTGAGTGAGTCAGCCCCAATCTGTTAGGGAACAACTATGAATGGTGTTCTGAGACTGTGGATTTAATGATGCTCACAAGGCTTATGATTGAAGATGGCTTTTAAAGGATGTTTTAGGTGGGACTACATTTAACAGAAGGCTAATGTACTGCCCCTTCTGCATACTTTACCCAAATAGGGTAAAGAGTTTCACAGCCTCAAATCACACTTTGTGGATATATAGCCATATCCCACCAGCTAGTTTGAAACAGTTTGTAGGCTCACTGCAGGAGAGGCCTCAGTTTAAACTGTAGAACAAGCATGAGGCATGCTAGAAGAGCAGTACAAGAAAGCTGCCATAGAGTTTGTGGATTGCTTGTCTGCCATCTGACTCTACTACAATCATTCTTTCAGTTTTCTTAATGTCAAGTTTCTAACAAATGTGACCTGATAATAGATATTGTACAGGTTTGGTTGTAAAGAAAGCAAAACTAATCGGCAACATAGCTGTTTCTGTGTCTTACTCTGTAAGTGATGTTACTCAATGCCATGCAGGGTTGGGCTTTTTTTTAACATTTAAATTCTGTTTTACAGTGTAGCATTTATTAGTGTTTCATAAAATATTAGAATTCAAGTTATATACTCATAAAAATTTTCTTGCCATGAAATCCTTCTATTGTAAGGGTGATTTTATTTTTAAAGAGGAATACAATATTGCTACTTTATGGATATGGCATAAGAAACAAGCTATAGCTGTGTCAGCAATTTGTCTGGGGATTTTAATATGCTTGTCACATTTTGCAACATTCCTTTTCTATCCAACAACTTTAGCTTCTAGTTGCTAATCAAAATTACTGAAGCTGTTTTGCTGCCTTTAGTTGGCTGCTTCCTTAGCTACACTGAAGAAGAATGGTATTGCTGTTGAGGCTATGCTCTAGCTTTGAATTTAGAAGACGTAAGTTTGTCCTATTGAAACATCAGTTCTTCTTATAAATATTGATTGTTCCCATTCTTGCTTATCTAACAACCTGAAGTGATGACCGGTATAAAGATATCTGGTTTCTCAAAGAAGGGGATCTAACCTAACTCATCAAAAAATGTTGTCAAAAGCAAGTGTGTATCACTATGTACATAGTCTGTTCTTGTCCATCTTCCAGCTTGATGTTTCAGACCTCAGGAAAAGAAAGTAATTTATAAAAATATAAGGCTGAGGAAATAAAGCATTTCATGTATTTTTTAAAAATTTGGTTTTTAAAATAGCCTTGTAATAAGAAAACTAAAGTGCTCAAAATAGTGAAATTATGTACTTATTTTTTTCAGATCATTGAGCGCTTTTTCTCTCCTTCTCTTGTTAGTTTTGTAATTTGTATGAATCCATCCTTGAAAACAATATTTCTGAAAAGGTTTACATAAATGAACTAATTCTGCATGATATACTCAATTCATGCCTCCCAGTGCAGACTGCAGCAATGACTGAAATAGTGTGACTCAGCCAAAGGGGATGATAGAAATTAGAATGTCTTGGTGTCTTTCCTGGTACAATATATCAATATTGCACACAGCTACCTCTATTAAAACAACCTTAAGTTTGCAAAATCAAGAACTCGTAATACAAGGAAATGCCTGAAGTAAGGTAGCCTGTGCAACCTTCATGTAGTCTCCTTATGAGTATGTATTATGATCTTAATTGATTACATACCATTTTTTCCATAGCTCTCTTGACTTATTCAATGCACTATATGGATGGTGCTTACTGAGTGATCGTAGTTCAGTATTCTCCGACTAGGGTCCTTGTGGGTGCTCCACCTTAGGTGCTGATACACACTTGCGATGTTGATTGGAGATTGTCGCAAGCAATGCTTGTTTGGGTCACGCCTGTCTCACGGGTCGTTGGCACCCTTTTGGCCTGTGGGTGGCCCAACACAATCAGTTCCTTCTCAACCACCTATAGTCAGACGGAGCTCCTAGCTTCTCTCAGCTCGTTGATATTCTTCCTTTACCTCTGCAAATAGACAGCTTTTGCCTCAGAAGTTTTTCCCATTTTTCTCCCCCTTTATAGCAAGGAACTTTGGCCTTCCTCGGAGACTGGGCCTGAGGAAGGGTCTGGATGCCCCTCCTGGACAGACCCAGGAATTGCAGGGCTCGGGCCCCGGAAGCGGAGGGGCAGAGCCAAGACAGGAAGGGGAAGTATAAAGGCCCAGCCTGGCAGTTCAGTAAGGGCTAAGCTGCTGCAGGGGAAGGATGTCTTCTCTGTGGCTGTGAGCCAGATGAGGCTGGGCCACTACCATGGACCTACCCCCGTCCTTACCTGGTAGGAGGCCCGACGGCCTACGCAGTTTACCCAGACCTAGTGACTGGGAGGGGTTACCAGGGACTGTGGACTGGGGGAGATGTCCCAGAGCCTGCTGGAACCCTGATGGGTTGCCCCTCACCGGGACGCACCAGAGCTGTGAGAAGCAGAGGACACTGAGGAGTGGCTGGGCCCTGTGACCTAGAGGAGCTTCCAGCAGCTGAGGACCCCTGCACCCAGGAGGAGTAACCGGCTGTGAGGGGACCCTATGACCTGGAGGAGCTGCCTGAGGAGTGCCCAGACCTGCTGCCCATGGAGAGTGAAGGCTTGGTTGGGATCCCACGGGCAGTTTATCTTCAGGACCCACAGGAGCTGCTTTAGAGACAGGTAACCGGGCTTAGGGTGGGAGGAAGCAGCTCAGGACAACTGACCAGAGTTTAGCTGAAATGCGAAGGAAACTGGTGTCAAAGGATTGCGGCTGGAGCCTGCTGACCCAGTGGCAGATGGTTGCCAATGATAGGGCCCTGGACTGAGACACAGTGGGGTCAGGTGGGCCTGTGTCCCTCTTCCCCCTTTTCCCAACCACCTGCAGTGCTTCCCCCCCCCCCCCCCCCCGCCACAGCTGCTATGGGGTTCAAGCGGTGTCTCCGCCCCGTCTGGACCTGCTACTCGTCCCAGACTGAGGTTGCTGACTCTGGTGCCTGCCTCGCCCCACCTAGAGGTCTGGGGGCTACTGACTCTTGACACCCCTCCAGTTTCATTTAGCAGGTAGGTGGACCATTGATGCTACTGGGCACATCAATACCAGCCTACTGACTGCAGCAGTGGGCTTTTCCCAGGGTAGAACTTGGGCCTTCTTGAGAGCCTGGGCCCAAGGAAGGGCCTGAACAACCTCGACCAGCCTACACCCTTCAACCCTTGTGTGGTAACAAAAACTTTTTTTTCCCCCCTTCCCTGACCTGCTTTTGGCAGTTATGCCAGAGACAGGCTGGATTCAGAGATGTACTTCACGTCGGGATGCTGTGCCTGCTTCTGACAGACATTCTGTCTGTATTAAATGCCTGGGGAAAAGCATGTATCTCCGCAACTCTACAATTACATGTAGCAAACTATTCAGTGTTCATATCCAACTATAATCACAGCAAACTGGATGAATGTATTTATTTCATACCAGAAAGTAAAAAAACAAGAATTTAGAGTCATGTTACAGGATGGTCAACTGATTTTGAGAACTGGCAACCATAGAAGATCTTCCATTTGGTAAAAAGAATATTCTTTCTGAAAAGACAGATGAAATAATGCACGCATCAAAAGACACTTGTGCCATTCTTTATACCTTCAGTATCTATACACCTGTGCAACGAGATGATCTTTTAGATACCAACTGTATAATTCAAAGTACCACACCAATACCGTCCACAAAACAGAAGACAAGACCCAATTAGAAACAGATGATGACAACAACGCAGCAGGCAGCCTAACAACAATCAACCTGCAAACTAACCCCCACCACTGAAACCTCAATTTTGAGGACTTGCTTGAGGGTCTGCACGACCTTCCCAATCTTCTGGAGCAGACTAGATCCATCTACCACCATTGCCTATGCCCTTTTACCAAGCTTGGGCAAAAAGTACCACTGACAAATGGGTCCTAGAAATCTTCAACTCAGGATATACCATCCCCTTCTTATCAACTCCTTAGTTTATGAAGCAGAGCTCGAGTCAGAAAAAGAAAAATGTGCCATCTCTGTAAACGCTTTGACTCAAAGTTTTGTTTGGTTTTTTAATAGTTTTAGCCTGTGACTTCATCTTTTAAAAGCACTTCTCTACTCCCTGAGCATAAATTGGATGACTACACTCTGAGTATAAAATTTGCACTCTGTCAGAAAACTTAATATTGTTAGCTATGATCTAAGCTCCCACGTCCGGGGGGGAGAAGGGTACACTTTACCAAGGCATGCAGGCCCTGGGGTACTCAGCCCAGGCTGCAACCCCCTTTAAGATGGGACTCATGTAACAAGTTTGTACTGGGCCCAAAAAAATTATGATTGGCCCCTGGATCTAGCTCTCCACCATTTCCATTCTAACTGGAAGGTCTTTGAAACAACACCTTCTCAAAAAGAGGGTATAATTGTTTCAGACATCCACAGGGGTGGGAAGGATCTCCATTTAAAAAGTTTGAGAACCATTGCCCTATGCTGTTGAAAGGCCTATTAAAGATAGAGGGTAAATGGTAACAGTCATACTGATTGCTCTTATGTGCCCGTAGAACAAAGGGAACCACTATTTCAACCCAAAGACTGTCCAAATGAGTTTCAGGCTGTATCAAACTCTTACCAACTGTATAATGCAACACTCCCAACGTGCAATATACACACACTCTCTACAAGCTGGTCTCCTCATCATTTGCCTTTTCGAGATGCATCCCAGTATCAGAAATACATAGAGCAGGTACCTGAGCAGCTGCACATGTAGTTGCAGAATACTGCTATTCTAGGGGATTCAGCTGCAAATATTGAGTTTGGTGTCACAATACTGTCATCTATAACAGTGGTTTTCAACCTGAGTGATACCACCCACTAGTAGGTGTTTTGTGATTTTTGGTGGGTGTTACAAAAATGAAGGAAGGAGATAAGGGCTGTGCTCATCCAGCTGTAATTTATAAAAAGTTTGTATGACTAATGAATAAATTTTGTTTGAATGAAATTTGTTTGATACCCTGTTTAAAAATTAAATAAATTGAAAATTATAATTAATGATAACAGTATGACAATGTAACAATTAATTTAACTGGCAATTTATAGGAAGTAATTTATGTAGGTGGGTGGTAAACTTCCTGCTGACCCAAAAAAGGTTGAAGACCACTGATCTGTAACACAATTGGCTCTGAAATCCCAGCCCCTACTGGTGGGCACTACTCAGGAGTCACCTACAGTGGACTATCAATAGGGACACTACTTAAAGAAGTTATTCACCTTGTGCAGTAAAGATGTTTCTTCAAGATGTTTCCCCCTATGGGTGCTCAATGATCCCCCCCTACTTTGGAGCTTGATTAATTAGCTCTGCAATAGAGAAAGAAATGAGAAAGGAATGCCCATCTGTGGTGCTACCCTCCTGTTGGGGTACAGCACGTGTGGGTGCACAAATTGCTACCAGAAACCTGATCTACAGTGGAGACTCCATATATCTCAAAGAGCCATTGTTCCTGCACAAGGTGAGTAACTTCCTCCTCCTGCCCTAAGCATCTCATAGTTAATTCATAGAATCCCTTTTCTCCACAATGTCCCATGAATTTAATAATACTATAATGCATTATTCTTTAAAGGATTGCAAAGCAGGTTACAAACATAAATTTTTGCAACACCCAAGGAAGAAAGGTACGTGAAACAATCACAATGACATTTAGAAATTTTGACATGACTAAGATAAAAATCAGGTAACGCATGCAACTGTGCAAAGGTTCCTAAATTATGTAAGACAAAGGCATTATGATCCAAAGAGCTGAGACTACAGCGGAGACTCCCTCCATGGGTCTATTGCCAACAGAGGAATTGATAACAGGACAATAGAAAAGCTCAGAACCAGTGAGCATGAGCCACTGCAGCTCAGCATCGTAAGAAATGGGGTCAGGTGCAGCAGTAGCAAAAGGACAGTAGTTTTAAGGAAGGCAAATAGAGTTAAGAAATACCCTCCACTTATTCCTCAAGCAAACCTTCCACTGATGGCATTAGGAGCCCGTGGTTTAACTGAGAAGAAATGATAGACCCCTCTCCATTACTTACACCCCTGGTTCGGAACTTACTCACCCCTCTGGGCCACACATTCAGCCCTGTTATATAGGCCACATCAATATATGTGCTACCTGTATGGCCCTGAGGACGTCACATCCGTCACATCCTCTGCAGCTATGTGCTGACTGGGCCACAGTTGAGAGCCACTGACTTACTCTTGAGATTCACCTCTGCATTTGCGAACCCCAGATTTTTAAAGATGAGTTTTCATCCAGGAAATCTATATTAAAAAAGTGGCATGTGAGGAAGACAAGCATTGCCCTCTCTTGAACAGAATCAGACCTTTTTAGCTGTGCACCACTGGCCTTGTATTAGCTGAATCAGTTTTGATATGTAACTGACTTCCAGCAATACAGACATCTCCAATGTGTAAATACAACATTATTGATGCAGAGAAACTGAACAGACTGACTACTGCAGAGAATACCAAAGGCAAAGTAAGTCCTGAAGCAGAAAGACTGTTCTGTATATACTGAAAATGAATGCTTTGACACTGCAATAATGTCACGGGCATGTAATATATTATAGAAATTTAACATCTTGAGCGTGTTTCTAGTTGTTTTATTTCTTTTCATTCAGATATATATATATATATATATATATATAAAAACTGCTGCCAGCTGGTCTCTTTAGCCTCTCAAGCTAACAAAAAGGGGCTGTTCATGAGCAGGAGTCACCTCCTCCACCATGAAGGTCCGAATGGCAGCTTGTACAGTACAGCAACCACTATGAAGCTACAGGTGACAGGATTGGTAGTGTTTACACTACCGCTGCCTACCTGACAGGCATTCGGAAATGTTGCACATCTCCTTGATCATCGGAGGAAGGTTCCTATAGGACTGAGTGCTACTATGTATTATTATTACCAGTGGATGTCCATTTTAGCCACACAGTGTATTTTGTACTAGGTGCCCACTAGCTTTTGGATTCTGTTCAAGGTATCTCCTTTAATTTACAAAGCCCTATATAGTTTGAGGCCAGGTTATACCTCTCCCCCTATGGACTGTCTTAATGGCTGATGTCAGCAGGAAAGTTCTGTTTGAAAATACCAAGATTTTAATTCCTGAGGAAATGAGGAACCTTTCCCTAAGAACTCCCTTAATTTGGAAACTCATTCCCTCAATTCTCTTGGAACCAGAGCTTGACCTTCACTTAGCAGCCTGGGTTCTGGAAGTGCTGGAAGAGGAATAGGAACATTAGCTTTCCCTCACCTCTACACCATCTCCCTTTAGATTTTAACATTTCAGAGCAGTAAATTGCCATGCTTGTTCATCTGTGAAGCATGAGGCACCAATGCTATTCTGTACAGGTAGGCCATTTACTTTTCAGGGAACAAACTGACTACATGTTTGGAAAACACATGGCACATTTTGGTTACCACCGTAATCTAAATAATTATGAGCTAATTCAGAATGCAATGCAGTGCTTTTTTAAGACGAGCATTCAAGACTATACAAGCTTTTTCCACCACGTGCATTGGGTGGCTAGCCAGTGCATGGCTCTTACTGATAAATCAGTTTGAGTGGTGGTGTTTAGATTATAATTTCTTTTATGAATCTGGATGTAACCCCATTGGTCATATACTAAGCTACTTAGTAAGTGATATGCACAAAAATTCCTTTCATTTGATACCTTAAATCAGCCAATGAAGGAATGAATATGCATACTGAGGAATGTGAAGTTCCTTCAAACTTTGGGCACAGTGAGAGCTCCTGGCAACTCGTTAACTTTTTTTTTTTTTTTTCTCCTTCTCTTGCAGCTCCCTGTTCAGGCAGCACTTACTTTTGCCATAGCAACATGTGCATCAATAATTCTTTAGTCTGCAATGGCATTCAAAACTGTGCATACCCTTGGGATGAAAATCACTGCAAAGGTGAATGTAGTGCAAAACAGTCTTAATGATCCAGTTTTGTCAGTTTGCTTTTCATTTAAGAAAGTTATAAAATGTCTTTTCCTGCAAATGTGCTGAGGACAGCTGATCTACAAAGGAAGGGAGATGTTCCAAATTTTGAATTTAGAACTAAGAAAGTTGTAAGCAGGGTTGAAGAATATCCCTCTCCTGTTACTGAAACATCTTATGCTTTTTACAAAGTATGTTTTAAACTTTAAACAAAACATTGGCCTACTAATTATATGCTTTTGTATTTGGTACACTTGAACTACCACTATCTATTCCTAAACCTTGATGCTTTTATGAGGAAAAATCTGGGTTTTTGAAGGAGGCCCCTTTATTACAGTATGAAAATGATATCAATGTAGTTACTAAAATACAACATATCAAGTCACAGCATTTTTGTTTTAGAGAGATTTATATATTTTATATATATTTCTGTTATAAAAAATAAAACACGTTTGATCTAGCTGAAGCACCATCTGTGCTAGTATCATATACATTCCTAATCAGAAATGGTTTTCTGACATGTTTGCCTTGACTACAGATATTTTTATGGAAAATACACCTTTCCCAGAATTCTTCACAAACCTACTGCACTATTTAAGAGTAAATTCTTACGAAATATGTAGCAACACCATCTTACCCAGCATTTTAACTACTGTGTACCTAAATCACCCATTATATTTTAGCTTTAAATTTGAAAAGAATTTTGTTTTTAATATCCAATACCACAGCAAAACAGAAAGTAGTAAATATTTTTATTGCTTTCTAATTAGTATTGTATTCTATTCATACACACTTCTTTTAGTCATCATCCAGCACAAATACTTTTTCCAGAGCAAAAAATTACTAGAAATTTGTCTCTAAGTATTAAATGTGGGAAACTTGCTCTAATCAGATACTGCCATCTTCTGTACTTTCACAGAAGTGCTGGTGAGTAATTTTTTAAAAAATGATCTTATGACATGAACTGTTAAACAACTTGTAATGCAGTACAGTATGGTACAGTTCAGTCCAGTCATGAAGCTATCCAGTGAAGTCAAAATAAATATAATGGTTGGATTTTTTTAGATTGTTGTGTTTTTACAAGGACTACATAGTTTTCCTCCATTTAAATCAGAAAGAGTTTTGTCATCGGCACTAGTGGGAGCAGGATTGGACCCTTTGGGTAAGAGCCTTTATAGCTATGCAAACTAAGACGATATGCTTTTTAATCAAATTTTAGATTTCAGCATGTAAACTGATTACCACAGGGTTCATGAAGGAACCCACACCCCAACTGAATAGGTATGTGGCTGGATGAAGAGAATCCCACTGCTCTCTTAAGTATCAGGTGCTTGACACTGCTGAGAGCATAGTATTGGATTTGCCGAACCCCTGCACTGATTCAGTATGCAAGTCCTACTAACCTATATGTTCATTACATATCTAAGGTCATTCTAATGCTCCTTTTCTTTCCCAACAAACTGTGGGCCATATTCTGCTCTTGAATGGCTGTGTAAATGGAAAATGACACACACTTACCTGAGGGCAGAGCATATCCCTACTCATAGAAAACTTGCTGGAAATTGCACTCTGTGCAGTGGGCTCACTCCTGCAGTCCTTGCTCAGCCCCTGAAAGATAAAATTCCATTGTGACCAGCAAGTTTTGTCTGAGTAAGGATTAATACTTAAAACATAACAGGGCCAAATTCTGCTGTTACTCACAGGGATGCAGTGTCTGTTAATGGAGCCAATACTTAACTAATAGACACTGTACCCATACGAGTGCATCAGAATACAACCTGCTCTGTCATTTACACTTTTTATCTTAATTTTTTGCATACAAAGTGAAAGCCTTAAATTTTACCAAATTATTTGTCAGACATTTTAGACAGACTCAAAAGCCCACTCTTTCTTTTTTGTAGAAAAGAAAAAAGCTGGACTGTTTGAACAAATCACCAGAACTCACGGAACCATCATTGGAATTACTTCAGGGATAGTTTTGGTTCTTCTCATAATTTCTATTCTGGTGCAAGTAAAGCAGCCGCGCAAAAAGGTTATGGCTTGCAAAACTGCTTTCAATAAAACCGGCTTCCAAGAAGTATTTGATCCTCCACATTATGAGCTGTTCTCATTAAGGGATAAAGAGATTTCTACCGAGTTGGCTGACTTATCAGAAGAACTGGAGAACTATCAGAAAATGAGACGTTCCTCTACTGCTTCAAGATGTATTCATGACCATCACTGTGGCTCTCAACCCTCCAGCGTAAAACACAGCAGGACCAACCTCAGTTCCATGGAACTTCCTTTCCGCAATGATTTTGCACAACCTCAGCCAATGAAAACATTTAATAGCACCTTCAAGAAAAGTAGTTACACATTTAAACAGGCCCATGACTGCCCTGAGCAGGTCATAGAGGACAGAGTGATGGAGGAGATTCCTTGTGAAATTTATGTGAGAGGACGCGACGATGCTGCACAAGGCTCATTATCTATTGATTTTTAATTTCCTGCTAAAGGTGAAATTGGTATGTGTGTATATCTGACACAGTGTATGTATAAAAATATACCATATGTAGTGTGTATAGGTATACACACTTTTAGCTTACTGTATCCAATTCCTCTTTTTAAAAAAGGAAAGCTCTTCATAAGCTATAATTGTTGCAATGGTGGACTTTGCCCCAAGCCGCCTCTTTGGTTCAGCAGCAAAACTGAAGGTTTTGCATGAGAACTATTATTTTTACAGAAATTGAAAACGATTAAATTTTTTTTCTGCCCTTCCCTTCATATTATGTCTTTCCGCCATTAAATAGTTAGTTTTCAAACCAACAGTTTTAACAAGTTTAAGTAAATAAAAGTGGTTAACACACTTCATATTTTGACACAGATGTCTGTTATATTTATCAAATTGTAGCTAGCGTTACTGTGGTAAGTGCCAATTAAGATGCGTTATGTTGCATCCATCTGTTGCATCTTGACTAATTTTTATATTGCTGCCTTTAATTACTGGTTCCTTAGTCTTTGTGTTCTGTGAGAATTAAGTGAAATGGTCTATTGCCTTTTAACAGTATTTTATCTTAGTTATATTCATTTTAATATCTTTGGGAGTGTATGGCCTTTGCAGCTGGGGGATGAAATTTAACCCTGTACTCAAGTGTGTTTTCCAAATTTAAGACTCTGAATTTTACGCAGTGGCTTCTTTTGGGAAGATCTAGAATTTCAGAATTATAGGGTGGGTCGATTTCTGCCATGTGTTACAGTCATGCAACTCCATTGTTTCACAGGTGTGTAACTAAGGCTCTGTTTTTTTCCTATTGCATAAAGTAACTCCATTAACTGTTTTGAATATTTCTGTCTCCTATAGTGATCCTAGTCCTATACTCCTTATGTAGTTAACCCCCCTATTGAAAGCCACGCTTGATACTCTCCATTATTGTCTTAACTGCAAAAAGTATAGAATCAAGCCTGCTACACTTTGAGATCTCAGTGATAACAAAGATTATGAAATTGCTGGGGACAAAGAGAAATCAGAAAGTAACTGAAAGAGCCTTCTAGGGCTTCTTTCTTAAGACCATCACATTTTTGAGCGCTTTATTTTCATGTTGCCATACTGCAAATTTCATACTTTTTTAAAGTGCAGATTAGACCTCGTGTTAATTTTACAGCACAAGATAATTTGTAAAACAACAATTCTCATGGGCTTTTTTTATACTTTTGATATAATTTGATACTACAGACTCAGGTCAAAAACTATTTATTAAATGAAAATTTTAACACCTATAAGGTAAGCCTCTTCCCGTGCAGCACTGAATACCATGTAGTGGATTGGTGTGTACATTTTAACTTGTACAGGATATTCTTTAGCCTTTTACTCCTTGATTTGTTTGGATTTATTTTGGGGGTTGCTTTTTTTCCTGTTTACAGAAACTGTTGCTTTTTCACTAAATAAGACTGTACAGCCCTCAGTTACTGGAAATATCCTGTATTAAGAAATGTACCTAAAGAGAAATTATTGTAGTTGTGGGGGTTTTTTGTTACTGTGCTGACTGTAATGAAATTTAATTCAGTTACTGGAGGTTTCTGCATTACACAGACATTTTAATGGCTGGTAATGTGTGTAAAACAGATTGTATTTTTCCTTTTATGATCAGAACAAACTATGGCTTTTATTGCTGGTTTCTATTAAGGTTAGGTGAGAGAGGCAAAATACTAATACCATGTTTAGAACATACTATGTGTAAAAAATATACAAAAAACTTAAGTTTAGTCCTGAGAAAGGTAGGGTGGCTTCAGCTCCCACTGACTTCAGAGATTAGAAGGCACTTGGCCCCTTGCAAACATTTGCTCTGGAGTTCACAACACCAGATCTTTAAGATATAAACTATCATCACACATAAAGCCGATCCAAAACCCATACTTTTTCCACCAAAAACAAAATAAAATTCTTTTCATTGAAATTTTTGGGCAGGTTTTTTCTTAAAACACAATAAATTATTGACAAGTTTCAATCACTTCCCATCCTTGCAATGGTTTGTGGCACTTGAGACCCAATCCTTCACTGGGTAATCTATTAATTTAAAATTAGACTTAATTACACGGCTAAGTAGTATTCCGGTAAACAAAGGTTGCAACCATGGGCCTTGAAGTAAGGCATATCACATCTTTTTGGCTCTATAATGAAGTCTCCCCTGCATTTTGGTGACTTCGCACCACTCTGGTAGCATAAAGTAACTGTCAAGACATCCAAACTGTCCATTGCGGGGTGGTGGGGGGGAAGGCGGGGGGATGTGAGGACTTCTCCTAAAGGGCTTCACTAAATAGTATGCATGTCATTCCCTTTCCATCCTCTGGTGGCAACAGGCACCTGCTGTAACTTTCACAGGAACCAAGTGGATCCTGGATCAGGGAGCTGTCAACGTGACAAAGCCCCATCCCCCCATTCATCCTCATCTCTGGTCCTGCATCAAAAACAGCTCAACTCAACAAGAGACTCTTGGCCTTAGAGCCTGCTCCTACTTCCCTCTACAGTTAACAGAGAAACTTCCCTTGGTTTCAGTGCAAGCAGGATCAAATCATAACATGGTAATTAGAGCAGTGCTAGCTTTGAATCTTGACTAGGCGTGAGTTGATGGTAGGGAACAAAACTGTTGTCTGTCCCCTTATAGCAATAGAGTTTATTTAAAGTGAGAAACACTAATTCTCTGTTTGCTTTATTACAAGAAAGTTGAAGTTGATACTGAACCCAAGAATCAAAACATCTGTTTGAAATTGTATTTGTCAGTCTATCGAAGTAATGCAATTAGGCTTAATTTACTTAATATAGATGGGCAGTCAATTAAAGTGTGCAGACCTTTATATAGATTCATTGAAATATTATCTAAGATTTTTTAGCTGCTTGAAGTAAATAATAGTAATCAGCTCAGCCTGAATTCCGTTTCCCATGAAACAAAAAGACAGGAGCACCAAAGAGAAATGCAAAGTGAGTCGATTCAGTGGTATCCTTCAGAATGCTAAGAGAAAAGCTGTTTTGAAAAGACAATCTAGCAGCTTGAGTCTAAAATCTTAACCCAGTTGGAGTTCGTGATATGCATTTTTAAAAACTCTGACAGCTTTTGAAGAAAATCAGTCTTTTAGGTGCTTGTAACTTCTACACGCCTGTAATCACTATTCTCACCCTATCTGCCCATTTCTGAAGTGTTTTGGTTTGTCCCTGGTACGTGTTTCATGTGTGTAAACAGGGTCAGAATTTGACCAGAAAGGCTGGTTCCCCAGATATTCAGCAGTCATCACTAAAAAGTCCACAACATTACTTAGCAGTTGTATTTGTAATAGTGCCATATCTAGCTTGATACTGAGATAGCCTAAACATCAAAATGCTGACTGTCTGCTACCTGATTTACTTGTTAACTGGCCCTACCATTTTTTACCCTATAGTAACTATATAAACAGGACAATCTAGGACTCCTGGAAGAGGTACAGGGTGGTATTGACAGTTGTACATAGCTACAATTCATCACATGGTTAACTCTCATTTGACACAGTGGCTCTGCAATGCTTCAGCAATTCAGGGATTGCCGGAATCTTAATTTATACAAGAAAAGTATGACATTTTCTTGCTCCATAAGAAGAAAATGATCTTTATACTGTGTACAAAGAACAAGGGAGCAGTATACATAGTGTCATTCGCATTCAGCACACTCATAAGGAAGTGATGGATGCTCTATCATGTGCATACACAATAGTCTTTATAAGAAACTTGCCACACTCCACATTGTTTTTATGTACTGAAAAGCATACCTTATCTGTTAGGAAAGTCACCACTATGTATCAATGGCACAGCTCCTGCTCATCCAGGGAAAAAACCCTGTATTCTCAAATACATTTATTCTTTTAACAAAGTCATACACCATGTTACTGGTGGATTTAGAATAAATGCTGCAAACATCATATGTTCTACAGACTATGTTCCACCAACCACATCCAAGTAGCACTAGTACCTAAAAAGCCAGAACAAAGTGTGAAATTGAAACTTTAATTCACAAGGCCTTATGCACACATTTCATTCAACTTTGATCCTCCTCTATATTCAACGCTACTTTTCAGATTCAGATGGGTTCAAGCCAGAATCAAACAAAGCCACTTACTTTTTCGGTTTCAACACTAATCCAAGCCTCAGCCCTGAGTTTACTCCTTTTGCCAGATGAACGGTTCCAGAGTGTAACAAATCCAAACACCCAAGTTTTACATGATTTGGGGCCACATTGAGAAACGGAATGAGACAGTTCTAACTGCAACCCAAGGGAGCAGCTAAGTAATTTACATGTTAGTACTATATGCATTTATCTATTAAAAAAGCTATTTCATCATCTGTTTATTTCTGTTTTTAAAGTTATTATTTATGTCAACAGTTTGTGAACTGAGTGATACAAAGAGTCATATCAGCTAGATTTTTGCTCTTACAATCTTTTCTCTTCCCCAGCTGACCCTGAAGAGGATAGGCCATTATAAAAATGCAGTTCAGTATGCTATGTGTTTTGTCTTCAATATGAGATGAGTGTAGCTGTGAAAGACTATTTCCATTTGGTTTCTTCTGCTACACTCCATTTTGCAGAATCAGCTTAACTAAATCTGTTTTCCATCTGCTTCATATATCACCACTAACAACAATCATTTCTGAATTCTCAACTTGTTCTCCCTTATCCAGCTATTGTTGATAATCCAAAATACAACAGATAAAACAGCTTAGTTTCCATAAGCCTATTTGTTCCTACAGACTAGAATCAAGCCTGGAGATGAACAAAGATCTGATGTCTTTGTGAGTCTTTTCATTACCCATGTGTTATTTCTACCAGTAGGTATTAATCGCAGAAATGCATGTGGTTTATGGGTCAGATTCTGACCAGAGAGAGGAAGGTGTTGTAACAGACGAACTGGTGGATAACACATATACACTGGAAGTTAAAAGTTAACTTGGCAGCTGTCCATACACATTCATCTGCTGTGTCTGGCTCCTCTTCCATAATTGTAGGTGGGTTGTGTCTAGGAGCTGCTGTGGGTGATGGGTACAGTGCGTAGATAAATCCAGGAGGCCAGAATCATTTCTGTTCCAACCCCTTTACATCACACTGCTGGTGCAAAGAGAGCAGCAAACGTTGACCCCTTTAACCTCCAGGGGCACCAACTCAGGAGCTGGAGATTTGCACCAAGAGGAAGAGGGTAGATTGAAAACACATGGAATTGCTTCTACTTTTACAGCCTAGGTTACTTGAGCTCAGCTCTTCATATCTAACCAAAAGGTTTGTTTCTGAAAACCACTTCAATTGGGCCACATTTTAGAAACAATCCTCTCAGATTTTACCTCAACTTTAGAATTGCTGTTTCCTAGCTGAGTCAGTTGTCAAAAGACAAAATGTAGCCTGCCATGCAAGAGAAACAGAAAGATACAGAGGGGAACACGGGAGGAAAGTGTGGCGGAGAAGAAGGTGAGGAGTAGTAGTCTGTAAAAGGAAAAGGAAGAAAAGCCTGGGAGCAGGTGAATCTAGAGGGTGGGCTAGAGCCAAGACACGGGAACACATAAGAATTGAGCGTAACAGAAATGTAAGTGGAGAAGGGAAACACACATGGTAGTGAAAGGGAGGTGCACATGAAAGGCGGCTTGCTCCACCACCTTAGTGGATTGTCCTTGGAGCAGTTACCAAGAAGGACCCACACCTTGTGTATGTTATTCTGATTAAAATGGAATCTAAAATGTTCGCAAACGATTTGAAGGTGGGAAGCATCCCTTTAAAAGACTCAGAAATCCTAATGCTAATTTAAAAAATAAAATATAATTATTTTTATAATCCTCATCATGACAATCTTGAATTTTGGAATCTGACGAATTTTGAGTGCTTGAGGCTGGCAAGGCTGGCAGCAGTTATAATGAGCTACATGCAAGCTTTCCGCACTTCTATGCCCCTGACTTGAAAACACAGGATCAGATGATTGCTCTAAAGCGGACGATTCTATTATACCTTATTCTGGCCAGGCCAAGGACACCTACATAACAACAGTCCCGTATTCCCATCTCCATGCACAGGTTACCCATTAATCTGAGCTGGAAGGATGGGTAGGGGTTGCTAAAACTCATGGACTGCACTCACAGGAGTGGGCCCTAAACCTCCCCCAGGTACACCCTTCCCCCACTTAGCATGTTGCCACCATAGGTGGTTAGGGAGCAAGAACAGGGGTGCACAAGTTGAACCATGTGACTGGTGCCATAGCTTTTCAGGTGTTTGTCAGTGTTTAAAAGTACTGCTAAAATTCTGGTTTCAGAACACACAATCACCTTTCCGCTCTAGAGTTCAGATCAAGAGCAGGTGAACAGCATCAACATCACAACTCCCATGGTTACTTCTGTTGAGAGAGTCTGCTTTTTAAATGGAAATAAAGCTGAGACCCAAGAGTGTATCTCCCCTTAAATGAACTTAGTAATAGTGGAATAAATAAATCAACTACCTGGCAGTTAATGTCTGGAGTTTTATTTGGAGGAAATAGTTTCATCATTAAATATGTATGTGGTTTTTATTTTAGGAGCAAAGTATGCCCATGTTCTATTTTCCTAGGCTCATCAGAGCAAGTCCAAAGGAGCAGACCATTTGTACATAAACACTTGCAGTTTCTACAGTCTGGTCCTGCACAAATTGAACACAACAATAGAGAGTATGAACCTTGTTTCAGCTTTATTGACAAAGTCTGCAATTAGACCGAACCTCTCAGAAGTAAATCCCAAGGAGATGAGAAACTAGATTATGCTTCACTCTAAATGCAAACTAGGTGACAATTAAATCATAACCAATGGATATTGTCCCTTCTGATGTGATGGCCAATTCGCCCTCGACTCTAATGACAATATTTTGAAGGTAATAAAGCAAGCAATTCTATTTAAGCAATATGTTAGGTTCCCTCACCTAAGGAAATGTCTTCAGAACATCCAGACATTTTGAAGCTGCCACTGCTTAATTTCTTGGTGGCAGTTTCAATCACTGCTGGGCTAGTACATGGAAAGATGATTTAAAGATTGATCTGTGGCGTGAAGGAAGACTCCTGACAGCATTTAGTAGGGTAAGAGAGATTGTTAGAAATAAATGAAAAATCAATCCTAGGTCTCAAACATGGTAGTGCAACTTGTAAATAGTAAGGAAAGAGGATGCGTGTGTGCACAGTAGCACTTGCTGTTGGGTCTTCTGCTGTATGTTTAATAGCCCAACAGACATGGGCAGGGCAGGGCCTGAGGGCGAAAGCAAATCATTTTTATTTTTCCTGTTGTAATGTAAAACAAATTCATCTGGTAGAGCGAAGACGTTGGTTATCTCTTACCAGAGGGATCAGAACCTTCCCAGACCATTTTTACCTTCTCTGACCCTTTACATGTACTTTTGGTTGTGAATGGAACTCCACAAGCAACAGTGACAACACAGGTGGTCGGTGTAAATATCAAATGTATCAAATTAATTTTAAAGCATCTCTGACTTGAAATTTTGCATAGGGCTTTTAAACAAATCCAATCGATATCCCCAGAAGTTGTGATTTTCTTGCAGCCACTTCTCCATTTAGGTCAGGCTGTGACATGTGGTGCTAACAATCAAGCTTTTAAACTGGCTAGAATAATGCACTGATAATGGTAAGAGGAGTTGTATTCTTTCTTGAAAAGAGTGATCAATGCTGCAAGCTTAGAAAGCCTGCACAGTTTTCTCATTACAGTGGAAGTGGAGATAGACAGCTGTGCTTGGGAAACAGTCTTTTATGAAACCAGTAAAGTAAAAATTCTGGATTTTTTAAAATAACACAAGAATTCATTCTATACGTTGGCATCTCAAGGTGACTTTGATTAAGGTTTTGGCAGCAGCTTAAATAAAAGGGAAAGGCCTTTTATGAAAGCAGATGTATGCAGTTCTCAGTCACAAACGGTCAGGTGGATGTCAAATATTGTGCACTGTTTGTACTTATCTGAATATTGACTTACAGAACAGTTTGTCACTCCAGTCCGCACATCCACATGGTGCTGCACTTCGGCAGAATGCCAGATTTGTAACACTGCGAGGACTTAATGACAACATTCAGCAGCACCCACAGAGCTAGTGCTGTACATTAAGTGAATGCTAATGCCCAACAACAAGAGAAAAAAGAACAAAAACATTTCTTTTTCCGTAACCTTTTTCTCTAAAGAAACAGAATTAAAAGCAATTCACTAGACACAGGAGCTGACATTAAAAAGCATTCCTCGAGTTTTTGTTTCTTCTTTTGTGAAGCGTTAAAGGGGAATAGAATAAAAAAAAATATTTCCAGATTATTCGACTTCTTAGAAAGAAGACTACAGATATGAATTTTAAAGGCCCAGCGACTGATCGTGCAGGCTTCATTCAGGGAAAATTCCACAGTGAAGTCAACAGAGAATTTTACCCGACTAAGACCAAAAGGTCACAATCCACCCTGGTGAGTAGCCAGAGATGAGAAGCCTCCAGCACTCGGAAAGCAGAGTCAGGTACAGGAGCAGAGAAGGGCAGAGCAGTAAATGCCATAGGCTCATCTACGTTTAAAACACTACAGCAGTACAGCTCTGCCACTGTAGCACTTTAGTGTAGGTGCTACCTACGCTGACAGGAGGGAGTCTTCCACTGGCGCAAATAAGCCACCTCCTTGTGAGATGGTAGCTAGTCGACAGAAGAATTCTTCCATCAACCTAGTGCTGTCTAGATGGGGACTTAGGTCGGCTTAACTATGCAACTCAAGGGTGTGGATTTTTCACACACCTGACCAACGTAATTAAACCAACCAAATTTTCTCACGTAGACCAGGCAATGTAGCTACCCAAGGTCCATAGGCTTGAACCCAGGATTCCCCACAGGTCCTTTGGGCTTCACAAAGAAGTCCACACTCCCATGCCCCTTTTTTGTAGCCAAATCCATCTAGGATGGGAAACTGCCTCAGAATATCACCAAAAAAAAATATTGGTATTAGTTTTTCTTCCCTTCTCTTTCCTGCTTTTCCTGTTTTCTTCTACACTGTGGTATATTAGGGCCGCTATATGGAGTGCAAATGTGTGTTTGTACACAAGATATTCAAAGCGAAAGACCTACATCAACATCAGCTCTTACTATCTTATATCAGAGATGAGTTCAATTTTCAAAACTTCTGATGCTGAGCCACATTTCAAGTATTCGCTGAAGGATGGAAAAGATGTGCAATTTATCAATTATTATTCATATTTCTTCTTCCTTATGATTTTAAGTCTCACTGGGTGTTGATCATTTGAGAAGCATTTACCAAAACACTGAAATGGATCCACTTACTTAGAAGATTTTATAGGGATAACTGACACCACACTGCAACTGAAAAGAAAGGTAATGCCCAAGCCTGTGAAGTGCTCAGTGTCTCAATGATATACAGGGTCAAGCCCCTAAATCTGTGAACTAAAGGGGCTTAAACACAGCTGTCACTAGTAGAGGTAGATTGGAAAAAAGAAGCATCTTGATGGAAGTCTTGGCTGTTAATGTATTCCTTTGAAACAGAATTGTAAATCAAAGCAGATGTTAGGGCTGGGAAACAGTGGAACAATCCCTTCACTAAACTGCTGCTATGATCACTTTTTACATTTAATGTCATTAACACTTTTTTTTTTTTTTTTTTTGGATGGCCCTGGGGACTTACCTGAGCCAGAATAAATACTACAATATCACAGGCACTGCTCCCTGTTATGTACTACAACATCCTCCCACTCTGTAACTTTCCTATCTTCAAAGCGTCTGACGAAGTGGGATTTTCTCCCACGAAAGCTCATGCGATTAATAAATCTGTTAGTCTTTAAAAGTGCCACAAGACTCTGTTGTCTTTCTACAATAGACTAACACGGCTACCCCTTTGGAATTTGACTACAACATCTTGTTCTTAATTATTTATTTTAATCACAAAGATCTAGATAAAAAAATACCGCCCCTTAAAAATCCACATCTATCTTACTAATAAGAAAATTACTCATCAGAATAAAAGCATACAAGGATAGGCTTCATTTCATTAATGCTGCACTGCTTAAATATTTAACCAGTTCATTACAAAATATGCTATCAAGAGCAGTTTTGACTTTTTGTCCTTTGACCTGTATTATTTTTCCTCATGCCTTTTCTGCATAGCAAGAATGGAAAGTCGGTACATCCAACACACAAGACAAGTCAAAGACAGCCACGTTATACCAGCAAGCAGTTCAGACCTGTGGAAAAGGAACACCTCTTTCATCATATACAAGAAAAAAAATCTAATCTGAATAGCAGCCACAGGTGGAAAATGCATCAATAGTTTACATCAGTATGTCATTCACAAGAATGAGGGACAGATTAGAGGAGGTAGCTTGACCTTTTGAGGTTATGCATGAACGATCTGTCTTTGGCCAGTAAATCTTGTTCAGTAAGTGCTCAGGCATTTACCTGGCTCAGCATAATGAGATATACCTACGGCCTAAGACTTTATACAGTTTACTTCAGGGAAGATTTTCCTATGCTGTCCAAACACGGAACTGTAGAAACTGCTAGCGCTAAATTCTGCATTCAGTTACACTCTGTGCAACCTTGCTAATACATTGTAAATTTACCAATAACCATTCCTGAAGGCCTTACTGAGGATTTGGCCCTTCCTTTCCCCCTTAAAACAGGGATGAGCCTCAAGAAGTCTCCACTGCTAACATTAATTTTGTATTTTTTGCTTCTGCAAATACACGATGTCCTTTGCAAAGTTTAAACTGACCAGACAATACTTCTCTCTGGAAGAAAGTAAATAATCCACAGTTTACAAACAACAGAACTATCTGGTATTGTTAACTTCCTTATACCTTGCAACTGCATCAGACAAGAAAGAGGAAAAAGAGAACCCTTAGCAATTACTGCTTTTTTGTAATTTTGTTGGCACTAACTACCACCATGAAGAGTTCATTAATATGGCCGTTAATATATTAAGGAGCCTTACTTACTTGCTTCCTTAAGTCAACTTAAGCAGCAGTTTAAGTCGACTTAAGGAAATTGTAGAGTAGATACAGAGTAAATTAAGTCGACTTAATTTACAAGTGTAGATGCACCTCTGGGTTTGTGCCCCCTGTGCTCAGTGCCAGCATCACCCCTGGAGTAAACCCTGATGCCTGTCCATGTTCGAGACCAAGGAAGATATTTAATATCAAACTCAGAGCCGCTGTAAGAAATGGCGAGTGATGCCCAGGCAGGGAATGGTGGTGGTGAGGCTGCCCTGTCCCAGCCGGAGCCAGGCTGCAGGGCTGCTGCAGGGGATCAGCAGTTGCCACACACCGGGTAACTGCAGGGGAGGGGAAGTGCACGGAGGATTTACGTTCCCCCTCCCCCCGCAGGTACAATCCCAGTCCCCAGGGCAGGTGGGGGTGGGACCAGAGCTCCTCCTGCCCATAAGGGGGGTGGTGTGAAGGGGCATAAATGTGACATCTGATAGCCGAGTACCAAACAATTTCAGAACCTAATCTGAAAAATTATGTCAACCCCTGTTTATTATGTTGACATGGCAGGAGAGTTACACTGGTGGAAAGAGCGTTTTGGTGCATACACCTCCATTTTTTGTCAACCAAAACTGACTTTTTTCAACAAAACTCTAATGTAGACCGACCCTTAAGAGCATAAAGTCCCTTTTCCAAAGTGATATAGGCATTTAGAAGCCTAAGTCCTTTTGTGCTTTTGAAAATTTTACCCTATATTCTTTGCTCCACTCCAGCTGTTATGTGCATCTAGGGTGGCACAAATCAGCATTAAATCCATCTGAGCTGGCCTCTTCAGAATCGTTCCTGCACTGGAGAACTATCCAGTTGTATACAGCCAACATAGTTGTTCTACACCCCACCCCACCCTCAAACGAAGAGGATGTGTCAGGAGAAAGGAGTCGGCCATCCCCACACCCTGGTGATCCCAGGCAGCTGAAAAGAACCCCAACAGACTTTGAGTAGCTAGCATTTATTAGAGAAGCCCTGGGGGGCATGGATCAGCACAGACTAGTCTCGGGATTCAGAGGTCACAAAAGCTACAAAGCAACCTCAGCCTCCTCTCAGAGCTTTGTGCCCAGGGATAGCTCAATCAGACAAAAGGAGCTGAGGCTTTATATTTTGTAGGAAAAGGAATAGAAATTAAATGTAAAAAAAAGAGAGATTGAAAATAAGCTAAATAAAACAGCCCTTTTGCCAATCTTTCTAACAGCTATTAAAATTGAACTATTTGAATAGCAAAGATTTTTCTTATTTTATGGATTCATAAATTAGTGATTAAGGAAATAGAGTGTTAACAGGTATTTTAAACTTCTTTAGACTGCAATAACCAGAAAACAGGCTACTTTTGTTAAGTAGAGTCTTAAAATGAACTCTGTATCATTATAAGTGCTGTCACTTAAAGAATATGAACACAACAGTCTGTGTGTGTCATACTGGGATGATGAGATGATGAAAAATTAATTATATCACAAAAGGCAAAACTAACTGTCTTTGGTGACTTAAGAAATGGCACTTTTCCAATACAGCAAATACCTTGTTAAGAATGGGAGCTTTTAAAAACTATCACTATCCCACGTAATTTACATCTTGGGTATTTCCAAGAAAATAATGTCCATATCTGCAGCATTTTGGTGACAGCTTCAGGCAGCAATCTTGGAAATTGGAAGCATTAGAATACCTGACAGACAAAACAAACAAGGGGTCTGGTGGCACTTTTTAAGACTAACAAATTTATTTATCGCATGAGCTTCCGTGGAAGAAAAACCCACTTTTCTTCAAGAGTCTGACAAAGTGAGATTTTCTCCCACGAAAGATCATGCGATAAATAAATGTGTTAGTTTTTAATAGTGCCACCAGACTCCTCGTCTGTTTTGCTGAACTAGACTAACACAGCTATTGCTCTGGAACCTGACAGACAAATAAAGTATAAAGCAACGGAGAATAAGCAATACATAGAACTGACATTTGTAGCAAAGGAGGAAAAATAAGTAGGAACAAAGAAGGAAGAAGAACATGAATGAATGAATGAATGTGGTGGCCTGGTAAGAAAAAGTAGAGAGAACTCTTTTTTTCCATTTGAGTTGAGATTATGAGCCTGATTTTGAACTCATTCACACCAAAGTTAGTCAAAACTAACTCCAGAATTAAATCCAGTAAATAAGACTAGAAATTGGCTCAATTAGTACAGTGCTGCTGTACACATCTAGTGCTCTTTTCCAGATCCATTAGCAAATGAAGTTTTTGTGAAGCGAGTGTGTTATTATACAGAAGAATATACAGTATGCTGTCTTTCAACTGGAAGGAAAGTACAAGTCCGGCTTGATTTGCTAAACGAGATGCCCTCAGTTTTTCAATGAATTTTGAGTGCTATCATAATGTTACAAAGAGCTGATGGTAAAAAAAAATTAGTGGGAAGAGCTCACGTGGAAGGTGATTGGGAGGGTGGTGTAAACGTGTCCAAGAAACTGCAAGGGAGTTTGATAGTTCTGCGCTTCAGGCATTCACACCAAGATGCATTTGGGTATTTGGTATGCGTGTTGGTCTTTAGTAGTATTTTAGACATTTAAACAGATACATGTTTTGCCCGTTATTCATAAAGGAAACACTTTTTAAGATGGTGCTGTGAGACCCAGGAAACATGACAGAACACCATCACAACTACTGAAGGAGGTCAACACTGTACAAAATAATAAATGGCTGGACAAGGCATTTTCTTAAAGTTTAGGATGAAATGATCTGTGTCTTTCATTCTAGCTCTGACCTCTTTCTTTTAATCTTACTCTAAAATTATTCCAAAGGGGTAGCCGTGTTAGTCTATTGTAGAAAGACAACAGAGTCTTGTGGCACTTTTAAAGACTAACAGATTTATTAATCGCATGAGCTTTCGTGGGAGAAAATTTTCTCCCACGAAAGCAAGTGCCACAAGACTCTGTTGTCTTTCTACAATAGACTAACACGGCTACCCCTTTGGAATTTGACTACATGGAGGGCACTGAATACAGCCGTTATTTAATTTCCTCCCACTCTGTAACTTTCCTATCTTCAAAGCGTCTGACGAAGTGGGATTTTCTCCCACGAAAGCTCATGCGATTAATAAATCTGTTAGTCTTTAAAAGTGCCACAAGACTCTGTTGTCTTTCTAAAATTATTGTTTTCTTTCTATGGTAATTTTATTTAGTATTTACTGTATTGCATATTACACCCATAACAACAGTACATACGGTAGTTCCTGTTCCTATTGAAATAACTGTCAAAACTGCTACCAACGTCAAGAGTAGAAATGGGCCCTTCGTGAGTACTAGGATCAGAGAGTAGATACACAAAGCGTAACAAAATACTCTCCAACAGGAATCCATACCCAAGGTTAGCTATTTCTAAGACAAGTTTGGCTATCCAGAGTGCTCTCATGAATGTAATACATTATGTAAGTGACTATTGACTACCAAGCAGACCTGGTTATTAAGATTAGATGTGTTTATTGATTTCTTTAAGGAAGGCCCTTGTGCCACTGTTAATAGCTAACATCTAGCACTGCAGAACTCCACAGCCATTTAGTAAACCAAATTAAACACGGTTCTCTTTTTCCCAGCAGGGACAGGAAGGCTATATAAGCAAAATGCCACTTCTAATCTCTTGGTTTATTTCTACTGTGTAGAATGCTTTCTGACTGAGACTAGTTGGATAAGAAAGAGAAGGTTAAATTACAAAAATATCTGCACAGATAGCTAGACAATGACACTATGAAAGGGGTGAAAAAATCAACTGTAGTTATAACTCAAGGCAATATTCAGAAGTCTTTCTAGTACCAATATAAAGCTGAAAATTGGAAATAACAGGCTTCTTTTGCTATAGATCAAATACCTTCAGCATAATTGAAACAACACACTGTATTACAGCAATGTTTGCCACATTTGTTACCAGTGGAGTTTACCACCCCCCTAATGAGCTAATTTTCTTATACTGATGTCATTGAAAAGTTTTATTCTGTGGCACCAGACTGGAGAATTGATATAATTTACTATTCTAATGTTATTTAGAAGAGATGAAAGGATGAGAGGCCAGGATCACATTTGTTCTGAAAAACGTTTTCCTTATAGACATAGACAAGTTGTCTTTTTCTGTAGACCTGTTCTTTGCTTTTCCTTTCTGTTCTTCAACAGAGATTTAAATAAATCTCTGAGAACAGATGAGATCCTGCTTCCAATACATCTACATGATATATATGATGAAAGTTTTCTCTGCATGGAGTTTGACTTAATTGGTAACCCGAAGAACAGAATATAAACCTCAGATTCAGCAGTCTATCTATCCAAGCCTGATTGCTCTTCGGGTTTTCTGCAATCTCTGAGAACAGGCCTGTCGTCTTTGCTACTATTACAGCGTTTTCCTCTCTCTGACCAGAGGGTAACACTCTCACTTGTTCTGGATCTTGGTGTAATTAACAAGCCTAAGTAGTTGGAGGGAAGAATCAGGCCATTAGCTGCCTCCCATTCTAATCCAACCCTAGGGAAGGAGATAGAGCTATCTGGCAGATCCCACAGAGCTGCTAGCTTTTCTTCTGCTAAGTCTGGCCCTGCCCACCAATAGAAGGAGGTAATTATCATGATGAAGACTTCATAATTTTTAGGGATATATTTTAAAAGAAAAGCAACTAAGTGATGTCTGCAAAAAATGTTCCTTTAATAAATGGGGGAAGAGAAAGATCTCTATTAATTATGAAACTACATTTCATAAGTAAAATAGCTAACTTTGGAAGGAAATGCAACCTGGAAGGACTTGGAAATGGCATCAGACATTGTTTCCATTTGCTCCTGCAGAATACGGAAGAATTAAAAAATGACCAAGTTTACATCAAATTTTCAAAAGAAGGGTTTTGTAATTCTGCATGCAAAACCTGGATTGGCCAAATACAGGCACACAGTCTGGTAAGAATGTGTTCACTCACCTCTTGAAGAATTTGCACACGTAATGGAGGAAGGCTACTTTTAAAAATGTGACTCTAGGTGTCTGTCCCATTATCCCACAGTATTTACAATACTATTAGATGCTTTCAGAAATATTTCATTCTTATATACAGTATTAAAACCTTTTCACTCACTTCAACATTTTTTGTAACAGGAATGAAAGTAGGTTCCAAAGATACTCTAAATGCCTAAAATCCATGGCCACAAGCTACTGCTGGAGGGAAGTCAGAAAAAAAAAATGTTTTCCTAACAGTAAATACAACTGTCCACCGCAAAGAAGTGACAATGTTTTATAAATACTCTTTACCTGAGTTAAAGTCTTACATATCTGGATACCCAGGAAATTAACACCAGAAAAATTTGGATAACCCATTATTTCAAGCATATGAGGAAATATGTCAAATCTGATTAGGGTTACATTATGGCCACAGTTGGGTTTTGTTTAACATACTTCAGTTAGTGATATTGATAAAAATGGGCATGTTTTACCAGTTTTTATACATCAAACAAGATAAGTGAGTTTAAAACTAACCTTTGGAAAGGAATAATCTTGTCTAAATAGACATTTATTGCATGTAACTATGCAAACCAGAAAAATGCTTAGAAGTGAGGAAACAACATGCACACAATGGGAGAGTGGACACAACAGACCCTTCCTCCAAGCACTGACCTATCCAGGAGCCTTATATAAGTAAAGGATAAGGAAGACATGTCTCAAATAAACTTGTCCTTCCAGAACTACAGACCTTGGGAGAGATCTGTGGCAAGTCTAACAATTTCCAAATCCTCTGATTTCTTAGGTCTTAGGAAAAGGTGCAGAGCAAGAAACAGTCAAGAGCCTTGAAGAAAGCACATTACATCCACTCTCCAGTTCTGAACATGCTGTTTCTCACCAAAAGGTGACAAAATCTGTATATTTACTGCACATCACGCATTCCTGCTATAAACTGGAGCCAGGCAGTACAGTGTGAGAAGGCCTTCTGTACCTGGTGACAGAAGTGGTACATTTATATACCTCCACTGACTTCACTAGACTTGCTCCTAATTTATACTGGTGTATGTGAGCAAAATTTTCTACATTGTGACTGGCAAGCTGGTGGAGATGGGAGGTGTGTAAAGAATTTCCCTCTTAGCTCCCGAAAAGCCACAGTTGGCATTGTGATGCGGAACCCCTGATGCCAACTAGCAGAGGACATACTGAGCCAGAGTGGGACTCAGAGAATGGGAAATCTACAAGCAAAGACCATACAGGAAAACACAACCGGCAAGATGGCACCCTGTTTATGAATAAGGACAATGGATTGTTCTGACTTATCAGAGGAAGCAAACGAACACTAAGGAGACAAGCTGACAGCAAGACTTGTCTCTTGAATGGAAAAGTCATAGTCAAGTCTGGCTGTATATCACTGGAAAGACTTTGGGTGAGCTTTGCTTTGTAAGACATGAAAGTATTGCCAGTCATCGAGGTTCTGGACATGCATCTTACAATTTTATTTTATATGTAACCATTTGTTTCCAGGACTTCTATTTGCTATCGCTTGCATCTCTCTGCTTTGTTGAATAAATTTTTACTTGATTTCCCCACAAACATACCTAAGTGCTGTGTGTTAAGCAGAGTGGTGATCTCATGTGTAAATAGTAAGCTGGAGTGCACTGTTTCTTTGGAAGCAGCAAATCTGTGAATACTTCACGTGCCCACTAAAATGGGCTGGACACTCCAAGATGATGCTAGGAGGACTCAGGGACTCAAGTGTGCTTATCACTAATCTGAAGAGAGAGTGAGAGATCAGGGCCTGTATAATCATGGAGGGCAGTGCTTGTGTTACCCATGGCTGCTGGATTTGGGGAGCTGACCCACAGCAGGCACAGAGGACGCTTCCTCACATGAAGGGTGTGTGGAAGTGAGGCACCTCATAACCCTGGAAGCATCACAGGCACCAAGAGACGCAATAAGCTGAAGACAGTCAAGTACTGATACCTCACAGCACTCTGATGTTCAGGGAACTTCTGGCACCAATTCATAGCAACAAGTGAATGGAAAGGAGGAATGATCCTACCAGGGATCTTGTAACACCAAAGAATTCCAGAAATCTGCTTTGAGACTCAGCATGTGGGTGCATCTGTTAACAGAGAGCTCAACCGTTTCAAATTCAGCTCTGTGAGCACAACTGAATTGATCTTTAAAAGCAGTCCTGCAATCAAGTCACCAGACAGCTCAGATTCAACAGAGCCGGATTAGCAGCCAAGAGCCACTGGATGAGGGCACCAGACTTACTGTCCAGTGACCTGGTTCACTCCCCATTCTGCCACTGACTCACTGTGTGATCTTGGATAGTAATAATAATATTTACCGTTCAGTTTTGTTCAAGTACTTTGGTAATCTACTGTGCTTACAATTATCATCATTTTTCTAGATAAAACAACAAATGATCCCATTTGATTTGTGCATTGTTATTTTTTTCATACTCATTACTGCAATATAAATAGGAATAGATGCATTGCTCCGCTTATATTTCACTGTTATTTTCATTTTCTACATGTGTAATACCAAACTTTATAACAGAACCAGAGAACAACTCAGTACAATGAAACATCTGGTTGCAAAATTCTCATGCAAGGAAAACATTTTAAAGCCATTTTGTTTACAGTTTTGGTTCATATTTAAAACCTTACTCCAAGTGCTAGATTTATGGTTGTACTGACATTTAAAGCAGATGTTTCGTTCCATAAGAAATCTCAATTACTTTTTCAAGATGCAGCATTAAAATGTTAACTGTCACTGTACATACCCTGTACTTTACAATTAGCTTGACAGTACTTAACATTTCCCAAGCTTTTGCCCACAACATTTCCCTCTCAAACACACTGATCTTGAGTAGCCAGCACTATTTCTGTAGCACAGTTCAGTAGTCCATTCAAAATAATAGTCCCCATTTTACTAACACTAAGGGAAAAGTGATACAAGAGTATGACTCCCCACATACATAAAAACCCGTTCTTTTTCTGGTAACATACCGTCTTCCAACTGTTGCCCACTTGCTTCTGTCACTGGGATAAGCATGGTCACTGCCTCACTCCTTTCTGCTACAGAAAGCTTTCTACCATGTGAGGGAAAGGGGATAGGAGATTGGGAAAGAACTTTTGCTACACACCATCTTTACTGATACTGTGATGGCAGCTTGCAAGATGCCACTAACTTAGATGGCAAAGTTACAACTGACAGACAAAAGCAGAGCAAAAAGTGCAGTATTCAGTAACATAATCTCTTTATAAATTAGATTGAAAAGGTGCAGGAAAAGACAAGCAAAATGGCCAGAAGAATGGTGGGATTTCTTTAGAACCAAGGCTAGGGTAAATGAGCCTGGAAATTAAAAATGACAGAGGAATCCTGATTGAAATTCTACCCTATCTAAACTGTTCCTCCTTCTTTGCCCATGCCCTATAATCTGCAAAGTAAGGGGGACATTTGATTAAATGGCAGTACATTTAGAACCAATAATAAAAAGGAACTATACATGCATAAGCAAAAAGCCTGACCACAGGGAAGATTACACAACTCACAGCCTGCCAGTGTCGCATGGGTGGACAGCAAAGCCTCAAAGGTTGGAGGTGCAAACAAGGAAAAGCTTGTATTCTGGGCGGCCTGGGCGGGGGGGACACATTCTAATTCAACACGCCCATAAGCAGCAGATGGCTCTCTTATGGAGCTCAGATGACAAGTTTAAGCTGCCCTTTCCTGGAAAAAGAAGGCACTGGTGAACTCCTTCTTTGGGTACCACTCCTCATACTGATAGGAGTGAGCATGCCTCTATTAAAAATATTGCTTGTGTGGTGCCACAAAAATAATAGATGAAATTGTCTTAATAGAGAAAGGAGGAAGAATGGGAACTGTGACCAGGAATGGAACAGTTGCCCTTTAAAAGGTAAATGAATTTCCTTTGTTTTCTAAAGAGAAGGAAGCAAAGACAAAAAGACTCCAGAGAGAGAAAGACTGAGAGTTTTGAAGATAGCAGGAATTGTGGAAAGATTAAAAAAAAAAAAAAAAGAGGAAGGCAAACAAGACACCTTTAAAGCATCAGCATGCTTTTATATGAATTGTGAATTTTATTTAAGCTGATACAAACAGAAGAAAAAAAGGTTGGTACCAGCCACGAGCAGGAAGATGCTGGGGACAGACAGTGAATTCTGGTAAGCCTGTACATTTTTTATAGAGTTATGGTGTGCTTTTTAGTTTTTTGGTTTGGGTTTTTTTTGTTTGGTTGGTTGGTTTTCTTTGGACTTACACACAGTGAAATCTACTTCAGCTGCACAGATCATTGGAATTTCAGAGCAAGTCTGAGGAGAGTGTGCAGCAAGACTGAGGAAATGTATATGTGACCATAACTTGCTTCATTAGCTACTTACTAGATACGGATCCCAGCTTGAAAGATCAGGGGAAATTCTGATCCAGATCGGAACTGGGGATGTTTGGGTCTAAGGTATTGGCTCAGGACAATCTTGGTTTACTGTATATTAAGACAGTGATTCCAAACCTTTCTAGGCAACAGCACTAATTCATAAGAGTAAGACCTCAACATTAACAATTGGTGCCCAAAGTCCTCCCATTTAATTATGCAAGCTCTAACCCATGAACGAGGTTCAGCGAATCAAAACCTCACTCTTGTGATCTCAAGTTTGATAGTGAGGTGGGAATTTTGGAGAAATAGTGCTCCCTACTGTACATAGTTGAATGGGAGGCAGAATCTTAAGAAAGCTCAAACATAACAAGGTGGAGCTTAGAGCAACTGTTACAAAAGCCTGAGGTACCAATCACTGGTACTGAGAATTGCTGTATTAGGAGCCTGAAAACTGCTGTCTATATATGACCAGTGACACATCTCCAGGGTGCAAAGTAAAAGGAACAATGTGAGGGAGAAGGCAGTTTGCAAGCCTAGAGTTACTGAGCTATACAAGATAAATGCAGAGCCCATTTCTTGATGTAACAAAACCTATTATATGTTTTTAGAAAAAACGTCACCAAAATAATGGATTATTTAAAGCCTCTAGGAGACATTAGCTTTCATGAAAACTAGGCAGAAAATTAGAGAAAATGGAAACAGATTTCATTTATACCTTGTGGCTACAGAAGCAGGTAAAAAAAAGAGAGAGAGAGACACATGAAAGGCCGCAAGCTCCATTTTTAATCATTCTGAGCCATGACAGAATGGGAAGCTCTAAAGGTTATGCATGCATTTTTACACTGAATGTGAAAAAGAGAAAGGAGAGAGTAAAAATTCTAAAATATATAGATGCTCCCCCAATCCTTTCAATAAGAAGTTTGACAACAGACATATATCAATAAATATCAAGAGGACAGATGAATATGTTAGTATATAAAGGATTTCAAACTGTACATTTGAGGAATTGTGCAGTAAGAGATGAAAGCAATCCAGGTAGCATTATGCCACATGTAGTACAAGATGACCCCTTAATATTTCTCCAACCCTCTGCTGTGTCCATTGCTAGTGATGGAAGAACTAAAAAGAATAGATTAATGTAATGTTCAAATGAGGCATAACTAAAAATAGATAATCATTCATACTTCTATAGCACCTTCCAGCTAAGGATCTCAACATGCTTCACAAATGCAAAGGGTTTTATTGTGACTCTCTTATACTGTTGAGCAATTACATACATGAGTAGTCCCCCATTGCTGTCAGTGAGACTGCATGAGTGACTTATCACTAACTGGTCATGCTTCACAATCCACCTGGAAAGTACAACTAGTATTATCACCCCCATTTTACAGATGGAAAAACTAAGGCACTTTTTAAAGGTCACAGAGCAAATCCATGTTAAAGCTGGAGTAAGAATTTTCCGTAATATCACACTGCCTCCCTGATACCTAAAAAGAGAACAGCAATTGAAAAGGTGATGGGTTTCACCACTGTGCAGTGAAGTCCCAGTGCAAGCAATGTATGGTCCAGAACCATGGCACAGAACATTAAAGCAGGTTTTAAGAGACCTGAGTTCAATTCCCTGCTCCACACAGACTTCCATGTGACTTTGGGCAAGTCACTGACCCTCTTTGTGCCTCTCTGTCCATATAAAATGGGAATCACTCCAGCCCATGCAGGCATATAGGGAGAATAAATATATTAAAGACTGTCAGAGTCTCAGATGCTACAGGAACGGTAGGAACATGATGCAAATTTTTTAAATATACAGGTCCATATTCTGCCTTCAGATATGTGTATAACTCCTAAGGGGGGTCGACAAAAATGTCATACATATTTAAATAAATTTTACATCCATAACGAAACATTTCATCTTTTTTATTTTAGCAGCAAAAAAACAAAATCTGAGAAATTCTTGTACTGAATTTCCCTCAAGCAGAAAATGCTCCAATGTCAAGACTCTCTCTCATAGCAAAGCATGGAAAGATAGTTCAACAGATTGAGATCTGAATTCATACCTTATCACTTAGTTAAATTCAGTTGTTCAACACATCAAATGTGTATTGTATGCATATAAATATATAAATAAAGAAATAGAGACCATTATGGATTATCACTGTCATTCAGAATAAAACAAAAAATGTTGAGAACTAAATAAAGAACAAATCTGCAATAAAGAAGAAACTTCCCTTAATTTATTATGGTATTATTCTTCCTACTCAGGGTTTGATCCTAGTAGGTGTTGAACACCGCTGAAGTCAACAAAACTGAGATTGCTCAGTGCATTTTAAGAGACACTCAACATGCTCTACAACTCAGCCCTCTGTTTTTCCTAGGCTTGTGAAGAGGCTGTGATTCAGGGAAACTTGTCCTTTCTACTCTCAATTACCCCAATAAAGGGGTCACTGAGTGGTTCTATCAGTTTAATATAACTGCACAAAAGAAAATCCTGCACAAATGAAAATAGCTCAAGCATTGTATATACAAAAGATAAGCACTACGGACAAGATCATACAGAAAAAAATGTCTGTAGATGAAGTTGCAGTAAGATGAATCACTTTCGTAGCTGTGTTCTTCTATCAGGAAAGTAAAAACAGATAAATAAGCATGCATAACCACAAAGAACTAAACAAAAATGAAAGAGATTCAACTTGGCATGTCAAATTTCTAAGCAATGTCTCAGTAGGCTCCCAGCTAAGTTATTTTGACACCTTTATTCCATGTGCTAATTATTCGCTCCCCAATCACTGCACCACAGAAATAATTTTCTGCACAACCTGTGGAATCCTTTCTGAAGATAACCCTTCTGCCTATGGTATTTATAAAATAAAATAAAAATCACAGATCTAAAACAATAGGATCATATGGGGAACACAGGCAAAATGTGAGTAAAACTCACAAAGGTATCTTAAATTAGATCATAATAATGAACAGTATGTTTTCAAGAATCAAAATATCTTTGAAAGTCTTCAAAGAACATCTAAATTAAAGGGTGAATGGATTTAAAATCAATTAACAGCAGTGGAACAATGAGTGGAGTAATATCTGAAGTTAAGAGTGACCATACATTCTTATTTTATAGGAACAGTCCTGATATTTAGGGCTTTTTCTTATATAGGTGCCTATTACCCAACAATTAATCCTGTTAATCTATTGATTTTTACTGCCAATGCCCATATTACAGTCTGGCCAACTTCATCTCCACTTGATCCTAATCAACTCAATACCAAAGGGAATCAATACAGCCAAAGGATGTGTCTATAAACTGTGCAGAGCATATATAAATATCCTGGGACTTCAGTAAGTGATAATGTAATTGATTGTCACTCTGGAATCTAGATGTTCTTGACTCGTGCATAGTAATCAGTCCACTGCCTAAAATATTATTAGATCTTTACATTTTTAATTAAGAGTAAATAGGAGTGCAGGAAAAATTATTTAAATTAACATGTTAAATGTCAAGTCATAAAGAAAAACTAAAATATCAATCAATAGTATTATATGAGTTAATACAGTTTTCCTCTTCTGTTAATCAAAGAGAAAATTCAGCACTCTGATTTCTACAAAACTGCTCCTCTTTTTGTTTATTTTCAGAGCAGTCAAAATAAAATTTGGGAAAGGAGAAAAGTAAATTTAAGAAAACCACATTGCCATTTCTACAGGATTTTTCATGTGAACAACTGGGAGAACTTTGAACAGAGTAAGATCAACTAATATTTTAAAGCCTATAACAACGAAGGTAAATCCAGAAGCCTCAATTCAATTTTCACTCAGCAAAACTTCCATTGGATTCATTTGAAATTTTGCCTAATAACTAAATAAAACACGAGCAAGCACTTGATCATTTGGCACTTGGGCTTTCAGATTGGATGTAAAATTAGCAAGCCAGTCAACTGGAATACATTCTACCATCACTAAACACCTTTGTGATCACCCTGACATTATTGCTATCACATGGGATACAAATGAGAGCAGAATTTGGCTCACTGATCTGACACTGCAAAGGAAGCATATCTCAAAAGGTGGGGTGCTACAGAAGCAAAGCATAATGTGTTCTATTTAACCTGGCATACATCACTGGTTTCAGCAGAGTAACAGTAGGGATGACTTTTACCTATTTTATCCTAAATGCTACTCTCAGTTGTGTCTTTAAGGCACTTGTCCACAGCGGGGACAACGCAGAGCTGCATCTGTAACTGCTCCAGGAGGCATTCGCCTCCTTGAGGCAAAAGAGCTTACAGAGATGTAAGCAAAGAAAGCTCCTTTGGACTTTCTCCCCCACTTTGTTCATTTGTCACCTTTACCACAACTTTACCCTGGATAGACAATGGAAGAGTCCACTGAGTCAAGGACACACCCTAAGAGTTTTGGAATAAGATTGCTCGGCCCCTTGTTCTGGATGAATAACACAAGACAATGAATACAAATGTACTCTTGCAGGGGAAGATGCTTCTGGAGTTTTCTCAGCATAGAGTAAATAACTGTGCTCACTGATCCTGGGTCCAGGGAGCATTCTGGCAGGGGACTTCCGTACAAACAGCAAATGCCTGAGCGAGGCATTTGTAGAATCACAGAACTGGAAGGGATCATGAGAGGTCATCAAGTCCAGACCCCTGTACTCATGGCAGGACCAAGTACCATCTTAAACCATCCCTTAAATCACCCAACCTTTATGGAAATCTGACTAGATAGGGTGAAGGAATGTGAAAAGGTTCGATTTTTTCAACTAGAAAACAAATATCAAGCAGTAAGAAGTCATCCCTGAGAAGGAGAACCATAGCCTTACAACTTAGTAAATAAGAAAACTCAGAGATTATTGCAAAGGAGAATAACATCACCATCAAAGGAAAAACACATGAAATAGACCAAGTCCTCAGAGAGAGACATTTCAACCTTCAACACAAAAAAACAGTCAACATCACAGCCTTGTACAGGCAGTCACAGATCACAAAGTGGGCCCTTACAGAGTCTGCAGAGACTAAGATTTATCTTGGCATCATCTGCATGCATGGAATAGAAGAGACAGTCATACTGCCAGAGGGAGCATATAAATGCAAGTTTAAAAAAGTACCAGCAAAACCTGATGTTACGAAAAAAAGAATTAAATTAATGTAAATGCAGCTCCACATAAACCCACAGAGATTCTCAGTTGCTACCATACAAATGTATGGCTTTCAGTCTTGTATGAAACAGATCCAGAAAACAATAATGGAAAAATACAAATCAGAGTAATAGATCATATACTTGACACTGTGGAGTTGTACAAAAAGTACCTTCAATTTTATACACCTAACAGCCATAATCCTGGAATTTGTCAAGTAGATGATTAGGCAGAAGAAGCTGTCAAAGCCATACTATACCTTCTTGATAATCTTTGTTTAAGAAGATCGTTACATTGGCTGGTTTTAATGAATTTTTTTCATTAAAATTTTAATTAAACTCCCATGGGTGTTTTTAAAATTACTACCACCACCACCACATTTTTCAACCAAAATAAAAAAAAGACTGCCTTAGAAAAGGGAGACATTACAGGGCAGAAACTACCAAGGACTGTAGGTGTTTGCACAAACTGGTAAGGTCTCACACACAATATTATCTATTTTCACATAGGAATCAGAGATGGAAGAATTATGACATATCAACATTAAGGTAATTTTCCAACCTAGCTCTTTAGGTGAAATTTCATTGATATCTACACCAAAAACATTGCACTTAATATCCCTTTCCATTTATGCTCTTAAACCATTTAAACATAAAGCTAAGGACAGTCAGTGAAACAAGCACACACACACAGATGGGGAGACTGAGGTACAAACAAGTTAAGTGACCTGCACAAGATAACACAGCTATTCAGTGGTAATGCTGGATTAGACCACAGATTTCCTGACTTTCAGTCCTCTTCTTATGAAAGAATACTCACATATACAGAACTTCAACAGCCATGACTAGCCAGGGTGTACCAGCACCTCAGCCATACTCTTTCTTCTCCCAACACACCTCCTGCACCCAACATGGTGTATCTGATGGCTACACCTGCTCTGTGCCTGCCAGAGACTCCTCAGATATCAGGAGACTTCCCAAAGAGGGCTTTATAGTCGCTTTACAGCCAATTTATGCCACGGTAAGTCATAGTGACTATCATTCCTAAAGACTAACAGATTTATTAATCGCATGAGCTTTCGTGGGAGAAAATCCCACTTCG
>ML685783.1:10385186-10419117 GCA_007922175.1 Pelusios castaneus
ATCCCACTTCGTCTGACGAAGTGGGATTTTCTCCCACGAAAGCTCATGCGATTAATAAATCTGTTAGTCTTTAAAAGTGCCACAAGACTCTGTTGTCTTTCTACAATAGACTAACACGGCTACCCCTTTGGAATTTGTCTATCATTCCTGTAATAGAACCATGTTTTTATGTTACAATTTTCTTTGTTTCTATTGTACATATACATTAAAAAAAACCCAACATTAGAACACTGAAGGCAAGAGTTTTAAAGATCTACCTTATCTTAAGAAGGGTAGACAATAATTAACAAACAACACTGAAGAAGGATGCATTCTGGATTCTATTAAGTGCTACCAGAAGTAAGAGAAAAGAAAGAACAATAAAACACAGGCAGGGACCAGAGAAAAATTAGGGCAGGCTTAAAATTTGGAATAAAAACAGCAAAAGAATGTAAAACACTGCATAGACTAGAACAATTAAATGTAGAGATGAGACAAATAAGAGAAGTCAGAATAGAAACATACAAACAATAAATGACATAGGCAATACAATTCAGCTCTACTGGTTGTCCACTCTTGTAATACAAAAACTAGGGGCTACCAAGTGAAATTAAAAGACAACTTGAAATTTGATACAAAACATAAATTTGAAGATAACCTGTGGAACTTATTACCATATTGAGAGTAAAATATTGGTAGGAGTGATTTTATACAAATAATAAGGAAATCCACAATTACAAAAGACATCACTGGGTTTGAACATCGACCATACTAACAGAAGAAAGAAGGCAATTAATAAAAATTAGAAACTATTTAATCATTTTTTCCTTCACATTTTTTCCTCTGGAAAAACTGCAAAACCTTCTTACTGGTTCAACTGAAAGTCTTGAAAGGAGACACATTTTTAGTTTTTGGAAATCTTAAAAATCAAGTCTCTCAAAGAATGCAGTTAGTGACATACACAATTTTAATATAACATATATCTCTATTAAGCACATTGATACTATTACCTCTGTAAACCATGATATGATTACACAAACATTAAGGGAATTAAATATTTAATGGAAAGGAAAATAGCTCTGAGTAATTTAAAATAATTTTCTTGCAGAGGACTCACTTGGAAGCAGAGAAGCCTGCTAAATAAAAGAATGTTCAATAGAAGGCTACAGTTTCAATTTGTATGAATAAAAGTGGACATCCACAGTGGGAACGTACAATTAACAGGGAAATTTCTCATTAATTAAGTAATAATTACATAGATTTTTCTAGCCAGATAAAGATTCAGATCACAGGAGTTGTGACTCAGAAATATTATTTTTTAGATCATGGGACTCTCATATTAATTGCTAGGAAATGCAAATATCCATTGTGACAGGCAGAGATGGATTGTGGAATATACTGTATCCTAGCTTTTGATAGTCTTATATTTTGTTTTATATTTAGTTTTATATTTTGGTGAGCCATTTTCCCAATCTAATTTTGTTTTTCTACTTTAGCTTTGATATACCACCATATGTACAAATCCAAACATTTTAATGTGTATAATTATATTGCTTCAACCATCTCTTATACAGACAAATGTTATGTGAAATCCATGGAGATATAACCTGAAAACCCAGTATTTTCAACGTGGGTGGAAATAAGATCCACTAAATTTAGCAGCATTATCTATGTTTTAGCGAGAAAGGGAAAATGAAAGGAGTTTCTTGTCTATATAAGGCTCGTTATGTAGCTCGTGTGTTGTCCTTGAGTGCTTCTCAAGCCAAATTCACTAACAGCGAGAGAGATGCTTGGGGAAAATCTGCAGTGTCACAAACCTTATTTTAATTAGCTAATTGGTAACTAGTTGAACTGAATTTTTCCTGTTTCTCAATAATCAAAGTCCTTGGTCAGCCATGTTATTTATAAACTTCCATAAGCTAATAAGTTACATTTGTGGGAACCCTGTCAAATGAAGCTTATTTCCTAAGAAAGCAGCTTCAAAAACAAAATATTTCTATTCAGATAAAAGGAAAAATAGGTTCTTTTCTCTGGTTGGAGCTAGAATCTGTTCAGTTTTCTCCTAATTAATTCAGTATTTATTTTAGAATGTTTAGGTCAGAAATTCAGCTTGGTGTGCTTCTCACAATCTGTTCTCTTCATAGACGAGGCCTTAATTTTCTTATAGATACTTAATCTGATGCACAGAACACAAAATTCAATCCCAACATCATTTCACTGCTCAGTACAGGTTAAGAAATCTGTCAGTCAAATAGAGCAAATGCCTGCATATCTTTTTAAGTTAGGAGAGCAGGAGTCATTTATGCAAAGAGCCAGCATCTATCATATATAATGGTTAAACTTTCCCATTAAAATACTTGACAGAAAAGCAAAGTCATTAATAGGTTTTAGACAAGAAACTTGCTTTTAAAGTACATAATTTGTTTCAAATATGCTACAGCAATGCACATGTTTGCAGAAATCCAATCTCCATTGGAACTAAATTCATTTAATAAGCCAAATTCATCTCTGACTTAATCTCAGTGGAGTTGCACTAGAAATCATGTATGCATAAACTATGTTTCCATCGCAGAAATAGATAAAATTCCATCTGATTGGGCACGAATAGCCATTTATTCTGTAATTACAAGATCATCTGAGACAAATTCCTTTAGCCGTCCTAATTTTCTCCCTGGGAGTCCCAGGCTACCGAGAATTCTTCTTGTTACCTGAATGATTTCCCAGTTTTCCCTTGCTTTTTTAGATTCTCTTTCCCAGGGCCCCTGCCCCTCAATAACCAAAATTCCAACCCATTAGGACTTAAATGGGGCTCCCTTTCTCAGTGATGCTTCTTAAAGAGCCAAAAGTTTATGTTAAATAAAGCAAAACAGGCTCTCCTGCATGCTTGCATCCTGCCTCTGGAGCTAACTGGACTCCTGCTGCAGTACCACCAGCTTCTGCCAGACCAGAGTGCAAGACCACCAGCATCAGTGGTTTCCCATTTTAATCACTGTGACAAAGGAGGGAGTTATGTGTAGTTTGGTGTTTTTTTTATTTTTGGGTGGAGGTAGGGAGGGAATATGATTGATCCCCATGTTATCTATATGATATTAATCTTCCTGACTGCCAGGAGTTAAATCAAAATAGGCTGTTAAGGGGGAAACAAACAAAGAGCCTTATCTTTGCCATTAAGGGAGCAATGGGAAAGGGGGAGCTATAAGTGAGAAAGCCTCTACTTGGCTTCCGCAAGGCTAGAATGGTTAACTGCTTCTAAGGCTAAAAGCCTAGGCACAAAGAGGATCCTAAATCCTAAAAATACTGGCCTCAAGAAAGGGTGTGTAAAAGTGAACAGACTGAGGCAAACATCAGGCTGGCAGACCCACAGACAAAGGCCAGGTTGTAAGCAGGATAATGCACTTCTCACAGCCAGAGGTCAGAGTTAGCTGGGCTGAGAGGAATTTACAAATTGACTGCAAGGAGCAAGGTGTATATAAGGGGAAATATGTGTGTACAGATCCTTGCTGTTTCACCCTCTGCTCTGCATGCTCTGTAACTCTGGGTGAAAGAATAAATAATGCTTTATTTTGAATCACTTTACTCCACTGCTGTTTCTGAGCCATATTACCAGTTGGGCCTGTCACATTTAACAGTTAGGGAAGAGTGGCAATGATACCCAGAAATCCTGTCACAAAACGGTTAAACTACAGGGTTCAGCCCCAAGAGAAGCCTGTCAAGATAAGGTTGCACTCTGAAAGACCTAAAAGTGGGATCTGAAACACAGTCCACCTGGTTTGTTAGTCTTTAAAAGTGACACAGGACTCCTTGTTTGTTTTGTTGACCTAGACTAACACAGCTACCCCTTTGGAACAGTCCACCTGGTAAGTGTGAATCATATGAGTCACAAATATTGCAATTAAAAAAATATGGATAGAGTGCGGGACAGAGAGTCAAGAACCCTGAGTTCTACACCCATAACTGCAGACTTAGGAATATGCTAGGCTAAAATAAAATTGTTTTTTATTTTTTAAACAAAACCAAAAAAACCCCTGTTAGCTAACATGTTTTAAAAATAATAGTGTTTACAGGCGAGCTATATTTTAGCACCTGGTAGTTGGTTAAGACAATCTGTCTTGTCTTTAGAGCCCTGCAGATCCACAGGTATCCGCTTCAGATCTATGGGTAACCACATCCGCAGGTGCGGATATCCGCAGCCCCATTGTTGCAGATAGGCTGAGGCTGCGGATTCTATTTTTATGATCAATCCCTGCAGCTGCTGCTACGATCTGCCTTGTCAGCAGCATGCAGGGGAACAAGGAAGCACGCCAGCCACACCCAGTTGAGCTCTGATTGGTGGTCTTTCAGCCAATCAGAATCTCAGTCACAACAGGCTGGGGCTTGGAAAGACACCACTCATCATCAGTCGGTTAGCATGCTGGCCTTTGATTGGCTCATACCCCATGCCTTCCCCGCCCACTTCTTCATTTTCTTGTTTGCGGTTCACAGTGCTGTCAACCAGAAATTTCATTGATGGCCAAGGAAATCTGATTGACAGCACAGCATGCAAATCACAAACAAGAAAAGGAAAAAATAGGTGGGACCCATGTGGTGAATGAGCCAATCAAATGCTAAAATGCTCACTGAGAGCCCAAGCTTGGTTGCAGATGCAGTTCCGGATCCACATAAAACACTGCTGCGGATCACGGATCAGATAAAGACTGACATTGGGCAGGTGCAGTCTGGTTCCAGATCCACATTTTCGTATCACGCAGGGCTCTACTTGTCTTCACAAGGGTTTTTAAATGTATTAGCTAGCTTGGTGAAAAAACCCCAAAAACAATAGTGTTTTTCTGAGACTAGACAAACCCTAGTTCACTGTGTAGCCATGGACAAATATTATAATTTACTCATTAGTAAAATGAAGATAACAATACTACCTCAAAGACAAGGCTTAATTAAATTGCATAAAATTCAGTGGAATGGGCTACAGAAGTAAAAGGGTTTACAATATCAGATATGCAAACATGAAGTAACAGACTCCAAATTCATCCAAGGATTCAGCTGAGATCATAAATTCCAAGAGCAGAGATGAATGGTAAATTATTCAAAAGCCTCTAAATTATTTAGGAGCCTAAGTCCCATTTTCACAACTGATTGAGGCACTAAGGACCCTATGTCTCATGAAAATGGGATTTGGGCATTTTTTAAAATGTTGCCATTAAGATCCTAGGTCACTTGAGCACTCTGGAATATTTTCCCCAAAGTGCTTTGTTGTTAGAAGCTCAAAGTGGAAATATCCTTACATACGTTCTTGAATATTTATAATATTAAAGTAATTGTAAACTAATCGGTATTTAACTGAAGCATTGTGTGGTTACATTCATTATTAATCAACAGTCATCACATTCCCTTTTCCCCAGATCATAGCATCTCTTTAGGCCCTTTTTTAACTCCTCTGGCAGACAAAACTCCCATTGACTCCAGTGGGAGCATGCACTATAGCAGCGGTCCTCAACCACTGTGTTGGGACACGTTACTGTGTTGCAGAGAGCCAGGGAAATGGCTGGATATGGCCGGTGGGGGGGCGCTGCTGTGCCCTGTAGGGTCGCAACATGCCGCCAAGTATGTCGCTACCTGCAAAAGATTGAGAACCATTGTACTAGAGTGCCTTGTGCTTGGGCCCATCCTTACTGGTATTATCCCCAAGGCTCCTCTCCTTCCATAAGGAGATTGGAGGTAAAGGGTGTGGAAATTGGCAGAAAGCAGGCAACACCCTCTTTCCCTGGTATATCTTCCCTAGCTCCTAATTCCAGCACCAATTTCCTGCTTTCCTACCCTGGAGAGTGCACATGGAGGGAGTCTCTGCATTCTCTGAAAACAGAGAGGAGAATAGGGTTTTTTCTCCCAGCAATTTTAGGACATTTTGCCTTATGTTATTGTTTTGCTTTCTTCTGTGTGTTCCAGTGCAGGGAAGTGCCAACGTTAGCCCGGTCTGAACTGTGCCATGTTGAGTCTTTACTGATATGATTGTTTTGTTGTTGGCTCCTCCACAGGGGTTGATAGTACCCAGCAATTATAACAACATGAAATCACTTGGGATAAATGTTACAAAATGGTAACTGCTAATGGCATTACCAACAACTGAGGATTCTGGATAATCCTGTAATTACAATGTCTGCTTAATGGCTAACCAAAAAGCTATTATAAAGCAACAGTAACAGAAGGGGGCAACTATCCTCGGCAGGTATCTGGATTGATTTTTTTTTTTTAAAGGAGAAGCTTGAGAAGCAGAGAATTACCTTCTTTACTTTTTGTTTTTGCTTCAAGGTCGGAGTTCCTTGTTTTACTATACTATTTATTGTGCTATGACAGACCAGTAATTTTATGTACTTGTTATAAAACCAAAAGACGAATTTAGAACAGAACTGCAATGTACCCTTCTGATGAATTGTGGCTCAGAAACTAATTTTAAAATTAGTGCCAATGGGCAGTATGTGCTAGGATACTACAGTTTGCATCTATGCTACTTAAACATACCGAAATCTTGGCCCTTCAACTCCAGCCATGCTCCTCTATGTCATTCAGCTGAGAGGAGGGAAGGGGGCAAAGGAGATGTCATGGCACCTTTATATATCCTCCAATTCTGGGCTTGACTGGAGACCAAGTTATGGCAATCTCTCATGCCAGCCATTATGTGAAATGATGGTTACTGAAATGCAGCATCACAGTCCCAAATATTTCCTGTGTTAGAGACTGCGAGGGAAGTGGTGAAAGTCAATACTGAAATCTCTTTTATCACCCTATGATTCCCACACACTGAGGGGAATGGATCTTCTTCTGAGTCTCCAGGTTATAAGCAGCTTTACAAAGGGGGTGTGATAAGGGCCAGGATCTTGGACTGTGTGTTCAGAACTGAAATCACAGGTTAAAGATGATTCCAGGAACGTACACAGGAATTAATGTAACCAACCCTTTAGTAGGAGAAGATCTCAGGGTCTCATTAATCCTGGTACCATTTCAAGGATTTTACTGCCAAAAGAATGAATTGCTCATTTACATCTTTACCAAAATGTTTGATATAAATACCAATGCCCAAACATCACAGGCGCTAATACTCAATTCATTTTGAGGTAACACAATTGAACTCAATGAAGTTACAATGGCATAAAACCAGCATAAATGAAAGGAGAATCAAACTCCGTGAATGTTCTTTTTTCACACAGTTTTTCCCAGTTGGTTACTTGGCTAGGTTCTGATCTAAGTATGATGTAAATCCAATCAAGTTACTCCAGATTACATTGGTGTAAATTAGAAGAAAATCTAGCCCCACGTAGCTAATTTCAAGACAACCTCACTAACAGTGTCCTATTACAACAATGTAGTCAGTGGAAGATGATATTCCACGAGCCTGTTATTTTGGTAGATGATAAAAATATGAAACAGCTAGTGGTATTTCATGCTCTTTTCAAACACATCCAGTTTTAGGAACTGGTAGAAGAGAATTATCCTCATCTTGGCATAGCACACTTGCCACATCTTTTGAGATTGCGCCTTTTGGAACCAGGTGACAAACAGTAGTAAAAGCAAGCTCGTAGTTATTTATTATTAACAACATAGCACCAAAAGCGTATATGGCTCTTTGGAGACAAAAACAGTCCTTGTCCAAGAAGCTTGCTGTCTAAATAGATGAAGAAATGGAATTAACCTAAAGCACATGATGCTCAGTAAGCAGCTTATTAGTGATGAGATTTTGGTTTTGATTTTTTTAAATATATTTTTAAAAAGAGAGGCTGTGTCTTGAATTTATATGAGTCCTGGAAGAAATGTGCTTTATAGAGGAATTTGAAGGAAAAGGCAGGGCATATGGCAGACAGACTCAGGGAGGACATGCCAATTACCACAGTCCACACAGAATCAAAAAGATACAAAGATCACTCTTCTCCAGGCAACTCTGTTGGTGCAATGCAAAGTACAGAGTGAGAAGAGATTAAACAGTGAAGTAGGCTCACAAAACAAAGTTTTGCCTCATTTTTCTCAGGAAACTTAGCAGCTCCCCTGCATGATCCAGTACTGATTGAGAGCACTACGTAAAATGTATATTGCATATTCTGGCCTGTGCTGTTTCCTTCTATAGCCTGTATACTGACTATTTGACATTAATTGCAGCAAAATACTCCTTCACAGCCACTTCTGCCTCTGTCTTGGTTTCTAGTACCTAGTAATTTGTTTGATGTTGGTTTAAACAAAAGTCTCTATGCAATCATGTTTTGTTGGTCTCCTAAAGTAGTCACTTCAAGCAGGTTTAATTATAATCCTACCCACAGTTCAGTTCATCACTACTAATTTTATTTTATATATAGATATATTAGATAGAATACAGCTCTGTGAAAACACTTTTCTTGACACACAAGTCTGGTGACAGGAAAACAAACCTAATGCATACTTTATAAATCTGTATGTAAAGTGTTTGGACACTTTTAGTTTATTCTCTGAAACTATTCCTACACCCACACCCAAACCATGATTTTTACAAAGTTAGTTGCATTGTCCTGCACTGAACTGCAGACTTTAAAGGACCCAAAGTATTACCACAGGCTTCTCTTTGTGCATTTTTTTTTTTACAGAGAAGGTTTATTTCTCCTTTATCACCTTTTTACTCAGTCTTTTGATTTTGTTTTATAGGATTTGAGGAAGAACACAGTGCTTCTGAAGGAAGGGACAAGGTGGGTGAGTTATCTGTTATTGGACAAACTGTTGAAAGAGATGAGCATCTTGAAGAAGAGCTCTACGTAGCTCAAAAGCTTGTCTTTTACACTCACAGAAACTGGTCTAAAAAAAGATATTAGTTCGCCCACCTTGTCTCTCTAATACCCTGGAACAGCAATAACAGTACTGCAAACAGCATGACCTAAAGTCAGGCTATGTGCAGGTAGAGCTGAATAAGCTTCCCCTACAAGCTGTGCTCATGCATCTCAATCTTGATCTGTAACATCCACAGTGGGCAGGTCTACACTGCCCACCATTTTCAGCAGCAGTTGAACAGAGACATGCAAGCTCCTTAAAATGACTTGCGTATCGCAGTTTGACTGCCCTACGCCTAGCATGTCTACTGCGCTGAGTCAAAGGGAGGGGCCAGCGTGGTCTTAATAGATCAGCTTCCCAATAGACTGAGTGGGTCTTCATAGACCCAACCAGTCAATTGGGAAGGCCAATCTGACAGTGGTAATTTTGCTGCCATCAGTAGAGGCAAACCCATTATTTCAGATCCTGGAGGTCTGACAAGAAGAGGCTTCCAATTGTACAAAACTGTTCAAATATCCTAATGATTTTGTGATGTAAGCAAATGTTTTTTCCCCACTAGGACCAAGGATGTTTAAGACTGCCAAGCGTATCTTCTCTTGTAACTAATAGATTTGAGCCCATATTTCCAGGACCAGTGCACTGAGACACTGAAATGTCATCCAAAATTTGTTAGTGTAAAATGGAATTAGGTCCTGTTGCCCTGGAAATTCCAAAGGGACAACACTGGAGGGTTGCTGAGGTAACCACAGTATGCAGATTTTGCATCTTTGAGGTGGTTTTCAACTGATCCCAAGCTGCACTGTGTTCCATATGCCACTAGACAACTCAGAGAAGGGCACAGGGAACAGGCTTGGAAAACCAAGGGAATCCCTTACAGGAAGAAGAGGCACCTGTTAGGCATTAGTCCTTCTAGCAGCCCTAAAGAAAGGGACAATCTCTGGGATCTGAGACATGGGGTGAAGATCAGAGAGGAAGAGAGTCAGATTAACCTGAGAAATATTTAATATAGGACAGATGACAAGTCAGGATCTGTAATACTAACCATATGTGAAAGTAAATGTTAAGGGCCAACTTGGTGCACTCTTATGTGTAACATTATTTTATTTTAATAAAATCCTACTGTCATTATGGATCTGAGGATTTAATTTTCAATAGCTGTGCAAACGAACATAAAAATTGTGCATGTATTTGTCCAAGTTTACCTTTACAATTACTGTCATTTTACAGTCTTTGGTCTCACAGTGGTCAACTAGCAGCATTTATGCCTCTAACTGCACATGGAAATAAGGTGTGCATATATGTATGCACACCTAAACTTTTGAAAATCAAGGCCCTGTTTTATGTTTCCTTTCTTGATATTGTACACAAAACTCTATTTATTCTCTTTATATAAATATATTTATAATGTATATTTATACTCTAAAATATTCATTATGCATGGCATAGGTTGGCGGGCACTCTCACAAACCCTGGAACAAAACAATATCATTGCCTTAGGACATAATTTATTGGTTAAACAGAATACGCATGAGTAACACTAAAAAAAAACAATTCGCCTGCTGCCTCCAGAGGCCTTTCCCTTGGACAACACAACATTCCCTTAAATCCTCCGCTAGGTCACATGACAGGTAGGTAATTATTAACACTTTCCTGGTTGTTTTAATTAAACAGTCACACATAGTTGGATTTTTTTAGAATATATTTATGCTGCATATTTCCCTGGTGTTCATCATGCTTTTTTGCAACGAAGTGTTGCCTTAAAGTATTTGCTTTTAGTTTTAAGTGAACCTTTAAAGAAAATGATTAAGCTAACCATGATCTTTATTCCCTATCATGTTGCATTGTAAAAGTTCTCTCAGATGTATCAGGGAATTTTCTTCACTGAATAAGTAATATATCCTCAGTGAGAAGATGGTGGCACCAAAATATTTTACTAATACCTCTCTTCAAAACTAGCATTATTACAGACCAAGAATCTGGTAGTGAGAAAATGTCTAGACACGATGATAGTGAGGATCAGATTTTCAAAATGTAGCCTTTATTTGTTGGGACACAGTTTTGTATATATAGGCAATATTCTTGGCATGGTCACCTACATGCATGTGATAGAAACAAACCATCTGCAGAAAAACTGAGCACAATATGCAAATGACGTTTGCTCATGTAAATTATTCCACTTTCACAAAGTGATTGGGCATTTACAAACTTACATGCCACAAACAGAGATCACATTTGAAATTTTGACCCTCATATCTTTCAGACATAGTTTGATCTTTTACCGTAGGTACTTGCTTTCTTATTTCCCTTTCAGTTTGCTCAAGCCTTTTTTGTAAATTGCGAATTAAGGGAGAAGAATAACTGAATGATAAAATCATTCCTAACAACAGAGGAGATACAGGATTCTTCTTCAGTTAAGATTTATGGTCTCCATGTTTTTCCTCTGTAACTTCACACTGAGATTGATGTCATTATAGACCAGAACAGAGGAATAATTAGAATAATAAATTATCCTGTTTATATAAAGAGGATGAGATTAATCCTGTGCAGAGGACCTACATACCAAATGTATTCCTTAATAATATCTAACTTCTTTCACATATTTCATGTGTAGATCTTAAGGGAGAAGGCTCCCCCACAGCAGCATCCCTTTGTGGCATGCCCTGGCATAACTGGTATGTCTGCCTCAGTTCCCCTTCATTCACCCACCAGAAGAAGGAAAACAGCCTCTCTTGGTGTTCATTCAAAGTTCCAGCTTTGGGCATAAGCTATTCATATAAAAATTATATCATCTGCAGAACCATTGTGATAAACCTTCACTTCCCAAAATCCCAAGATACAGTAGAATCACAGAAGTTTTCCATGTCCCTTAAGAGAATCATTTCCAGCTCACCCTCTCACGTGTCTGTCTCCAGTCTGGTTCCAGTTTCTTTGCCCCTGTTCCCGAGCTCTATTCTCCAGGTCAGTGGTTCTCAACCTTTGGCAGGTTGTGACACGCTTGGTGGCATACTGCAACCCTACAAGACACACCAGCCTTCCTCTCTCAGGCCAAATCCAGCTATTGCTCTGGCTCTCCGTGACACACTCACTGCTGGGTGGCGACACATTAATGTGTCCCGACACAGTGGTTGAGAACCACTGCTCCAGGCCCTCTACTTGAGAGTTCTCAGACTCACTTCTTTCTCCTCCACTAGACCCAACTCAGGCATCTTCCTCCTCCATGGGTCCTATCTGTGCTCAGGGAACCTCCCTGCAAGACCAACCCTTTCCCCTGCTTGCTTTCCCATGGCCTTAGAGAATTTCAAAACAGTGTGAGTGCTCCATTAAAAGTAAAATATTACCACATCGGGTTTTTTTTCTTTCTTTACACATTTTAACATATAAGAGATCATGTCAAATAGATTTATACTCTACATTTAGAGCTAGTTGAGTATTATTCAAATGATAAATTACTGACAATAAATGGCAAAACTGACCAAATAAATATATTTAGCAAATGTTTCTGCTATTCAGCCAATTCCACTAAATAGTCAATTGTTTGATTGTTTTGTGTGTTTTAAGGTCGTATTATGAACCCTAATATGAATAGATGTAATTTCTGATTTTTTTTTAAAAGATGTTAATGAAAAGAGATTATTTTTCCCTGCAATTTTGAGAAGTGAATGCCATTGTGTTAGTATACTGGAAGCGGAAAGTAAAGATGACTATAAACAAAAGTGAAATTGATCTTTCAACTGAATGAGAACAGAGGTTAAGGAAGAATCACTCATTTGGAGAGCTTGAAGTGAAAGAGAATCTATACTGGGGAAGAAATATAGCTTAAGTTACTTCAGCAATAACACAGGCTGTTTAAGGGATAAATTTTGACTGACTGTACACACAGAAAAAAAACCAACTATAACATTGCTCAATTTCATCCCTGTGCAAAAAAAATCAGGCCAATCCAGGTTCAAAAGAAAAATGTTAGCTCCAGCATATAGCCGCCTCTGCATGTTGTAGGATGGAATAGGGTTGTTGCTGCTCAGAGCAAGAATAATAGATGCACATTAGCATAGCTTTTACACCAGGAGAGTGACCTGATTGGAGGGACTGGTTATGCACTTAGCACAATTTGGTCCAAATACTGTAAATTTGCCAGAAGATTATGCAGAAAACACCTCCTGCTCTGGGTCAAATCCTGTACACTTAGACCCATGTGTCTCCGAGGACCACTGATCTCAACTCCTGCATGTCGAAGGGGACTTGAATGTCACAGCACCAAGAAAAAAGAATTTTACCCCTTCCCCCCTCAAACCCTATGGAAATTACAAGTTACAGCACATTAGGCTGTATTAACATTTTTGCAGATCTGCCCTGACTTTCAGGATATCCAGGGGAAAGTACAACCAAAGCACGCTACTGGTATTGTGATTCCAGTGAAGTCTACTGCCAAGGCCAGCTAACAATAACACCACTTCTGCTGCAGGAGCACAGAACCTCCTGCAGATTCTGATGGGTTTGCCAGGTTTGGGATGGCTTTTCAGCAGGGTCAAATCTTAGCTCCCAACATGGCATGCATCCTCATGGAGACCTCTTTGTAGAAAATTCTTATCTCATGCTTTTTCCAACAGGTGGAATGATCAAACCATCTTCTATCAAAACCAACTTTGAAGTACAATCAGAATTGGGTCAAATCAATGTTCAATTCTGGGGTTTTTTAACCGTTAAATTTTAATCCTCTTATTTTCTGATGAGCCCACCACATTGACATCTTCCCTCAGCGAGCTCTGAAGTTCCTCCCTCCAACTAAACCTACCCAACTTGCCATTATTCCACTAGAGAGACAGCTGTAGCTCCTCTCCTATGCAAACCTGCAAACTGGTGCACGCACGCACGCACACCGCATTCACATTCTCCCTGACCTCATCAGCAAGGAGCAGCCCCAGAGACAACTTGCTTTTCTCAACATCAGTGATGAGCTATACTGACTCAAATTGGAATATGTTGTGTTTTCAGCCAGTCAAGCATTGAAGAAGTTGTGATGGAAAATGATCTTCTTCATCAGACTGGAGGTCAGCAAATGGCCAACAAATTCTTTGCATAAATGTAACTTGAAAAGCATTACCAATTTTTCTTTTCTTTTGCTCTAGTTGGTGGGGATTTTTGTTTGTTTTGGGGGAGAGGAGAAAAGAAGGGTGAAATAATTATTCACTTTTCTGCAACAGCCAATCAAAGCCAGCAGTGAGTATATATGAATTATACCAACACCAGCCATAAAGGGCGTGGTTCAGAGAGAGACATTCTTAAAGGTTATCCATAAATAATACTAACTGCTAAAAAAAAAATCAAGTATTTCACTGAAGCAAGAGGCAGGAATATAATGAAGAAAAGGAAAACATATGCCCACTATTCATTTAAACTCTTAGGCCCAATCCTGGAGTCCTAATGCAAAGCAAACCGCCACAGGAGTTTTATTTGCTTTAGGACTGGAAGATTGGGCCAGATAAGGATTTCTATCAATGCTTTTTCATTTATTAGTTTGATAATACTGATGGAATATGCAATTTATTGCCATGTAATATCGCTGAGGCTAATAATTCAGTGAGATTCAAAGAGAGACAGGACAATTATATGGATAACAATACCCAAAGTTATATTAGTCTGTACTAAAGAAGTAAGTATCAGAAGGGGCAGAATAGCTCATGTTTCAGAGTTTAAGCCAATTTTCTAACTATCTGGGATTATAATGAAACTTTTCATTATCCACACGCCTGCAGTGGGTTTCTTGCACCTAGCTCTGTACTATCTTGTGCTGTCCACTGTCAGAGACGAGAAACTGGGCTAGATGGACCATTGGTTTGATCTAGTACGGTAATTCCTATGTAAATCTGTTTATTAGCATAGGACATAAAGATGATCTTAGCTTATTGGATGGGCACAGACAGGATATGTTATAGGTTCATTAGCTACAAAAAGGAGTTTATGAAAATGGTGGGAGGGCTTGGCATGGTCTGTTGCTGTTGTATTTAAGTGTGGGTTACAAGCTAGGTAGTGACTGGGCTATGACTTACTTGGGCAGGGGGTAATTGACATTTATAGGTATCATTTAGTTGTATGCTATAACTGTTATTAAAAATTTTAACAGAGGCTTAATATGAAATAATCTGGAGCCTGATTCTGCCATCTTTATTCACATAAAGCAGAACCTTACATCACAGGGTTTCAAATTAAGATTGGTAGAATTAGGTCCTTATGGTGAAATTCATCTCTTTGCAGACTGCCAGAATAAGGTCCATGCATCATGCAGCTCTTAAGTAGGATTTAGATGGTCCATAAATTCAGGACTGACTTTCTGCTTAGAAGTGAATTTCACCCTAAATGTATAAAGCCAAGCTACTAAGAATGAATGACTATTCCATAGTATTAAAAGACAAATAGTGGCATTCAGGGAAAACTGACTCTGATCATCATAGTCTCTTAATCTCTCCTTGTTTAAATAGTTTTTAAACTAATAATTAGTAGTATGACTCGCTATTTGCAGGCAAATATCAGGTTTGCACGTGCAATTGCAGCAATACTATAGGCAAATTAGGCATATGGTTTCATGTGAATTTTTAATATGCAGTTGAATTCTTTTTTAGACTCTAATATTTTGCTGCTAGAGGTAACTCTTTCTTCTGTCCCATCTAACAAAAGGTAAGCTTGCTATAGACTTTAGGTTTTAAAACACAAAAAAGCAAAGCAGAATTTACAATCATTTGTAACACAGAATCAGCACTGAAATTGTTCAGGTCTGGGAAAGTTCAATTCCCTTCTCTATTGTCCATTTTATACAAGCAGAACAAAATGCTTGATTCAATAACTATTTTATTTCCTTTACTGACTTTCCTTTATAGTACAAGAGCAAGAAGAACTGAATACACAATGTCATGCTTGGCATGTGCCCAAAAATCTATTTTGTTGACAAAACAAAAAAATCAAGCCCAATTATGTTCTGAGATTCTCTTTTTATGAGAGGAAAGCAGACTCCCCAAATGCAAGCAGTAGCCAGGAGCTGTATACAAACTTTTTCTGACATTTACCCATGGGTCAATACAACAGTATAAGTGAAGGACTCATTTTGTTAATACCCTATTCTAAATTACATCAAATCTGATTTGTGAATTAATTTTCTCCATGGCTTTATTGTCTGTGTGATGGTAAGTTTCTAAGTTAGTTCTGTGAGCAGTTGATAAAGCAGTATGGCTTAGGTTTTGTGGTTTTCAGAGTTTCATTTTTGCATGTTAAATGACAATTAGCAAGTCACTAAATCTCCTGAAATGTAGTTTGCTTTGTTTGGAAAAAGATTTTACAGAATGTGAGTATACCATAATATACTGAAATAAAATACTTAAACATTTTAGATGTCCAAAGCAGTTTTGTACTTAAATAAAGGATTAAATGCATATGCACAGAGCCTATGGTGTCTTTTTATAAGTGAATAAACTAGCATGATGAAAAACATCTATGGGAAAAACAGTTCTCTCACTTTTCACAATCTGGTCCTATAATTAAGTCTGCCTTTTTATGAGAGGAGCATAGATTCTATAATTAAAACAAATAACAAACCTTAAAGTGGTGTATATTGTACATACAGACCCCTTCTGCCATGAATATAATAAATGCTTAATAGATATAATTTATCTGTGGAAAAACACAACTTGTTATGAAGGACATAGCATTTTAATTTTAGAGATCCATGTGATAGTATAGATGAAAGTATATATAGTATAGATGTGAATTGTAGTTCCACAATTTTAATTATAATTTTAGTTAAAATGTACAGTATTTTTAGCATTCATAAAAGAAACATTCACATTATTAGTATTCTTGACTGGAGTCCCCGAGCATCTGGGGCAAGCTGAGGTGTGTATGGATCGGTAAGAGATGAAAATGGCTAATGCTAGATGGCTGGCACATTTTAGAGCTATCTGTTATTGTTTCATTTAATTTTTTTTTGGTGGATTTAAAGTTTGCATTACCATTTTTATTTTGTTTTTGCTAAGTTTGTGACCTTTAGTGGTGATTTAAACATGTATTTAAACCACAGTGGCCAGGTACTTTGGATACCTAAGAAAGGGAACTTGGATACCCCACTGGATGCAGACTATACATCACAGTGATACTCTCTTCCAGTGGTTCTCAAACTTTTGCAGGTTGCGATACGCTTGGTGGAGCATCGCAACCCTACAGGACACACCAGCCCACCCGCCCCAGGCCAATTCCAGCCATTTTCCTGGCTCTCCGTGACACACTTACTACTGTGTGGCAACAGTGATATGTCCCAACACAATGGTTCAGAATCACTGCTCTATTCATTTCTATGCATCTGCTTTAAAAGAAATAGCTCTGGAGAAACCAGATGATTTAGGACTTAAGGGGTTCTCCTTATTGTCATCTTACTTCTAAACTGGGTCTGTAACACTTTGATGATCCAGAAGTTCCTTTTGCCTTTTAGAGGTTTTCAGGATTTCTGCAGTTTTCCGAAATTGCTCTAGAATCCTGAAATCTCATTGAATTTTTCTTTCAGGGAGTGGGAAGACTTTATTTGCAGTAACTTGGAGAAGGAGACAGCATGGTCTAGTACTCCAAACACAGGACTTGGAATCAGAAGTTCTCATTTCTGTTCCTAGCTGTCCCTTAGACTCAATGTATGACCTCAGATTAGCCATTTGACTATTCTGTGCCTCACCTTACCCATCCAGAAAAAGGCAGAATAAGTATTTTCCTAATTCACAAAAGTATTATGAAGCTTCATATTTGTGAAGTCCTTAGTGCAAAGTTTTTCTTTTAGGCAGGTGCATTCAACTTCCACTGACTACAAAGAGAGTTTTGCATGTGTATTGGAGAGCAAAATTAGATTGTTAGTCTTTGAAATCAAGACAAGGCATTTTGTGCACCTGCTAAATCCTCACTGAATCTTTGACATAATCCAGCCCCATAGACTTTTTTTTTTTTTTTTTTTTTTACATTCAATAGGGTTTGTTTACTGTTACCAGATATGTCCACTTTTACACTTTTAATTTTTTTTTATTGGAAGCAGAAGAGAATAAGCACAATACAAAGAGAAAATAGAAACTCATGTAGTGCAAATCCTGCCATTGCTAAGCATAGCTACAGTGGCCTGAGACAGAGTGTGAAGCAAAGCACAATAGGGCCCAAATCATTCTTGCATGTGTGCTCAATCCATTTCACTGCTGCTCTGAAAAATGGCAGCCAGTCATATGTATGTGAGCTGGGGCCTTAATACATCTCCAGCCAGCAGACCATGCCCCCAAAGGCTGTTGTAGATCCTGCAGGACAGTAGGCTGGGTTTTGGATATAATATGCGGGTACTAGGTGATGGCCTGTGATATACAGGATATACATAGATGCTCTGGTGGTCCCTTCTGGCCTTGAATTCTCTGACTCTGACAGTCATTTCTCATCCTACTATCCTAATCAGGGTAGATTGGATTTGAATAAAAAAAATTAAATTACCTATTTTAATATTTAAATTTCCTATTTTAATCATGATTTAAAATAGTAAGCAAGAAACCCTTTGATTTAAATCATCGGTTTTCATCACGTTTTGCATTTGTACGTTGTTTTTCCAAAGAAAATTCATTCTCATTGCTTTGTTACCTCTAAAACATGTTGATTTGTAATTAAATGTAGCCTCCACACTAAATTTGGTGCTTCCCCCCGCCCCCCCCCCCCCAGCGAGAGGATACACAATACATGTTTAAGCAATGGTATAATTTACATGTATTCAGATTCATGATTTTTACATTTTTTTATATTACAAAATGGTGAATGATACATTTCTTTTTACTGGATGACTTTTTTAAACATGTGATTTGTATTTAGTTTGGTTTGAATGGAAATTCAAATTAAATTAAAAATGCAAAAAATCAGCATTCTAAATATTGTATTAAATTAAATTGCCTAAAATATGCTGGATACATAAGAGAAAAGTTTATCAACAAGTTTATTAAAGCATGTTTTAATTTAGAATTGAGTATTTAAAACAAAGGAAGTATGAGTAGTATTAATATTAGAAGCTAGTGGACTGTTTCTGGTTACTACAACCTTCAAAATTTTAGAATTAGTAGCTATTATCCTCTCACACCTAGTTTTTATTCTTGGAAAGGGGAAACCAAAATCTTTCCTGCTTTTTCAACTCTCAATTGATTTCTTGACTGTGAATGAACTAGTCCTTCAACTGAACTAGTTGAGAGACTTAAAATGAAGAAAATAATCTGTTTGTAAAGGTCAGTAATGTGAAAAGCAGTTTTAGCACTTCAACAAACTCAGGTTCCAATTACTCAGTCAGTGATTTCCACCAGGTCAGTGGTTTGACTTCCTTTAAAACTTAGTAGTAAACAGGTACTGCTTAGTATTATATTTTAAATTTCATTTAAGTGATTTTAAATATATTATACTAAATTTAGGGCTTAACACAGGCTGTCGATTTCAAATTTAAAAACAAGATAAACCTGTATTTAATTTTTTTAAGTTTCTTTTCATTTATTGTTAAGAATCATCCATTTTTATCCATACTGACTCTAATAAACACTGAGCCTGGAATTCTCTTTTGTTGCTGCACATATGGAACAGTTTTCCAGCACACACTTTCCTCTCTAGTACACTCAAGGATCAGGTGGGTAGGTGCTGGTTCACAATTTAGAAAGCCCCAAGTCTTCTTTCTTCTAAATTATTTAAAATCTATTTTAATGAGAACTCTGGGTACAGTTGACTAATATATTAGTACATTACAGAGGTGGCCAACCCATGGCTTGTGAGTTTTACAGTTAAAGTGCAGCTTGTGGTGCCCCTATGCCCTCCCACTCCTACCTACCAGATTGGGCTGTGGGGCTCAAAGCATTTGCCCTGCATCAAGGTGATGGGGCTAGAGAATTCTATTCAGCAGGGAGTGAGATCTTGGAGGGGGTCAGTAAATTCAGCCACCCCTGGTCTATTAACTCTAGAGATACAAGCTAACCTAGACTGGAATCCATAAGTGAAATCTGGTCTCAATCTATTTGCCAGTGGATGAGTCTCCACATCTCCGAGCCCCCCACAACCTAGCTACAGAGATTATTCCTGCTCAGCAGATGCACAGAACAAGGAAAGCAAAGGTACTGCAGGTAGGTAAAGAAGTATTTGCAAGTGTACACGTGGAAAACCTCAGTACAGCAGCACATCTTCCATTTTTTCAGGCCACTACTACTAACCCTTCACTTATAAGGAGCACTGAAAGGGAGCAAATATTTACCAGAGAAATGCAATCATTTTTATTTTAAAACTCATTTCTCTGAACTTACACGTTTCTTTTCCAAAGCAATATTAAAAGATTTAATAAAGGACAGCTCCTTCTTCCTCTGGACTCCCCTAGTCACATCACAGTTTTTTCAACACAGACTGCCAGCAGGAGGCTGAAACTATTATTTGATTTTGTTCACTTTGATGCTGCACCACAGCTAGGCTCTTCGCCCTCATTGTCAGTTTGACACAGGCAATGGAACTCCCCTGGGGATTATGTCAGTGGCTGTCTATACCTTTTCTGTATCACACACTATTTATTAGCTTAGAGCTTCTTTTCAGGACCATTTAGCTAATGCTGCCCATTGGTTCCCATGGTTGACAAAGAAACAATGCTGAAGGTACAGCATTTAGTCTCAAGTACTGCTGGAGGGTACCTGGGCTCATTACTCATTTCACCATCTGGAAACAGTATATTTATTGTAGGAGGTCTTACCTCTGCCCGAGTATTTTATTTGAGAGATTATCAATACAGTGTAGGCCAGCTGCTCTGTTAATTGATTATGTGCCAAACCCATGTTCTGTAATTGCATTGACTGAGTAAAATCAGCTAGTTTGATTAAATGTGATTGGTTTTCGTTTTAACTAATAGAACTGAATTAATTAGAGGCCCCTGGCAGTCTGTTGTTTTTCCTGTTGAATTAGCAACCACTCTCTATTAAAGTTTAATAAGGTAATAAAAAGCAATACACATAAAAAGTAACAATCTATGAGCTAACTAGGATCCTCTCTCATAGTTATGTAAGCACAGCTAAGGACCTGATCTGTATCCTTTCTGCTACACCAGTTGTAAACTTTTTCAGTCTAGAGTTTAAAATACCTGACGAAGTTGTGTGGTTTGGATATTAAAAAGGGCCATTAAAGACTAAACTTTGGTCACAAAATTCACTTCATTCAGGTTTTTGTTAACAAACTACTAGAGATTTGAAAAAAAGACTAGTTCTTAAGGATTCCCTCACCTTGTAGCAACCCAGAGAGAACTATAAAATGAAGAGAGTTTTTTAGGTTGTTGCATCTCCCCCTTATTTAATTAAAACTAGAGACAGAATGGAGCATTCTCTATTCTCAAAGCCTCAACCAGCCATCTGGGGATGTTAAACAAACTAGCGAGCAGGTGGTTGTTGGCATCCACCTTGTAATGGAAACACGGACAAAGCTTTCTCCCATTTTGAGAACAGATATTTCTTTCTTTCTTTGTCTATGTGCCTCTTGGGTTTTCAGCTGGGGTAAAAAAACCTCAAAACACCACCTCAAGCACCAAAAGGAATTACAATGTGATTCTCACATGTTAGTTACCATAATTCTTCCCCATATGAGATAATCCTCTTGACTAATTTAATCATGTTTAAAAATATTTAAAGCAGTTAAAAGTTGCTGAAGCTTTATGAGGCTGAACTATTCAGTGCATCTATTGACACTGGAATAAAAATCTACAAAAAGGTTCAGGTTCACTATCACGAGAAAACAAGGTGATAGACTCCCTCAAGACATCTGCCTCTTTTGGAAGGGGTAAGCCTATGAAAAGTAAAACATCTAGGGCCCCTCTCTTCTCCATCTGGGACTTCCCAGCTTCCTGGGTTGCCTACTGAGAGCCTAGGCTGTGGTTCCTCTAATCTTATTTTGGGTGTCTCCTCACATTCCTCTCTCCATTGACCAAAAAGGAGAGCACAAGATCAAGTTTTTAAAAGAAGTAGAGGAAGGGAATTTGGGAATTCAAACTCTGCAACTCATGGTGACATCAAATGGATTAGGGACTGGTTTAGTATGCTCTGATTGGGGGATTTGTGTAATATAGGCATAAAGCAGGGGTCGGCAACCCAAAAGATAAGAAGAGCCATTTTTTAAAATTCCTTCAATAACCAAGTGTTTTGAGAGCCACAATGGGTACCATCCTGGTTAAGAAACTGAATAATAGAACAGAGATGCATATTGATTTTTAACAACAACAAAAAATGTTTAATGATGTTAAACAATTTACATATAAACATTTTAACAGTGTATGATGTGTTTTAATGACTCAATCCTCCATTGAATGATGCTTCCTCTTGCCCCCTCTCTCTCACATGTCCCTCCCTCTAAGGACATCAGCAGTCACATGAATATGCCTAGAAATATGTTCAATATAAATAGGAATAATTGGGTATCGATTCTAAAAAACTATTTTTGTGAACATGAATTTACACCAATGAAACTGTGGGGTTTTTTTGTATCCATAACATTTTCGGTACAGTTATTTTAAAAATCCTTAAGAATCTCCAGTCAACTTACCAGTTCAGTGCGATATCTGTTTAAGAGTCTCTTTGCAGAACTGTTGAATACGAGGCCTGTATGACGTTGTCTTCATTTTCAAGCAGGACTGTAAATTCTCATCGTTCAGTCGGCTTCAAAGTTTGCTTTCGATGTAATTCATGCTTGAGAACACTTGTTCACATAGGTACATTGATCCAAAAACAGAAAGAATGCCAAATGCATATCTCCTCAAGTTGCTGTAGCTATCTGGTAAGGAATTCCATACATCAAACACAAGCTGATCCTGTTTGCGAAGATTGTGCATTTCTTTCCACCTGTGTTTTAGTGCCAGGGTAGACTTTTGTCATTCTAGATTTTCAATATCTGTTACTAAGCCACTGAATTTGAAGTGTACAACTCCTTCGTCCGCAGATTGGCTAATTCCAGCTCAAAATCTGGTTGCTTCACTCCCACAAAAGCAGAAGAGTTGAGTGAAGACATGTCAGCATTAAGGGGGTTCAAAATAAACATTAAAGTTGCCCTCCCCTCTCTGAATTCCTGAAATCGCACAGCAAACGATTGTTGCATGTTTAAAATCACATCTCTGAGATTCTTATTGTCAAACTCATTGTTCTGCTCCCACCCAGATGAGGTGGGTATAAATGCGAACAATTCAATCCATTCATTTCTGAATTCTCATCTTTCAACCTCAATTTTCCTCTTTTTTTAAGCCATCTGACCCTTCATATAATTTCAGTTTAATTTTGAACTGAATGCCAGTTTTTACTGCTGCTAATCTTTGTTACACACACAATGAAACACCTTTGTCTAAAATCGAACACTCATGCGATGCAACAAACAGAATTAGAGACTTTGGGGTGGACTCTGAAAACAGAAGAGATTGTGGAATACATTAAGAGCTTTTACCAGGGGCGAGCTAGGTAAAATACTAGGCAGGGGATAAGCCCCAATTCCAACTCCCCTGCAGCCCAGCAGCGGGGCCAGGGGATCTGAGTGCCTGTACAAATACCCCCCAGCCTAGGGCAGCTGAGGGGTAGCCCTGGGGTCCCTCCTGCCCTGTGGGAGGGGTGCAGAGGGTGGGGAGGCATGAGACAGCAGGAGGAGACAAATTTGACTTGACCTCAGGGTGCAAGACCACCATCTCACCTGCCAGACTCACCCCCCACAATCCACCACCCCTACCATGTTTGGGAGACTTGGACAAATTGGAGCATTGGGCCAAAAGAAACCTCATGAGGTTCAACAAAGACAAGTGCAAAGTCCTGCACTTAGGACGGAAAAATCCCATGCACTGCTACAGGCTGGGGACCGATCAGCTAAGTAGCAGTGCTGTAGAAAAGGACCTGGGAGTTATGGTGGACGGGAAGATGAATATGAGCCAACAGTGTGCCCTTGTTGCCAAAAAGGCCAATGGCATATTAGGCTGCATCAGTAGGAGTATTGCCAGCAGATCGAGGGATGTGATCATTCCCCTCTATTCGACACTGGTCAGGCCGCATCTGGAATACTGTGTCCAGTTTTGGGCTCCCCACTACCAAAAGGATGTGGACAAATTAGAAAGAGTCCAGTGGAGGGCAACAAAAATGATTAGAGAGTTGGGGCACATGACTTATGAGGAGAGACTGAAGGAACTAGGCTTATTTAATCTACAGAAGAGAAGACTGAGGGGAGATTTGATAGCAACCTTCAACTACTTGAAGGGGTGCTCCAAAGAGGAGGGAGCTAGGCTGTTCTCGAGGATAACAGAGGACAGAACAATGAGCAATGGTTTCAAATTACAGCTGGGGAGGTCGAGGTTGGATATTAGGAAAAGCTTTCTCACTAGGAGGGTGGTGAAGCATTGGAATGGGTTACCTAGGGAGGTGGTAGAATCTCCATCTTTGGAGATTTTTAAGGCCCGGTTAGACAAAACCCTGGCTGGGGTGATTTAGTGGGAGTGGTCCTGCTTTTAGCAGGGGGTTGGACTAGATGACCTCGTGAGGTCCCTTCCATCCCTATTGTTTTAAGATTCTATGATCCCCTCACCCTGGCCTGCTTTTTCTCTCCCCCCACCCCTTCACTTCAACCCAGCCGTGCAGCTGCTGCAGATACCAACCGGCGGCCCCAATCCCTAAGCCAGGCTCAGCCAGCCACGGCCAGCACACTCGACCCTGATCCACAGGCTGGGCTACTGCAGCCAAAATGCCTGGCCCAAACTTAAGGGGGCTGGGCAGCTGCAGACAGGATGCCAGGGCGCACAGGGAGGAAAGCAGTCGTGGCAGTGGCCGCCTAGCCCCGTGCAGGAAGGGGGTATGGGCAGGCAGCCATTATTTGATAGAACTCTGAAGTCTGCTAAATTTGCAAGACAAACTTGTTTAATTTTGTAACATTTTTGTAATTTTTACAGATTAAATCAGAAGAATGGGAATGATTTACATTATTTTCTCCTCAGAGCTTTATTAATAGTGGTCATGTAATGAGTTCCCTAGTTTCTTGTTTCTTTGCTATTTATGAAATCATGGATACCTATTAAAGCCTTTGTATATGTATCAGATTGTTGGAGCCTTTGTATATGTATCGGATTGTTACAGGTGTAGTTCTTTATCAGACTGGCGGGGGAGGGTGGGCAGCCACAGCCTTGGCTTCCCGGATCAGAGCACAGGAAACACGGCTCCAGCGGCAAGAGCGCCTGGCCCCAGCTCAACTCTTAAAAGTAGTTCATTTCATGCAACTCTAGTTTAATGTGATTTCTGGAGCTAAGGACCAGAAACTAACTTGTTGATTTCCAACTCCACTGTTCTCCAACTTCCCTTTCTTTGATTCTTTTGAGGTTGCTACACTCATTTTTACATAGACTGATATATATATATATATATATATATATATATATATATATAAACACCAAATCTAAAACCTATATCTACAAACCATAAAACTTTATGCAAATACTATATCTAAAAGCACAGAGATCCAGAGCTCAGTCAAGGTGCTAAATGTAGTTTAAAAAACAAACATACACACCTGAAAATTGCTCACAGCTGGAGTCCATTAAATCTACAAAAGGCTCTAATTTACAGAGTCCCTGTTCCTTCCCTTTTGCTTTTACAGTATGTTCTTTGCCTTTTTCCAGGCAGTTTAGCAGACACTCTTACAGTAGCGGTTAATCATCATCATCCTCTTCATCAGAATCCAGTACTTTTCCTCTACTGAACTTTACTGTTGTTTTCTTTTCTCTCTGCTGGCTCACTTTTTCAAGTATTTCTATCAACCCTCGTTCTGATACCTTCCCACCTAGCTGTCCAAATCTTGCCACCTGTATAAGGTAATTCTCTACAGCTTTTGCCTTTTCTGGCTTCACAAGTGCTAAATTACTTAATCTGGCGTGATCTGCTTGATCCAGAATTTGTGCTAAAATGCCATTTCTCATCTCTGCCTCCCTCTGTTTGGCTTCTTCTTGTGTTGGATCACCAGAATGGTCCCCATGCTTAGCCTGCAGTTCAGCCAGGCGTTGCTTGCATAGCGCCTCCAGCTCCTCGTCCGCCATGGCTGGGAGGCGAGGGCAGCTGAGAGAGCTGGGACAAACTCACAGCCACAGCTTCAGATTCACCCTCTGCTCCTGGGACCGGGCAGTAAGTGCCCCACTCGATCGCTTCACTTCCCCTGCTGGTCCCCCCCCAGGAAATAAGCAACCACTGCAGCTCCAGGCTGTGTGTGAAGCAGTAAGCAGCTCCCAGCTTGCAGCCGCAGCGCCAGGAGCAGTGCTCCGGCCCTGCACCGCTGCCCTCCCTGGCCCCCCGGAAGTAAGTGGCTGCTTCAGGCTGCCAGTAGGACCCGGCTCCCAGCCGCAGCCTGACTCCCAACTGCGTGCCAGGACTTGGTAGGGGGCGGGTGGCCGCAGCCGAGGTCCCTGACAGCCTCAGGAGCCGGGAAAGTGCAGGTCCTTTGGGGTTGCTGCACGGGTGTGCGGCGGCCGCGCACCCACGCAGCTTAAACGGAACATAGGCAGCCGGCGCCCCGTGTTTTCTCTGGGCAGCCATGGCTGTAGCTGCTCGGCCGAGCACGGGCTGTAGGAGACGGGCAGCCAGAGCCGCGGCTGCCTGGAGAGAGCGTGGGAAACCGGCAGCCTATGTTCCCTTTAAGCTGTTGCTGACCCCCACCTTAGACCCTCACTTTATACATACAAGCTAGCTAGGCTCCTCCTCAATTCCAATTCCGTGACTTACGGAGCAGGAGGAATATTTCTCCATCATTGACACAGGAGTGGAGAAGACTAACATCTCAGAGAAATGGAAGACCCTGAGAGGAGGGGTTTAAGGACTTTGCTAGAGAAAGGATCACACTGGGGTCTGCTTTTCCCCAGAGATGACCTGTGGCTGCTGATCGAGGGGGAGCAGAATGAGTGCAGCCAGCTTCAGGAGTGTTATTAAGCATGTTCAGGACAAGCTAAGCAGCAGATCTGGGAAGGGTGCATGACCCTGGACGTCCCCGGGTGCTTCACTTTATGGTCTATATCAGGGGTGGGCAATAAAATTTGCAGGTGGGTCGGTGGGGGCGGCGGAGAGCTGGCCTGGGGGCAGAGGGAGGAGGGGCGGGGGAGGGTGCACAGAACTGGTCGGAAGTGCAGCCCCGGCCCCAGAGTGGTACAGGGAGCGCCGGGCCAGCAGAGTGGACGGCCCAGCCCCGGCCCCAGCCCTGAAGCAGCGCGGTGCAGCGCCGGTCGGGGGGGGCAGAAGGGAGTGGCGTAGCCCCAGCCCCCGAGCGGCACGGCACAGCGCTGAGCAGGGAAGAGTAGGGGGGGGGTGTAACGTAGATCGGGGAATAGTATAAAGAGGAATAAGGTCAGAACTTCAAAGGAAACTAAAGAATAGAGGGACAACAGAGTCCTGTGGCACTTTTAAAGACTAACAGATTTATTTATCGCATGAGCTTTCGTGGGAGAAGATCCCACTTCATCAGACGCTTTGAAGATAGGATAGACAATAGACCAACACGGCTACCCCTTTGGAATAAAGAATAGAGGGTCCAGCATGGTCCATATTCTCATCTCACTTTAATAAATGACTACCAATCCCTGATTTCAGTGGAATTACTGCAGAGTTAATTTGATGCAACCGAGTAGATTTTCTTAGATGGATGAGGGTTTTTTTGTTTTGTTCTGAATATTACTGTGGAGACAATTTATCAGCTATAACCAAACGTACCAGAATGGTGAATTTCAACAGATGAATAATTTTAATGAGAACTATATAATTTTCAAAGTGTATTTTTAAAAACATTTACTTGATATTGCTGAGCTTTCCTTCTTTTTGATATTAAAGGATGGATGTGTTTGTGTGTGTAAAATTTTTTAGCAAACACAAGCTCCATCTACTGGCAAGATCAAGGGAAGGATGACAACAACTACTTAAATGAAAAAATCAAAGAGCAAGAGTTCAGTTTTTTTTTTCTGATTGTTCCTCCCCCCCAAGTCAGTTTCAAAACTACAGTCAGGGGGAATGTAACCCCTTTAATGACAATAGAAGAGGATAGATAGGGAGAAAAGAGAAACATGACTGTAAAAGAAAGCCCATATCCATGAGTAACAGAATTCCAATAGCTTTAATAAAATCAGTGTGAGGAAGTGCCCCAAACCACTATCACACAGATAGTTTATTAATGAATCACTTTAAACGGTATATCACCTGCTGCAGAAATTTAAGAAAGAGAGACCATCCTCACCCCTTCAGGGACAATTTCCTAATTAGAGTGACAGTGGCTGGCTTTTCCTCAAGCTGAATCCTCTGGGCTCAGACTGAGAAAGGCAGTGCATATCACTGCCCACTCTTATGACGGCTTATGATTTGCTGCTCTTTTCTCTCACCTTTTGGGATCTCTTTTCCTTTCCTGATGGAAATAATGGCTGGGAGCTCAGGTGACTATTTTAAGGATATCCCAGGGGAAGAGCACTTTCCCCTTGCCCCACTGATGCTACTTTCTGGTGGCTTGAGAACCTTAACAAAGAAATCCAGACAATTCTCTGGCCTACACAGGCAGCCCATGTAGAAGGCCACCACTCTCAGGCTTTGGTCCTTCAGTAACCAGAAAGCACTTTATGCAGGCTCTGCAAGAGCCAGTCTTCAGTTTAGCAGGATCTGAAGCAAAAACTGACCAGAGGTAGTAGCTCAGTCAAAAACAGTCCACTCAGGTGTAGAGTTAGCAGGGCCAGAAGGTGGGTGGGAGTTGTCAGGTGTTTGTGCCATATCTCAGCTTTGGTCAGAATCACTATCTCTTGGCTTGGAAGGCAAAGGTGATGGCCAAGGTTGGGGGGGGGGGAAGCCAGTAATCAGGAACATCAGCTGCCAAATAGTCTTGGGGAGTTCTGCACCTTTTCAGCCTTATACGGCAAAGGTGAAATGAAATGTCTTTGCCTGTCCAAGGGAGGCTTAAACAATCCCACACTGGCTTGACCCTATTAATGTGCCTGGCTGCAGATTGAGTATGATGCAGAAGTCTCATTTGATGCTTGTTAGCAAGAGAAAGAGGCCTTTGCCTTCCTCTTCCTTCTGGGCTCGTCTGCCATTCCTGCACACCTGTGCTGTGGCACAGTCTGCAGCCACTATAATGTCAGTGAAAAGGAGCATAGTTTTTAGCATTTTAAATTAATAATTCCAGCATCCAGCAAAAGGCAAAAGCAGTTGGGACAGATTTGCTAGAGCACCACCTACTACCCAACGTAGTCCGAAAAATGTTATGAAATCAGGCCATAACTGCCTTAGAGAATAAGTAATGAAAAACTCATAGCTGGCAGCACTAAATATCTGTGAATGAAACCAGTCTTTTTTATATAGAAAGCAAATCCCCTCCTAAATCTCTGCAGGGCCGTCCCTAAAGGGGAGCGGGGCCCAGGGCCAATCGGCCGAGGTGGGGCCCTGCCCCCCCATGCTGGTGGGGACTGCGGCAGGCCGGCCTGCTCCGCCCCCCATGGACCCCAGTTGCACCCCAGGGAGCCAGCCCCGGAAGCCAAGGCCGGAAGCTGCGGCCCGGGCAGCAGGGAGCCAGGGCCGCAGCTGCAGGGGACAGGGAGCCGAGGCTGCCCCTGGCCCCAGCTTCCACCGCCCCAGCTGCAGCCGGGATCCCAGGCTGCCGCGGCTGGTGCCCCAACTGGGGAACCGAGGCCCCTCGCCAGCAGCCGACCCTGGTCGAGGCCACGGCCAGGGATCCCTCCTGGCCGCATGTGGCCCTTGCCAGGGTTGTTGGGCAGGCTGCCCCTCCCCTGGGCCTGCGTGCTCCACCCTGGGGGCGGGGAGGAGGGCCGGGAGCATGGCCGGCCCAGGGGCCAGGGGAAGTGCTCCTGGCCTGCCCCGCTGCCTTCGGATCACAAGGCAGCGAGGAACAGGGGGAAGCGTGGCTATTGGGGGGCCACGGCTGGGGCCCTGCACTGCCCCACTGGGAGCGGGACAGCGTGGGGCCCATGTAACTGTGGGGCCCGCGGCGATCGCCCCGTTCGCTCCCCCCGAACGACAGCCCTGAATCTCTGACTTGCTAAAAGAACCATCTCATCACATCCTCTCAGTCATCTTCTGCTATCCATTGAAATGAAGAATGCAACAAACTGTGGGTCTGAAAACCAAGCTGTGCTACTATTTGAAAAGATAGCTGAGCTGTCTGACCTTATTAAACTTTATTGTATTTTGTGTTGGTGGGGAAAAGGATTTTATTTTATGTCTACTGCCAACCTTTTTCCCCTCTGGAACTGCAAAGAAGGTCATTAAGGTATAAAGAGTTTATGTCCTGGCTTTTAAAATATTTTTTAAACACACTATAGGTCAAAAATGACTTTCATTAGTCAAGGGAAAGTGTGAGGATATATATACAAGTTAACACATTATTTTTCATGTTTTCTCAGAAAGCATAAAGGGACTAGATGTGCGAGCTGGTAGTTTTTTTCTAAAATGCTAAGGAATATCCGCAGGCTTATTTTGTTTTATTTAGAGGGTGAATAGTAAACATTTTTTAAATAAAGTTATGTACTGCTCACAGAGGATAAGAAGTTTGGCAGTGGTTAAGAGCAAAAGACTAAATCTAATGCTTTAGACATATGGCCCATATTAGTAAATAAAATGCAGCTAAAATTTATTCTCATTCTAATATTAATTATTAAAAAATATGTATGAAATTCTGCAAACCCAAGAGAGATGTGTTTAAGTGCCAGCTCATGCTCCTATTCAGGTTAATATCAAAAATCGGCATGGGATACAGTCTAGTTTCTGTTGATGTCCAAGGCACAATGTAACCTTTAGAGCTAAAGCAAATAATGCCAAGGGTGAGAAAGGGGAAGGGGAATGTGGTGGTTCAATAAGCTCATAAAAGATGTATGTGAGCGCCTCAACTTGCCCTTTAGAGTACAGCTATGAAACACCTTTTCTTAATAGGATAGAGAAATGCTGCCCATGGCTTGGAGTTTTGCAGAATGGACCCATCTTACAACATGATTCATATGTTACATTAAGGTATAAATGCATGGTACTCTGTTGGATGCAGAGGACTTCTATTGGATCCTCTCACCAGAAAATAATGGGACTGTAGAATTAAAATTCTTTGCTTTGTGACTGAAGGGCGGATAGCAGAACAGCTCTCTGCCCCTTCTGTAAACCAATATTTCCTGACAGTCTTGAACTGACTGGATTCACTGAATTAAATTATTTAAAGTAAACTATTTTGGTCCTAGACACATGAGACATTCTGTTGCAGTCTAGTGGTTTTGATAGAGAATATTCTTCAGAAAGCTTCCATGATAAAAGATTTGAATGCTGCATAGTTAACAGATATCTTTCAATTTTTAATAAATTGATTACTGCTTTCTTATACTATACCAAATTCCAAAGGGGTAGCCGTGTTAGTCTATTGTAGAAAGACAACAGAGTCTTGTGGCACTTTTAAAGACTAACAGATTTATTAATTGCATGAGCTTTTCTCCCACGAAAGCTCATGCGATTAATAAATCTGTTAGTCTTTAAAAGTGCCACAAGACTCTGTTGTCTTTATACTATACCAGTAAAATTATGATGATTGTTCTAGCAAGTGAGCTATGCAAAAGGCAGTAAGGAATCCTGGTTTCACAAAATCATAAGGTATTTTGTGTTTGCTTTGAATTTTAAAGCAAACTAGGATGCTTTTCTCCACCTCCTGCCCCAGAAGTGAGAAACTCCTTTCTTGTTGGATAAGAGCTAAGCAAACTGAACTTAGTAAGCCCGGTAGGCCTTGTACGAAAGAAATATTTTAAAAGACATCTCATGTGCATAGTAACAAAACCCCATCATGCCAAGGGATCTACCCAGTTCCCTGCTTATTATTGTAGTCTGCCAGCCTGGATCCATTCTGGGCACTAAAGGCTAACCCCAACCGCTAAAAATATTCATTGCTACTGTTAGGCACGTATCTGGTGGTCACCACCAGGGTGTATGCAAATGCTGAAAGTGATGCAGTTTTTCTAAATCATGCAATAGTTAAACACTATTAGGCATCTTATCTGAAAAAAAAAAAAATCACAAAAGGGCCATAATTTGTATAAACAGCCTAATTTTGACCAAAATTGGCTGAAAGTTTCTAAATATAATCGTTTAATGCAACTGTGTACTCAAAAATAGTACTGTTCTCAAAAGTTTAGAAAATATTTAGCCCTCAGCATTTCCCATACTTTTGGGCCTTAGATTAAAGCAAAACTCTGTAGTCATAAGACAGTATAAGTTTGTTTGTATTATGAAATACATCAAAATGTTTGTCATTTGTAGAATTGACTGATTTGAGAAAAGTTTTTCTGTCTACAGCTCCTACACCATTAACCATAAGACATTTTTAAGTTATCTGCTCAGCTGAGATACAAGTATAAAACACACATGGTACAAGTGTAATTAGCATCTTATTAACACTGAATAAAATGACAAATCATGTAAACTCCTTATAAAACCATGACTCTTAGAAGGGCTGTAAAGTGTCTTGTATGAGCATACTGTATGAATAACAAAGCATAACCATCTACTCTTATGTAACCCCTACATACTACTGAATGTGTAATGCAACACCCTTCAAGCTATGTTTACTCACAAAAATAGTAACAATAATTTGCAAATAGTTAAGCTATTTCTCCTCCCCCTCAGAATCTGTTTGATGTATTTAATATGCAGCTGCTATATTCATGACTGTCACAGTTACATGCATCAGGGCATACCAAATCTTCCCTGAAGTACTCGAATCTTCTTGTTGCAAAACAGGTATTCTCACACCCACACTGCACAAAAGTGAGGATGGCTTCCAGAGCAGATGGCAGCACCATTATGTTAGGAACAAGACATCCTGGGCTATCTATCTTTGAAGATGAGGACTGAAACGTCAAACATGGTGCGACCATTTTGTAATACCCAGGTAATATATAATGGTTTTATCTTTTAACATTTTTCTGTGAGAGTTCATTTGAGACTGTAGTAATTGTCAGATTTCACCCACATAATTGTTGCTGGGGCATTTAGTGCACTGAATGAGGTACACCACAAGTTATGACAGGCGTGTACGACCCATGCGGGTTTCCTCAAAGGAAGCCATAAAACTTAAAAAAGACAAGTCTAGGAACTTACATTCATAACTTTGCTAGATACCAAAAATATCATGGATTTAATAAAGACTGTTATAATGAGCCATAAATCCACTATCTGTAACCTACTAACCCTCCTTTGTCCTGACTTAGAGGTGTCAACTGCCAGCTTTACCTTGAAAAGTTTCTTGCAACATGTGCTAGCTTCTTATCTACTCCACCCTTGTACCTACCTGTGACTCTCTGGGTTGTCTAATTTGAAAGTCTACAGTGGCACAGCTGCAGCACTCCCATCAGTATATGTAATCCAATACCCCAAGGAATGATAGCTAGGTCAATGGAAAAACTCTTCTGGTGATCTAGACTGTCTGCACTGGGTGGGTGGGTGGGGTGGGAGTGTTCGGCTGGGCTTAATTACATCGCTATGGGATATGATTTTTTTCATATCCATGAGAGACCTAGCTTGGAAACCTAACTTTTTAATTAAGACCAGGCCTAAGAGTGTCTTTCCCAAACCCATAAACGAGCTGTGAGTAAATTTGAAAGTTTCTCTCTTTCACTCATAGATGTTGGTCCAATAAAAGCTATTACCTCACCCACCTTGTTTCTCTCAGATAATGGGATCAACACAGCTAGAACAACATTGCAAAGATTATTTTATGTACAGTTTATACAATATTATATAGCTATGAAATAATTTTGGAAGAATGGGACTAAATAAATGTTAACTTTTATTACTGCTATGACACTGCCTTGTATCTTTGGAAGATATCCTGTTATCTATATACCTAAACGACAGTTGTATATATGCCCGGCGGGGACGCAGCTGCGCGCACAGCAGCTGAATCCACGTTCTGCTGCGGCCGGGCTGGGGAGATTCAAATCTCCCGCTCTGAGCATGCTCAGAGAGAGCATGCTCAGGGCGGGGGCAGCCTGGCCCAGAAGCGGCTCTGCCGGCTCTTGCGGCAGCTCCGAGCCTCCAGCCAGGTAAGGGGGCTGGAGGGAGGCCTGGAGAGGGGTGGGGGGGACAAGGAGAGTGGCTGGGTTAGGGGGGTGGGG
>ML685783.1:10419517-10505579 GCA_007922175.1 Pelusios castaneus
AGTCCAGGGGTTCGGGGGGCGTCAGAAGCTCCGCCGGAGCTTCTGCCGCCCCCCGATCCCCCAGCTGCTCCTGCTATCGGCAGGAGCCCGGGAACTGAGCTGGGCGATTCTTTAGAGAATCGGGGGTTTACTGGTACTTCTCTAAAACATAATTAACTCTTCAGAATATGCATTCAGATAAACTAAATAATATACTACAAAGCCTCTGAAGTAAAAAAATGGAAATATTGCCCTTCATAATTTAATGAGCTTGTATGATCTGTAGAATACCAGATCTAATGGGACAGATTTTCATAAGAGTACATTCAAAAAAAAAAAAAAAATCACACAAGCATTTTCATATGCGGCTGACTTGAGTGTGCAAACACCAATGTCTATACAACTGCTGACATTTGTACAAAGGCAAATCAGGGGCTGTATGTGTGTACTGAGTTTCTGCTTTTGCGCACACAGACTCATTTTGCAACATTTTGTGCCTTAGGATAATCTGAAATTCTTCTCCTAAGAATGGAAATAGTGGCATTCTGACTTAGAATTACAAGGAAAAAAAAGTTACAACGGGATCAGTAGGACATTTGGAAAAAAAGGCCCACAGATCCAGACAAGTGTAATCACAAAGTTTTGAAAACATTAAAAGACTGGATACTTACAGTTCAAATGTTCATGTAGTGTGGAATGCCAGAGGACTTCATTAACAAAAGAAGTACATTTTGTTTCTGCAAACTCTGAAAAGGATAAGAGAATTAAGTTTATACAGAAAACTGATTAAGAGAACAACCCACCGAAAATGCAGGGTACCCAAACATTCATAATTGTTTGATTAGATTAATCTGTGAATAATAGAAAGAGCTTTAACAAAATGAACAGAAGAATTTTTCCAGGAAAAGCACTCTGTGAATATTTATTCAAGCTAATATTCAGAACTGTCTTCTCTAAATAATTATACTATAAGACAAAAGACTTCAACCAGGAATCAGAACCTTCTTGTCCTAGGCACCATAAAAACATGGCATTAAAAAAACAAACAAACAAACAAACAAAAAAAAAACCTGTTGCTGCCCCAAAACCATAAAATCTTAGGGTGACAAGATTCTACAAACATATTGTATTATGTACAACCGAGAGCTAGGAATTGTATGTACAATTGTGTTCTACTCCATGGTGGAGGGTTATCTCAGTTCCTACAGGAACTAAATCAGTGGAAAGTGATTAAAGTGAATCACTCACATTGTAAACACTTCCAGGGAGGTACCACCCCCTGGAAATAGTCATCTCTACATGTTCAAACTGGGGTTCTAGGGACTACTGTGGAAAAAGAGACGTACATGTCCTTGACTAGATCTGGCCCTGAGACTGTTTTGCCCAGCAATGTATGCAGACTTAGTAATTGGCTATGCAAAGACGTAGATCCAGGTAACCTTGCAAAATCATCAGCAGCAGAGAGTCGCTGAAGCTGGTTCAGACCGGCAAAAAAAGCCACCCAAAAGTAAAAATAAAACTAAGGAATGATTTTGCAAGCATAGGGGTGTGTCTATAAAAGCAGTGCCCTGAGAACAGCAAGGGCGGAGTCGACAGAAGTAGCACCCTGACAAGCCGTTGGACTGATCACCCGGAGGCAGCTCTCTGGTCCTAGAACCTTTGGACCGAAAGAAGGCCACCCTAGAATCGTTTGGGTTAGTAACCGTGCACGAAAACCGGAACCAGTCTGCACTGCTGACTGATGATAACCCGCAGATGAAGTATCAAAACGAATAAGAAACCTGTAACCAGAATGCTATTGTAGCTGCTTCTGCTTGTTGTTGGGTAAATATGTCTGCAAATGATAATTGTAGCCAAGAGTTACTAACGGGGCTATAAGCATGGTGTTAGGAGTGGGATGCATAGAGTGCCCATTTGGGGAGTGCGTTGAGATTCCAGTGAACGTTCTCAACCATTGGTTTTACCACACAAGGAATGAAGACACTAAGAGGATAGACTGCTCGGTCTTGACCACCCCTAAGTGGGAGAACTGTGAAGAGCACGTCTACAGGCTAAATTATTAGAAAGAAAAAGTACAGCCTTAAGGGCAGAGTTAAATTATGAAGGATTATGGCAAGGAAGGCAGCAGGATCGGGCCAGCAGTAGCCATGTAGCAAAAAGGTTAAGAAAAAATGCTGTGAAAGGAACCCAGAGGGGCATTGTGGTAGGAAACAGAGAGAGGAGTAAACAGAGACACGGGAGGCAGTATACGGAATTTAAATCCCCAAGCAGTGCTTTAAATGGTAATATCTAAGCTGATAGAGGTGTCCTCCTAGGAGATAAGCAAGTGATTTAAAAAAAGAAGAGTGAGGCTCTGTACACACGATCAGATTAAAGTGCAACAAGGCAATCGCGCTATAAAAAACACGTGACCTTTATTGCGGGATAGCGCATACACACGTCGCTCCTTGTAACGCAACAGAATTCTTTGCAATATCGCGGTGTAGCGCAATGAATTCTGGGCACCTATCCCACAGTTCAATTTTCCCTCAATCTGCCCCTGGAATCATGGGATGAAGGAAAGGAATGCAAAGCGCCATGGGTAGGCTGGACTTGGCGGAGGACAACATGCCTGCTGTGATTGCGTCGTGCTGTGTCCTTCATAACATTTGTGAAAGTAGGGGAGAAAAGTTTTCCCCGGGGTGGGCTATGGAGGCACAGCACCTCGAGGAAGCATACGAACAGCCAGCCACTAGGAGTATTAGGGGGGCCCAAGGAGAAGCTGCTCACATAAGGGAGGCACTCAGGGACCATTTCAATGATGCCCTCCCCTAGTTAACTTCCAGGACGCATCAGGTGCACCTTATGAGATTTTCACTGTGTACAAATAAAGGCACTCTTCAAATTATTTGCCACTGTTTTTATTAAAACCTAAAGGGGGGGGGTTACAGGTGGGTGTAGCTGCGGGTCTCTAAAAAGTAGCTCTGGGGGGGACTGGATGTTGCAGTGTACCAGGGGGACGGGTGGCCTTCAAAGAAATTCTTTGAAGGACTACGGGGTGTGGGAGGCAGACACGGCTGAACTGTATGGAGTGGAGCCCGTACATTAATCGCCTGGGTCTGCAAAGCAATCATGCTCTTGAGCAGTTTTGTTTGCTCCTTCATCACGCTTATCAGTTCGTCCCTGTGTTTCTGCCTCCTCTGTTGGGATTCCTCTCTCCAGGCTCGATTCTCCCTCGCAGATTCCTGTGCTGTTTTCAGCAAGTCCTGAAATATAGCCTCCCTGTTTCTTCGAGCACGCTGCCAAATGTTTCTCATGCGGTCAGCTGGGGTAGACGCCGGCCTTGTGAAGGTTGAATCTAAAAAAAAATAATAATAATAAAGCTGTTGTTAACACATAGCCTAGATAACCAATGTAACCTTCCAGTAGCACATTCCACTGGAAGGTGCAGGGCAGTCAACATCCTATGCTTTGCTGAAGCGGACAAGGTACGTCCTAATAGACAGCTTACTGGGGGCTAACATTCTGCACAGGGCACACAGATGGAACCCGATATCTCTCTCCTCAGAGTGCCCCTGCCAGCTAGAATACATATCCTACATGCCACCGGTTGCAAGCCAGGACCGTATGCTGCTGCATTGTGTGCTGCCATGGTTCCCAGGGCTGTGCTTTGCAGCTGGCGAGGCAGAGTATCCGTCTTTGGGAGCGTAGACACAAACGCTCTCCCATCTAACCTGAGTAGTAGGCTCCGTAGGTACACCGAGGAAACCTTTACTGACCTAAATACAGATGATCTTTTGACATTCACTGCTTGTGTTGATGCACTTCTAATGAATGCAGAGTAAAGAGTGTGCACAGCGGGGACCGAGACAGCAAGCACCCCCACCCCAGACAATGATATTTTAGCAGGAGCCATAGCTGCACGAAAGAGAAACTTACCGGAACCCCCCTCTGCCGCCTCAGAGGACACGCTGCAATTCATGTCTTGGGTGGATGTCTCAGCGGGGGTGCAGAAGAGCTCCTGGTTAAACGCTGTTGCACTTTCCTCCAGGTCATCCTCCATCTCCTCCTCATTGATCACGTCCTCATCCTGCTCGGGTCTGGCATTCACTGGATGAGGGGGGGCCGATGTGTCCACAGGACTCTTTGCAGTGGTTGTGGGGTCCCCACTGAGGATGGCTTCTATCTCTTTATAGTACCTGCATGTAGCAGGTGCTGATCCCGAACGGCGGTTTGCCTCCTTCGCTCGGTGATAGGTTATTCTTAGCTCCTTCACCTTTGATCTGCACTGCACAGTGTCTCTATCATAACCTCTCTCTGACATGGCCCGAGAAATTATGCCAAATGTATCATAATTTCGCCTGCTGCCGCGTAGCTGCACCTGCACAGCGGACTCTCCCCAGATGCTGATCAGGTCCAGCACCTCTGCCGTGCTCCAAAGGGGTGCACGTCTTCCATGATGGGCCGCCATTGCTACTGATGATCGGAGCTGCACTCCACTCCACGAGGAAGAGAACAGGAAGTGAAACAGACGAGAAATTTGAAAATCTGGGGAATCTGATCAGGGCGGGGACTGTTTCGTCACGGCCACAGAGCGGGTGGGGGGAAGACCAGAGAGGACGACTTTGGAATGCTGGGACACTTCCGGAGGCCAATCATTGTGCAGTAAGCATACACACGAGTGGAAAGGCGCAACAGCTGTTCCGCGTTAACTGCTACCACCCTCGTCGAGGTGGTTTTTGTATTGCGCTACAACAAGGCAGTTAACGCGCAACAGCCCTATTGCACGTGTGTACGCTGTTGTTGGTATCGCGCGGTAATGATTGTTAATGCGCGATACAGTGATCGTGTGTACAAGGCCTGAGAAGTAAAAACTACAAAGTTTGGAGGGACAGCTGGAAGTTGTGAAAAATTTTATAGACTTTGCAGCCATTCTGAAGGAAAAATGGGCCCTTTTCCCGAATGATTGGTCTGCAAATATGAAAATAATTGAAATTAATTGCTTTAGGCAAAGTAATAATGTGAATTAAGTTATTTGAATTTGGACAATTTAGCCAAATTTACTAAACCCCCATGGTTTTTTTTACTGGAACTTAGCTGCCTGCAATGTATAGTAAAGAATGTAATCTGTATAAATGTGTAAAAACAATTGCAGCAGTGTAAGGGATGTTAAAAAAGGAATTTGTATGTGTGTATGTAAATATATTGTGTAAATATTTAAAATATTCAGAGTTGAAACCAATACTTTTGGTTTGTAAAGTTTTTTGTTTTGTTTATTTATTTAAGTAGTGTTACTAGAAACTGAATTGAATTTTCCATTTGAAGTTGTAAAACGACAAACTTTCTTGTCAGACATAAGTAAACAAGTGTTGTTTGGCTCTGTGGGATTGATCTCTTGAAAATTCAGGGAGCAGACCAACCTTTTTCTCTGAATGCTTTAGAAGTATTTTAAAGTCTCTCTGAGGCCATATAGAATGAGAGCTTGAGAAATAAACATCAGAATCCTGTTTGTGGAATATTCGGTACAGAGTCCAAATTTAAAAATGGGAATTTAAAAATTACTAAGCAACCTAGGGCGTGGCTTAATAGAATTTACCTGACTCACTGGCATGGGAAGAATTGGCCAGACTGGGAGCTGTTAGCATGGGAAACACCTAGTAAGACAGTGGATCAGGTTACCAGAAACTCTGGTTTCAAACTTCCAAGGAAGCTTTATCCTCTGAGTGTCAGGCTCAGGTTAACCCTTGACCATCCAAACCCCAAGAATGTGGTTAAACTAAAATCCTATGATGCCAAAAATGAAAAATATACCCTATGCCTAATATTTTGTAAAATCTTTAAAGTATAGAACAGTTGCCTCTTATAGAAACTGGTATGGTTAGTATAATGTTATGAAAGTTAAGCTATGAAAGAAATGTGGCTTTACTATTATTAAAGTCCTGCAAGGGCTCAAAACAGAGCCAAGAAAGGTTATCTTTTTTTTCAGATCTCTGTGCTTTAAGAATAATGAAAGCATACAAAAAAGGAAAAAAAGGGCAAGGTGAATATCGTACTTTACATTTTAAATAAGTCCAGTAACTATTGTGAAACAAGGCCAGCCAAACAGAATGCCAGGTAAAGATTTTTGGTTTTGGTTATGTAAAAAGAAAAATAAACCATGATCAAGCAACAGCCAGTGGTGTCTATTAAGGCAAGTTCCCAGAAATAGTAATACAAAAGGTTTAGACACACACACACACACACAAAAAAAAAGGTAAGAAACAAGTCAGTCATAAGGAATAGGATAACCTTTAGAAGACAGAAGCCCCTTACAAGTTTAATTTATTAGGAAAAGATATTTTACGCAATGATCTGCCACCCCCAGGGGGTAGGAACATGGGTTTTTTTGTTTTTCAGAATTTCAGGAAGAGCTGGTACCAGCTGAAGAAAAATCCAAAACATCATAGATCTACTGTTGCGACAAAGATTATGTTTTGTGTTGTATGTCTTGTTGCAAGCATTGTGTGTATTGGGTTAAGAAAAAAAAGGATACTGTATTGGGCAAGAAAGGATTAACAAGCCCTTTAACTGTATTCACAGAAACAACAGCATGTACATATAAACAAGGCAGGGTGGCAGCACCTTGCCAATGAATTAAGCAATTAACGTGTAATCCAAGATACCACCACGATATAGCTGGAAATGTGATAAAATAATGTAACCAAAAACCTAAACAGATTAAGATTATGATGTTGCACTTAATGGAAACTTTAAAAAAAAAAAAATGTAAAGGCACAACTTCAACAAGAGCTGAAAGGAATCGAAGGAAACCCTCCCATTATTAAAATTCAGAGACCCACATATAACACAGCTGTTTGTAAAAAACTAGCAATTGTTACAAATATTTGCAAAAACCCCAAAGTGGTGCACAACAATCAAACCCACATCATATTATGTCACTGTAACACCAGTCGGTGGGATGTAATAGGGCTAAACAGTACCAATCAAAACCGTTGTTACATCATCCCCAAAGTGGTGGGCTGGTACAATGTAAGTTGTGTAAATATTACATGCAAAAATATCCCAGGTCCCAATTGCACTAAAAGCGCCACCAGGCAAATAGGCAAATTAAGTTACCAAAAAGAGGGGGGGGGGGGGGGGGGGGGGGGCTTTGGGATAATATGGGATAACTCTACGTTTGAGTATCTTTCAGCTGACAACACCATAACGGCCACAGGAAACAACCTGGACACCGAGCCCCTGCCAAACCTGCATCTACTAAACTTCCAACAAATTACATTCAAGGAAGAGCACTGCAAATGGTTATTGCTCCTGGGAGAAGCATGCGCACTGGAATATCAAATCACAAAGCAGACTGTCTCACATGTTGATGAAGCACCACCCACAGTAGCAGACATTCTTGGGGGACTTAATGATGCCATTCAAGACTGTATCTGGAGCAATATCATGGACTGAGATATTGTAGAATTGGTTGTCTTAAATAGTGGCCAGAAAGTGGTTTTGGATAATTGTAGCAGTGCTTGTGTGTTATGTTATTGTTAGACGCTTACGGTTAAATAGAATGGTGTGTAGAAAATAGCAAATTAAATATATACGCACAAGGCAGCAAGAGCTACATGAATTAGAACAAGATGATAAAGTATGGGAGAAATTAAAAGCTGCCCAAATCTAGCCAAGGCCACAAGGGGGTGTAGAAAAAGAGACGTACATGTCCTTGACTAGATCTGGCCCTGAGACTGTTTTGCCCAGCAATGTAAGCAGACTTAGTAATTGGCTATGCAAAGACGTAGATCCGGGGGTGTCATAAAATAGGGTGAAAAGATACTACAAACATATTGTATTATGTACCACCAAGAGCTAGGGTTTGTATGTACCATTGTGTTCTACTCCATGGTGGAGGGTTATCTGAGATCCTCCAGGAACTAAATCAGTGGAAAGTGATTAAAGTGAATCACTCACACTGTAAACACTTCCAGGGAGGTACCACCCTCTGGAAATAGTCACCTATACATGTTCAAACTGGGTTTCTAGAGAAAACAAAGAATGGGATTTTGCCTTAAAAAGGATGTTCGAAACTTAGTGGGGCTTTTTCTTCTGTTCCAGCCAATGGTCTTGCAAATGGATTGCAAAGACTTTGACCTACTAGGGCCCCATAAGATACACAGGTTTTATTGTTTATATTTTCTCTGTAATGTTTTTACCTTAAGAATAAATGTGCTTGCTTAGAATGAGCAGCATATTAACTTGTAAATGCCCGCAATACAAGTTACATTAGGAGGGAAGAGGGAAGCTATTTGCAAGAATAATTGCAAATACTTGTTGGCTGTGTCCAGCAAGCTCTCACTACATGATGCTCAATTTTATTTTCTATCACCATGAGAATAACCCATATATGGGACCAGAAATGCCATAAGAATTGAGTTTCCTCTTAATTTTGGAATGTGAAAGAAATCCAGCAATCCCCCTTGTTTCTATCTTGCCACCTCTTGAAGGTGTGGCTCATGTAAGGCACTCTCCTGACCACTGCTGATCCCAGAATTCCCATCACATCTCCACCTCCCATTTGAGGAAGCTGAACAAGTTATACTCAACTCCACATCACAGCCTTTCAAATTACTGGAGATAGATTTGCAGAGAAAATATGATAGAACCTAAGCAGACCCCCAGAACCTGGATCAGTGGAAGATTACCACAGGGGCCTATGGGGCCTGTGCCCAGGAGGCCATTACAATGTGGAGGCCCTCTGCCCTGCTGGCTGCCCTGCGCCAGAGACTGGGCTCCACACTCCCGCCCTGCCCCAAGGCCAGCCAGTCCACACCTGGGGGGCAGGGTGGGCCAGCATGACTGGTCGCTCCACTCTGGAGATGGGGTGAAGGCCGTGCCAGAAGCTGCACTGTGTATGCCAGTCGGCCCTTCCGCCTCCGGGGGCCGACCAGCTAAGCCGGGGCCTGCCCGCAGAGGGCCAGTGCGGAGCCGCAGCACCAGGTGGGGGACCATTGGTGGAGGCGGCCCAGGGTCCCTACAGCTCTAATCCACCTCTGGCTTGGATGATTCCTCTTCCAAATGTGAAACTCCACAAAGCCTCCCTCACAGCTAAGCAGTTGTCTACATCAGTGGTTCTCAACCTTTGTTCTGCCACAACACACCTGACAGATGATGTTCCCCTGTGTGACACACTATAATCTGCTGGTGGCAGCGGCGCTTGGGTTGGGAGTGCTTGGGAGGCTGCGGCACTCTGGAGGATGCAGAACTTCAGGGCCTGGGTGGAGGCAGAGTCTAGCCAGCGCAGGCTGGTTCCTTGGCGGCCTGGCTCAATGGGGCTGGGGTTATTTTTGTGGGACAGGCAGCCTAGGATCTCTGGGTTGCAGTCCTTAAATCCTTTTAATCATCTGGCCCTGACTGCTGCCTGTGCTGTGCAGCAGGTGCGGGCTGCTGAGGGCAGCAGAGAGTGGTGGGTAGCAGGAGCTCCAAGCTGGCTCCAAGCTAAGCTGGCAATTTTTCATGACATACCTCCTGGCTGTTCAGCAATTGTGCCACTGTAGCATAAATACCTCCTGCATTGACAGAAGGAATTTTTCAGCCTACCCGAGTCCACAGTTTGGGATAGTTTGACCTAAATACATCACACAGGGCATGAAATTTTTCAGTCAGAAATGACGTAGCTAGTGAGACCAGGCTTGTATTCATATCAAAGCAGGGGTGTAAATCTGTGGTACATTAACCTGCCATACGATGACTATATGGGCCTTGCTATTTGCTATTTCCAGTATATCAAAGTGCACTACAGAACTTTTTGTGCACAGTAGCAGGGTCCACATGACAACTTAATGCACAGTAGATGAGGGCAGTGGTTTTCAAACTTTTTTTCTCAGGACCCAGTTGGAAAAGAAAAAAAATTTATGCCCATGATCCAACAAATATATCTTTTATCAATGCATTCCAGTCTTTCGGCAGCAGCAACTAGGGGCTCCATGACGCAGTACCTGAGGGTCTGTGACTCAGAACTGGGTCCTGACCCATAGTTTGAAAACCACTGCACTAGGGCACTGTACATTTATGTACTGGCTTTATGCCCAATAGCTCTCACTATAAAGATGTCCTGAATGAGAGAGAAGAAGCCCCAAACTCCCTTCCCTGCCACACAATACAGGCCAAAATCTCACCCTTCTCATTATATTACAACAGGCCTCAACAAATAAATGATTCTGGTCACCATGGTGACCAGTTTTAGTAGCCTGTCGCCATGTTCCACTGCAGAAATGTGATGGAGTGGCACCGTCTGGCAACCAAAAGTAAAATTGCTGGTGCTTAGCTGTAAGCCAATTTTGTCCACCCTATATTACAATATTATTTGCTGATGTTCTTATTTTCTTTTTCTAATTCATAAAATACATAATTACTTTAAAGGTGTGTTGTGATGCTTAAAAAGAGTTAGAATTATTACTTTGATACATTTTCCATAAATTCTTTAGGTTTTGCTATCCTGTTAGCTGCTCCTTGAAAACTGTAATGAATTTTAAAAGTAACTTGTCTTTTATCTGTACATTCAGTTTCTTTTACCCATTTGTCTATCAGTTATTCATGTCCTTGTAAATCTTCTCAAAAAGCTTATGTCTGATCTACACTTCTAAGTTAGTGCTACATTGTTATGACACTCAGGGTGTGTAAAAAAATTTACACCCTGAGTACTTTAGCTATGTTGAACAAAGACTGGTGTAGATGTGGCTAGCTAGGTTAAAGGAAAAATGCTTCCATTGACCTAGGTACCACCACTCAAGGAGCCGATAACCTACAGATGGAAAAACCCCTTCCGTCACTGTAGGAAGGGCCTGATACGGTGCTACAGCAACATAGCTATAGCTCAGTAGCTGTGCCGTTATAGCTCCCCTAGGGTAGACATGGCCTTAATATTAGTAATATTTCAGAATTGGACAGAAACTACTTTCTCCCATTTCAAGGTTTATTGATACATATAAGATTTAGAACCACATGCACCTTGCGCCGTTATTTACACCAGTGCTAAGTGATAAAAAAGTGGTTGTAAAATGGTAACATTCTAATTTGGTATCTTTTTACACCCACTTTGCAATGATACAAATGTCTACATAAGGGACAGGACAAAGGCCAATCAACAGGGCTGCCTTAGACCAGGGGTCTACAACCTGCAGCTCCGGAGCCACATGCGGCTCTTTGGCTATCCCCTTCCAGCTCCTGGCTCTGCCTCTCCCTCCCCCCACCACCGGGGGATATGCAAGCAACCTGCTCCTGGTTCCAGGCTCCCCCCAACCAAGGTACCCTGCAGCAGGCACCCTGACCCAGCTCTCTCACACTCCCCGCCACCAGGAGGCTACACCCGTTGTGGTTCTCAAAACACTTGGTTATTGAAAGAATTTTTTAAAATGGCTTTTCTTATCTTTTGGGTTGCTGAGCCCTGCCCTGGCCCCCCAGGCGAGAAGTGTATTTGGCATCCCACCCATATGTTAAACTTTTGAATCTCTTATTTTTTTATTGCCTTTGTAGTCCATTTCATGGCTTTGAGGCAAAATTTGCATGCATGATTTATCCCTATCATGTAAGACAATAAATTCACATGATAGAGTCCCCTATATACCCATGAAGGGATGGCTGACAACGTTCTAGGTAGGAGGTTCAAAGAAAATGTGGTTTTCTGAAAGCATGGAATGTTCGTCGAGAGTCTGCAAAGGTCCAGAACATTCTACGAGGTTAGTGGGAGGGGGAAAAAGAAAAATCAATCGGAATACCTGAAACATATTACTTCAAACATTCTTCAAATAGCCTATGATCTGGAGGGGGAACTTGCAGGTAGAGGTGGAGAAGGGGAAATCTGGATAGAGGCATGCCTCTTTCAAATCTGTAGACATGCCTCTCTGCGTGTACATACTGTTCCTCATCCTCACAGGATGGCTCCCTCCAAAGCTAGCATTTGCTTCACTTTAAAGGGGCTGGCTCACTTGAGCACCACAAGTTATGACAGTATTTAGGCTTTGAGCAGGATCCACAGAAATTCCCACTCCTTCTCCTAAACTAGGAGGTGGCATGAAGGTTCTTCCCATGCACCCCCATCATGTTGTTGAAGTTTTTTTTGTAAAAAAAAAAAACCAAACACACCAACAAAAAGGGGCCGGTACTCAGCCAGGGATCTGGGGCCGCTGGCGGCTGCATCACTTTGGGGAAAAAAAGGTGCTGGTGCTCATCAATACCCCTAAATACCATCACAAAAAAAGCCCTGTGTTGTTGTATGTGAAGGGGATAGGACAGACAGTTGTACCCATTCGAACTCAATCCCTTTCCCCAAGCCAATCAGTTTAAATCCCACACCCCAGAGCAATGAATCGTTTCAAAGTACCTCTCCACAGTCTTCCCCTTCAAGGCTATGTTGCAGAAGAACATCCTGTTTGCTGCTTTTCAGTTCTTTTCTTTCCCCACACCCTCCTGAAGGCGTGGCTTCTTCACACTTCTTTCCTGACCAGGCTGATGACCCTAGTCAGTAGGGGGGACAGGGTGGTATCACTGGGGACATCTTCACCTCAAATTTCACACTGGTGGCAGTGGAAATCCCTTTCCTCAAACCGGTGCAAGGAGATAATAGATACACTGAGTCATTCTTCACCATTCTTTTTAAGGATCAGAGGTAGCTGGAAAGATAGGGGAAGGATGTATTCTGCACAGCTAGCTAACTGCCTCCCTCCCCTGGAACTAGCACCTGCACTGCATTTTAGAGCACTCCTCTGAGGCAAACATAGCTGAAAGGGTTCACCTGGGGAAAAGGCTGAGAGGCTGATCTTTATGCAAGATTTAAAGAGACAGACCTCTCGTTAAACACTACCAGAATGTCTATCCCCCTCCCCGAAGGTATGTCTGGCTGGGGCCAGGGCCTCCTGGGAGATTACTCAGTGCTCCTGGGGGCTACTGCAATACTGGCATCCTAGCTAACCCCTTAATGTTTGTGCCAGGTGCCCAACGAGGAGGTTTCTAGCACCTCCTGTTCTGTGACTGGCATTTTGCGTGTAAGTCACTTCCTGTGAGGGAACACCAGCCTGTATGGGGCAGAGGCAAATCTAGGGACGCCTCCTGCAACCTGCAGGAATACACCGCTCCAAAAACGGGAGCAGGCGCCTGTGGGCATGATCCACAAACACGTGAAACTCCAGAGGCCGCTTCAACAGCTACTGAGGGGGAGGGGCTCTGTGGTGTCAGTTAAGACTGGCGCGTCTCTCTCCCAGGATGCACCGGGGCTGGCACGGGGCGGACGAGCGCGCAGCCTGGCTAACGAGCGCTCGGCGCGCGCAGAACGAATTGACCCGCGCGAGCCCAGGTGGGGGAAGGGCTATATGCGCTCTCGAAGTGCAGCGCGCAGCTTCGCCAGTAGGGGGCGTGCGCCGCAGGGAAGCGCAGGGGCGGGGCCCGGCAGCTGGGAGCGGACCCGCACGGTGGCCCCGCGCGGCGTGCTGACGTCGTGCGTGCGTGCGGGGGTGACGTCTGGGGACCTTTCTCATTCTGGTCCCGGTCTCGTTCTCGCTGCCGGCCCTGCTGCTACTCGGCCTGCCTTGCCCGCGCCGCCAGCCCGCTCTGTCTGCCCGCCATGGCGAACGTGGCCGACACCAAGCTCTACGACATCCTGGGGGTGCCGCCCGGGGCCTCCGACAACGAGCTCAAGAAGGTATCGGCCGGGCGGGGGAGGCTGCGGGCCGGGAAGGCCCCGCTTGGGCACCGGGGAGGTCACGAGGAGGCCCCGAGCCAGGCTGCTGCGGCCTCGGCTCGGACGGGGTCTAGGCCTCCGGGCTAGGCCTCGGCGAGATGCCGGTTGGGGCCTGCTCGGCCGGGCCGCGCTGGGGGAGGAGACTAGGCCGCGGGGAGGCCGAGGCGTCCTGCGAGGGAGCTTGGCGCGGGTGACCAGCGGGAGGGGAGATGGGGATCTTCGCCATGACTTCTGCCGTCTCCACTGCCCGGCAGGGCGTCTCCAGGCTCGGTTCTGTAACCGGCTGTCCCGTCTCCTTACTTAGTGACCAGTGTGGGGAGATGCCCGGGATGGTGACTGAGCACCAGGGGGCGACTCCCCCGGTCTCCTGCTCCTCTGCAGGGTAGACAAGTTCCAGAGGGTTAGCCGTGTTAGTGCGGCTCAGCCAAACAAACAAGGAGTCCTGTGGCACTTTTAAAGGCTAACAAATTTATCGCATGAGCTTTCGTGGGAGAAAATCCCACTTCGTCAAGCTTCAAAGTGTCTGATGAAGTGAGATTCCAAAGGGGTAGCCGTGTTAGTCTATTGTAGAAAGACAACAGAGTCTTGTGGCACTTTTAAAGACTAACAGATTTATTAATCGCATGAGCTTTCGTGGGAGAAAATCCCACTTCGTCAGACGCTTTGAAGATAGGAAAGTTACAGAGTGGGAGGAAATTAAATGCAGGGGAGTGTATGACATAGCATCAAGTCAGGCTGTAACAGCAAATCAAAGTAGGTGTTAGGATTCAAAACACTGGGGAACAGCACATAGAGGAGGGGGAGGTCAATTCACTTGATGTAATGCGAGAAAAATCCATAGTCCCTGTTCAACCCCAAGGCAACTGAGTCAAATTTGCATATAAGTTCGAGCTCTGCAGACTCTCTCTGAAGCTGTGATTTGTTATTCATCTGTGTCAACACAGCTATTAACAAGTCGTTAAGGGAGTGAGCAGGGAGATTGAAGTGTTCCCCTACAGGTTTTGCAGTATTGCAATTTCTGATGTCAGATTTGTGTCCATTGATTCTTTGGCGCAGAGACTGTCCTGTCTGTCCAATATATAAGGCAGAGGGGCATTTCCGGCACATGATGGCATAAATCACATTGGTGGATGAGCAGGTGAACGAACCCTTGATGGAGTAGGTGGCATGATTAGGCCCTGTGATGGTGTCATCAGTGTAGATATGATGAAGTGAGATTTTTCTCCCACGAAAGCTCATGTGATAAATAAATGTTAGTCTTTATAAATGTTAGTCTTTAAAAGTGCCACAGGACTCCTTGTTTGTCTGTAAGGTAGGGTGCCCTGGTGGTGGATCCTATCATGAATAAAGGCTTCAGTTGTAAAAACTGCTGAAGTGCATTGAGTTCTAGCTAGTGCCATTGTCTGACCTACTTCAGCAGCAGCACAGGCTCCATTAGGGTCTTCCTGTTCGGTCCCTACAGATCTGATCTTTCCCAGGCTGCAAGCACCTAGGAAAAATAAAGAAGCTGGGTAAAAGAGCCTAGAGCATTGGAATCCTCATTAGCCTATGCTCAGCACTGACATGTAAGGATTTATTGGTTTTGTTTAATCTTCTAAACAAGCCACTCCCCCAGCACTGCATCACTCATTGCTTAAAAATTATACAAGTGCCTTGGTTAGGTAGTCACTGTTCACTGCTTGTCATCGCTTGTAATGATGCATGCTGTTGCTGCTACCATGAACTATGCATCAACATGTGATGGCCACATTTGTTTGGAGTTGGGTATTGATCATTATGAAACCATGTACCAGAGGTGTCTTGATAAAAGGAACCTATAAATTGATCTCAATCAAATATGATCATAGAGTTTCAGAACAGAATCTGTTTAGGACAGTGGTTTTCAAACTTTTTTCCTTGGGCCTGAGTTGAAAAAAATCATTTATGCCCGTGACCAACAATTACATCTTTGAGCAATGCATTCCAGTCTTTCAGCGATGGCAGTATGGGGGGATATGACCCAGTACCTGAGGCTCTGCGATCCAGTACTGGGACATGATCTGTGGTTTGTAAACCACTGGTTTAGAATATCCTGCTCCTTACATAAATGAAGAACCTGGGAACACAACTATTTAATATCTATTTAAAAAAAACCAAAAATTTATGTAGTCCAAAGAGTACGTAGCTTAAAATATTTTAGCGATTAATGGTAAGATTTCCAACTGCCTGTACCAGTGCCAAGCACATAATCTCATTAATTAATTTAGACTTAAATGTGTGCCCAAATATTGAGAACCTATTTAAAAGCTATCCTAATCAAACAGACCATTTAGGTTGGTGCTGTTTTAATCTGGTGTTAAGGTCTTACACAAAACGAAAAGAAAAGTGAAAATAAATCAGAGCAAAATTGCTTTATCATCATGATGCTGATGAGATGGCATAACTATCCTCAACTCTGTTTAATTTGTACTAAGTACTATCTTTTAGGACTGCAGTAGAGTGCTAATATAGGCTCAGATCCTGAAAATACTGAGTAACTATGCATTTGAGTAATTCCATTCAGCTCAATGGAGGCTACTCAAGGGCATGCTTATTTGCAGGATTGGGCCTTAGAGTATGTCTACACTGAAGCTCAGAGCCAGCCTCTCTTCCTGGTACACAAGACTAATGCTAGTGAGGATCAAACTAGCATGCTAAAAACAGCAGTGTGAATGTTGTGACTCCACCAGAGACTCAGGCTAGCCACCCAAGTAGGCTGGGTTGGCTCAAGAGCCAAATCAGCAAAATCCATGCTGCTATCTTTGTAGCACACTGGCTCAAGTCTGTCTACCCAAGCTGAAAGGATCACTTCCATCTACAGTGTAGACATACTCATAATGATCTTCTAAGGATTTATCTAAACAGGAATGTTATACTAGTGTGAGCTAAAGTGTGATATTTTTAAAAATGTATAGCTATACCAGTATAACCCCTTATATAACACGTATAAGTATAATACTTACATAACTGTATAAAAGTGACTCTTTGGTTTTGCTTATGTTACATATACCAGAATAACAGTGTCCACACAGCGAGTTGTACTGGCGTACCAGTGTGGACAAGGTCTGGTGATTTTGCAGTTGACTTTTTCAGTGTATTCTAGAATATTTGGGTGATAATCAAGATTCTGTTTTGTTGCACTGGCTAAGTTTTTAAAGTAAGCTTCATATCCTCTGATTACATGCATGAATGCAGAATATTTAATAATTATTCCGTGAAAAGATGGGTCTATAAATATAGAGCACCAGCATTCTAGTTATCTTTGACTCTGCACAAAAGAGGGAGAGATGTGTTCTTTGTCACAAGAGCATTTAGTTGAAATGGAAAAAAAAAAACCCCAAATATAGTTCAAATTCAGCATTCTAGATAGAGATCAGTTGAAAATGATGTGGAGACTTAATGTAATATTATACTATGGAGAGGGGGAAAAAAAACAGTTTAAACTCATCTCAGCGTCCTGCTTTTCCTTGTTCTTGAGACGTTCCAGTCTCTATTCTCTGAGCAGTTAACTTTTAAAATTTTCTATTTTGGTAAAGTCTCTTCCCTCTACATTGCATATAACTGATTTGAGTCAGTGCAGTGAAAATTTTCCTCAATCCTAAATCTTTCCTAAATCCAGTTCCATCACTATGAAGTAGTGGATGGGAGTGAAGCAGTTGAAAACTGTTTCTTATACACCCTACTTTACTTCCTTGTGCTACTATATCAGAACAGTCGAGTTAAAAGACTAGAGTCCACATACTTCTATCCATTTAATAGGTGTACTTAATTCAAAGTGGGGCTAAATCTTCCTTGCGAGATATATCAAGAAGAGGACCAAGAAACTGACTATCGGTGTGGATTGATGGGTGGGTTGAGTGAGAACCTCAGGCAGCCATTTTGTTATGAATATGTTGATAGACTCCTGACGGGCATGAGAAATCAGAACAGGATCTACATCCAACATGGTGTTTTAACAACTATGGTATGCAAATCTATACTTTCTAGTTAATGATATCCGCAGCCCTGGTTCATATTTGGACATTACACAATTTTATGTCAGTAAAAGATGTACAAAGAATTGGTTGAGTTCAGTTTCAGTATAACACCTAAACCAGAACACAGAAGAAAAGAGTTATACGCTAGTTTTTTTGTAGTATTTAAATTACTCTATGCACTATATTAATGTGCCAAATCCATAAATGGGTAGTTAATACTGAGTCAGTAATGTATCAGGCACTCTGTTTTATTTTGGAGGTATGAATGAACTAAACTTGTTTGTTTTATTCTACTAGACTTTTGCTTTATGGCCAAATTCTGGCCTTTGAGTATTTGTACTGCATTATTAACTTAAGTAGATGCTGGTTGCATACTTACTGGAGACATTTGGATCTTTCTCTGAAGAGTGAAGGTTCACTTAGTCAATTGTATTTATTTTGAAATCTGGACTCCATCACAGACCTAATGACTTTTGTATTTTATTTATTTATTTATTTTGTTAATTAGGCATACAGAAAACTGGCCAAGGAATACCACCCTGATAAGAATCCAAATGCAGGAGATAAAGTAAGATTTTATTTTTAATTCTTGAAACATATTATTTGTGTTGCTATTGTATCTAGGGGCACCAAACAAGGGGCTGGGAGCCCTGTTATGTTAGGACCTGTACATATACAAACTGTTTTTAAAAATTATATATCATAATCTAGGTTATGACACCATGTCTCGAGTGGATGAGACAAATGGGGCCAAGGACAAAGTAACCTCAAAATGAGCTATTGTACAGTAAGCAAAAGCCTCCATTCATCACCTGTCTAGCTGGGGTCACTGAACTGTGCTTTGAGACATCCTGAGAGAGGTGAATGTTTTGGAGGGATTTGAAGCGTAAGGCAGCAGTTTTTTAGATCTTTCTTGGGAGTGTTTTCCACTATAAGAGATGGAAGTGGAAGTATTTGAAAGAGATGCAAACAATGAATACAAGATAAAATAGATGAGACATACAGGGCTCAGTTCAGTGATCTGCTTTAATAGATAAAAAAATGTTTGAATGATGTCTCACATGAGTTGGTTTAATGTGACTGAAAAGCCCTTAACTCTTACGAAGAGTAGCACATCTGGAGCTATGTTAGTTGGCTGCGTAGACTACGACAGGTTAGTTTTGCTTTACCAACTGTTGACGGCTCTTCATTTGTTAAGATAACATGATTAAAACATCTTTTTTTGTCCATCAAGACAGGACCTTAGGGCTTATCTAGATTACAACTTCAAAGGGTAATGTTAATACTTGGCTAATGTGGTAACAACACACACTTAAATCCTGGTCTTGACAAGACATTGACGATAAGAAGCTTGTTCTTGGGCAATGAAGGGGAAACCAGTGGAGAAATGTAAAGAGTGTACATTGATCTTTCATGGTAAAACAAGAAAAGAGTTGGATGCACACAAGTACAGTCAAATCTACCAGTTAAAAAATTCCAAACATAGACTTCAATGAAATGTTCTGGTGTGAAAGAGCATTTAGGATGTGCACTCTCCAATGCATAAAAGGATGAAGTTGGGCTGTAAATCAGATGGTAGCACTTACTTTGGGAATACCTTCGAAAATCTGTTTTTATCTATGTAAGAGTAACTTATGGGCTTTTTTCTGATTTTTCTTTTAGTTCAAAGAAATAAGCTTTGCCTATGAAGTTTTGTCAAATCCTGAGAAACGTGAGTTATATGATCGATATGGAGAACAGGGCCTTCGAGAAGGTAGCAGTGGAAGTGGTGGAATGGACGATATTTTCTCCCACATTTTTGGTGGTGGATTATTCAGTTTCATGGGTAGTCAGAGTAGAAGTCGCAATGGTAGAAGAAGAGGTGAAGATATGATGCATCCACTTAAGTGAGTATTTTGATACTGTAATTCTTCTCACTTAAGTTTCTGAAAGTGAAGGTGACCCTGGTTTGATGATAATTGGTGTTTTGTCCGTTTGTTCAAAATGTCTTTGCTTTTTGTGTGTGACCAGGGATATTCAAATTTTCTGGAAGTTATTTCTGAATTTCAGCAAAAGTTGGAAGAAACAGATCTACCCTGCATTAAAAGTTTGCCTTTGGTAACAGTATTCTAAAAAAGCATGTGGGTGAAACATCAGTCTTATGGTCCTTTCTGTGTGTAAACTCTGATTAATTTTCTAAAAATCTAAAACTTGCTTATTCTTGACTGACTTACACAAATGACTGGCTATATTTGATCATAAATGTGCCTAAAATTGTTCAGTGGGACATGTTAGTCTTCCAGCCTCATAGTAACTGCAATATGTGGTCAGTATCTAAACTGTTTTATTTGGACTTAGAAGTTTGCTCTTAGACCTGAAAATGACTGTTTTTCATTTAATCAGAATCCTACAGATGTTTTTTGTTTCATTGGGGTCCTCCATTGATTGGAAACTCTGCTGCCCATTCATAACGCTGCTAATAACTGGTTGGTTAGAATTATTTTCGCTAGTTGTATTCTTAAGATCACTAGTCAGATGTTCTCACCTTAAGAATGCATGAAACTACTCAGGCTATGTCTATGCTGTGCAGCCACTGTAAGGTCTCCCATGTAGCTCTGTACTGACCGGGGAATGGGGGGAGCTCTCCATTGACATAATTAAACCACTCCCAACAAGAGACAGTAGCTATGTCAGTGGGAAAATGTCTCCTACTGACATAGTGCAGTCCACACTGGCTCTTCTGTCAGCATTACTTAGGTCCGTCAGGGTGGGATTGGGCGGGGGGAGCGTGTTTTGTATTTGTTCTTTTTACACCCTGAATGACAAGTTTTGCTGACAGAAGTGCTAGTGTGTAGACATAGCCTTAGTTTTCACTAGTTGAATTGTTTTGGAGAAACTGAGCTACTTATTGTGTTATGGGATATGTTTTTTTTAGGCATTTATACTTTTATCTTGGGACCAATGTCAAAACAATTGCACATTTCTGATGATTTTCCAGTTATGCAGAGCAGAAATTACTGCATTCAAAACATTTGCAGCGATTCGTCTTCAGGAATCTAGTTTTTCTCTAACCCCTCATCCCAATTCTCTGATTAAAAACACATAATCTGTTTTTGGCAAGTAAAATGAAATGCTGAACTTTATTTCCCTAGCCTTGGTGTGGGTGTCAGTTGAGCACAATGTTATTGATATATTTAAAACTTCTAAACAAGTTTGAAGCCTACTGGTGCCATCAGTTATTATAATAAAATAAAATGTATAGGTTTGCAGTTTTTTTTCTTACATATAAAGCAAATATTTCTATGTCTATGTATTTTCAGAAATAAACAAACAAAAAATAAAGCCCCTGCTGTCAGCTCTGGGCTGTGGAGCTTGGGCTGTCAGCTGAAATCTTATTAAAATACGTGCCATTGTTTGGCCCATGCAAGGTTGTGCTTAGATTTATGTGGCGCTCCTGTGTAATAAGGTTGGGACCCCACTGGAATAAGTGATCCTGGTATTTTTAGTGACATTGAATTGAGTTAATGCATGCTTTTACTTTCCCCAAATTATAAACACTAAAGATGCTCTGAGAAAAACACGAATGTTTTTCTATGGCAAACACATTTCTAAGATCTGTGCTCATCTTCATACGTCTGCTGCAGGCTAAGCAGCATCTTTCTGACCATACCTCTGCTGTGCTGCGGGCTAGGCCACTCTTGGCATAAAGAGCTAGTAATACTGTTTTTGCATGCCAGCTAGTAGTGCAAGCAAACTATCCATTAACTTTTGTGTTCTCAACGCTTTTCAGTTGTTTCTAAACATTGGTATCAGAAGCAGTGTTTTGCAGTTCAAAATAAACTGACTTGCATTTATTATTGAATGACTTCGGAAGTCTCTGGAAATAAGGACAATTCAGAACTAAATATTGTTAGATAGCAGCTTTAAAGTAGCTTAACTGTTCTGATAAGTAAACCAAATGGTTTTGTTTTCTAGTGTGTTAGATACATTATAATCCAACATTAGCAGTCTGGGTGCTGAGTGGTCATGGGAACATAGCAACAATATATCAACACAAAACACTTGACCAAGGAAAATGAGTAAGACAGAATTAAATGGCTAGTGTGAATTCTCAAGGAAAATATTAAACTATAATTATTATCCAGAACTGATAGCAATTATCTTGCTTATGTTAACCCACTGAGAGAGACTTGTATTAGGTCTCCTGTAAACCCTCCTTAATTCTTCAGAAGACTAGGTTAATTTGTTTCCTCTTGGCCTCCACTGCACAGCTAACCTCTGCTTTGGGTTCTGCCTGATCTAAACCTTTCCTTTCCAGTTGCATATTTTCTAATTGGATTTCACCCGATGTGAAACTGTTCTTCAAAGTCTGGCTTAAAATCGTAAAAGATAGGGTTTTATTTTTTTAATAATTGCTTACTACTACAAAGGATGCATTAAGGTATCAGTGTACAGAATTTTACTTGCTCAAAAACTTGCTGTTTAACATTTTTTCTGCATAAGGCTGTTTTTTCAGAAGAATTTGTAGACAAGGCTGAAATCTGCTGTGATTTTAGTTTTGCCATAATTTGTCTCAGACAGTAGCTTGTACATCAGCCAGACGATTAAAATGATTTTTCCCCAAAGTGATGATCAGAATGCTAATACTAGAAAACTTGATTTTCCAGAGTGTCTTTAGAAGATCTGTATAATGGAAAGACAACTAAACTGCAGCTTAGCAAGAATGTCCTTTGTAGTTCATGTAATGGGTAAGTTTTATATTTTTCATTAACAGTGCTAGAACTTTTTGGTTACTTTCTTACTTTTAAATGTGTTAAACTGTTACTTCAGGTTCACATAATGTGAACTGTAGTTCTTCACATGCAAGCTAGGAACAGATTAAAATATTTTGGTCACCACCAAAATAGAAAGGAAATCAGAAAGAAAGTTCCCTATATCTGACCTCCTGTAATGGAATTGATGGAGCTCTTTGTGAAATCTTGAAAAGACCACTGTATTTTAGGATAGATTCGGCCAATGGTTCTCAACCCTTTGTCGGTTGCAACACACTTGGCAGTGTGTGCAGCCCTACAGGATGCGCCAGCCACCCTTCTTCTCTCCTCTCCAGTTCTCCACGACATACTCACTGCTGTGTAGCGACACAGTAATGTGTCCCGACACAGTGGTTTAGAACTTCTTAGGATTAGCCTAATCAGCTGACACTGCATCAGTGCAATTGGAGGTGTAAAATTTTATCTCACTGGCACTTTCCAATTTAGTCAAGGCGGGAAGTCTGGAGCTGTTCAGAAGTGCAGTGCTTGCCGAGGAAGAGGTGTACGTATCATGATCAGACAGTTGGCTCCTGGGATGGTTCAGCAGATGCAGTCTGTGTGCTCTGACTGCAATGGAGAAGGTAGGTCAACTATGCTCTGTGCTTTCAAAATGTTTCAAGTGGTTAAAATCTAGGTTCAGTAGTAAATTGTATCTCATCCGGAGAAATTCAACACTCTTTGAAATTAGTGATGTTTGGTCTTAGGCTTTAAAGGATATTTCTTTGTGTATTGGAATAGGAGCACAATTTGGCAAAGTTTGCCATCTGCTTGGGGGATTGAAATCTGACTGGCAGGTGCTACTGCTTAGAAATATTTGTGGCACTTTTAAAGACTAACAGATTTATTAATCACATGAGCTTTCGTGGGAGAAAATCCCACTTCGTCAGACGCTTTGAAGATAGCACGAAAGCTCATGCGATTAATAAATCTGTTAGTCTTTAAAAGTGCCACAAGACTGTTGTCTTTCTAGAATAGACTAACACGGCTACCCCTTTGGAATTAGAAATATTTGGACATGCTTACACAGTTTCTTGCTGTCTGATGGTATCCCTACTGAGCACTATAAAAAGCCATTTACTCTTAAAGTGAACATTCAACTCAGCATCAGGGGAGATGGATTTAAATCAAAGCATTTTAGAGAACTGATCAAATAATCAGTTTTAATGTTTAGCATTTGTACTTCTGAGTTATAATCCTAAAGGGAGGATGATTCTTATTTATTAATAATGGTTGAAATGTTTATTCACACACATACAGCCTTTACATTAAATCAGGTGCTGCTTGTTAAATAGAAGGATGCACTGAAACAATTGGGTAGCTTACCTACCATTCAGATTTGTAATCTTTACATTTTATGGTGTTAGAAAATGATGAATTGTGCTTTTTTAAAACTAGATGGAAATTCAAATTAAATTGAAAGCATGAAAACAGCATTTTAAAATGGTTTTAATAAATAAAACTACCTTTTATGGTCATTGAAATAAATAGTTTTGCATTTAAAACTTTTAACAAGTATTATCCTCAGTTAATAGTTGAATTGATTGTTTCTGGTGTCATGTCCTTCATTATTTTAAAATGAGAAGATCTCGTCCTCTCATTGCTAGCTAGTTTTATTCATAGTTTGGAAGAGGAAAACAAGCTTTGCTTTGAAGTTGGCACCAAACGTATTCTGCTTACTATTTTTTATTTGAAGTTATTTAAACTGGTTATAGTAAAGTTAGGCCTAAACTTATGATATCTCAAATTTAATTTTAAATAGATTTTTAAAAATAAATCTGTATTTAAATTAAAGTTCTTTTAAAAAAATCTTCTCAGCTTTTCAACTATTGTTATCAATTTATTCCTCCAAAGACAAGTGTTAAAATTCACATACAAATTAAACTGTCCTTAACTTCCTGAAAGATAAAAATAATAGTGTTGTATTCAACAGTATTTTTGCTGAGCTAGGCACATCTGCAGTAGTTAATTAAACATCCTCTGCCTTTCATACACCTCCTGGATCTTTCTTAATTTACACAACACTAATTTGTCTGAAATCTTGCACTACTTATGACATAGCTGAAAATTCCGAATGCCGAGTTGCAATAAACATTTGGTATTTGGCAGTTTGTTTTTATTGTATAACTAGTCACACTTTTTAGCAAATTGAAAAAACAATGTGGTTTCCTGTTTTTTAGGAAACTTCATTACTTAGCCTGATTTAATCTAAATGCACAGTTCGAGTAGGACTGCATCCTAATGTCCTATATACTGTTGTTTCATAGGAATATGGTTTTAAGTTCTGACTAGCTAAAGAGGATAGCATTAGATTGTCTTTCCCCTTGTGGGACACACTAAAAGCAAATTTTTTTGAAAGTGATATGAGATTGAGTCTCTTGGACGCATTTCCCCCAATGCACATTAAAATAAGTGGTACTGTATCAACAATAAGAGAGAAAAACAATAAAGAAGCTAACAATCCTCCTCTCTCTAGGTGAAGTTATTAATGAAAAAGACCGTTGTAAAAAATGTGAAGGGAAGAAGGTGATCAAAGAAGTAAAGATTCTTGAAGTCCATGTAGATAAAGGTATGAAACATGGCCAGAGAATCACATTTACTGGAGAAGCAGATCAGGCCCCAGGAGTGGAACCGGGAGACATTGTCCTGTTGCTCCAAGAAAAGGAGAATGAGGTAACCTTATGACTATCTGATAGGTGAAGTAAAGTTGTTGGGCTTTCTGTACTCCCTGAACATTCCTAACTGCAAGTTAGATTACAGACACTTATGCAGTTATATACATTACTTAAAATGAACAATTGAGAGAGAGAGAAACTGAACTGATATGCATTGCTTGTTCCTTGTAGATAGTAGCTACAATTTTGAGCTAGGTTTTATCTATAGACATGCAGAGAGCACACCAAACATCTTTCTGTCTCAATATGATCATAAAAAGTCACTCTCCTAACTGAAGCAGGGTTATCCTTGGCAGACTTACCATTACGAATGTCCTGCCCTTGGTGCTGTGCACCTGCTTCAACCCTGACATGCAGAATGTAAAGGTGTGTATAAAGCCAGCAGTTTTGGGGTAATCTCCATCACTCTTCACTTGCTTGAACTGTGTTCTGTCTCTATGACCTAGGAAGTGTGACTAATGCTTTTGGATATATTGAGGCAGATAAGTAGCATGATCATACTGAAAGTGCACCCAAACTGTAGACCTCTACGTTTTTATTCTGTTTTGGTACATTTCTATTTGTACCTTAGAGACTGTGTTCTGACATTTGAACTAAGTACTATGAAAGTTACTCTGACCCAATACACTTTGCTAAATTACTAGAGCACGTTAATTAAGGACAGTTGTATAAAACAGAGTCCAGGAAAACGTTTCCATGCTTTAACATGGTAACTATTTTTGGCAAAGTTCAGAGCATTAGGGTGAAGTCACATAAGTAATGGTTCAGTATTATGAGAACTGCGTGTAAATCTATTGTGTAAAACTGTGGGTTGCAAGCTGTTTCTCCTTGGTGTTCCACAAACAAAATGCAGTACTGTGAATTTAAGTTCAGTGGCCAGATTCTAGTTGCTCTCCATCAGGAAGGCTTTGAATTAAAAACTGCTGTAATTCAGGTCTCTCTTTACATCTCTACAAGGATTCATGCTGGAGTTGCACTCCAGCAACATCAAAGCATTGGATCTAGCCTCTCCTACAGCTGTTTCTTTTCCGGATATGCTCAGCTGCAACTTTGGGCTCTTGCCAACTTCTTGGCAGTGATTGGGTGAAGGGAGAGGAAGGCTACAAGAATATACAATATGACTTCAGGTGTCAGGTACTACTGGCACTAATGACAAGTCAGAAATTGCAGGATTTGAAGAGACCTATTCAGTCTCGGTCTCTTGATCTAGCTGTCTGCTGCTGTACTGTCCTGTACAGTAAAATGTATTGTGCCTTTCTCCTTTTTCCTATGACCGTGTTTGCCAGTAACTCTGTAGTAACAGTTCAATCTTATTTTTTAATAAGCACATTGTAGTTCTTGAACGTGCAGAGAAAAGATTGCTAACAAAATTAGTAGTATGGTGGTGATATTGCAAGTTGTTTGAGTTTGAGAGGACCCTAATGCATTAAATCATTTAGGTACCAGAGTTTCTGTGTACTGAGGAAGCTTGAGGAAATGTTAATACAGGTCTCCTGTACTTGATTCTTTAAATAATGGTAGCTAAACTGCATTTGGAACTTGAGGCCTTAATAGCTCAACTGTGATACTGAAAAATGCTTCTCTGTCACTTGGGTGATTTCTTCTAAGATGTGAGAAATAAAGACCTTAACAGGCTCTTAAATTTGGGTTTAGCAACTGAGAACATGATTTTTACTTGAATATGTTTGTGTCTATAGGCAGCATGAAACTACTAAAAAAATTTTCACAGATGATATGCCACTTGAGATTAAAATGTATCTCCTGATTGCAAGAACTACTTGCTCTTGGAGAGAAACTCTGTCTTCTTACAAACAGCGTAAAACTGCTGTATTTTATTTTCAAGGGCAGACATTAATTGGGGGGAGACAGGGAGGGAAGGAACGGGACTTTTTGGAAGTCTTTTCTTGCTGTGCAAGAAAGGATAAGTTTGAGGAATAAATCATGCACCGGGTTTTATATGCTGTTACAGATATTTAGGTGTATGTTCTATGCAAGCAAGTTGTGAATGACTTCAGAGGTATCTAGATGTGAAGGGAAAAAGGAGCAATCTTTCTGGATTCATGCCAGTGGCTAATATAACCTTCATTTACTTCACACCTCTGTAAATGCCTCATTTCAGATCATTTAAAGCAGCTGTGATCTCGCTTGAATACTAGTGGAGTTTGTCCATAGATGACAGTTAAAGCAACTTGTTAACAGCTGGTTTGTGGCTTAGTCCTAAGAGCTTAAATCAACTCTCCTATTTCCTGTATACCACATGAATAGACACTTGCAGTTTGTCCCAAAGATACTTCTGAAAGACTTCATGCTAAAGTTAACTGAATGCTTATAAGGGCTGCAGCACTCTAGCAATGATTCTGCAGTACTACTCTATGGAGTAAAATACCATACAGCCTTGTAAATGGGCTGTCGTCTTGGTCCCTCCACTCTTCTTTTATTAACTGGAAAACAGAGATTCTCTTTGAGGCTTTGGGTCAGGGAGGAACTTCAGTCTGTTGTACAGTCACTGCCCTTAACAGGTCTAATTTGTTTCTAATGACGACTCAACCTGAGTCTCAAAAATAAAGATCTCTATACTATTGCATGGTGCAGAGCATGCAACACTTATGGCCTGCTTAATTGTAGAAAGCTATTACTGGTGTAGATGTGGAGTTTGAGCCGGACATCAGTGCTAACTTTTGAAGGCAGCATTTTCATAATTTATGGATTTTATTACTGCAGGATTACATTGAGACATTTCATTGTACACAAGGACTTCTGTAAGTAGAACTAAAGAAGAGTATCTTTGACTTTTTGGGGGGGTGTAATGATAGTGAATTTTGGTGAAACCAGGCTGTGGGCTGGTGGAGATCTGGAAGTAGTAAGTATTGGAATGCAGCTCATGATGATTCTCATTCATAGGTGTTCCAGAGGGATGGAAATGACTTGCATATGACACACAAAATAGGACTTGTCGAAGCACTGTGTGGATTTCAGTTCACATTTAAGCACCTGGATGGACGTCAGATTGTGGTGAAATATCCTCCTGGAAAAGTAATTGAACCAGGTAAACTTTGATGTGATATAAGAACTTATCTAAGTACAGGGGTTGCAGATTTGAACTATTGTAGGTATCAAATTCTTCCCCTGCTCTTGCAACTTGCAGACATTACTTTGTCACAAGGAAAGCTGGTACAAAGACAAGTTTCTTAATCAAAACTAGTCTTTCTCTCTTCTTTCTAATTATAGGTTGTGTTCGTGTAGTTCGAGGTGAAGGAATGCCACAGTATCGCAATCCCTTTGAAAAAGGAGATCTTTATGTAAAATTTGATGTGCAGTTTCCTGAAAATAACTGGATTAGCCCAGAAAAACTTTCAGTGAGTATCTTTTCAGTTTGATTAACATGTATTGAGATGTGGTGTTACAGGTTCATTGTATTGTGCCCTTCACTCTTCCTTTCCAGTAGTTACATTTGGATTTGAGTACAGCCAAATCATTCTTTCAATGTAGTTTTACAGTGCACAAGTGATTTTAAAACCTTCCATGGAAGTTAGTCAGTTTACATGAAAAACCTCTTAGAACACCAACTCTCTTAGGAGTTGTGGAGGAAGGTAGATAAAAGCTGTTCTATAACAGCTATTAAGAGGATAAATGAAAGAAGGTGGCTGCTGTTCTGGTTTTTGATAAATTCAGTTCTTGCTGATGATGGCCTTCTTTATATGAGAGGTACCAGTTTAAAGGACAGATTTTTAACCAATGCAAAGTGGTGCAAATGCAAATAAATACCTGATGAACTAGATTGTTAATCTATTTATGATCAAACAAAGTAAGGCAGTCTTAACCTAACATGAATCTCGCCCAAGGGGCTTACACCTGTTTAAGTTGCACCAAGTTTTTTTTTTTTAATCATGTGGAGATGGCCTAATAATGAAGGGGTAATATGTATCAAATATTGACACTTCCATTTTCTGATACAACACTAACTATACTCCTTTTATTGGCAGGAACTTGAGGATCTTCTGCCAGCTAGACCAGAAATTCCCAATGTAATTGGTGATACAGAAGAGGTAGATCTTCAGGAATTCGATACCACTCGTGGATCAGGTGGTGGCCAGAGGCGTGAAGCCTACAATGATAGTTCTGATGAAGAAAGCACTCATCATGGACCTGGGGTGCAGTGTGCCCATCAGTAAATATTTGTCTAAAAAGTTGCACAAGGATTTTCTTTCAAGTTTTGCCTGACTTATTTTCAGCAATCCAGATCAATCGATGGACATCTATTGCTGTATGTGTAACTTTTCAATTGGTCTATAGTAGCTACAGAGTGTATAATTTAAACTAACTACAAAGCTTACATCTTCATTTTGACTGTTCTGTAGCAGAATAAAGCACTTGAAAGGAAGACAAGACTCCTTTTCACATGGGTTTTAAGTTTGTCCTCGTATCTGTGCTTGATTTTTACCAGTTTTGTGTAGATTTTAAGTTTCCCATTTTAAATTGAAATTCTACATTGTAAAGTTTGTGTAAAATTTGTCCTGAGGCTTGGTATTTGGCTGCACCCGCATAAGCTGCTACAAATTAAGAATAAAGAATTTCATAGCCTGTATCTATCATTTTAGATGCATGGTAAATAAATGGGCTAGACACATAATGGGTTTAGAGCTGACTGGGAACAATGGAAGACTAATTAGAAGTGGTTGTAAAAGTTTTTTTTTACCATCTTGTGAGGTTTCTGAAAGTAAATAAAAGCAGTTGGTGTATAATATACTCCCTTTCCCTTGTCACACTTTTTTTAATCCAAAGGGGCACATTAAACTTGATTTTAACTGGGTAGTTTTTTGTATTTGTTTTACAGTAGTGCCTAGGATGCCGTGTCAGGGATGTAGCTATACTAAGTGCTGTACAACCACTGTGCCTATCTTGTGTGAGGGGCCTGATCCACTACCTGTCTTCTGAGATGGCTTCCAGCAGTGGGTCCTATTTAAAATCCTCCTGGCAGAGGACAAGTGGTATCCTACCCTAAATGTCAGCTTAGATGAGGGCACCTACTTCAAAGGCAGAATCAGAACCCAGAGCCCCCTTCTCCTGTTTCAGCAGAGGGGAGAGTGATCCTACCCCTGGACTCCATTGGAGAGAGTAGTGACAGTAATAGCTCTTCCTCGCAGCAGGTTTGGGTGGAGGCAAGGAAGCGTGAACTCATTCCGCCAGTGGAGTTCCTTAGATCTGGGAAAGACATTTAGAGCAGCATAGCTAGAGTGCAAGGTGGAACAGACTGGTGATCATAAGTAGGCAGCATATTATAAGGGACAACTTATATATGCTGAACAGTCTGGTCTATGGTGCATTTAGCTGTGATGCTCAAAGTACCTTTCCCACATGGGAAGAATTGGTTTGTAGGGCTCCAAAACATCTAACACCATTAGTAGGTGGGTCCATTAAATGATACTACCTCAAACTCCCTGTAGTATCATTGGACTGATACGATGACTGGGTATTCCCCATTTTTATAAGGCATGGGGGAGCAGTTAGAATCCCCTCTGATACTTTGTTTCCTTTTCATTTTTTGGTGCTGCTGTGTGCAAGTATGCAGAGGTAAAATAATTCAAGGATCCTAGATTAAACACTTGAAAATGTCTACTTAAATACACACACAATGGTGTAAATCAAGGCTTGTGGTAGACCCATTTATTTATATTACCAGAGTAGCTAAGAGTCTTACACAAAAAGACCCCAGGGCTGCACCATACTAGGCCCTGTACAGACCACCCAGCAAAGATGGTCTTCACTCCAAGGAGCACAGACTGAGTTCAAAACAAGAGGGAACACAATTTTTAAAAAAAAGGGGGGTGGGGGGAGTAAGTGATACAGGGTTCTAATGTAGCAGCAAGCAGTTCTTGTGTTTAGTTGTAGACAGAAGGATGCAGGAAAATAATCAGTTGGAATATTTATGGGACGTGCCTCCCAACCAGAAGGATCAAGATAAGAGAATTACTGTGCTTTTTTGCAATGTGTAATGGAAGCTAGTATCAAGTTAATCAGAGGCAGAAGTCAACCTCTCAGTAGCATAGGAGAGGAGATAGGCAAGATGAACCTTCAAACTAAAGACAAGCAGTTTGTTTTATACAGCAGATGCACAAACCAGTGGAGAAAGGCAGAGAACTGATATGTTCACCATGTGAGCCAGAGAAGAGGATTTCTGCAGTACCATTCTGAATGGATATGAGCAAAGAGACCCTTTGTCAAGGACAGAGAAGGATGTTCCACTAAGCAAACTGAGATGAGGGCTTAGAGCAGAGTTTTAGCACTGGGTCTGAAGAAAGGACTTGTAGCTTATAGAGGTTAGACGAGGGGTTGGCAACCCCAATGATAAGAGCCATTTTAAAAAATTTCTTCAAGTGTTTTGAGAGCAGCAATGGGTGTAGTGTCCTGGTGGGGGGAGCTGGAGGCTGGGCCAGGGCACCTGGCACAGAGTCCCCTGATGCAGTGAGGGAGCCCAGAAGTAGCAGCCCCCCACACACACACAAGGTCCCCAGTGATGGGGGGACAGAGGCCAGATTTGCAAGGCCCCCCCAAAGAGCCACAAGTTAGACTGCTGGGCTAGACAAAGAAATAGCAAGATTTAGACACTGGGTGGATGCAAGGAGCTAGTGAGGGTTATATGGAAGAGACCTAGGTTATAGGCCTGGGTAACAGGCTTGGTGTCCACAGGAATCAGAAAAGTAGGAGTAGGGAGAAAGATTAAGAACTACTTTAGCTGTGTAGAGCGCCAGCTGACAGTTCCACCCCTATGAGGAGATGTCAGGTTAAGATTTTAGTTTGGACATGAGACAGATCTAGAGCAGAGAGATCGATGATAGCGCATGGTTGAATTGGTGTTTCTAAATGAGATTACTGGCTGAGGGAGAAGAGAAGGGGACAAATAACAGGCCCTTCTAAAGACTTCCCCACAAACCATGAGAGGAAAGATGGGAAGGAGAAGAAAGAAAGGAGAGGTTAGAGAAGGCCAGGACAATTGTAACTCTGCCCGTCACCCCCTGAATTCTTGTGTTTTGCACCAAGATACTTATTTAGTTGCAAAACTCATCTCCTTATTTCTAAAGCAGTAAATGATCATGCTGCTCATTTCTAATCAGTGATGTTACACTGACTCACTGGAAATGAGAGAAGGCAGCATAGGTATAAGTAATCTGCAACATAGAAATAGAACATGATACTCTTTTTAGAGTCCAGATTTCCACCCATACAAAAAAAAAAAAATAGGTTTGATCAGCTCTGGCTGTGGAGGTATAGAGAGAAGTATGAGAGGAACTCATGCTAGTTGTGGTTAAATTAGCAATTATTTGCCAGAACACACTAACTTGCACCTGACTGCCTAGCTTCTTACATCAGTGCAGCAGCTCAAAGCACAAGTTTAAACAGCACATACACATCTCTAGCAACTGTGGTGCTGCATTTCAGTTAGATGCTCCCAAGAGAAACAGAATGAAGATAAGCATTGTGTTGGAGGATACTTCGTTTGTCCTAACAAGCTTGATAGTCATTTCACGACAATCTGGTTTTTCTGAATTACTTATTTGGGTCCACTATGATTAGGTGGCATTTATAATATGTTAATTGTGAGCACCTACTCATCATTCATGCCAAGAATTTCCTCTTTATCGTGCCCAGCTGTCAGCTATTTACCTTCAGTAAACCTAGGCCAAGAGCATGTGATTACACAGAGCTCTACAGCAGACATTACCTACCTCAACAGGAGATATTCTCCTATCAACTTAAGTAACCCACCTCCCCAAAAAGCCCCAGCTATGCCCAGGGAAGAACTTCTCTGTCCACCTAGTGCCATCTGCTGTAGGAATTTACATCACTACAGCTATGTCTCAGGAGTCTGGATTTTTCATTCTTAACGCAGACTAGGGCTTAGTGTATTGCTACTAAAAAGTGTGATTAAAACCTTTTGTGAGTCTAAAGAAACATTTTCAAGAATATTCTGACTACATGATCAATAGCTACTCTACTCATGTACACCATAGATTACTGTTGTACTTGAGCACCCTAGTAGTTACGAAGGTTGCTCAAAATTGAGTTGTTCTCACTACTCAGTGCAACTCTTCTCACACCCCTCTGTAAACAAGGATTTTTTTCTTGTCCATCTTCCTCTTCCCTCTGCTCTGTTGGCCTACCACCCCTGACAGCTGGTATTATGGTAGCGCTTTCTGGAGTATAGAAATTAAGAAGGATAGGGGCTCTCTGAAATACCTTCTGCTGGAAGAAGCCAGCATGTGCACGACATCTACATTTATTTTTGTTATATATTCCTATGTATAATTTACTGAGCAAAGAAGGTCAAAAATAGAGATGAACAATCTGGAAAGCATACAAAATTGTCCTTTCATTAAACTAACGTGAGTAGGAAGCACTCTTCTCTTTCAGTTAAGGAAGCAACTGGTAAGGTGGCTTGGAGATAGTAAAACATACTTATTTTACAGCTACGTGATCCTTAAGGTCTTTTTACACATACTTTAATATGCAATATAAAACTTTATTTAAAAGACATTAAGTCCTATTTAAACATTTTAAAACAAACAACTGGTAATTGTATATTATATAAATAGTCTGTGCAACTGAGAAAACAAGGGCTTTGCATGTAGACTCCATTAACTCGGTTTAACTGTTGCTTTTCCACATAACACAGTCAACTGGCTCTGAGGAGAAAGAAAGCCATTTTAGACCAATTTCATTGCCTGACATTAAAACTAAAGTTGCCTGTGCTCTGCAAGACAACTAACTTGAGGAGCAAATCCTCCGCAGCAAAGATAAAGTACAGGTTAGCAGAGAAGGTACAGTCTAGCTGCTGACCAGTCTTTAGCTCTTTAGAGACACCTTCCCACCCTGTACGGCAATAGAGGCAGGGGCATATCATATTGTAGCTGTTCACTGTCCAATTTTCAGTCCATTGTAATTCATACACCTTAAAGAAGGTCCCTTCATAACACTCATCACTCATTCATACAATATTCATTACCTCTTCACGCCTATGGATATTTCAACTACATTTCCAACCTTGCATATTACTCAGGTTTCAGAGTCGCCTACTACAGCAACCTCTTTGAAGAGAGCCAGTAGTGGCATCAAACTAGTATTGGTGCTGAGCAGCAGAGTATGATGCATCTTCCTGAGAAGGGGATACATGTTTATAGTGCAGGGGAAGCAGGTACTGTCCAGGGTTAGCACAAATCTGATGGGACCCCTAGAGTTCACATTAGAGAGCGATGGGACAGATAGAGGGACTGTACATTATGTGAAACTCGGCTATCTTTACTTTGATTTGCAGATGGAGACATGGGTACTAGTGAGAAAAGCAGGGTTTCCTCGCAGGTCAGGGCAGACATGCCTTTCTTTAGAAGCAACGTCATTGACAAGACTCAATGAAGTAGATCAATACAAAGTCAGTTTAATCTTATTGAAGCAACATGTTTCCCTTACTAGAGAGAGTCTTCAAATCACCTATGCAAGCAGCAAACTATGTGCCAGTTCTTCTGTGCAATCAGACTAGAGAATATTGGTACAAGTTGCTAGTCCTGTAAACTTACCACTAGGTTATGAATATGTTGAACTGTGTCATCATTAAGCAATTCGACTTTGATGTTACGGAGGTCCTCACCAGCAGAGCAGAGAGTCTGAGCATAAATCAGAAAGTTATTGATTTTGAGATGAAACGATCCAGCGGGTTTCATGTGAATAACCACGTCATTATGGCCATGCACTGAAACCAAGTCAATGTACACCTTTATTGAAGAAAGTTCTGCCCCAAAACTGTTATAAAGTCTGCACATCTCCTTCCAACTCATCAGTGGCTTTAGTTATGACTGACATTATCAACACAAGTTAATGGGCCATTAAGCTAGTATGGCTGTTCATGGAGCCAAATCTAAAGTGAAAATAATTCAAGAAACAAGGGTTCTAAACAAAATTTAGAACACTGTCTTGTTAGCCAACCAACATCGCTCAACTTTCACAGCCAGAATCCCATCTTTCAAAGTCAGCAGTAGTGTAGACCAAAAAAAAAAAGTTATTCAGATTTTCATTAGCCCACATGTTCTGTTACTTTAGACTGAACAGCCCAGTGAAAGAGTAGCAGAAAAACATCAAATGCTTTTTTCAAGTCACTAATCCTATTGGTATACCCATTGGTAGGATATTCAGAGACCTTCATCACAGATCCAAGTGTTAAGACAAGATTCTAAATTATTTACTAGAATGAAACTAATGCAATACAGAATGTTAATAGAAATGGTCACTTCCAAAAGTGACCAGTTTGAAGTGCCATTTTGTTTACAAGCTACTCCCTTCGTAGCACCAATTGCTATTGATGGCAAAGACAGAAAAAAACATTTTCCAGACACCCCTTTGTTTATATATCTGCTCGAGACAGATTCATCTGAAATCAGGTGAAACTCAAAAGTTAAGATTTACTACCTTTCCATCAGCCAGAGGTATGTTAACAAATGGAACTGCTTTTTCTCGAGGTACTGAGGCACTTCTTAATGACATGGCTTGGACTTTCTCTCTCATAGGAACAGTTCTTGAGACAGCCATTTGTGGTAGCCTAGAAGTGGAATACAAGAAAAGGCAATTTATTAGAGGTAAAATTCTGTTCAGATCCCCCAGAGAAGCCTTAGAGCCAACATGATTCAGTAAAAGCCACCTTTGTAATGTGTGCACCTAATGGGAAGTGGCTCTTTTTCCATTTCGTTTTACAAACATTTAGAACTAAACACCAAAGAAAATCCAAACATTTTAACGTTCTTGAAGGTAAGAGTGTTTATTGAAAAGCCCAGGTAATGTTTTGCCATTCTGGCAGAGTGCAATACAACTGAAATTCTAGGCCAATGATCAACCTTGAGTTGGGATTGGACTCAGAGTTGAATACTCTTATTCTCCATATAACAGTGAACACTCACTCTTGAAGCAGGAGCTTTAACCAGTCTAACTATTAGTGAGTAGTATTAGCAACTCTTTCATTATCCAGGGCTGGACTACTACAAGGGTTTTTGCACCTTCCTCTTAAGCATCTGATGTTGGCCACTTTCAGAGGCAGGAGACTGGACTAGGTGGCTGACAGCTCCGACATGGAATTCCTGTATTTAACATTTCATGCAGTAGTCAAAGACAGGGTCCACTACTTGATAGCAAGTCAGTTTACTCCTTTGGGCATCTTTAACTTGAAAGACACAGATCTTTGCCATAATGGCATAATTGTAGGCCAGGGTGATGCTGTGAACCTGTTTATGGTTTCATGACCAATTTTAGCTATTTTATTGTAAAGGATTTCATTTCAACAGGCTGTTTCTGCCAGAAGCAAGTTTAGAATTACTAGGTTTAAGAACTTTTCCAGCTACAATGTATAGTTTAACCTGTGAGAAGTATTTGTATGAACTTACAACAAATGTTGCAAATACTTTCAACCAAGAATGAATTATTTCAGCTAAATTAGAGTCCTCAAACCTAGTTTCTGAACGGCAGCGCTTCTGTAAAGTGAAGTCAACACGTTAAGCTACTTTGTGCCCCATTAAACCAGTTTCAGAATGCAACCTCAACTATGTTATCATGGCCAGTATCTCAGAATTCCAGCACAAGTTTAAACTATATTCACTTTAGCAACACTCCCCACCCCTAAATATAACAGGACCCTTTTATAGATAGACGCAATCTCTCCTAAAATCCTGCAGTGGCAAACACCACACTTGCACAGATCTTCACACTATCTTGTTAATAGAAGCATTCCTTATTTGGTATCCAGATACGCATGGTAGTAAGACTTTAAAAAGAAGAAAGGATATAAGTTGAGCTATAACCTGAAATACTTACTTTCTAGAAACCCATGGAGCAGATTTATTGTTTGCTGCTATGCGATCAGATGGAGGAGCCTTAACACGCCTCACATCTGGAGTAGAGCATGCAGATCTGACAGAAAAAAAGAGCATTTGCTTTTATACATTATAGAGCTTTTCGTTTAGAGAGTTCCGGTTATGAAATATACATTTTTAATCCCATAAACAGAAAACTGGTAAGTTGTACAATGTTACAGTATTTTGCAGATATCTAGTTTTATTGTGCTTTTCTTTTGTTGTTTTTTTAAGGCAAAAGATGAAGCCCTTTATACAAGCCTATGCAAATAGAGGGAGTTAGACACAATAAAGAATCATTTGTATTAGAAACTGCTTGAGAGAAATTTGATCTGGACACATTTAAGCTTAGAAGCTGAGGTTCCTATTTTATCTTCCAGGCAGTTTTAATCAAAAGTGGAGGAAGTTTTTCTTAAGATCAGTTCTCAAAAGAGTTCTTTTGAGAATCCCATCCAAGACAATGTAAAGACAAGACAAACAGCAATATTTAGACACAGCCTGAACACAAGGAGCTAGAGAGGGTTAAATGAAAGATGACACTTAGGTTATAGGACTGGGTAACAGGCAGGAACATCATGTTGTCTACACAGATGTCAATAAAGCAGCAGCAGGGAGAAAGGAGAAAGAGTTCTTTTGAGAAGCTACATCTGAATCAGATCCAGAGACGTTCCAAAGGAGTAGCTGTGTTAGTTTGTTTTTGCTGAACTAGACAAGGAGTCCTGTGGCACTTTTAAAGATTAACAAATTTATTTATCGCAGGAGCTTTCGTGGGAGAAAATCCCACTTTGTCAGACACTTTGAAGATGGGGAACTTACAGAATGGGAGGGAAATAAATGCATTTTGCATTTTATTCAGCCTATAAAGAATGTTTTAGAGACAGGGATTGAAGCCCTTATCACACACAACAGAATTAGCTTCAGTACTTTGTGTGAGCAAAATCCTAAGAAACTTTAGGGGAAAAGCATACAACAGAGATTGACACAGCAGTTTTTGACTTTTCCTGACAACCTGACTAGTTTCACAGCTTAGTTTTGTGGATCTGAAGATTATCTATAATCCTAAATTAGGAATAAATAAGTCTAGTTAAGGATTTCTAGTTTTCTTCACGGGTACAGCACGAGTTGATTTAACATCTAGAGTACATCTCAGAGGAGGATGAATGGTGTATATTCTTAAAAAGAAAAGATAGTCATAGTCACACCCTGATTTTTATGGCAATTAGACTGCAGTTTCTCAAGTCAAAGAATAGACTTCATCTCCTTTTTGCTGCAAGTTGCTCAAATAGATGTTCTCCTATAGATACTAGATGTTCAAATAAATGATCTCCTACAGATACTCATGGAAATCCCTTTCAGCTGTTAAAATGAACAAAAGTATTAGTCTCTAGTTTGTTTTCTTGTTAGCAGAAGCATTTCAGATTATCTAAAAGGTTACTTTCCTCCATTAAGTGTTGTCTGCCATTCAAGATTAACCAGATATTTTTACATTACTTTTCTTGCACACACACAAAAGAGTACTGGATGCACAAGTGTGCACATTCCAATGGACTGCACTATATTCCATTAACAAACAATTCATTTTGGAGGTTTATCTCATCCAAGTTTACTTCAGTTCAGTTCATCATGCAAAACTTGACCCAGCTCTGTAACACTGGTTAAATTCTTTATTCTTAGTAGAGTTTAACAAAAAACAACCAACCAACCCATCACCACCACACAGATTTATTTGAAAAGCCAGCGATTCAGCCCCCAAAAAGTTACAAAAGCTACTAATAGATCATGGTCTTACCTAAAAAGAGAGTGGTTTTGTTTTACATGTGTGCCAAAATCTAAAGAAACCAGTGATTTTGTTTTAGAAACCTGAAAAATAAATAAATAAAAGTTAAGCATTGTTAAAATAAATTGCATTAAATGCAATACGACAGATTTTCAGACAAAGAACCTTCACGCTGTTAAAGAGAAAATTTAAGCCTCCCAATACCCTTGTTGAATGGGGGGAATTATAATCACTTTATAAAGGAGTAAGTTGAGGCACATGAAATCCCTATGCTAAGGCCTCATTGTACAAAACTGTTTACGGTCTTTCTTGCTCTGGCAGTTTGGTACACCATACAACACTGTTTTTGAAAGAGTCTTTTTGGCACATACACACATGCTCGTATCATTGGATCAAATCTTTTTGCTGGATGGGAGCGGGGGAAGGCCATGCCATAATGCCCACTTGGAACTTGCAAGTCACTTAGTTGTGGGACAGAGCTAAGATTGGCTAAACTGATGCAGATGCAAATGCTTGTTCACACTGTTGGTCTCTAAAAAAGCCATTCAGAAATGGAGAGGCATCTACTGAACATGAGATAAACATCAAATAGTTGCTTTTCACAGGAAAACTCAAGTTAGGGACTTTAAAGTCCCACCTTATCCCCTAATGATTCAGTAAAAAGGACTCCTGTTACCACAGTTACTCCATTTCAGAACACTTTATAGTACTGAATTTACAGTCAGTGATTCTTGCACATGCTTTTTTATTACCTGTTTACTACCAAACCAATTCATAACAGGATTATAAATTAAATTAAGATAAGCAGGTTTAACTGCATCCAATTCTGAATTATAGTTCAGAAGTTTTTTAAAAAATTAAAATGGTTTATTTTAAGATGAGAAGCAGGCAGACTGTGGAATCCTCAGTAGGTTTCAGGACAGAGCTAACCCTTGTTATTTTCCTTGTATATACCTACCTTTTGAGATGCTTTCTTTGCAGACACATTCTCATCTTTATATTCAACAATTGTAGTTACTTTAACTAAAAAGATGAAAATTCAAAGTGGATTAGATGTACACGGAATATTAGTAGCTCCAATGATGGGCATCAAGACAAACTATCTCTGTATTGACTGTTAGACAAACAGTGATTGATTCCACTATTTGATGACCATTGGACATGCTGTTCAGTGCCTAGGTAGGACTGAAGTGTGCCCACCATCATAACTCTTGTATATGGATCTCCACTCTTGTTGCCACTCTGAGATGCCAAGGATACCAAGCCGTCCCCTCACCCCTAGAGGTGACCTCTCCAAAGTAAGTTCAGACCACTGCACCAGTTCTGAGATTACAGGAGAAAATGGTTTCCTTTACAGAGATGAGATAGATCTAATATCTTTTACTAAATCAACTTCTGAGCGACATAGGGCTCTTCCTCAGGTCTAGGAAAGGTAGTCAGTGTCACAGCTAAATACAAGGCTGGACAGACTGTTTAGCATTGCATAGTCTGGGGCCAGGTCTACAATATGGTGCGAAATCAGTGGGAGATACATAATCTATGTTCTGCAGAATATGCATCTCCCATCTATTTAGTTAATTCTACTGACTGCAGCATCTTCACTCGTCAACGTCAACTCAAAACACTCTCTGGTTGAGCAGCCTTACTCCACTTGAGGGGATAGAGTAATTACGTCGACTGGAGACTGATTCCGGGATCAACTGAGCGGGTCTAGACTGCCCACTCAATCGATCCCGCTGCATGTAGAGTAGGCTTAAGACTAAGGGACCATTCAAGGTGAACTGGCCCATTATCACAGGATAAAAAAGGGGAATGGTGGGTTACAAACTGTTGTAAAAAGCCATACATCCAGTGTGTTGTTAGACACTAAAAATCATGGTCTTAAGTTATGTACTTCAACTCCCAGGCTCCTCTTTTGACAGTGTGGAAGTTTCCTTTGAGGATAAGAATTACCTTTTTTATTTGTAAACACAGAGAGTGATCCATCAGACAGGGGACTGGATTAACTAATTTCCTGGGACTCCCAGGACACCTGGTTCTATTCCCAGCTTTGCCACTGACCAGTCCTACCTTGAGAAACTTACTTCACCTCTGTAATTTTTTTAGTAGATACTTTTATAGTGCCCAGTGCACCACTGCACCATTCTACCTCTCCCTTCCCCAACTCCCAAATATCATTCGGGACCTCTAGGCACTGTCATAATAGATTATACAAAGACTTTCTTTGGTACCAAAATTAATACCACTAATAATAATTTAAAAATATAGTTCAGATACTAGAAGTCCATGCCATAAAGTCATTCACCTTTCTTGCTGCAATTCCTCACCAGCCTGGTATTCGGAACATCCTCTACAAAGCAGTCATTCTAAAAGATATTTAAAGAACGAAGTGAGAACTGTACAATTAGAAAGTTCCCCCAAGATCTATATTTATATTCACCTAGGGGAAAGGCAACTAGACATGTAAAGTAAAATAAGACAAGGTGTTTTCAGAAACAGTTTTTCCAGCATGAAATTATGTTTAGCAAATCCATTTTCAGCCATATGCACAAGATAGGATGGGAGTGAATAATTAAACTTGAACTCATGGCAACAATATCTGTAAGTGACCCTAAAAGGGTCAGGTACATTGTGCAGTACTTTCCCATTATTATAGGACATTGTGTCCTGCCTCATGTTTTTGTTAGCTTTTTTTTCTTAAAATTAAGATTCTGGCAAATAATGTTCCTTTTAAAGTCTCTAGGGGTCATTGTCAAGGATTTAAGATTTTTCCACACCTTGAGTTCGACTACCGTTTACAAACACTTACCGCTACAACCGCAGCAGCTACAACTGCAGCTTCCTCTCCTCCTTGCAGGTCTGTTACACAAGAAAAAAAAAATGTAGTTTGTTTGTAAGTTGGTATTTACTTGGCTATGGTCCATGTGCTTCCAGATGAAGGAGAGAACCTGGGGGGAGTGGGGGGGGGGGGGAAAACAGGGACACACATTATTCAGATGGGGAGAAAGTTGTGGTGCACAATCGATGGAAGAAATTGACTTTGACTGGGTTGATATGTCATTTGTACAATTTTAAGCTCTTTAAGAGTTGTAGGACTTGCCTCAATGAAGAGAGAGCACACCAAGGTGGGGTACGACTCTACGAAGCAGTAGCAGGCCATGCACTAACAATCTATGTGGACCCTGCTGCTGCACAGGAGTAGGTCAAATACACTAGGGAACTTTTCATGTACTCCAACAGGGTTCAAAAGGACAGTTAGTGTGCAGCAAGCTTGTGTGCTGTAGATGTACACTGCAATATGCCAGGCATAACTCAATATCCGGACAAACCCTTATTTTCATGATTCCTTGAGTTCTGAAGGCCAACAGCTCAGATACCCACTCTCCCCACTACACTAGAGTGTTGGGTGTCTAAAGAAGCTGAATATAGTACTACAAGACATGATTTGTAACTGAAAGGGAAGTTTAAGGCATTGGTCACAACTGTAACAATTTCCGAGTGGGATTTTAGCAGGAGCTAGGCCTCCAAATCCACTTGGATTAACCCTAGAGGTCATATTTTAGTCTTTATTTCATCCTATATGAGACTTTTACTTGGGATTTGAATCTCACCACCTATTCTGATTTGCTGTTACAAATCTGACCTGATCCTGTGTCATACATTTCCCTGCATTTAATTTCCTCCTATTCTGTAAGCCCCCCATCTTCAAAGTGTCTGATGAAGTGGGATTTTCTCCCAAAAAAGTTCATGTGATAAATAAATTTGTTAGTCTTTAAAAGTGCCAGAGGACTCCTTGTTAGTTTGGCTGATCTAGGCTAACACGGCTACCCCTTTGGAACCTCAGAAACCTGTATTTTTATAGCAGCAAATAAGTGCTGTTGTCTGTCACAGCAATAACTGCTGTTGTCTGTCACAGACAGAAGTCTGCTATTATTTTATACATACAAACTGGAATCAAAACAGCCTTAACCCTAGTTACTTACATTTTGAGACGATTTGATAGTACATGGTTTCATCACAGAATCTAATTACAGATAAAATGTCTAATATATAAAAGTTCACCCAAAAGTTCTGGGTTTGATGTAGAAGTTATTGGACAGTGTTATTGCCTATATTATGCAGGTCAGACTAGTTGATCATAATAATAACTCCTAATCTTAATCTAGGATTGCATCAAAGTTAAAATTAAATTACTTCATGGGTTTAGTTCAGTCTGAAAGTCACAGTCCAATAACAACAAGGAGGCTTAGAGCTACAATTAAGACATGACAGAATGTAGATAGCAGGGGCATAGCCAGAAGTGATTTTCTGGCAGGGCCTATCATTGACTCAGGTGAACCTGGACCATTTGCTGCTTTCGGTCACATGACCAAAAACAGCATGTTCAGGAAGTGACTAAGCTGCCAGACACTTCAGTTATCTGGGCAATTGGAGGTTTGGGCTACTTAGTGTTTCTCGGCCAATTGCTACCTGAATGGCTCGCTTCTAGTTACATGGCTGGAAACAGGAAGTTCAGGTAGCAACGGCCAAAAAATGGCTCCAAGCATAAGCAGCGCATGGACAGCAAAAGCAACACATTGGGTGGACCTGCTTTTCAAGTGGGTGGGCATGCTGACTACAAGTTTGCAAACCAGGAAAATGCACGCTTACTAAGCAAGTCTTTTCTCTTCATTTTTCTGACAGCAACTGGCATCTTCAGTAACTCCACTTTAAAAGCCTTCTCAGCTGTTTGCATAAGTGAATCAATTTCTTTCTTCATTTCTTGAAGATTTTCTTTTGCTTAAAAGAAAAAAACAAACCACCACCCGTTAAGTGCATAACACACTTCCAAATATATTAACAGTTTGCCTGCTGGACTGCATATTTATTCTAATCAAAGCATTAAGATAATATATTTACAGGGATCAGTCAGTCAGTCAAATTAGAAGTTGGTTTAATTCCAGGTGGACTTTAAGTTACACAATGCCACATGTTCCAAGAATCTGGCTGACCTCAAAATGATGGGTAATTCAGCATTTTAAAACCAACATCCTTATTTTAGTAATTATATGGCCCTCTGCACCTTAATAGTCAAATGTCTTATTACTTTACCATTAAGCTTCAGGACATTTTGGGACCTATGGAAATACCATCCAATTTTTAAAGATATGCAAGAGAAGGAGAGCTTACCTGGGTTCCCCAAAGTTACAAAGACAAACTGAAACCAGATCATCTACGTCCCAGTCCAATCAGCACTATCCCCATCAAAAAAAGTAAAACCACCACAACCCACCACACACTTTTCCCAGAGAGAAAAGTCCTAGGTTTGACATTAAATGGAGGGAAAGAGGCTGCACAAAATCTGAGATATAGTTAAAGTGTGTATATTTATTTAAAAGAAAAATTATAAAGCTCTCACTACACGCATATGAGATAGCAAACCAATTGTAGCTTCACACCTAGACAGAAAAATCTAAGGGTTCATTGTTTCAGAAAGGTGGCCACGTTAGTCTGTTTTCAGCAAACAACAAGGAATCCTGTGGCACCTTAGAGACTAACAGAAAAGTTGGAGGAGCATAAACTTTCATGCCCGCTCCTCGGCCTTTACTGTTCAGTGTTCACTGTTTGTATACAAACAACTCTCTTCCTTGGGATTTTCTCCCACGAAAGCTCATGCGGTAAATAAATCTGTTAGTCTTTAAAAGTGCCACAGGACTCTTTTGTCTTTCTACAATAGACTAGCACGGCTACCCCTTTGGAATTTGACTGCATATTAAGACATGCTGAGGCCCTAAGCCATGGCAAGACTCTGAAGCCCCATACCATGAAAAAATAGAGGAAAAAAAGTGTGTTATATTATAACAGAAAGGGTAATGAAAAAATAGATGATAAACCATTATATTTGCATCTATACATAGACAAAGAGGAAACAAAAAAAACCTAAATAAAACATACACCTTGCAAAAAAGCCTTATTTGCATTATCAATTTCGATTATGCTAAATCTTCTTAGTTACCTCCCACATCTTTAGAGGCTCCAAGCCATGGCTTACTTGGCTCGTGCCTAACCCCCGCCCGGAACACGGCTCCCCTCAGGCCCTTGAGCCCAGCCAGTTCCCCAGAGGTATTTTCCCGCCGGGGGTGCTGCTGATTCCCCTCAGCCAGGCCCCCCAGCACGGACCAAGGACGCACTTGGCAAGTGGTGACACCCTCTCGACACGCGGGAGCGGGAGGATGCGCCCCGAGGGAGCCCTCACGTCCTCCCGAGCAAGGCTGCTTGTCCTCCACCGCCCGAGGGGCCGCATACCCCGCTCTGCGGCTTCAGCCCCGGCCCGCCGGCAGCCACCCCACCGCGAGGGGCCGCAGCCCGCCCGGCCGAGCGGGGACCCCAGGGCTGGAACACTGAGCGGCCGCTCCCCGCCGGGACCGGGGCCGGGGCCGGGGCCGGGGCCGGGGCCGGGGCCAGCCCAGCCGCCTCACCCTGCTGGTTGAAGCCCTTGAGGAAGAGGCTGAGCCGCTGGTCCTTCTGCTCCTGGGTCGGCGCGGCCCGGTCCGTGTCCACCCCGGAGTCGGCGCTGCGCTTCTTGCCGGAGATCAGGTGTTTCTTCGGCGGCATGGCTGCGGGAGAGCGAGAACACAACACCCAGCCCTCGGGAACCCCTCACTCCCCACCTCGCCCGAGGTCCCTTATAGCCGCTCCGGTCCTCCTCCGCCGCGGCGGCGGGACACACCCACGTGGCACTGGGCTGGAGACAAGACTTGGGGAGCGCGCGCTGCCTGGGCCGAGGGGCTCACACGGGGGAGCGCCCCCTGCCTGGGCCGAGAGCAGCGGTTCCCAACCTTCTCTCTGCCGTGGCACACCTTGATACCTTTAATTATTTTGAGGCACACCACCATATAGTCTCCAAATAAAGGCATGTATATTCATGAGCCAATCCAGAAATCTTCCAGTATTTTTTTCCAGGAAGTTCTGCAGCACACCTGCTCAGGGCTGACAGTACAACCATGTGCCATGGCACACTGGTGGGGAAATGCTGGCCTAGAGAAGGGGGATCACATCAGGGAGCACCCCCTGCCTAGGTGTAGAGAAGGGGGTCACACCAGGGAGTGCCCCCTGCCTGGGCTGAGAGAAGGGGTCACCCCCTGCCTGGGCCAAGAGAGGGGGGTCACACTGGGGAGTGCCCCCAGCCTGGGTAAGGGAGGAGCCAGGGGTCAAGCTAAGAATCAGTCCACCTGCCCAGCTGAGGATGAACCCTCATCTCATAATGTTTTTCTATCTGAAAACATACTGTAAAGAAGTATGTGTGACTAGATATTTGTGTCTGGGGTCTTGGCAATGGTCCCCTTAATAAATGTCTTAACTTCATTCTTTTGCCAGGTTAACCATTTTCCTCTACCCTCTTTGACTTAATATCCGTGTACAAACACCAACCGCAGGAATGAGGACAGCTTCCTTTTTAATCAGCAAAACAGAAGGAAATTAGGTAATTGTTCTATTTTAGTATCCTGGGGCATACCATCTAATTAATAGCCTAATTCTAAGTGCTTTGGAGCAGGGAGTTAGAAAGAAATTCATAAAGGATCCAGAATGGATTTCTTTCTCCTGCCTGATCTCTCTTTCTCATTACACTGCATGATCAAGGCAGGGAACTTTTATAGCATTTCCACCTAATTACAGATGTAATCCCATCTCCTTAATTCATAGTTTGAATAGCTTGTTCTGTACTCTATTCGTGAGAATCAGGGTCATTTTATGCTCAATCACTACAAGCAGCTGATAAACATGCCTGCCCCAAAAGCCCTTACACCATTTCCCTGAATGGCTGCTACAGATAATAATAAGCAAAGGACTTTTTAACTTGCTGCCTTGCACCTAAATTTTTAGAGAAATAACAGCTGGCTTTTTGCCTATGTAGCATAGAAGACTTTGTGGGCCTCTCTACAGATTTGCAAAGACCTAGCCCCCTTTTCTTCTTTGGTTCTAGGAACAGCACTGCTGCTTTTAGTTTTATATGTAGCAGGAGATGGCCAAGGTGCTGTATTTCAAAAAGGTACAGGCTTAAGGGTTTGTTTTTTAAATTCTTGATTAGCTTTTTTTCTCCTGTCAATATAGCCAATTTTACATTATACTAATAGACTTTCAGTACCATCTTCTGATAACAGCCCCCTTCAGTTTTGAATTAATTCTTAATGAAAGCCATCTACAGGAGTGCAGTTCTGCTCTATGTGCATGGGTGAGTGAATACAGCTGAGAACTGAAGTTTGAAAAGGCAGTGCACTGAATGATGTATGTGAGGAAGAAGTATGAAATCAAGCATGCATGATGTTGATGAAATGGTTTATTATAGTGAGAGACTGAAGTTAATAAATATTTCACCATACAATCTGGACATTTAATTTCAAATAACCCAGAAGATTAAATACTACCACAACTTTGACATCTATTTTATTGTTTTGAAGTCTTGGATACATGTAAGGTAATCTAAGTACAGCATTAAGGAGCATCTTAAGAAAACCAACCCTAGAAACATGCATTAAAAAGTAGAGATTGTCTATTAGTTAAACACTGAAGACAATGAAAATATAAGCCTTTGCTTCATAGTTTGTTCCACAAAAATGTACCTTTAAATTGTAGCTTGTCACAGTACCTACTAATATTGTGGATGAACAGTAGAAAACCCCACCCTTTTCTAGAAGCTGCATCAAAACAAAATGTGTATTCTTCCTTGCAATGTCAAAACCTAAAAGGCACCATCATATTATGTTTAAAAAACTCAAATTTGATCTGTATCCTTGATTTAAAAGGACTGTTGCACTGACTGGGAAAAATAAAACAAAACAAGCAGCTTTCAAAACCCATATAGAATGTTGTAAACTTTGAATTGTTTTGGGGAGTATCAGATGTAAACAAAGGTAAATATAAAATCTCTTGGTTTATTAGACTACAAATACTACCCCATGAAAAAAAGCTGTTTAAAAAGTTTTAAAAAAATAGACTACCTTCCATTGTTAGACTGTAGAATTTTCAGACTACATGTTTGTTATGGCAGCTACTTCTAAGCAGCAAGCCCCAAGCCAGATTTGACTGGGGGACTAATTCCAACAACAAAGATAATTTATACTACTACTTTTTCTTAAAGTAAATGTTGTTCCCTTTTACTAAATGTTTTACTTTTAAACTTCTGTTGAGTTATATTAGTGCTTATGAAAGGTGCTAAACAGAGAGCTGGCAAATGAAGTGTTCTGTTTATCCATGGGGAGTAGCAACACAAGCTTTCCCGGACTATGTCTACACTAGTAAAGTTAAGTCGACTTTTGTTACGTTGACTTTAAGTGGACTTAAAATTGACCTTATTAAAGTTGACTTAACAAGTGGCAACACTTTAAGTCAACTTAGTTCACTTTGTTAAGTCAACCTAACTGCCCTTAGACAACAGAGTCCAGTGGCACTTTTAAAGACTAACAGATTTATTTAAAATAAATAAATAAATAAATCTGTTAGTCTTTAAAAGTGCCACTGGACTCTGTTGTCTTTCTACAATAGATTAACATGGCTACCCCTTTGGAATTTAGCTGCCCTTAGGTCAACTTAACAAAGTGGGCTTATGCGTCCACACTGGGGTTAGGTCAACCTAAGGAAGCTTAAGTTGACCTAATGATTGGTAGTTATAAAGTCGACTTAAGGATTTTAACGAAAACCTAGTGTGAACGCAGCTTAATTTAAGTCGACTTCCTCCTTAAGTTGACTTAAATTGCCAGTGTAGACATAGCCTATGAGAACACTACTTAGCAGAGTACCATTTTCCATGGAGGTTGTGCTGTGGACATATGTCCGCTTGGAACCGAAAGGAGGCCACTAATTTATTCCATTATAGTGTTTGCTTTTGATGTTTTCATAGTTCCTAGCTCCACTCTGTTCCAGTATTGCTTTACAGACTAACAGATGATGATGCAAGAGATGTGGCCAACACTCATCTTTATCCTTAAAACACTAGTGGACATCCTTTATCAGTGTGTTGATTTACTAGTCCTTGTACTAAAGACCTTCAGTCAACTCCAAGATGTTGATTTCCTTATTAGCACCACATGCAGAGCAAGCTATTAGAAACAAAACAGAAAATCTGAAAAAACTGTTAAAGATTATTTCTAATTTATTCCTGAAGATCTAAATTACAGGAATAAATGAGGTGCTGTCATTAAGGAGTTATCTGTGCAAACTCCTCAGACAAATCTCGACAAAGTTACTTAGTACCTCTGAGGTTAGTAGTGGGAATTTTCAATTTTGTCTTTGTACTGGCAAAAGTGCCCAAGGCCAGCTTGCTTAGAACTTTTTTTTTTTTTTCCCGCGCCCGGGGGCGGCCCTCCTCCACGCAATAGAAATGGCACAAGCACAAGCGGTCCAATCTTCCCTATAATGCTGTGCCATCATATTTCATCCTGTCCTGGAAGACCCCTTTCGAGAGTTCACAGTGCCCAAACTTCCATGCCCACCATCACTGCTTAGGATGCCCTACCAGTAGTTTGTGTGATAGGAACAATTTAATCAGAACAAGACTGAAACCATCAATTTATTTCCTTTAATCTGTTTGTTTGATAGAAGCATCTTTCAGTCTTCTAGGAGCTGGGCTAGATTCAAATTAGTAACTGGAGAAGTGAAGGGCTCATTCTCCTATAACTAATCCGCTAATCATCCACTTCCAAAGAATCATTCTCCATGGATCAAGAGGTGCTGCAATTTCAATAATTTCTGTGCTGAACCTTATTTCTAACACTTAACAATATTCACATTTGCTTTGAAACTAGTTGCTTTCAAGGGTCAGTATACACAAATGGCAGATGTAAACAGGATACTCCTCAGCATTATTATTTTCTGAACAAAGTAGTAAGGAGATGAAATGCTCAATGCTATTGTTCTCTCTGGCTGGGCTACTCTAGCTTTAATTGTGTGTGGATAAATTAGTTTGTGATCATAAAGCATTAAATTTAAATTTCTTAAACTGAGACTCCAAACACAACATAGCATATGCAGTATCTCTGCCCTCAGAGCAGCCCATATTCCACTTATTTTATTTAGAAATAATGTAATGTTCAGATGCAGTAGAACTTAGTCACACAAAATGAACTGTCAAAGATTTTTATGAGCATTCTAACAACTGCCAGCTTGATCAGATCAAGGTAATACTTTATACTCAAAAACAAATTACATCCCGAATATAGATTTTAGGATTTTTTGGGGTAAAAATCTCAAATGGATGTTTCTGAGCAAATGATAGCTAGCTGCATTTCTGCTTTGTTGAAAGCAATACCAATAGTTTTCATGCATCACTTCCCTCCTTAATCAACTAGGCCAGAAGTGTAAGTCAAGAATATAACTTCCAATCAAGGCACAAAATAGATTACTAGACTCTCTTTACCTTCTCTCTTCATGTTATCACCCTCACCCACCTCTCAAAAACATTTAAATGTAGCAATATCTCCCACACCAGACATTAGGCTTAATTGTTCAGGAAGAAGTGTAAGTTTAACCACATATGGGCTCTATTTATTGTATATTCAGTTAAACTAGGTGAACAGCCCATATTTATTCGTTTTTCTTCATTTGCTTTGGGGATGGGGGGGGAAGAGTCAGCATCAATTTCATGCATATTCTTGAAGAAACTGTATGTGAAAGTCTTTCACTTTCTCCAGCACAATCTTTAGCTTCTCTACTGGAGGGAGAATGGTCATTCTGGAAAAGAAGAAAAATACTGTATTATAAAATATTTTACAAGATAAATTAGTAATGTTTTTCACAATGTAAGAAATGGAAACAAGAAAGAGACCGCCTAGATACATTGCTCAAAGGATGCAGAGAAGACAGAGCTTTTAACTTCCAGCAACCTGGTCTGAAAAAGATTCCCTTATTTTCTGCACTTATGTTATAGCTGTAGTGACTATACTAGAGCATCTGGTTTTGGCTGGCCTGTGTACTAGAATTCAGGAACTTACCATCTCATTTTTTTTAAATAGAGCAAAACCTCATTAAGTGGCACCTGGAATAGACAGTTTACTTTTCATTCATTCTTACCTCTGGGAAGAGACTACAAAAAATGCATTGTGGGGTACTATATGTATTATTTTAATGTTTCTGTATCAAGTTTGTTTAGTTTACATGTACAAATCTGTTTTTTCTAATAGTCACCCTGCAAACTCTCACAGATATCTGCAAGTTGACTTGGTTCTTTCCAGCTTTTGAGTTCTCACTAGTAAAAAATTCTGCGTAACAAATTCTGCTCTCAGGTACATCTGTGACACTCCCCAGGTTCGTGAGGCATCTTGCTGACACCTGCTCTTAGGATGAAGAAATCTTGTCTGTACCTGCCAGGGGTCAGCTCCCTTACTCTTTCAGACATAGACAACACAAGCACTGTCCTCTTAGTTCACGTGGGGGTCTGCTGTGTCCTCATGCAGACTAGTAATAGGGGCATTCTAACCCAACTCCTCAGAGTGCCCCTGTGCAGTGTTCAGTCCCTTACTCACTAGATACACTAACAATTACCAGATTCTTTGTTCCTACAGGAACAGCACACCACAGCTTACGAATTACCTCAGAACACAGCTCAGCTTAACTCACAGCGCTTAGATTCATAGCGAGTGCAAGTTAATATATTTAACCAACAGAGATGATAGTAAAACAAGAAATATTAGAAACAAAAAACAACGAGAGTCCTGTGGCACTTTATAGGCTAACAGATTTTCTTCAGCATAAGCTTTCGTGGACTATAACCCACTTTGTCAGATGCATCTGACGAAGTGGGTTATAGTCCACGAAAGCTTATGCCGAAGAAAATCTGTTAGTCTATAAGGTGCCACAGGACTCTCGTTGTTTTTTGCTGTACAACAGACTAACACGACTACCCCTCTGGAAATTAGAAACAAAGAGTTACATATAAAACAAAATCCCAACCCAAATTCTGGAGCTTACACTCAAACAACAAGCTGTCCTGTTGTCTGATAAAGTGCTGCTTACTCCATGGCCTTCTCAGTGTTTTTCAACCAGGATGGCTGTGATCATCTCTTTTCACACAATAAAACCTGCTGTCAACTTGTCTCTCCTGATGAAGGATGCCATGGCATCTTTCTGCCTCTCTATGTACAAGCCCAGCCCTTTATTCTTCACATCTAAAACACAGTGCCTTGTTCCCTTCTGTTTACCTTGTTCTGTTAATTTTCCTTCTAAAATCCCTGCAATCTTTTTATTAACATTTGACTCAGTATGCAGATAGACTTCTATTCTAAGACACACAATACACAATGCTCAGCTATCAGGGTCTCCCGCCTCCTGTTTGCTGTCAAAGCATGCTACATCTCTGGGTGTCTCCTGCTTTTAACTAAAAGGTCTTACAAAGATCATTTCCAATATATACATATATATCCTGACATATCCACACATATATTTCACTAAGATTACTATGATCCTATGACACAGGCTTTCAGTGGAAACCTTACATGACACGCTTTGGCAAACTAGAATCTAAATACCAGACTGAGGGCATCCCTGTAAGCCCTTATGCACTCCTGTGGCCTCTGCCAGTTATCCAGAGATTTTTGCATCACAGCAACCCTATTGTCTTCCCTTGCCTTGGTATAATGAAGGGCAGAATTTAGCTTGCAACTGGAATTCAATTAACAGTTTTGTTGGAGCTACACGTCAAAATATAATTCAGCTCATTTCCTCATTGTTATAGTAACTATGCAAGGCTCACAAAGGGCTGGCTTCTGCAACCCTTATATTCAGCAGCATCATATTCCCCAAGTAGTCCCCAATTGGACTTGCAGAATAAGGTGCTACTTAGTGCAAGTAACGGAAGCAGTCAGGCCCCAAAATAGCTAACAAAAACTCTACCTTATTTCACTAAAATAAGCACACCTTACTCAGGGTACACAGAGACTGTAACTGTTGAGTGAGTTGGTGCAATGTCCAAAGTCACTTTTCAGTTAAGAGCCATACTGTAAAATAAGCATTTAGAAAGTAGAATAAGGCTTCAGCAGAATTTCTTTCTATTGAGTATGTCCCTCCTCCCCAAAAAAGAGCTGGTATCACAAACAATGTAAATTGGTTCAAGTCTGTTCTTACACAGGACATGCCAGAAGAGCCTTAACAGTTTTATTTGTTCAGTAAAGAGAAAGATGGTAACAACTGAATTCTTACAACACACTCTAATTTGCTATTCAACAGTTACTGCACCTGAAGTGGTAACTTCCTTCTCTTTGGCCAAATCCACTGCCAGGTACAACACAGATTCCAGTTTCTTCCAAAAGTTTCATACAGTAGAACAAATCAGGAGCCATTTTATGAGCCTGAGAAAAGAAAATGAAATTTTGGAATAATTTTTCATCTCCAGATAGTAACATGAGATCAAAATGCACAAACAGGTTTATGGTAATTTTTCTTTCCAAATATTTCTCTTGCATTTACTGACCATTTTCATTTTCTTTACTAAATGGATAAGCAGCTCCCACTGGTCATGAAACCGATCCACTCCACACTGCAGGCTCTCCATCAGTTCAACAGGAACAGAACTAGCCAGTCACTCTGTCTTTATTTAACTATTCTCTTTGACTGACTGAGAATTTGAGACTTCTAACAATGGAGTTCTTTAGTGAAAATAGGTTTAGAACACCAAAGTGTCTAAAAGATTAAAAGTATTAAAATATTTGATGAATTAACTTCTACATGCCCAGCCTTACAATATTACCCAGAGCATAGATAAGTAGACAGTCGCACTAGATTTTCCCAAAACATCTGCTGAGTAGTAAATCACCCTCAACAATAATTCTTCCTACGTTTTAAGATAGTCAAGTCAATGTGCCTACGCTAAGTGTATCATTCAGAGGCATTATTTCAGCTTGGAAAGTTCTCAAAGGGCCTCATTTTTTGTCTCAGTAAAACAGGCATAAACTCCTATTAAAACCAATTAAAAATCTGCATTTGTTTAAACAGAGCAGCACTGGGCCTCAATCAGAAATGCATTAGAAAATAAAAATGAAAGGACTGCCTGGCACTTGTTTATTAGTGATATAATTGCTTGGCAATGGCTGGTTTGTTTGTAGTGGAAAGCCCTTCTTCTACTCCAGGGTATAAAAATTCCTCACTGATAACCAGTAGGTAGATTAGACAGAGTAAGGAGACAATGGCTGACTGACCTTTGCTGCCTCAATGGCTTTGGAAGGGATAAATATCCTTGGGAAGGCATACATAGCTCCTTGAAGTGGATTGCAGTGAATTCCTGGCACTTTATTAAACATGTCTTCTGTTAGCTTAGCTTTTTGGGCAAGGTTGTTCAAAACAGACTCCTTTTCCTGTTTAAAAGAAAAGGGGGAGAGGGAGAAAAGAGAAGAGTTGAATTGCTCCTTGGATGTCTAATAGTGATAGTACGTTGGTTCAATAGTTTTACAGTTGATAAAATAAAATGTTTCCTTAAACTCACTCCTTATGAGGTTAATAAAAAAATAGATTATGTTCAAGATTAGCAATAACAAATACTCAAGATAAATTGCAATGGATTAAGTGATGTCAATCATAATGCAGCAGCCACACACTAATCAAATCTAGTGTCCTCCCGTCTTAAATAGCTGATGCTGGAAGATGACAAAGGGTGTACATTTTCTCTAACTTTGGTACAACACTGAATACAAATCCAGAGATTTACAGTGTTCTGGTCTGGGCAAATATTGTGACTTGTAATTCCTCCCCCCTACCCCTCCCCATTTCCCAAGTAAAATCATTGTTATTTTAGTGCCTTTTCTGCAGATATGTGCTATAGAATCAAAGTGCCCCAAAATCCTGAAGTTTTACGGCCAAGAGGGAGTTCTGCATATGCAACAAAGCAGAAGCCAAGTCACTAGCCTTGAAAGGCCCAGAATTCAAGTGAGAGCTCTAGTCCACAGGGAGGTGGTACCATTTTTAAGGAAGTGCAGTTAAGAATTTACCATTTGTTAAAGGTTCTGGAACAACATTCCAGGAATTCTCTCTTTATCCACCAAATAGGTACAGCAGAGGAAGCAGCAAGTCAGCCTTCTCAAACTGTATTTTCAATATGCCTCAAACTTGATCTGGAAGGACCAATTTCCAGGGATGAAAGAATAATTCCTTCTCCATACTCATTCAGTTTATGGCTTTTCTGCTGAGACTACCTAGAAGGGTGCCAATTATGGTTTTTCTTAGGAGAATGCTTTTCCATTTGGAAAAACTCCTTTCTAAAGGTTGCTGAATGGCATTCTACAGATGATGACAACTCTTGGTCACCATCAGTCTGGGCTGGTGACCTGGAGGCTAAATAGTGATGTCTAAGTAACAATATCTTGAGTTATCCAGGCTGCCCATCTGGCTCTAGTTTCTAAGCTAAAAAGAGTGGTCTTTAAAAGGGAAAAAGAATCACACACACTGAAACACACAACTAAAACCAGTTAAGCATGTTCTGTTTAAAAGATTTCCTGCTACACTCTTCATAATAGGATTGGGTGATGTTACATGTAATATGAGAACTCTGCTTTTTAAAATAATGGGCTACATTTATCCATGTTTAACTCCATTTATCAACTAGTGTGATACAAGAGCTGAATTTGGTAGAGTATTTCTAAGATGAGAAGTTGTGTTCAAATAAGCATTTGATACATAAAGGTACCCTAATATCTTCACCTCATTTAATGGCTGCATTTTTCCAGTGCAGTTTTAAATAGAAGAAGCCAGCTTCATTCAGTAGCTGATCTCATTTACCCAGTGAAGCCACAGGGGAAAGAAATTTAAAAACAGCTGAACTCAAGGAAAAAGCCACAAACATGATGGAAGTGCTATGGTTCCTAAACAAAGGTTTATATGCTACTAATATAAAGAGTACTTGAAATTACTCTGCAGTCCTTCTGGCCAGCATTATTACAGGATTCTACCATAAGGAAGGCTGAAATGGGGTCCTTCTGCATATATTCATCACACCATGGTGTTATCAATGGAACATGGTTAAGAAACAATATTAACAACACAAACAATATTACATCTGACCTTGATGAACTGTGCATAAGATTCTTCCCCAGGTACTGGAGGATTCACTACGATATCCATAGCTACTTGTCCAGAAACTGGAGGACAGAGCCGAACAGAGAGAAGTTTAACAAGCTGTCCTTTAATCTCTGGATGCAAGTTAATTACCTCCATGTAACCCCCTCGGTAGCCGCACCTGACAATAATATGGACAGAGAGAGGGAGGGAGAGAGAGAGAGAGAGAGATTATTATGATCTGGGAATGTTAATTACTGAAAACAACCCCAAGAGGGAAAAGAGAGAGAGCATTCAACTGAAATCAATATTAATCATGAGCATCATGCTTAGTACCAATACATGTAAGCTACAATTTTAAACATCTTGGCTATGTCTGCACTGGCAAGTTAGTTTGAATTAAGGGCTCCCTTAATTCAAACTAATTAGTTTGAATAGGATATTCGAACTAAAGGGTTAATTTGAACTAACTAGTTCAAATTAACCAATGTGGCCATGTTAATTCAAACTAATTTCTTAGTTCGAACTAACCGGCCACTGAAATGAATGGGGATCGCTAATTCGAACTAAGCAAGTGCCATTAATGGCACTTGCTTAGTTTGAACTAACTTTTTCTAGTTCGAATTAAGCTAATTCGAACTAACTAAAATTAGTTTGAATTAGTTAGTTTGAACTAACTAATTCGAACTAATTTTAGCAAGTGTAGACATAGCCCTTCTGTACAGGATAATGTTTAAGGGCAGCTAAATACCATCAAAGAAAGTACTGGGTGTGAATTTAGACACTAACAAATGCAACTTCAGTTCTAGATTTGTCTAGTTATTAATGCGGATATTTATTCCTCAGAGGCAGAAGCAGAGTCCACTTGCTCAGGAAGCTGGCATATCCTTCCCCTGCTCTTGTCCCTAGCCCTCCGCCCCAAATACACACACAAGCACCCCACCCCCTCTCTAAAATCAGGCTGATCAACTGAACTTTGAATTCAATAGAGCACCAGCGGTCCATTATGCCATTCCTGGTAGGCTGCACACTAACTATTTAGGGAACATATTAGTGTAGGACTGGGGTGCTGGCATGGGAGGCAGGTCTGTGATAGATGCTCTCTCTTTTACAAAGTACTACATTAAAAAAAAAGTTTGCAAAACCACTAGACTAGCCCATAAGTTATACAATGTTCCATATATTTTCTTTGTTTACAAGTTCTTTGGTAACAGTAACAGAAGATACAAACTGATACTTAACTTACTACATGAGAAAATCATCCTGCTTGACAAGAGGTAAGAGGAGGCTGTTCTACTAAATACTATGCAAATGATAACATGAGAAAATCATCCTGCTTGACAAGAGGTAAGAGGAGGCTGTTCTACTAAATACTATGCAAATGATAATACAATAAAGAAACTAAGACAGACATACTCGCCCATGTATCCCTTGGAAGTGGAATGGAAGGATGCTAGCTCTACATTGCTGTAGTACTCTGGTCCCATCTCATACAGAACTTTTTTGAAGGAATGAAACTGACATTCTTCTGCATAAACATTATCTTGATAAACCTATGCAATCAGAGGAAACATTATGCATTCTCTGTCCAACTGAATACATGACAGTGGGTTACATAGAACTTAAGCTGCTGAAGAAAGTTTGGAATGTGCTAATGCTTGAAAGCATTTACAAGAGAGAAATAAATCTCCTGTCAGTTAGTTACTGCATGCATAACAAGTTTATAGCTTATGTTATACTTGTATGGACCTTGCCAGAAGAGAGTTGAACTTTGATTTTGTAAATCATTTTAAAATTTTTTATGCCTTTCATCTATGTACTCAATTCCCAAACCCCATTCTCACCCTGCCCCAATTTTTTTTCCCTTTAATTATCTCAACCAATAACTAATGTCACCCTCTATTAAGTAGGTCAAATTTCTTTCGGGAGTTGCATCCTTACTAGAGCCGCTATCTTTTTTGCCTAACTCAAGTCCAGCACACTCATTGCTCAAATTAAGCACAGAGAAGCGTGGCTTCTTGCTTCATAACTTTTAGCATGGTAACATTAGGAGAACCCATGCTCCATGTTACAAATCAACAATCACACTTATTAGGCACAATGGAAGAGAACAGCTTCTGCTCCACTGCAGATGTGCTCACCATGGAAAAGTATGTAGTTTTAATGCTTTACCTCAGTGATTCCCAAACCTGTGTTCCGGGGGCCAAAACTGGCCCTTGAGGGCTTTGAAAGTGGCCCCCAGTTCCCCTCCTGCTGGCTGCAGAATGGAGTCACTGCCTAAGGACCCAGGTGAAGTGCATTTCCAGAAGGCTAAAAGACAGATGCAAGCTCCTGGCTAGGTTCATAGGTGCTAGAGTCCTTGCTGGAGCCAGATAGAGGGGAGGGAAGCACTGATCTTCCATCCCACTGGTTGCAAAAAGGAACCACTGCCTTGGGACCCAGATAGAGTGCTCAGAGCTGCAGGATGCATGCTGTTTCCCTGCTGCAGCTAGGGAGACGAGATCAGTGAGCAAGGAAGCAAACTGCTTTTTGGGGAGCCTGCAGGTGGCCCCTCAGGGCTGTAAAAATGATATCTGTGGCCCTCAAGCCAAAAAGGTTGGGAACCACTGCTTTACCTCATCAGCTAGAAGGAAGAGTTGCTCCTCCCAAGCAAAATGTATAACATCTTCAATGCACTTTCTACTTTGAACTTGACCTATAATTGAAAGTGAGAGAAAGTGTGGCATTGTAATTCAGTGTTGTAATTCAGGTTAATTAGAAAAGAACATGTATACAGTCTTTCAGCTGAGAACCAGGAAGGCTGCCTCCTTTTTAATAAATGGTCTCTTTCCTTAACAAAAAGCTATTGAAGTTGAGACACAAATCTCTTTACAGTCACTTATATTCTCTATACATTATACCTGCAGGGAGCAGGGAAGTCTCCAACCACAACTGCTTGAGATGTACCGTCTAAACCAGCGTTTCCCAAACTAATTTGGCCACAGAACACTTTTGGGCTTGGAATATATTGACAGAATACATACGTGCTGGTCAGGGGGATAAGAGGGGGTGTTTCATACAGAAAAATTGCTGCACATATTGCTCAAAAGTTGAAAAGTTTGTAAAATAAAAGACATCCCCTAAAAAACTAAGACGGAAAAATATTGCTAGCATTAAAAGTTTTTCACAGAACACCTATTCACATCATGTGGAACACCAATGTTCAGCGGAACACAGTTTAGTAAACGCTGGTCTAAATTATAGTAGACAACAGGGAATTTCTGAGACATTAATTTTCAAACCCCTGTCAACAGGTCAGTTGAGGATAAGACTTGTTTTCTTTGGGTATGTCTTCATTGCAGTTTACTCACGGTCTTACATCGGTAAGCCCAAACCTCTCTAGTGTATACACACAAAACACACAAATCCAGGTTTATGTGTTCTTTGAACCCAGGCTTGCTTGCTTGCTTAGCTACAGGTATATAAGTTAGAGTCCAGGTTTTGCTGCAAGGCAGGTTCTAACTTGCCTACCTGCAGGTTGGATGCAGTCAAGGCTTAGGTTTTGATAGTCCTCCAGGCCTCATAAGAAGGCAGTTTGTCTTACTGGACAGAGCACTTGACTGGCACTCAGGTTCTATTCTCTGCTCTGCTAGGTGACCTAGGTCGCATTATTTCATGCCTCTGTGTCTCAATTTTCCCATCTATAATATGAGGATCATGATACTCACCATTGATGAAAAGTGCTATATAAGAGCCAGGTATTATTTTATAATTATTTTCTGGACCTTTTACCTGCTCTCTTCTCACTGACCTTCTATACACTGGATGCCACAGGCTGGTTTAAATGCACCAGGTCAGAAATAATTCAACTCAGCATGTTGGTGGACTAAGAACACTTCTGTCCAGTGGGTCAGGAAGGACAGACAAATTGTCCCACAATATAATGTGGAAAAGAACCACTCGTTAGGGTTTGTCTAAGGGCTTGTCTACACTTGAAACACTTAGCGATGCAGCTGCTTCAATATAGACACTAGCCTATGTCGACAGGAGGTGTTTTCCCATCAGTGTAGGTAATCCACCTTCCCAAGAGGTGGTTGCAAGGTTGACCAAAGAATTCTTCTGCCGACCTAATGCTGTGTACATTGGAGGTTGGTTTGCATAGATACGTCTCAGGAGTGTGGAGAGACGTAGCTATGCTGATGTAAATTTCCAGTATAGACCAGCCCTCGGTCAGTGCTATGAACATGCCTCAGGAACCTAGTGCCAAAACCTTGAGTGGAGCACTACAGGGACGCTACTCAAAGAAAGAAATGTGGCTTTGCAATGTGAATTCTATGTGGCTTTGGCTAATCCAGGTGCCCAAATAGGAGCTTCCTCTTCACTGAATATATACCCTTTGAATTTCACTGACGATTCAGAAATTTCCCATTCATATCAGCAAGTGAAAGCAAGTTATTTCATAGTTCTTTTGGCAAGAACATTATTATGATTAGTAGGCTTCAGTTACATTTTCTTTCCATTTAGCACACTGCTCCCAAATCAACACCAATCCAATGAAATATTAAGTATAGTATTTTTACAAGATGGAGCAAGAGAAATGGTACTTGAGTTCCAGGGATTTCAGGACAATCTTCCTGTTCATTTGACTTGAGGAGATTAGGAGTTTCTATTTAAAAAGTGAATGGAGGAAAAGATTTCTCTTATCCGTAAAAAGAAGAACATTTTTTGGATTATTCACTGCAAATGCACAGACAAAATACTATTTAGAAAAGCAATCAGTAAATTAACATATACCTAACCAAGTCCCAGGATGACAAACTGGTTGTATGGTAGGGGCTTCTGATTTTATCAGAGTCCAACTATAAATGTTCAATGATAAATCAAAAGCAAATCCTAAACATATATAGCAAAAATAAGAGAAAGAGGGGATGAACAAAATACACTTTAAAATATCTGAATGAAACCATTACAGACCAGTGGGATTTCCTGGATTGATAATGCAAAGGACCTTTGGATTACAGTACGCTTTGGCTTCATTCAAGGAACGACGAAGTTCATTCACATCTAGTGCCCAGCAATTCTCTTCGTCCAGGTAATAGTTCATCTGGATGGCATCTAGTTCAGATATGGCTGCTGAATACAAGGGGTATTGTGGAATAGGGATCATCACTCCAGTTCGAGATTGCCCTTCTCCGGAGACCAGGATCTTTAGAATAGTCTAGAAAAGTTTAAGAATTAAAAAAAAGAAAAAGAAAACCCAAACAATAAAACCAAAAACAGCTGACAGTGCAATTCACAGTATATTCTGGATCAAGTTATTGTGTGAATTTCTTCTGCTCTATGGGATGCAAAGTTCCTGGCAAATTTCAGTTACAAAGGCAGAGAGTCACCAGTCTTCATGTCAATGACATTGCTGGTTCTGAATACTGAAGGACATCTTGTAAGTCAAATAATTTTTCACAGCAACTGGTAGATAGAGAAGCTGAAGTCTTTTATAATAATAAAATCATATAGCACATAACAATGGCCAAACATAACCCAGAATGTCCTTTAAAAATAACCTACAGTTGCTTTTCTGCTGCAACTGCCAGTTGAAGCTGAAGTTGAAATTCATCAACTGCAGGCTTATCACTGGAAATTCAAACAAACAATCTGGATTGTTATCTAACAAAGGTAGTACTGGTATAACCAAACATGGTTATGTGCATTATAGCTGATAAAGTTTTCTGAAAAAGAAATGTGAAGCTCACACTTCCAGCACACTGCCATTAGAGCCCTTGGAACTGCAATGTGGGAACCCCTTACACTGAATGGATCAAGAAACTGTCCATAAGCCAGAGTACTGTAATACCAAACAGTGCCATAAGATGTCATTTTAAATAAATTTTGCAAACTAGCTAAAAATATAAAAATATGCACTACAGCAATGTCATATGAAGGAGATCAGACATACAATTGTGAAAATAAGGTCAGAATCACTCTTTATAGGTCTATATTTCTAAGGGATACATCTATTATACCACACAGTTTGTTAATGCACAGAATATATACATGTATATTGTAACACCTACAGCAATTCCATCACTAGCCCCAGTAGTAAGGTATATATTATCTGGATCTGCAGGAATGCCTTCATCTCGTCTTTCAATGTACGCTGCAACATCTTCACGGATGCAATTTACCCCTTGACTGGCACTGTAAGACCCTGTGAGAAATGAAGAACATGAACAGATATTCAAATGTACACACTTTATAACTCTTAAATTCCCATGTTTGGGCCAGTGAAATTCCCAAGGTAGTGGTATGTAAGGTACTTTGGCTGCATGAGAGTTTTATTATTTCCCCAGCACAGCAGTTTTCTAAAGTAGGAAATGAGATAATATCATCACAGTGCTAAAAGTGTACTGCAGTCAGGACTATAAACCTGAAATAAGCATCTCTGAAAGACAATAAATATGAAGATTATGGGATTTGCTAATATGAATGATCCAAAGTCAGCCATACCACATGGACAGTAACCCAATTCTTCCTTCTGACTATTGCCTTGCACTTTACTGAAAGTCACCTAAAAGGTCAATCAATTTATTTTTTAATGATCTGTTGTTTAAATGATGAGCAAAAAGTGGAGAGAGCCTGTGTGAATGGGATAAAAAAATAAAGTTTTTTTTTTTTTAAACTGCTGAAACTTTGAAGGCTATTAATTTCAGAATACAGTGAGATAACATAGGACAGAACCATATTGCCTTCCCAATTTAAACCACTTTTCAATTATCTATGGCAGAAGCAGGTAGAGCAACCAAAAGTATTGTGTAAGGTTATGGTACAAAAGTGTCAGCTGATGTGTATGATCATAGCTGTAATTGTCTTAAATAAAAGCAGGTCCTGGGACCTAAATACACCATTACTAAGCAAGTGCAAAAAATAAACCCGCAGCAGAGTGAAAGATGAATTCAAGGTCTAAAGCTAAGGGGGCTACTGGAGGCTGAAGTGACAAATGCAGAGCTAATTTTGCACAGTGCCACGACGCTGCATGACTTTCTTGCGTTTAAGTAGATTGCTAGATGGAGTAGAGTAATGGGACTTCAATTATATGTTGTAATTGCTCTGATAGTAGTTTCTGCTCCTTGAACAATGCGGAGGTAAAAGAGGCTGGAAGCAACTGCAACTGCTTACATCAAGAAGACACAGTCCCTGTAGGGAATGGAAATTATATTGGGTCAGGGTCTGGCCGTGCTATATTGCATGTTGGACCAGAGTCAAATAAAACACTGCTAGACAAATGGAATGGACTCAGATGTAAGGGTCAGTACTGTCCTGCTTTCAGAGCTAGAAATACTGCTAGACCAGCTCTAATACAAGCTCTCTCAAGCAATGGTTTTAGAGAAACCTTCAGAAAGAAATAATTTGATCCGTGCTCTCCAGTAGAGAGCCCCTTATCTTTAGTTCTATTTTTTTCCTAAGGAATAAAATACTTCCCCAGAAGTATATCTTGCAAGGATGCTAGAAAGAATGGAAGTATTAGTGTAAATAGTTAAAAACACTGTTGACAACCTATCATGAGAAAAGAGGTGGTGAGATAATATCTTTCAATGGACCAAGATCTGCTGGTGAGAGAGACAAGCTTTGAAACTACATATTGTTTTTTTCAAGTCTGGGAAAAGTACTCAGTGTCACAACTAAATACAAGGTGGAACAGATTGTTTAGCATAAGTAGTTAACACATATCCTAAGGACAGATCAACACTACAATTAAACACCAGGGCTGGCCTGTGTCAATTAGCTTGGGCTTCTGGGGCTTGGACTGTGAGGCTGTAAAATTGCAATGTAGATGTTTGGGCTCAGGCTGGACCTTGTGAGAGGGCAGTTCTCAAACTGGGGGGCGGGGACGGGTAAGGACCCCTCAAGTTATTATGTAAGGGTTGTGAGCTGTCAGACCCTGTGCATGCCAGGGCTGTGGCTGTTGGTCCTGTGCATGGCTGAGAGCCAAAGCCCTTCGAAGTTGAGTGGCCAGAAAACAGCAGCTCCTACACAGCGGCTCTGAAGGCCATGCCACCCCCAGCAGCTATGCACAAGTAAGGGTGGCATGACGGCGGGGGGGGGGCCGGCCCCCGGCGCGGCGGGGGAAGAGGCCATCAAAGTCTGAAATATTTTCAAAGGGAGTACTAGCAAAAAGAGTTTGAGAACCCATGAGGTAGGGTCTCAGAGCCTGGGCTCCAGCCAAAGCCCAAACATTTACACTGCAATGTGCCTCCCAGCCTGAGCCAGAATCAGCTGACACAGGCTAAACATGGTTTAGCCAGAATCAGCTGACACAGGCTAAACATGGGTGTTTAATTCAATAGTCTCTTACGGTATGTCTACACTGCAGGGTGAAATGACATTAACACATTTCCAATCATGGACGAAAAAGGGTGGGAGAGCCCGTCGGTTACAAATTGTTTTAATAATAAATATACTGGATTGTATAGTTTAAGACCAGGATTTTTAGAATCTAGCAGTTATGAATTTAAGCTCTCAGGCTCACCTTTTGAAAATGTGATGCAGGTCTCCTTTGAGGATGAGGACTGAAAGATCAGATACAGAGTGATCATTTGTGAAAAGAGTTTACCCACAGGTTATACGGTGTTTCTCTTTTATCATATCCATTTGAAAGTGTAATAATTGTCTGGCTTCACCTACAACACTGCAACAACATTAACTACCATGTCATTTAGAGTAGGGTAAGTCAACTCTTAAAATACAAGCAGTCCTGAAGCTTCCCTTCAATGTTAGCAACAGTGGAAAGTGTTAGCATTAGAATTGTTTGCCCGGACAGAGCTGTAGTAATCTAAACAGATTCTGAAATACAGTGTGGCTACTTCCATGTTTATCGTAATTTTAGCACAGTTCCTTAGAGCCCATAAAAGGTGTATATGGAAGGGTGGAAGAGTCATGTTTACAAATAAACAAAAGGGAAGAAGAGGCAATAAATGAAATGCTGAACCGTCAGCACTATTGCAGGGGCAGCTCCCAGTCAGAAAAATTCACACATCTCATTTTAGACAGGTATTTACAGTGAGCTGTCTGGGGGCGCATCAGCTATGTGATGTTGAGATTGATGACTGAGGCACTACTTTGAAAACATACTAATGAATGTCAGACTTTTTCAATCTGCTCTACTGGTTTTTAAATATTCATTTTTACAGTTAATCAGAAGGTCAGTTGGTCTTTAACAAATATTATACTGTAGAATCACATTCCAGTCACCGAAGAACAGAACATCTGTTGATCCATTGACATTTGTATAAATTTTGCAAGCTTAATTATTTATATTTTTTAAAATGTTAACATTCAAAATGATCATTTGGTCTGAAGATAAACGTCTTCAAGTCTACTGAAAGCAAGAAGCAATCAGAATCCTGCTTCCATTGATCAGCTGAAGTCACTTGAAATACATTAATTCTGGAAAAAGGTTTTTGCACAGAAGATATACACTTTTCGAAGATCATCCATACTCTGTGTAAAACAAGGATTCAAGCTGAACAGGCTAATAGATTTAACATGGGACCGATACCAGAAGCCAACAAATTCTAATCCTGGTACTACCACTGATGTGATTTTGGGCAGGTCACTATAGAGAGGCCTCTAGAGCAAAGGTGGGCAAACTACAGCCCACCTGAGCCTTTCCCCCAGCCCTCCAGCTGGTGGCCCAGAGAACAGCTGTCGCTCTCCAGCCCCTTCCCTTCTCTCTCTCCTCTGCCACCATTTGTGGCCTGCCATACAGCGGATGTGGCCCTCTGGCCAAAAAAAATTGCCCACCCCTGCTCTAGGGGAGGCAGAAAACAAAGGTTTTCTGAGGATTTAATAGTTAGTATCTGCAACACTCCTCAAAACAGATGAAGTATTTTATAGTGCTATGTATTCCTCAGTGCTCTGGCAACTGCTGCTGTAGTATATAATAGAGGCTGCACTGTGCTTATTATTACATGTGAGCCACAGAACAAAATCATTATTTCCCCAGCTTGTGGTTTAGGCACAGGATGTTGTACAGAAAGGTCAGTTTAGTCAACAGGTTTACAATTATTTTTCACAGCATGGCTCACTGTTTAACAGAGATCACAAGAGACTCCCTAATAGTAAAGGACTCAAGTATTTTATCTTTTAATGCAATTTAGTAACTGGAATTAAGGATAGCCAGCACCATGTATCCAAATACCTCTTCATGAACTACCAGGAGGTGCTCAACAGACCATGTGGGATCCTCTGGTTTAGTACATGAGATTACAGTAGAAACTCCGTTACAAACACCACAGTTATGAACTGACTCGTCAACCACAACCCTCATTTGGAACCAGATGTATGCAATCAGGCAGCCCAAAAGAAGCAAATATAGTCAGTATTAAACATAAATAACTAAAAAAATTGAGAAAGCAGTATCGTTCTTCTGAATCGTAACATTTCAAAGCTATATTAATCAATGTTCAGTTGTAAACTTTTGAAAGAACAGCCATAATGTTTTGTTGAGAATTATGAACTTTTCAGAGTTACAAATGACCTCCATTCCCGAGAAACTTTGTAACTCTGAGATTCTACTGTAGATCAAATTCTGTAAGATGTAAAAACAAACATGCACACGAAATTAAGAACTACCTGTAAACAAAAAGACAAAAATGAAAGTTGAACTAATACTGGATAAACTATTAGGCACATTCAAAGAATGTCAGACTGCTAACCAAACCAATAATTATGTTCTGTTTAATTTTCTATTTTATAGCACCTATAACCATAGCAAATAGGCGCTGCAATTACAAAGATTCAGAGAAATCAGTTATTTTAATATGTGCATTGAAATGTGATTGTTAGTCTCTTTTCATACGTGAAAAATGTTATCAGGTCTGTCAGATTCTGTGCAATACCCCATGGCTAAAGCACTATATTTAGAATAGTAACTCAAACACGACTTTCAGATACAAGCAAGGGGCTGAGTTGCTGGATGGACAAAATGAACTTGCCTCTGAATAGGTAAAGGTTGTTTTTATTTATTTCTACATTTTATATACACAGATGGGCCTTTGGGAGGACAGGGGAGGTGGGGTGTTTGGGGACAACACTAGGCTCAAAAGCCTGAACACGTTTTTTTAATTTAGAGCTACTTTGTCTTGTAAATGTAGTTGATTGCAGCTGTCACAAGAATGACTACATGGACAATGGTAGAATACATTTTACAGCCACATATATGTGGAATTTCTATACCTTAGACTAGAGGCTCCCAAACTTTTTTCGCTGTGGCCCACCTGTGCAGTTGCAATAGGCACGATGACCCACTATTAACACTTCTTAAATTAAAATTAATAATTTTGCTCATTACATACACATAAACTATAACACTGTAAATAAACAAAGTGCATAGTTACTTTTTATATTAATGTAAACAATTTTAATGAGAGACATCTGTAATGATATGCACACAAAGAAATGCTTCAAAATCTTTGAAACCAAATAGCTTGAATGGAGAATGCAGTTATACCGGAACCCATCTGGGACCTGTGTTTCTGCCCACAGTATGAAGACCTCTGCCTTAGACAAATGAACAGAGTATGGATCGTTTTTCTCAATGTCCATATACTGTGATAATGGGCTATCCGGAAATGTGTATATAATAAACATGTTGCCTAGAATTTGGTTTACTGCTTGATCTCTCAACAGCACATCCAGTGGTTGCCAACCATCTTCAGCACCAACCCTATCTTGTTAGTAGACAATCTTGTAAACACCTCCCCATTCCCGATTCCATAAGCCACTTCCTCCCCACCCACGTTCATCTAATTATATCCTTTCTTAAAGGAATATCACTACTTAAGCATAGGATATTAAAACAGAAAATAGTAGACCTGTAATTAAAGATGGAAGTCTTACCTAAGCTATTTCCTCCACACCCCTGCAAGATCCGTCTAGCCCTCTTCTTTGAGTCTTCAGGGAAGCTTGGGCTGTCCAGCAGGTCTGGGTAAGTACAAAGTGCAACCACCTACAGTACCAAGAAAAATTTTGTAAACTAGCAATTGCTCAATTCTACTGGTTATTTTTAAGTTGTTAATATGAAATCTACTCCTAATAGATTAGTTCTCAAACTGTTATTTAAAAATATCCTCTCCCCCACAAAAATAAGAAAGTGTAAAGACTTGTCATCAGAGTTTGGAACCTAATTAATAACAGAGAGAGCAGCAAATGCCTTTTTCTTTATTAGTATTATAGTTGATTGAGATTGACAGGCCCCAATGAGTTGAGCTCTGTAAGAAATCGTCCCCTGAAAATTCAATAGGAAAAGGATTGAGGGAATAGTTATTTCTAGCCTAATTTTATAAATGAGGATCAGAAAATAAGGGGTCTGGAGTCCCAGTCCTGTGCCTCAGCCATTCTTCTCTGAAATAATTTTTTCAGTCTTTATTTTACTAATTTGAAATTGCTAAAGATATTTAAATAAGAAATGATGGGAGAGCAGAAGGGAGGAGTGGAATCATGCTCTAGAGGAAATAAACTATGATGAAGCCACAATGAGGGGAATCAAGAAGTCCCTTCTGAGATCAGCTTTCGTGTGTCTCAATTTTGCATGCATTCACCAGGATCACATGGATGGGGCACAGTATTCTTGCTGGGTAACGATGCTAGCAGAATTAACCCATATATGTATATCATGGTGAGAGGGAATCCCTGAGTTCAGAGCACGTTATCTGATATTTTAGTTGATCTGAGTTAATCTGTTATAATGAGTTCTGGTCACTTATTACCTTTATGAAAGATGATGTTTTTCAAAATGACTTTTAAAAATATTATATATAAAAATGGTGAATCACATTGTTTTTGTCATGTGTGTTTGTACAACACTCAGTACAGTGTGGCCTCAATCCAGATTGGGACTTTGGAGTGATGCCATAATATTATGTAAAATGCAATTTGAGGATTTTACATGCATAAATGAACAAGACCATTCACTAAAAATGTACTTGTAGCTACAAGTCTTTTGTTCTTGCTTTGATATTGTTACTACAATGGAACCCATGCCTGGATGCTAAACACGTTTTTCAAAACTAGCCCTGAGATGTTAAGATATTAAGGTCCTTAGAAGATGCACACTACCCAATCTGTGCATGCAAATACCTCTTGTGCACACTCAAATTGACTATTTGAGAATAGAGGTCTGCTATGCATTTAATATGCATACAAATACATATGCAAATACATGATCAGCAAGCTCAGAAGTGATATTTAAACATACAAGTCAGGCACATGCTACTGAGTATGTTCACACACCTTTGAAAAGTCAGGCCCTAATTGCACAATGCTGGATTAAAAACACTGTCTCCGTTGCCTATATTACTAGTAATAGGTTTGCTGGCGAAGGATATGCGCAAAGGAGCAAAAGAGGACATGCTGAAAGGAGGATATTTAAGGAGTGTAAAAGAGAGAGAATACTGTGTAGGGACACATTCAAAAGGGGATGCCATGGAGACTAACTGACAGCAAAATGCAGGAGTCTGGGGGCACTATTGGGGGCTGAATTGGTAGATACATGTCACATCCAGTGTGGTTATACAAGTAATGTCCATTTACATAAGCAAGCAAATAACTAAGCATGAAAAATGCATAAGCTACAAAGCAGAGCTGGCAACGTAGTGAAAAAACAATCGTGTAGTTGTGCATTAAAGTCATGTTGGGGGACATCAAGCATCTAGCTACAAACTTCTCTAGCAAACCAGAATCTCTGAAATTCTGTGATATTCTATGAGGACAGAGAATTAGAAAAAACATTTTTTTAATAAAATTATTACCTGACGTAGGAAGGTGATAGGCTGCTGTCCCATTGCATGTGCATCACCAATGTTGGCCTTAATGACCTCAGTAAAAGGTTTTTTGATTCCCTAAAGTGAGACAATTCACTATTAGTTCTAACATAGCCAACATTTTTCTGTACCACAGAACTATATTGGTTAAAAAACAGCTATAATTTAAACAGTACGACCCCTTAAGGTAGACACAGTTATACTGGTGTATAGCTTATTTATTTTTATTTAATACAATGCAATAATATTAATTGGTAATACTAATACCTATCTTTTACAGCGTACTTGAAAGCATTTCTCAAGAGGAAGGACAAGACATATTTAAAGCAGGATTTCTAGTTTTGCCTACACACTTGCAATACAACAGATGGATCTTCACGTAGATGGGTGTGTTATTCTGGGTATGTACTCAAAGAAAAAAGCTTAAGGTTAGTAGAAAATTTTTCATCTTTTCCCACAACAAAAAGACGAACAGGGGTTGTGTTGAGTTAAGGAACAATGTCCCTAACCTGCTGTGACCAGAGCAACCCTCAATACCAACTAGCAAAGGGCACATCATATCATAAGTCCCATCAGGCCTGACATATGCATTGCCCCCCCCCCCCACTTTGTCGTCATTAAATGTCTTATGTAAGGTATCATACGCAAACCAGCAGCATGAAGATCACTAACATTATCACGATATATGTTTGGGTGGTGTATAAAGAATTAAAAATATGCACTGGAAATATGATCTTATCTCACAATCAGTGGATAAACCTAGCCTGTCCTCCACAAAGGAATGTTGTTTCCAGCACTGTTAATTTTAGCTCCCGGGACAAGCAAGCATATTTGCTCCCCTTACCTTTTTTCTCCCTCGTTTTTCCACCCCTGCAACTTTGCCACTGTGCCCTCCTGGCCTTGACGGCTGCCTTGCTCTCCCCATCTGGTTGTGGCCCTGGTTGTTTCACCTCTTTGCCTGTGTCTACAATGTAAACTGAGCCAGGTAATATCTCAAAGGACAACAAAAAATACTCATGCATATAAGGCAAACAGGCAGAGCTAAACAAGTGGGAAAGACCGTTTTAATGATCACAATTGGGGATGGAGCCAGCACCAGCACAAAAACTTTCTAGGTCTTGAATCAAAGACAATAGACAACAAATATAATCAATGGCAAAAAAGCGTGTTGGTATCCATCACTTAGAGAACAAAGGGGGAGCAGCACCATTTGAGCTTACAAAAGTGGAGACTCGGACTGAAAACCCAGAAAAGCTGGAACTCACTATGGGTGAAAAACCTGTTTAGACAAAGATTGTGTCTTGCTGAAGTTAAGTTTTAGTTGCTATAAAAGCATATTATGTTTTGTTTTACTTGTTATCATATGTGTCTTACTTTTAAAGCACTTAAATATCTGAAATTTATTAATAAACATATTCTTTTATTACAAAACCATCTTAGTGCTGTGTATTAAACTGAAGGGTGAAGTCCTCAGCTATATTTATAGACTATGTTCTGTCTCTTTGGAAACAGCAAACTTAACTTGGACACTGCAGGGGAGACTTTGGACTGGAAGGCCAGTTGGTCTCATTCTGCAAGGAGTAACCAGGCCAGTGGAAGCCAGGGTGAGGCCACTGTGCTGAGCCTACTGCTGGTATCGGGCTCTGGGCCAATGGTGCAAGCACAGAAGCACCCAGGGTCACAAGGCCGGTGGTGAAACAAGCCTTTACTGGTCTTGATCTCCCACAGTATCACACTTGAAATAATGAGTAACACACCCTGGTAAAAGAAATACACTGAAGCAGATATTTTAAAACAACATACAGCCTTAGGACGGGCCTTGACAAATCTGCTGGACACATAGGGGCCAGCCCAAAAACTCGGGCGCCCCTACGAATCCAGAAGAGAAGGATCCCACCACCATCGCAAAGCCGCAGCGGCCACAGCTCCTTTTGGCAGCAAGCCCCTCCCCAGCCACCGAACAGAAAGCTGCTGCCAGGAGCTCTTTTGGCAGCGCGAAGGGGGAAGAGGAAGAGACAGGGGCGCTCTTCCCCTCCAGTGCCATCATTTCTCCCCTGAGGCCACAACCCCATCATTTAAAATTGGGGCAGCAGCATGGTTAGGATTCCAGGCCCAATAACAAAAGCTATTCCTGTGGAACTGAGCAGCACTCAGAACAAATATTCTTACCCAGGGATTCCCGAGGATTCCATACGATTAGCTACAGGTGTGGTTCTAACCCCACAATCATGTGGATTTCTGTAACGCTGTAATGTAGTGTGAATGGACTGACTGCTTATTACATGCCAACAACCGCTCAGGTTCAAGCTTAAAATTCAGTAGTGAAGGTAATTAAACTGTGCTGTTGCTAATATTAAAGAGAACAAAGTTGGCTAGGACACTGAAGTTACTCTCTCAAATACTGCCATGAGATCTTCACCTATACCTTTTATTATCCTGAGCATAAATACCAACACTTCTCAAAATGTAACCTCTAGCAGCAGCCTGACATCTGAATAGGCACAGAATGGTTTGTTTATATGTAAATTACATTTAAGTTCCTAGCTAGGATTTAATTCTCCTTTATTGTATATTTTAGCTATCAGTGCAAGGGATAGCTAAAGAAACATCATGAGACCACACATCATCCTGCCATTTTAAAACAGATTTCACATCCATTTGGCTCCTGTCGACACTAGCCAGTTCAGTCATGAATCCAGCCACACACTCCTCATACTACGACAGTTTTCGACTGAGTAAGCATCAGGTCATAAATCAGAAGCCAGCTCCGTCACAGCCAGCTTTAAACAAGTCTCATAAATCACTGTTAAAACTCAACTGAAAGTCCCACTGTAGATTGGTCCTTAGGTTCAGAGAGTTTTTATTCTATTACAGTTTGCACTGGCATTCTGCGAATGACCAGAGACAAGCACCTATTTTAGTCCAATATGCAAAAACACAGTAAGACAATGAAAATCTTAAATTGAACAGAATCACATGCATTGTTCACCCTGCCCAATAGCAGCAAAAGTCTTACAAATCTGCCCCTTGATATAATCTTAGGGGAAAGGATAGTTATAAGTTCTGCTGGTAGGCCATGGGACCTCAGAAGATGAAGCAATGGAGACCATACTGCCCCTTCCCCCTATCTAGAGACTCTCTACACCAAGACCTTCATAGATTTCTAGCCATTCTGTGAAACTTAATCCCCCCACCCACTCTTTTTCCCTTCAAGACTAGATCTGAAGCAACATCTGTGAGGTGGATGACAGGAGGGCATTTGGGGAGTCAGCGGTGGTGGAGCAGGTTTGCTGGGCTACCTGAACATGAGAGAGAGGGGAAGGAGAAGCAAGGAGACCTAAGGAAATAAAAAACATTGAACAAGTTTAGTTCTTTTGACAATTTGCTTATACCGTGTCTGCCTCTTAACATTTGTGTCTTGTCTATTAAACTGCAAGCTCTATGGCTAGAAAACACGTCATACTATATTGTGATTGCACAGATGCTAGGAGAGTTTGGCCCTGATTGGTGTTTTAGATGCAAGCTAATGTAAATGTTTAATAGTAATAACGCTAATATTTAAAATGCTAGATCTCTGAAATCTAAATAGCTGGCTGTTTCTTCTAGTCACACTTTTCCTGTGAGGAACTGAATTTATTATGAGAATAGAGGGAAAGCCTTTGAATACTAGCTTGTAATCAGAGCTTGCTAACAAAAAGCTTTAAGTGCACTGGTTCGTAAGGAAAGGGAATGATTTAAGGTACGTTATTTGACCTAGATCGGACATTTTTCTAACAAGTCTTTACTAGCCAGGCAATGCAACTCTCTGCTTTACTCTGCATAAAATGTTATGAATAGGTCTTACATTAGTGTTACATTTCTTTAACAAGAAGCCAGTGGATATTAGGAGAGAGACTGAATATGATGAAGTAACAATGGTCACCATGAATATGAACTCCTAATATTTTGCATTTTTAGGAGATTTGTGGCTATGCGATGCAGTTGGTTTCCGTTACTGCAGATGATGCCATTCAGAAACATGCAAACAGTAACATTTAAGCTTCTTTTGAAACTGAGTAGGTGGAGGCAAGATGCAACTGGAAGGGCTAATCTTACCCGAACATAATGAACTCAAAGAATTTTGTTTTTCAAAATTTTACGCCAACACAGTTTAAAAGATGCACCCTTTTTGCTTGTCAGGACAGAGACTTTCAGATTTACGAATGCTGGCAGAAAACGTGCTTGGAATGAGTTACAGGTCTCTCTTAATCCAAAATCTGATTTTTTGGGTTCAGTAGTTTTATTAGATCTGGATTATGTCCATTCCTTTTCCTCAGCATCAAGTACCATTTCTGACTAAAGAAATAATTGATAGGGAATGTTGCCTTCTTCAAATAAATTGGATGTCCCCTGAGAACACAGGCCATCTTCATTTTGATTTTAAGTTTAAAATTACAAACAAAAAGACACAAAGAAATGGCCAAAATCAAACTAACTGCTAGCAGAGAGGACGCAAGAAGCCGGAGCAGGGTGTGTAGTGTGAACATGCTCCTCCGCTTTTAACAACTCAGCTTTTAAAGGTCGAATTTAAATCTCACGCCAGTGTAGACATGGCCTAAATCTAGGCTATGACCTCCATGACAAAAAGAGATACGTGGGAGTTGGTCTGCGTTTTTTTAAAAGCATAACAGTTATCTTGTTATGAAATTCTAATGGAGACATAGTATTCGTAGTTTCTACTGGGAGGTAACTAAGCAGGTCCCATGCCCATAGTTGACCTCACCTAATTTCTTTCATGGTGAGACAGCAAGTCTTGTCTCTACTGTGATTTAGCAGCTGGATGGCTAATGCACATTCATTATCTCACAGTAAAAACCTACCTTTCTGTAGTAGTAAAGATAGAGCCCTAGTTAGTTAACCAACAAAAAAGCAGCAATTCTTTGGAACTCCATCTGCCACACACGCCCTCATCTTTCCTCCCTCTGGAGTTAATAGAGTTGTGGAAGCCTTTCAGAGGAATGTGGGAAATAGGAATACGTTTATGCAAAACACAACTGTAATCTTTTCATTTCTCCTTCTAGGTGTCCCCTTACTTCATTTTTTTTAAATGAAGTAAGTGCCAACTGTGCCTTGTCTTAGCTCTTATAGGTACTTTGTCTTAGGTCTTAAAACAGACGCTTCATTGACAGTCATATATACTGAAGAGGTCTTTTGAGGGGGAAATGTGGACGAAGGAGGGTGAAAGAGGAGATTAAGAAGTATTGAACATAGCAAGCTGTAGTGCAAATGTCCAAGCACTTCACCTCAAATCTGGAGATGAAAGACTCATTCTTTGGCTCTTCAGCCCACAAGAGAGGTAATTGCAGAGATGGTGGGTTTTGACTGGAACTGGATTGAAGTTATTATAGGTAATAACTTTCCGTTGCTACCATTTTATGCTAGATTTCAACTAGGAACCTGGATATGAAAGGTTTCATCATCCCCACTAACACTCCCTTTCCCCAGTCTGTGTCATCTCCTTAGGAAAAAGTTCAATTTGCCTCTCCTTCTCCTGCAGCTTTCTTCCTTTCACTGAAATCCCCACTATTCTTTTAAGAAGCCAGATCAGCAAATGCTTCTTATTTTTGGTCTTTATCAATCTTTGACTGTCATTGTTTCACTTTCCCGTCATCTTCTCCTACCTCTGCTCACAGGTCTCAGCTCTCTTGCTGTGCCCACACTAGGAAAGGTTTCTTTTTTTAATTCCTTATATAGTCCAAGCCTGTCTGTGTTGTGGGTTGCACAAATAAGAAAAGGCTACAGAATTAATGGGAAGACCAAAAATAAATATATAAATAAATAATTTTTTTTTAAAAAATCATCTTAATTGAGCTGAGTATCCCAGCAGCCAAGTACTTTTTTTAAAAAATGACCTAAAAAGCACCACCTTAGGGCATCTAACTAACAGGAACTTCAAGGTCTGAATTAGCATTCTAATCTTCTGTTATTAAACCAGCTCTCAGCAGAAGAAAAAAAAAACTGACCTGCTTACCAGAGAGCATGGCTTTGAGTTTGTGTTATGCATGTATAATTCAAGATGACAAGAACTGTAATTCATGAGGAAAGAGAATGAGGAGTCTGGATTCTGACTTGAAATAACAGCGAGGAGCCTTAATGTTCCCTGGACTAAGACAAGGTAATTGGTGGTACTAAGAGCCAGTGGCTAGACTGAATCTTGGACTTAAAAAAAGCCAACAGGAATATGCTGCAAAAGGCTATTATTTTTGTTTAAACATACCAGTGAGTTTCCCTTCAGAGGAACGTCCATGAAGATATAAAAATATACGCAAGATTTAATTTTAACATCCTTTTTAATAAAGGAATTATATCATATTTACAGAGTTTTATTATCCACCCACCACTAAAGAAACGCCTAAATTATAGTGGAATAATTTGGAAAAATGTTGCCATTATATTTCACATCAGAAGACTGGATTATTGGGTTTTTGGATTACACTTTGCTGAACATACCTGGCATGGCATGTTGTAATTTAGAAAAACAAATTAGAAGTTCTGGGGATTTTTTTAAGGCTGCATCTGCTTCTGAAGAATGTTTTTCCACTTCACTATCAAAGCAGAGGAAATAAGTTCTCTGTGCAAATTTTAGAAGTAATTGCATATCACATAACATTCTTTTCACACAATGTGACTTATGCAGAAAAAATGTTAAAGTAATGTTTGCCAAAATCATAAAATTGATATAAGTTACTCATCCTAATCAGTTTTCACCAGTGTTACAAAAGAAAGCAAGATTTCACTACTGTATCTTCCTATTATATAACATGTGCAAGTAAATGAGGAAGAATTGTTCTGACTGTCTTGATGAGGTCAACAACTACCTCCTGGGATAGGTTTTTCAATCACCCTCCCCCCACATTCAGGACATATTAGGCTAAACATCAAGTTTCATATAAAATTAGCTAGCTTGTGTCTCAGGTACCATAACTCATGTTTTAGGAGATAGAATAAGAGAGAAGTTGGGGTTTAAACAAATAGCAAGGTGGTGAATTCAGGAGAAAGAGCCAAACTCGACGACAGTCAGAGAAATCAATTTAGGTGTGAAATTAAAAAACAACTAAAACAAAATCGAACAAACACGATGCCACAATCTTGGGCCTTCTCAGAGCTCTCATTTGCGCTGAGCACAACCTCTCTGAATCCAAAGCATCCATCACCTCAACAATAACAAAAAAGAGCCAAATAACTTGGAGATGTAAAACCTGCAATTATTTGTTGCATTTAATTCTCCTATAGTATTCTTTTACACACATTTGCCAATCAATCTACAAACACAAGGGTCCTCACTTCTCTGCACACCAAAACCAGAGCTGTGTTTGCGACCACCACGATTAACACGACTTTTTAGCAAGGTTTTCCAGACCATTATGGATAGAATTTTTTAAAAATTGTAAATAGCCATGTTACTATAGATTGTTTGAAGCGCTGTTGTAGCTGTGTTTGTCCCAGGATATGAGAGAGGCAAGATAGGTAAGGTAATATCTGTTATTAGGGGCAAGTTTTCAAACTATCCAGAGCTGTTCCTCAGGTTTAGATATTACATATGCGATAGATTATAATTTTACCATTAATAAAGGTCTGTCCATATAGATCAGGGAAGCTGTGCTGTAAATGCTGCTAGTAAGAACCATGTTGAAGTCACCAAGATTTTTTTTTTTTTAAACATTAGAATAGATTCTACAAATGAGGAATCTGAGGACAAGACCAAAATTTTCAAAATCAATGACTGATTTTAGTACCTAATTTGGAACTCACTGGGCCCAGCCTTCAGACATGCTAAAAATCCACAACTCTCAAATGTAAATTTTCAACATTACCCTCCCCCAAAAGCCAGCCCAACATCTCAAATTTAAAATAAATAAATGAATTAAAGAAATAAATTAAATAAATATAATACATAAATATGGAGACAACCTCAGTGACTGCTTTAGGTCAGCCAAACAAGGAGTTCTGTGGCACTTTTAAAGACTAACAAATGTATTTATTGCATGAGCTTTTGTGGGAGAAAATCCCACTTCATCAAGCTTCAAAGCATCTGACGAAGTGTGATTTTCTCCCACGAAAGCTCATGCAACAAATAAATTTGTTAGTCTTTAAGAGAGCCACAGGACTCCTTGTTTGTTTCGCTTTAGAAGATGTGAGTATATAGCTACACTAGAGAACTCACAGTGACACTGCAGTATGTTCCCTACTGTATGTGGCTATCCCAAGCGATGGGAAAGAGCTCTCCGTTCAGCTTAACTACTTCCGACTGTGCAACAAGCAGTAGCTACATCAGTGGGAGAAGTTTTCCTGCCCAACTAGCACGTTCACACAAGTGCTTATGTTGATATAGATTATATCGCTCAGGGGTGTGATTTATTCAGAAACCTGAGCAACATAAATTATACCAATATAAACTGTAGCCTTAGCTATAGCCTTAATGATTTCAGCTTGTGGGGAAAAAAAGGGAGTAACAGGGACTTGACTGAAATACTCAAAACTATGGTAGGTACAGAGGATGCAATTCAGAGATAGTCCTTGTATTTAAAATTGGGACTACCAATAAAACATATAGTAGCTCTGATATCAGAGTGACTATTTTAAATGCACCCACTGTATAGTGAAAATTGATCATTCACCCTTTTCTAGAAAACACAAAGGGGCAAAGAATGTTAGGAGGCAGAAAAAAGATTAGAAAAGCACTATTTTTGCAGAGTATGTATCTGTTGACTTGTGCAATGACATAGGCTATGTACACACGAGAACACTTGTCCCGCCGGAGCTTCTGCTGCCACCCGAACCCCGAGCTGGTTCGGGTGTCAGCAGGCGCTGTGGCGCTTAAGCGCCAGAGTGCCTGCCAGCACCCGAAGCCCGGGAGCTGAGCTGGGGGGCTGGCTCGAACCAGCGTGGGCAGCTGGTTTGGGCCAGCCCCCTAGCTCAGTCCAGGGGAGCTGCCAAACCGAGCAGCTCCCAAAAATACTCAATTTCACTGCTCTGCTAGAGCAGTGAAATTGACATATATGTCAATATCACTGCTCAGCTAGAGCAGTGAAATTGACATATTTGACAGCTCCAATGTCCCAGAGTGGCCTCGATTGGCACTCTGGGACATTTCCGGAGGCTGTCTATTGCGCAAAATGAGTACACACGAGCATTACCGCAGGACAGCTGTTCCTTGATAATGCTACCACTCTCGTTTTGAGTGGTTTAACTGTTGTGCAGCAAGAGGGTGTTGCCGCGCAACAGAGAAATTGATCGTGTGTACGCTATTGGCTTTATTGCGTGGTAAGGAGCCTTACCGCGCAATAAAGTGATTGTGTGTACATAGCCATAGACGGAGAGAGTATATGTTTGCCCTTTCCCTCCTCCACTCCCAGAAGCCAGACTAGTTTTTATAACACTTGTACATACAGTGGCTCATTACAGATTAAGATTTTAAAAGGACAAGGACAATTAACTAACTTTTTTTTTGAGGAAGGGGGGAATATTTATATTTATTTCTACTGCTCTAGCATCCATGACATCACTCAGGATCAGGGCTATATTGGTCCAGCTATTGTGAAATTACATTAAATGACAAGGTCCCTTTCCCCACAATAGCCATTTAGAAAATCTGGTAATGACAAAAGCCTGGTTTCATTCAGCACACCGAATCAACTCCAAAAAAAAAAAGTGGCAAGTGACAAAAGTCAGTGAAATTTTAAAGAGTCCCACATAACTTTTTTAAGTATTAATTCCTAACCTGACTGTCCATCTAGACTGAACTTCACAGCATCCCAACTTCATCTTGCCAATATCTTATCTAGAAGAGTTTACAAAACCATTCCCTAAATGTTTAGGAGAAGCAAGTCCCAGGAACTAAGAAGCGACTGATGAGATCTTAAAGGCTGTGTCAAGCACTGGCAGACATCGGCCACGTTTTCTTTTGCTGCTGATTATCAACGTGCAGGAGTGGCGGGTAGCAACATGCCTTGCTAGGTTCCCCAATCAGGAGCCGCCGAAGCGAAGGAGTGGCAGGGGGCTGGCTCAGCAGGACGGCCCTTCGGCCGGGCAGGGGGAGCTGGGAGCCGGAACACCTGGTCAAGTGGCCGGGAGACCAAAAGGGCCGCCCATCACTCTCCCCTGCTGGCGGGCTGGGCGCTCTCTCGGGAGGGACCGTAATGGATGTTGCCTAACAACGACCCAGCCCAAGCGCTCGCCGCCGCTGCTCCACGCGCGCCTCACCTTCCGCAGCTCCTTCTCGATCTCGCCAGCCTTCAGGACAATGGGGCCCCTTACGGCGTATTCCACCGCTTTCACCTGGGGGTTCATGGACTCCAGCGTCAGGATTTTCTCCCTGCTCGTCTTCTCGTTGATTTTCACCGCAGGGGCCTTGGCAGCGCTGTTCCAACGCACGAGCTCCTTTCTCCCCGAGCAAGTAAGCCGGGGAGAACGCTGCTGCTGCGGCTTCCCCTCCACCAGCGAGGCCACACACTGCAAAGCCATGTCTCGCCTTTCATTCCTGCAGCCCCCTGGCCCTTTGCAGCTTGGGCTTGCCACAGTTTGCTTGGCAAGCACCGCAAAGCGATGCATACTCCTGACGAGTAGCAGCTTCCAAAACAACAATAATAATAAATAAAAAATAAATTATACAAATAGGAAATATTAAAATCCTGCACAAACTGAAAGGTGCAATCGAAAGAGATCCCGCTAGACGGACACAGTTACAAGTGCATGCTCAGTTTTCTTCTGCAGTCTCCCCCACATGCAGATTCTGGAAACTTAATTGCACTAGACACAGCTGATCCTGCAGCGCAGCAATGCCATCCGATTATCAGTAACTCCCACCATTGCAACAGCTTAGAGTTAGCAAATCTTTTAAAATAAAAACAAAAAAAGTCTCCGCATTAAGTGACTGGATGCGTCGTGGGAAAATCCATTTGGCTTAGAACTACAAACCAACACACGCTCAGCCAGCTCAATGCTACTAGTACAAGGCAAGCCCGCGGCGCTTCCTATTCTAGTAAGCATGCAAAAGTATCAGAGCTTGCACCAGCCAGTCCACCATTCGCGCTGCCTGCTGGGGTCTGTAGTTCTTACAAATCCTCCACAGCGCATGCCCACAGCATCAAATGATGAAGCAGAAACTACCATACCCAGAGTCTCCTCCTCTCAAAGCGCCGGCTACATCACGCATCTTCGTTCATTGTCTCGTTAGGTCAGACTGAAGAGGAACTGAGGGGGTGGACGGAGCCGATGCGCCTTAATATGACCCAGGGTACTAGGTAATGGTGGCCGCTGATGGATAAATAATAGCGCTATTTCCCTAGTACCACCCCTTGCTAGAGAGAAAACAGCAAAGGTGTCCGGTATCGTCCACAAGAGCTAACACAGCATCCGGTTTGGAAGCTGGTGCAAGCCATTGCAGCATCGTCCTGTAGCTAGGCAGCAGTTCAGGACACTTACATTTTATACAGTATTACCTCGCACATATCTGAAAGTCGCAAAATCCCTTACAGATGTTAGTTAAACGACACAAACCCCTCTTGAGATAAGTAAATGTTATTCTCATCTGTTCCAAGTATGGAAACTGAGGCTATGTACACACGATCAGATTAAAGCGCAACATGGCAATCGTGCTATAAAAAACACGTGACCTTTATTGCGGGATAACGCATACACACGTCGCTCCTTGTAACACAACAGAATTCTTTGCAATATCGCGGTGTAGCACAATAAATTCTGGGCACCTATCCCACAGTTCAATTTTCCCTCAATCTGCGCTTGGAATCAGGGGATAAAGGAAAGGAACGCAAAGCGCCATGGGTAAAATCTCAGTTTCCCGTAGTGCACTGTGTTCCCCTTGCGTCTTCCTCGTTGCCAATAGCAACTCGTGCCTATTTTCAACAGTGCAGTGACGCACTACTTGCGAGCAATCACAACAGCGACAGCATGGATCCTGCTCTGATCTCCACTGTCGCCTTCAGCATTCTGAATACATCTCGGCTGGTTGCTCAGTACGCAATGAGCTCCAAGTCAGACGAGGACACTGAGGAGCAGGGGCTGATCGATGCCATGCAGAGCAACAGCACCACGTTGCTCAGCTCCTTCACCAATCATCTGCACACGGTGCAACGCCGTTTCTGGTCGCGAGAGACGAGCACCGAGTGGTGGGATCGCATTGTTATGCAGCCGTAGGATGACGAGCAGTGGGTACAGAACTTTCGAATGCGGAAAGCAACCTTTCTGGAACTGTGTTCAGAGTTGGCCCCTGCCCTGTGACGTAAAGACATCAACATGAGGTCAGCCATAATCGTGGAGAAGCGTGTTGCGATTGCTGTCTAGAAGATGGCGACTCCTGACTGCTACTGGTCGGTTGCAAACCAGTTTGGAGTCAGGAGGTCCACCATCGGATTAGCCCTCTCACAAGTCTGCCAAGCCATCAATCGCGTTCTGCTACGGAGGACGGTGATGTTGGGCAATGTTCGTGAGATTGTGGACGGCTTTGCTGCCATGGGATTCCCTAACTGCGGGAGAGCCATAGATGGCACACACATCCCTATTTTGGCTCCAGACCATCTCGCAACCGAGTATATCAACAGGAAGGGCTACTTCTCCATGGTGCTGCAAGCACTCGTGGATCACAAGGGGCGTTTTACGGACATCAATGCTGGGTGGTCGGGAAAGTATGCCCGTATTTTCAGGAACACTGGTCTGTACCGGAAGCTGCAAGGGGGTACCTTCCTCCCAGATCAAAAAATTACTGTGGGGGATGTAGAGATGTCATAGTCATCCTCGGAGACCCAGCATACCCGATGATGCCATGGCTCATGAAGCCGTACACCGGGAATCTAGATCGCAGCAAGGAGCGGTTCAATTACAGATTGAGCCGCTGCAGAATGACTGTGGAGTGTGCCTTCGGCCCTTTAAAAGGGCGCTGGTGATGTTTGTATGGGAGGCTGGACTTGGCGGAGGACAACATCCCTGCTGTGATTGCGTCGTGCTGTGTCCTTCATAACATTTGTGAAAGTAGGGGAGAAAAGTTTTCCCCGGGGTGGGCTATGGAGGCACAGCGCCTCGAGGAAGCATACAAACAGCCAGCCACTAGGAGTATTAGGGGGGCCCAAGGAGAAGCTGCTCACATAAGGGAGGCACTCAGGGACCATTTCAATGATGCCCTCCCCTAGTTAATTTCCAGGACGCATCAGGTGCGCCTTACGAGATTTTCACTGTGTACAAATAAAGGCACTCTTCAAATTATTTGTCACTGTTTTTATTAAAACCTAAAGGGGGGCGGTTACAGGTGGGTGTAGCTGCGGGTCTCTAAAAAGTAGCTCTGGGGGGGGACTGGATGTTGCAGTGTACCAGGGGGACGGGTGGCCTTCAAAGAAATTCTTTGAAGGACTACGGGGTGTGGGAGGCAGACACGGCTGAACTGTATGGAGTGGAGCATTAATCGCCTGGGTCTGCAAAGCAATCATGCTCTTGAGGAGTTCTGTTTGCTCCTTCATCACGCTTATCAGTTCGTCCCTGTGTTTCTGCCTCCTCTGTTGGGATTCCTCTCTCCAGGCTCAATTCTCCCTCGCGGATTCCTGTGCTGTTTTCAGCAGGTCCTGAAACATATCCTCCCTGTTTCTTCGAGCACGCCGCCGAATGTTTCTCATGCGGTCAGCTGGGGTAGACACCGGCCTTCTGAAGGTCGAATCTACAAAAAAGAATAATAATAAAGCTGTTGTTAACACATAGCCTAGATAACCAATGTAACCTTCCAATAGCACATTCCACTGGAAGGAGCAGGGCAGTCAACATCCTATGCTTCGCTGAAGTGGACAAGGTACGTCCTAATAGACAGCTTACTGGGGGCTAACATTCTGCACAGGGCACACAGATGGAACCCGATATCTCTCTCCTCAGAGTGCCCCTCCCAGCTAGAATACATATCCTACATGCCACCGGTTGCAAGCCAGGACCGTATGCTGCTGCACTGTGTGCTGCCATGATTCCCAGGGCTGTGCTTTGCAGCTGGCGAGACAGAGTATCTGTCTTTGGAAGCGTAGACACAAACAGTCTCCCATCTAACATGAGTAGTAGGCTCTGGAGGTACATCGAGGAAACCTTTACTGACCTAAATACAGATGATTTTTTGACAATCACTGCTTGTGTTGATGCACTTCTAATGAATGCAGAGTAAAGAGCGTGCACAGCGGGGACTGAGACAGCAAGCACCCCCACCCCGGACAATGATATTTTAGCAGGAGCCATATCTGCACGAAAGAGAAACTTACCGGAACCCCCCTCTGCTGCCTCAGAGGACATGCTGCAATTCATGCCTTTGGTGGACGTCTCAGCGGGGGTGCAGAAGAGCTCCTGGCTACATGCTGTTGCGCTTTCCTCCAGGTCATCCTCCATCTCCTCCTCCTCATCGATCACGTCCTCATCCTGCTCGGGTCTGGCATTCACTGGATGAGGGGGGGCCGATGTGTCCATGGGACTCTTTGCAGTGGTTGTGGGGTCCCCACTAAGGATGGCTTCTATCTCTTTATAGTACCTGCATGTAGCAGGCGCTGAGCCCGAATGGTGGTTTGCCTGCTTCGCTTGGTGATAGGTTATTCTTAGCTCCTTCACCTTTGATCTGCACTACACAGTGTCTCTATCATAACCTCTCTCTGACATGGCCTGAGAAATTATGCCAAATGTATCATAATTTCGCCTGCTGCCACATAGCTGCGCCTGCACAGCGGACTCTCCCCAGATGCTGATCAGGTCCAGCACCTCTGCCGTGCTCCAAAGGGGTGCGCGTCTTCCACGACGGGCCGCCATTGCTACTGATGATCGGAGCTGCACTCCACTCCACGAGGAAGAGAACAGGAAGTGAAACAGACGAGAAATTAGAAAATCCCGGGAATCTGATCAGGGCGGGGACTGTTTCGTCACGGCCACAGAGCGGGTGGGGGGAAGACCAGAGAGGACGACTTTGGAATGCTGGGACACTTCCGGAGGCCAATCATTGTGTGGTAAGTGTACACACGAGTGAAAAGGCGCAACAGCTGTTCCACGTTAACTGCTACCACCCTTGTCGAGGTGGTTTTTGTATTGCACTACAAGGCAGTTAACGCGCAACAGCTCTATTGCACGTGTGTATGCTGTTGTTGGTATCGCGCGGTAATGATTGTTAATGCGCGATACAGTGATCGTGTGTACAAGGCCTGAGGTTAAAATGCTTTCCCTAAGGTTAAGAAGCAAGTCCGGGAAAGGCAGTGAATGTGCCTCACAAGCCCTGGCTCCCCAAATCCTACTTAAAAGTATTAGATCATACTTGCTTCATTATACTTGTTTATACTTGTACTCTGTTCTTTTAGCCTAGCAGAAACATTACAATAGCTTTTCTCTGCTGATTTTTGGTCTTGGTCATTTGCCTGGGGGTGGCGGGGGGCTGGACCTGACCCCTGGCAGAAGCTGGATGTATGGCTGGGTGTAGGCTCCAAGCCTGATGGAGTCTCCCCAGGCCTCTCAGAAGCTAGATTGAGGGGAACTAAGCCCCCAAACCTCAGAGACCCCTAGGAGAAGCCAGGCAGATAGGGTGAAAAGCCCTGCCACTGCCCACCACCTGGGGAAACTACACAGGTGAAGAGGGGAGGGGACTGTCATGATGCCTGCTCCCAGCAGAAGCTGGGCACAGCAGGTGGGTGAGGGGAACTAAGGTTGCAAGAAGCTGATGCTTTCACCGTGCCTGTTCAGGGAACAGAAGCTGAACCAGGGACAGGTGGGTAAAACCCTGATGGAAGAGGAAGGTAGCTACACAGGGGAGGGTGAAGAGCTCCTGAGCCAGCCTCTGCTATACTACATAGCCCTGCACCCTCCCTTTATCTATCCCAAACTGGCAGGGGCAATCTTGACTACCTGCCCCCCTACTCTAACCCATTAGACTCCTCCCAGCTCAGGGATAGAACCCAGATGTCCTGACCTGCAGTCTGGGTTTGCGACACTGGCGATTGCTTCTCTGGACCTTGTATTGTCATTTATAGGCCCCTAAGAGGGTGAAGGAGAACCCTAATACATACAGTGCTTTTTTTCTGCTGGAACGCACCGGAACGGCGTTCCGGCACCTTTTTTTCCTTCTCCCCCCCACCGGCCGCCTCGACTTCCTGGCCCAGAGCCAGGATCAGGCTCCGTTGCCGGGGTCTGCCGTTCGGTCCCCGCCGGTGCTCCCTCCCAGCTGTGCAGGCTGCGGCCGGGCTGGGGAGATTTAAATCTCCCGCCCTGAGCATGCGCAGTTACAGCGTGCTCAGGGCGGGAGCGGACTGGCCGGCAGCAGCTCTGCCGGCCGTCCCTGCAGTTCCCAGCCTCCCGCCAGGTAAGGGGGCTGGAGGGAGGCCTGGAGAGGGGTGGGGGTGGGGACAAGGAGACGGGCCGGGTTGTGGGGTGCGGGGGACAAGGAGACGGGCCGGGTTGTGGGGTG
>ML685783.1:10505979-10627052 GCA_007922175.1 Pelusios castaneus
TTCCTCTTCCTTTCCTTCCTTTCTCTTCTTTCTTCCTTTCCTTTTTTCCTTTTTCTCTTCTTTGTCTTCCTCTTCCCTGCCTTCCTTTCTCTTCTTTCCTCTTTTCCTTTTTTCTTTCTCTTCTTTGTCTTCCTTCCTTCCTGCTCTTTCTGTCTTTGCTTCCTTCCTTCCTTTCTTTTTTTCTTTGTCTCCTCCTTCCTTCTCTTTTTTCTTTCTCTCCCTTCTTTTTTAAAACTTTTTAAAAATTAATTTTAAATAAAAACCTTTCTTAAAATTAGATTTCAATTCCAAATTCATTCCAATTAAATTAATTAAACACAATTAATTAATTAATTCTATGTACAGTCACTTTATCTTCAATTAATGCCTATAATTTCTGTCTTGTGAGTTTTCCCCAAAAATTTATTCTGAAAAAGTTTTTCACACGGCTTGAAAATTTTGCACACAAGCCACCAAACCTAGAGGGAACATTGGCTACTAGTTGCGTACACAACAGCAGGCCAGCAGGCTAACATCGGTCAGTCAGTCCCACGCTCTGGGCCTGGCCGGAGCCCACAGCACCAACAAAAAAGTGTGTGGATGCATTACTGCCTGCCACCCAGTACCCAGAAACACAGGCCAGCAGCAGACGTGATAGCTACGCATTCACGTTTTTTTCTAATTATAATACGGCCCCCCAACAGTCTGAGGGACCGTGAACTGGCCCCCTATTTAAAAAGTGTGAGGACCCCTGCTGTAAGACCTCACAGGTTGTCTTTCAGTATATTAGCGGCCTGCATAGTTAATAAAACTTAACAGTTTTTACCTTGTATTTTTATTTCTTTGATATATTCAAAAATTTACTGTTTACTGCACTATTTTCAGTGTTATTTCTTTATGACACGACGGACATCAATAGGAGTTCCGGTACCTTTTTTTTTAGAAAAAAAGCACTGAATACATATACCTTGCCAGGGGGGTAAATGATGGCTTTAGAGAAGCAAGGCCAGGAGGAATCCAGAACCCAACAGGATAATGCTGATCTCGCTCCTGTTTGGTGTAAATCAGGAGTAACTTCACTCAGATCACAGAGGCTGATTCCCTTCTTGCTCGGTCTCGTGTAAATCAGGAGGGACTCCACTGGCATCAGGGCTGTGAGAACAGAACCAACCTTATTGGGTCATCTGCTCCCTGGGGTTGATGGGCATTTCACCCTGAACTCACCTTGGATTTGGAGGCTGCTTTGGGAATATGTTGCACATGCCACTAGATGTGGCTGGGACCTGCCGGGGGAAGGAGGATTGATTTCACTCTTCTATTTTGTATGTCTTCATCACCTCTGTTCTCCCCCAACCCATTCCAGCCTCCCCACAGCCATGCTGGTCTAAACTAACACGGCTACCCCTTTGGAACTCAGTTAACTTTCTATCAGTGGAAGGAGCAGAGTAGACGGAAGAGGGAGCTAGAGATGCTTGCAAACAGGGAAAAGTATGCTTTAACAGGGATGAAAGAAACGTGGGAATAATCAAATGATTAGTTAATATGGGTGGGTAATTTTATTCAGCAAAGAGAGAAAAGTATGAAGAGGAAGAGAAGCCACAGCAAATGTCCAAAACAATTTCAGGAGGAGGAAAGACTAAGTAAAACAAGAAGTCACAGGAAAGAATAGAAGATTTCTGATTGTGGTCTCTGTTACACCATCACCATGGACAAATATGAGGTAAACTTAGTGTTAATGGTCCTAAAGGAATGACAGTAACAATGGGGAGGTTTCACTTAACCTGATAAACTTTCTGGGAAACTGAACTGGATATTTTGGGTTTAACATAAGAACTTATCACCCAGATTTTCCGAATCAGCATAAAACTTTAATTTTATTCTGGTTTTAGATGCAGCTTCAAAACTTGTTTATTGTGACCTAGGATAGCTATGGCACTCCCTAATCTGTTTTTTTCTTACAGCATGTTTTAATTTTAAATATCAATCCGTTTTGGTCCTGCATACATTAAAATTTAGAATTTTTAAATTTCCTTTCTTTTGTTATTTTACCATACATCCTACAAAACACGAATAGATTCATCAGTTTGTCACTGTCATGTCACTCATCATACCACACACATATTCGGTTTGACACTGACTTCACAGTGGTTTTCAAACCTAGGGTTGGGACCCAGTACTGGGTCACAGATCCTCAAGCATTGGGTTGCAGCACCCCCTGCTGCTGCCACCAAAAGACTGGAATGCATTGCTCAGAGATGTAACTGTTGAGTCATGGACATAAATGCTTTTTTTCAACTGGGTCCTGAGAAAAAAGTTTGAAAACCACTGCTTTAGACTGCTCCCAGATTATGATAGACCATTTTAAGCAGTGAAGTTGCATGAAAAGAGAGAACTGGCTGCATGGAACTCTCTCCCTTCCTGTGTGGGAGAAGGGCTCAGTTGCCTCTATGGCACCATGCGTCCCGCTCTCTAGGTAATAAGGTTCTTCATGGTTTGAGGGACTGTACTGAGGGAAGGGGTGGACAGTGAAGAGATGGGGAAGGTGCTGGGCAAGCTAGAAACAGGTTCAAAGTCATAGTCATCCCCTCTCCAGTCCCATAAAACTTACTTGATAAAGACAGCACAGCGTGGGGATGCATACTTTTTCTTGAGAGACCTCAGTCAGAGCCATCTGTGATCAGTCACTGGTAATGTGGCTCCACTAGAGACATGCATTCAAGAACCAGGGACTGGCATGGGGTGGTCTGAGTGGAGACAGATCCACTGTGTTTGGAAACAGACAGCCGTCCCTCCTCAAGGGTGGGCAGTTTCTTCCCCTGACAGGATATGCGTCGTGGAAGGAGAAAGAATCTCCCCAAAGGGATCCACATAGGTATTTCCTCCTTCAGAATCCTTTTGTAGGCTTTATCCTAGAAGGTTATCTGGGCCAGAGTTAGCAAAATAATTGCTAAGGGTGGAGATAGTCCTTTATTTTCAGAGCCACAGTTTGCATATCATCTTACGTCTTTGTACTAACTAATCAGTATGTGGAACTCCCTCAGAATAAACAGGAGGTCACCCTGTAGTAAACTAGTTATGAGAGGGAGTGTAATGTCTTGATATTCTATCAAGCTTTTCATAGGACATATACCAAAGTTTACAATCTGAATTTAAAAAAAAAATCACAACCATCCTAAGTCTGTCAGTCAGCAGAAATACATAATAAAGAGTATGTTGCTGACTTACAGTGTATATGTTCTTTTAAGTATTTGACAGTCTATGTCCCAATTTCAATTAGTTGCCCGGCTTCCAGGTGCAGTGCTGTTACCCTTCCATTTCTTATTATATGTTAAGATTTTCATATTTAAAGTGCCTTATAAATTCATTAATATTAACAACATTCTTCTGAGTATCAGGCCCATTATCATAGATGAGTAAACTGAGGTAGAGTTTTCAGTGACTTGCCCAAGGCCCCAAAGTAAGTATGATTACTGGGATCAGAACTCAGGAGACTCCCAGTTCAGGACGTAGTTCTCTTCAGCCCAAGGTCTGCCCTCCATTACATCTACTCTGTCCCTTTTACTATTGTCCTAACCTGTGCAATGTCCGTCTGCTTTCCAAAAAAATAATATGGGCCACACAGAATACAAAACACATGGAAGTACCTACAAAGGGTTTCTTGGAACTTGACTGGCTCCATGAGCTTCCAGAGGAAGACCAATACTGTTGGTTCCTCTTTTTTGTGTGGGAGTTGTGGTAATCAGTTCAGCAACAGGGTGGGTGTGTCTGTTTTTAATTTCTGTTCCTTTCTCCCTTCAGAAAAAGAACAGTAAATCAGAAACCCTTAAACAGTTGCCAGCAAACCACCAATTAGGCTTAATGAATCCACAGAAATGTCTTGTAGGATGATATACAAGTTTTAATGCAGCAGACACCTGACTCCCTGCACTAGTCTGTGAACATAAACTGGTGAAAAGGAGATGGACTGCTGCTGGGCCTGCAAATGATAGGAAGATCTCTCTTTTATGAACATTAATAGAATCTATAATACTTTTCTTTTTGGACTTGGCTGAAGGAAGAACAATGTTCTTTTAATCTGACCAGTGGAAAAATACAAACTGTGCTGTCCTGGGAGATGAATAAAAACCTTACTCCCTTTCAGGGATGCTGGAACAATTTGTATGGTGGGGGTGCTCAGAGCTATTGAACCAAGCTGTAAACACTGTGCATGATGGAAAATACTGTAGGACAGTGATTTTCAAACTTTTTTCCTCAGGACCCAGTTGAAAAAAATCATTTATGCCCATGACCCAACAATTACATCTTTCAGCAATACATTCCAGTCTTTCGGCAGTGGCAGCAGGGGGCTCTATGACTCAGTACCTGAGGGTCTGCGACCCAGTATTGGGTCCTAACCTGTAGTTTGAAAACCACTGCTTTAAAACAGTGAATGTGGTAGCACCCCTAGTTCCGGCACCTATGCTCCCTGTTTGGATTTCTTTCCATCAGCAACTCAGTAACTGCAACAACCAGCTGATTAATGTGTTACTTTAAAATACATTAAAAAAGTGTATTCTCCAATGTGCCCGTTTCTCTGCCTGAAGGAGAGAAAAATAGTAAGATTCTGTATGTACACACGACAAACTTGTCCCGCAATAAGCTATTGCGGGACAAGGAAAGCGCTATAAATATAGCGCTTTGGTGTGTACACATGTTCTGGTTATATCGCAAAGGAGTGTTCACCGTGTGAACGCTCCTTTGCGATACAAAAGCAGTGCATGGTGGGCACCTGTCCCACCTGTTCCGCCGCCACCCGAAGCCCCGGGGCTGAGCTAGGGGGCTTCAGAGCTTTGGGTGGCGGCGGGAGCTGTGGCGCTTACAGCCCCTGCCACCACCCGAACCCCTGGACTGAGCTAGAGGGCTGGCCTGAACCGGCAGCCAGTTCGGGCCAGCCCCCTAGCTCAGTCCAGGGGAGCCACTGAACCTGGCAGCTCCCATAACAGTCAATTTCACTGCTCTGCTAGAGCAGTGAAATTGACATATTTGACAGCTCCAATGTCCCAGAGTGCCCTTGACTGGCACTCTGGGACATTTCAGGAGGCTGTCTAACACGCCAAAAGTGTACACACGAGCATTACTGCGGAACAGCTGTTCCGCAGTAATGCTTACCACTCTCGATTTGAGTGGTTTAACTGTTGCGCGGCAAGAGGGTGTTGCCGCGCAACAAGAAAAATGATTGTGTGTATGCAGGCAGCTTTATTGCATGATTAGGAGCCTTATCGTGCAATAAAGTGATCGTGTGTACATAGTCTGAGTAAGGTCACCTTTCCCGCAATACCTAGACAACATAAAGCGAATTAAAATCTAGAATAAAGGTATGACTACAGATTTCCTGTGTTGTACTGTGTACAGAGCCAGCCTTATAATACATGCATTGCCACCCACCTGGAACCACTGCAATCCCAGCATGGCATAATGGCTCCACAATACTGTTGGCAGCTCTACTTCAGTCTGTCTTCAACAATAATCTTCAAAGTGAATTTTCCACAGAGACTCTCCCCCATCTCCATTACATACTTTACAATATTTAGAGAAGTTATCCAAGACTCCAGTTAAGGTTGTCAATACTGTCATTAACACCCACTTTTTTCTCTCCAGAGGTTGATGATTCATCTATAAACATTTTTAGGCATAAAATGCCCTTTACAATTCAATGGTTTCAGAGTAGGAGCCATTTCTTGAAGTAGTTTTCAAACTTGAAGTAAACATTTAAATATTGTTTTAGAAAGTTTATTCAAGATGAAATTTGGTCAGCAATAAATTTATATTATCATGTAAATATTTATTCCCTTTCTCCAAAAAAAAAAAAAAAAAAACCTCCCTCACCAAGAGCAAGATATTAAGCAATTAAAAAAAAATCTACTGGACAATCATAGTTTAAAAAAAACCTCAAATGTACTAATTTCTGCTACAGGCACCAGGAGCAATAGTAAGAAAAAAAGACTGAAATGGGATCAAAGAAAGTAGTGCAAGTGTCTAATAACATATATGGGCACAACTGGGGTTGAAGCTCCAAAAAAATTGAAAACAAAGTAAAATAGAATAGAACTAAAATGCAAATATATTCCCCCACTTTTCTTGCTCTGGAATTCTGGATGTGAAAGATTTGCATAGTCTGTCTTTTAAAAAAATCTCATTTAAATTTTTTTTTTTTTTTGCTGTATGTGGAAAATATTTTAATTCAGCAAGATATGGGGTTATTCCACTCCTGTTTTGTTACTCCAGGTCTTGTTAGTCATGCTTAGCCCCTCGCTTTAAATATTAGAAATAAATTTGTCTTTTAAATTTCCCTCATTTTGATTGCTGGACAATTAGGGTCGGCCCTGCTTGGAGCAGGAGGGATTGAACTCTGCTGAGGCGCTTGCCAACCCTCAGCTTGATTCGGATTCAATGAATCACGGAACAGTCACACGGGAAAGGAAGATGTTTGAAGTACCTACAAAGGGCCGTGGGCTGAGGGAATGGACAGGGCGGCGACGCTTGCATCCTCCTCCCCGGCTGTGGGAGCGAAACACCAGCCACCCGCCGACGGCACCTCAACGCCCTGGGACCTGCCGGTACCGTGATGCACGACCTGAGTCTGAACCGACGGCCCGAGAAACGCCCCAAACGGCGCCCTGGCCACACCGCGCCCCTACGCTAGGGCGTTTCCTGGCACCCATTTCCCTCCTGGGTGGATGGACGGTTGGAGAACTAACGGCAGCCGCGCCCGCGTCAGCCCTCGCGCGCGCTCCTAGCCCCGCCTACCTGAGGCGCTCGGCCAATCCCGCTGCAGGCCTGTGTCCTGCTAAGCCCCGCCCTACCGCAACGGTCGCGCAGGGGGTGGGCGGTGACGTGAGAGAACGCTCACGCTGGGGGCCGAGTGTGCGGCGGTGCGGGAGGGGGCGCCGAGCTGCGTCCCGAGGTCGCGCGCAGGGCCAGCAGGGTGTAATTGCTTCGGGCAGCCGCGTGAGGTGTGTGGCGCGCGCCGGCCGGACCCCGCGCGCTCCTCTCGCGCGTCGAGTCCCTTCGGGGAAGGGCGGCCGGCAGTCGCTCTCCCCTCCTGAGCAGCAGCGAGGAGGATGTCCTCGAGCAGGGCCAAGAAAGTGAAGATGGCCACCAAGTCCTGCCCGGAGTGCGACCAGCAGGTGAGACCTCCCCGCAGGGCGAAGGGCACCGAGCCTGCCTCCCCCCACCCACGCACTGAGCCTGCCCCGTCCCGGCGGGCTTAGCCCCACTGTAGTGTGGAGGAGGGGCCCCAGTTCCGAGCAGCTTTCCCCACCCTCTGTACCACGGGCCACCCCGCACACGCAGAGGAGAGACTCACCTTTGCACGCCTCTGTTGCTGGATAAAGCGCCCCTCAGAGCAGACGGCACTCATGACTGGTCTGCAGCTTTGGGGTGTTTGTAGGGCGGTTTAGGGACGGGGCATGCCATCCCTTGGCCGTTTAGTGTTGTGCTCTGAGGGCTGAGAAAAGTGGCTGTGAGGAGAAAGGAGGGAAGCGTGGGGACACGGCATGAGGATGGGGAATGGAGATTTAAAAAAAAAAAAAACGCTGTTTTTGCATTGAGCAGCCACGTAGGGAATGGGATTCTGTTCTCCTGAGGAGTGCAAGTCACTCAGCATGAAGAAGTTAGTACAACGGTGCAGCTTCTGTGGTGGGAACAGGATTCTGACAGACACCACCAGAGCCTGGTTCAACTTCCTTAATGAAAGTCTTATTTGTTATTCACTCAGTGCTTCTTACCGTAATTCACGCCACTACAAAGCCTGCTCTTCCTTCTCCTTGCATGGCAGGAGGGATGGTCCATGTGCTTAACTTCACCTCTTACCGAGTGCGCCACAGGCTGCTTCCACTCCTTAAGACTGATGGCTTTTTGAGTGATGTGTCCCGCTACAACATAAACCTGCAACATAATGTTTTTAATGCTCCCTGTAGCTTCTGTCCACTCTCTAGTTCTTGATAGCTATAGTAGTCATCTCTTGATTTTCTGAGTTACAGCATTGATTGGCTATTGAGCCTTTGCAAAGTTAAGTCAGGGAGTTTCTCTTAGGCCAGTTGGGGTAAAAAAAGATGAGCGAGCTTACTGATTTTAAAATAAAATCACTTCTAAACTAGGCTTAATTCTGAGCTAGTATTCATATGCAACATGTCCTTTGCCTTTCTAGTCTTTCTCTGGAATTCAATCTAAATATTTTGGCATGTTTATTAGCACCATGAGGTTGTATTATGTCGAAGGCTTTTGTAAGAAATATAGAATTCCTTATTTACAGTTAAGATTCATTAGTAATTTTAAATTTATCAACTGTACAATACAACTTTGCCTTTGGGTGATTAATGTTCTGAAAGATGTGATAGTCATGCAGTACTTTTCTCTCCCTTTGCTGCAGTTTACTAGCTTTAGACCTTAGTCAGAAAGTTTTCTACTGTATTGTGACTCAGATCTGTAGTTGATGAGCTGTTATTGGTGTATTGCCATGTGGATGAACTCCATTGCAGTAGCATTAAAATTACATGGTAATAATGCAATTTGATTATTTTTACTATTTTATTTCTAATTAACTTTTAATCATTTATGCTATTTACTGTTTACACAGTACTGATTTTTTGAACAATGAAAATGACTAGTGAATTTCACTCTTCCCTCATCCACTGGTACAGTGGAACAGAAGGACAAGAGAATGTTTGTAATTTAATGAAATATGTTTCTATTTAACGTTGGAGCCCATAAAATCTCTAACATTTAATTTTTAGACCTGTGGTATCAGACAGGGTCCTATTTTTATAAATAACTGTCAAGCAATTAACATTTTCTTTATTTTTAACTGTTGATTTGCTTATTCGTGCCAGGCTTCTGCTTACAATAGAGTTTTATGTTAGTTTTAAGACATTTCTGTTCATACTCAAGACTAATTTGTAAGGCTAGGTTTTGTGGAATATGCTTTCATGTAGCGTATGAACCATTGCAAATACTGACATATTCTCCTTGGCATGAAGTATTGTTTCTCAGAAAAGTAAGTAACATGCCCAGTTTTCATCACGGGAGATGAAAGAAGAAATTACATTGAATAAAGGTACTTCAGCAAAAACAGCGAGAGTCCTGTGGCACCTTAAAGACTAACAAATTTCTTGGGTCATAAGCTTTCATGAGCTCCAACCCACTTTGTCAGATGCGTGAGATGCTGCATCTGATGAAGTGGCTTGGTGCCTGCGAAAGCTTAAGTCCGAAGAAATTTGTTAAATCTTTAAGGTGCCACAGGACTCTCGTTTTTGCTGTGCACAGACTAACACGGCTACACCTCTGGAAAAGTTACTTTAGTGTAAGACTTTTTGTGATTTAAATAGTATTGTTGGGAGGCTTATGACACTAAGAGCAAGTAAATAAAAAAGTGTTTTGTTTTGAAAAGGGGCTGATTTGATTTTATTCTGCTCTTTCACCATAAAGTAAATAAATAGTAGGCATGTGTCTGAATAGAATTTATGAGCTAGCATCTCTTCCTGCTGCTAGCATGGAATTACATGCATATGTGCTGTCCTGGCCCAAAGGCTGCTAGCATGGCCTGATTGTTTCTCAATCCTCTCAAATCCTGGCACACAGTAGAGGAAATTACATTCTTTCCTTAGCACAGTTAGAACCTACTGTTTTCTGTGTAAATGGCTGGGTTTTATATTCCCCAGAATAGTCAACTCTGGCTATTTGTTTGTCTATAGAACATCAGAAAGTTCTTACGGTGGGGCATTAGTGGTCAGTCAGGCTGTGCTACTCTCGGAACAGGAGCGTTGAGGTATATACCCAGAATTCTGTGCTGCCAGTAATAAGTGTGTGGAACTTTCATGGAAATAGTTAAATTCAAACTCTTACTGCAATATAGTATATTGAGTCCAGGCATCTTAAGTGTAAGAGCTCTTTTAGAACCACTCAGGGTATGTGGTGTCAAAATAAAACCCACATGGTTAAGTAACTCAGGGAGCCCAAGGCAAATGGAGTAAATAGGATGAAACAAAGAGCAGATTAATTATTAATATGTGGTGTTCAAATGAATTAAATGAAAATTTTGCAAAGAATAGCACATAGGATATGGTCCTGCAAACTCATTAGTGTGGGATAGATTCACTGTGTCCTAGTAGGAAGTATTCATGACATTTAACCTATATTTTTCACTTCCCTTTTAAGGATGTTGGATCCTGGCATTTTTCTGAAGATCAACTATGTAAAAATGCAATCCATACTTACTTTCAGAATTATCTAGTATCATTTTCTCTTTAAGCTTTCGAGAACTGATTGATCAAAAATGGGCTGGAATGGAAATCCTGTGCCCCTCTTAACTATAGCTTCAGATATCAATCTTTCAGCTGTTTCTATAAAGAAATGTCTCATTTTGGTTCTTTGTATTGCTGCACATTTGTCAGCTTATTAAATGCGAATGCAGTCTCTGTTAGGTTAGTCAGACTTTGGAGTGGCCCAAACCTTGTGTACAAAAAGTTTTATTATTAAAGGTATAGCATCAATTTTTTATTTTTATTTTTTTGGTGCCTATTCATCTTAATTGTGACATGATTACAATAACTGAACAAATACAGAAATGATTATTTTAAAAATTTTTTCATTTGACAGCAGTTTCGGTATGGTCAGTATATCTCTTGTGTAATCAGTTTCCTCTTGTGTGGGGTTTTTATGTACTAATTTGGGAGAGACTTTTTGTAAAAATGATAGAAAAATTATTAAAATTGGCAACAGTACTTGTGGTAGAAGCAGCAACTGAAACTACTTCACTCCTCTGAAATGGTATAGGTTTCAGGTTGTCCAACTTTACTACCCTTTGGAAGAGTCAGTTAGAAATAATAGAAAAGAAATTCAAATTTCCAATAGCCATCCTAATGCAGCGAACTCAAAATGTGGTTAAACATGCAGAACAACAATTAAAGCTGGATATATCATAGTACCAAATATTTTGTAAAAACAAGTTTTGAATTGTGTGTGGGGGGGGAGGGTTCTTGGCGAAATAGTACAGGCCCAGTGATCTCTAGCAGGTTGGTATTCTTGTACACTTTGAATTTACATTTTTTAAAATTTCAAATGGGTTTTCTCCTGGTCAAAGTGTGAGATATAAACAGAAGTGTTCAATGGCTAAATCTAAATTAAATGAGCATGATGACCAAAAATACATACAACAAGTAGGTGAACTGCCAGATGGCCTCCAACAATCTTAGACTATAAAAGTTGTTTAAAAATAGCCATTTATGTAGGCTGTACAAAAATGCTCAATTTTTGTGCTCCCCATACTGTTTCTGCAGCAGTTATTGCTGTTCCCAGCAATATGTTCCTATCAGATGCTGCATATGAACAAGTAAGCAAAAGGTAGGGGGGAAGGGCCTGGTTGCGAAATTTCACTTTTAAGTTTTAATAGAACTACCTCATGGTTGTCTGGATGAGCTCAAATGTTGTACAATGGGAAAGGATTAAAATATGTATGAAAATTTATTTGTAAACTCCTGGGACTGCTTTACAAAGAATGCAACATTCTAAAACTGTAATTTCGTTTTTAAATTAAAAAAAAAAAAAAAAGTACTTGCTAGGATTGTGTTCCTTTAAAAGAATAAAGAACTTAAATAATTGCCAGCTGTACTCAGAAATAGATGCGAGTTGAATGCAAAAAGAATGCAAGCCATTCACTTTGAGGTATTCCTCAGTTTCACATTTTTTAACTTAAAACCATAACCAACTGTGTTTTGAATGAGCTACATTGCTTATAGTTAAGTGAACTGTTGGCAGAATTGTGCTGCACGCTTCAAGTTTGGTTATGAAAAATGCTTTTCTTAAACATGATGTACTTATAAACTTGTGAAGCGAAGCACAGAAAATGTAAATGTGTTACAGAAAGCAATAACACAGTTGGCATGATAGAATGAGCAATAGAATTCTCCTTTTCATGTTCCGGTTTGGTTATGGCATTTGTTCTTTTGCTAGAAGCACATTGAAACTGGTTTCCTCTGTGCATCTGATAAAGTGTTACTTGTTCAGTAAACAATCCTCTTGTGTTCTACTTTCATTATTGTATGATCTTAGTAAGCAGCAGCAAGCCTGAAGAAATTTGCCTCAGGGTTTGTGACATGGTCATGACTTCTGTTTTTTTCTTTTTGTTTTCTGTACAGTATCCTGTATTAACAAAGTTTTATTTGTGTTTTTTGTCCAGCAACATGTTAACTTCTTCCAAATCTTTTTTTAGATTTCTTTTGTTTTTTAAGCCCATTTATCAAATGTTGTCTTGATACAGACCTAATCAAAGCATCACAGTGCATTTCTTAGGACTTTTAAAGCCATGATTTGCAAAATGCTTAATGTAGATGATGAACTGTTGTAATTTTCCTGTTTTTTTAAATTAACTGTTCTAATAAGGAAAGAATAAACTTATGTCCTTTATAGCTGTAAGTGTTCTAGAACTTTCCCACCCCACTCTAAATTTTCCTATATTGCAAGTACTGCTAAGCCAGATATAGGGGTAGTGCTGAATTTACCCAAACTGTTGGCATAACTCAACAGTATCCCCCTTCTCTCGCAGGTTCTAGAGGAACTGAGCTTGGATGCAGATCACTAATACAAAACAGCTGTGACAGCCTAAAGTGTACTTCTATAACGCACTCTATACTAAAAAACAACAGAGTCCTGTGGCACTTTTAAAGACTAACAGAATTATTTATTGCATGAGCTTTCATGGAGAAAATCCCACTTCGTCAGATGCTTTGACGAAGTGGGATTTTCCCCCATGAAAGCTCATGTGATAAATAAATCTGTTAGTCTTTAAAAGCGCCACAGGACTCTGTTGTTTTTCTGCAATAGACTAACACGGCTACCCCTTTGGCACACTATACTGTTCACATTTCTAAACTTATTGTTAACAAATATCTGGCTGAGGGATAAAATGGATGTGTATTCTTGGAACTTAGTTCCACTGCATTCATGTTTATAACTCCTAAAATTAATATTTTTCTTAATGGATGAACTTTTTTGATATTTTAAAATCTTTCTTCTCTTTCTCTCAGGTTCCTGTCGCATGCAAATCTTGCCCTTGTGGCTACATATTTATTAGTCGAAAGCTCTTACATGCTAAGCGTGCTGAGAAATCACCACCTACTGCAGGTAAACCTTATTGAGGGACTTTTACTTTCATATTTCCGCTTTGGAAAAGAAATGAAGAACATGTGGCCTCCTGTGTTATAAACTGACTTTTGTCAGTTTTTCTTTCTTTTACATTTGGGTAAGGCAGACTTTGAATGTAAGTTAATCTTCAACAAATGATGAAAGACAAAAGGTGGTTTTTCTGTAGCCGTACTTCCTGTTTATGCGTGGTAGTGACATTTTATACATTGTTTATCCTTTTGCTGCTTACTTAATCACCATGCAAATATAACTCCTACAGAAAGCTTTTTATTAATCCTACTTTCAGATAAATATCCAGTTAGGCCAAAGAGGCCAGATTTCATAGCATTTGTTTTATTCAAAAGTAAATTCCTTTTTTTTAATGACTTGCATTTAATTTATTAGTTCAGCGGCCTTAAACAGCAGAATGGCATTTAATACTTTGTAGAACAAATGGTATTTTGTAAGATCTTAACTAAAAGCTACTAAAAGACTTCCTTCTCTTTAAAGAATATGGTGTAAAGTATATGTAAAATAGAAAGCAACTTGTATCCTCTTCTCAAATTCAAGTCTTACTACGTTATCAGTTGGATATGCTTTCTAGCATGATTCATGTTCTCCCTTATGTTCTTTATTAATGGTTTGCCTACTGCTAAGGGAAGATCCCAAAAGAATCTGATTTAGAATTTGTAGGAGTTCTTCACTTACAAGATTTACAGGGTTAGGTTACAGAATATATTGATTTAATCTAAAGAGAAAATGTGATGCCAGGCAAGTTTGATTGTTACAAGCTGGAAGAAGTGGGGGACTGACTGTGGAACTTGTTTTGGAAGGTGTGATTTGTGTTTTTTCCATTGTTTATCTAATGGTTGATAAATGAAACTAGTTACCAACCCAGTTAGATATGTTAAAAGCTTTATTATGATTATGCAAGATTTTTATATAATTCCAGTGTGAAAATGGATACACGTGGCTTTCCTGTCTAACGTATTCAGAAGATATAACCTGCCATGTAGTTATGGCTTGTATTCAGTTTATAGTAAATTACAAGATGGGGACAAAAGGAAAGTAGTAGAACCAAGTCCAATAGGTAAATCTCAAAAGCTCTTGGTGCAAAATTTGGAAATTCTTTCCCAAATCTAGCATGTGAAAAGTTATGCTGTATGAAAGCATCTTAACTAAAGCTATGAACACACTACAGCTAAGTCAATACAAGTTATGTCACTCAGGAGTGTTAATAAACACCACTCCCCCGCCCCCTTGGAATGACGTAAATTTCACCAATCTAAGCACCGGTGTGGACAGCACTATTTGATGTTGATGGGAGAGCTTCTCCCACTGATATAGCTACTGACGTTTTGCGGGCCCAGAGTAAATACATTGATGGGAGAGCTCTCTCCCATTGGTTTAAGAGTGTCTGCACTAACAGTGCTACTTCTATAAGGTCTGTAGTGTAGCCAGAGCTAATGTCTGCACAGATTGGGTCTGGCTGGTAGCTGGAGCCTCTACATACTGCTATAATAAATACTTTAGCCTCTGGGTGTACAGCTGAATCTTTCAATAGCCATTCAGAACACCAGAAATGAAAGTAGTGACTTTCAGGGCGTCAGAAGTGATACATTTGGAACATTTAAGAACTGTGATCTGTATAATTAGTTTCACTGTCTCAGAGCTCTTTCTTTGTTGCAAAATGCTACATAAATGTCATCATAATTAAGACTTCATCCCTGTGATCAAAAAATGGGGTATGTCTGTGCCTTTGCCTAAAACAGCTTGCTCACCTCTCAGCTTAGAGAATGTTGTATGGATGCAGTTGAGTGTTATGAACTGCTTGAGAGGTGAATACCGTGCAGACAACTAATCATTCTTGATAAGTGATCTAAGGAAAGTTGTTGAATGGGGAAAGAGCTGAGACTGAGTAACTAAAAAGACATGAAAGCAACCCTAAAATGTTCTCTTCATTCATTTATACAGAAAACAAGACTGAGGCCAAAAGGAGACGAACAGAGAGAGTTAAGCGAGAGAAGATAAATTCTGCAGTAAATAAAGACTTAGAAAACAGAAAAAGGTCCAGATCTAACAGTCATTCAGATCATAGCAGACGTGGAAGAGGAAGACCTAAAAGTGCCTCTGCCAAAAAGCACGAGGACGAAAGAGGTATGGGAATTAGAAAAGCCTGTTTGGGGAATGGTTTTTGTTTTTATGATGTGCTGTCATTTACCAACTTCTGACGTGTTTTAGTTAAACTAATGTAAGTGTTGAATTCTCTGTAACTTTAAGGTTTCAAATCATTATTTGAGGACTTCAATAACTCAGCCAGAGGTTATGGATCTGTTACAGAAGTGGGTGGGTGAGGGTTCTGTGGCTTGCAATGTGCAGGAAGTCGGACTAGGACTGTAATGGAAGAAGGAAGAGAGATTGTCTCATGCTGTAGTGACTGTTAGTTTTCCTATCCAGACCAACAGTTGCATAATATTATGCATGGGAAAACTAATGAATTTCCTCCTCTGAAGCAAGAACTGTTGTAAACATCTGCTTTGGATAAGATCTAGTGGTCCTTCATATGTTTCTAAATCTAGGCATAATCAGGTTGTCTGCAGGGGTCAGAGAGGATTTTCTTCTTCCTGCTGTCTTCATAATGAGACTTTACATAGCTGACCGCATTGATTCTGTTCATTTTTTGATAAAGCATCAGATGGAAATCACTGCTAGAAGAAGGATACCGGGCTATGTCAGAGATGCCCACTCTTCTGAATACTAAAAGTATATGTTGAGTATCTCAGAACTAGTTCTCTTCAGATGTTCCCCATAAACAACCTGAGTTCATGTGGTACTTCAGACAAGATAAGAGTGCTCCAGATGAGGTTGCCAAAGGAAATGGGATTACCATTTTATTGTATTTTTTGCATTTGAAGAAAACACATTCATGGCTCAGTAGTTTGCTCTGGTATACAAACACCTTATACACAACAGTGACAAAGTAGGCTTCCCCTATTGTCAAAGAAAATAAATAATATAGTCAGGATTGCTAAGAAGCAGTTGGACAGAAATAGTTTGTCAGGAAGTTGTTGCTATTATGATCTGTTTAACTATATCATGCTTTTAGGTAATAATAGAGAGTGGATTTTTCACAAGTGGTGATTTAGGAGCACAAGTCCTGTTGACTTTTAATTAAATTAATGCTCCCAGCTAACTTAGGCACCTTTGAAAAACCCACCCACAATGTGTTTTGTGTTGGATCTGTCCTTGTCTTGAGGCTTACAACAGTGTAAGACTAACTATGAGTATCTCCAAGTGATTCCCAGCCCTTCACTGTGCAGTTTTGTATCTGGGCCCCTTGGAACTGCTTCTACTAAGAGTTTGTTGGCATTTTATTTGTTACCTTTTATTTTTAGAGAATTTTAACTGGGTCATAAAATCTTCATCCTGCAACTTGGGATACATTTGAGGACTTTGGGAAGAAAGAACATATTAACCTTACATACTTTACAACATCCAGAAGAATTATCATTTAAAATTACTGGAGTTTAAAAAGACCTTTGATTGTTTATTCCCACTGGGCTATATTTCTGTGCTGTGTTCTTGTAACTTCGAGACCTTGTAGATGAATTTCTGATACTGTTGCATGTTCGGATCATCTAACAGTATTTTACAGTAAGTTCTGCAAAACTGTTTCCCTGGGAATGGCTATTCTTTCAAAAGTGTCTTGATTTGCTTGGTTAAGAAGCCTGTGAATAAATGACAGTGATTTTGTAAAATTAATTTTTAAATAATTTGAATGCCAAGTGAATGTGCATGGTGAAATGGGAATACTTCAGATGCATTTTACTTTGTATATTTTTAATACACCGAATCTCTTACAATGCTGGACCAAAAGGAAACTCAGGCGGAAACTCAGAAATGCTTCTATGAAGATGCTGACAGTTTTGGATTGCTGAGCTTGCTTGGCTTAGAGTCACATGAAACAGCAGGGGGAAGGGCTTCAAATCTGCAAAATGTTTCATACAGAATAATTAGCACTTACAATGCTTTCTTCCAGAACAGTGTACAAAAATGCTTGGGGTATCCCTGTGATCTGTTTTTATAAATGGGGGCAGCAAGACGCTAAGGCAGGGAGAGGTTAAGTAGCTCAACTAAAGCCACACAGGGTGGCAGAGCTATTGGTACAGGTTGGATTTTTAGCTCCTGACTTCAAGCTGAATACAGCAGGCAGTACTGCCTCTAATCTCACCAGGAATCCAGCTGAAGTGCCTTGTATTCTCAAGATTGAATGTGTTTCAAATTCTAGTGCTAAAATAACCTCGTAGCTTTGCATTAGAGCAAGCTATGCTGGCTTTCGATATTGCAAGATTTTCACTAAGCAAGCTGCTGTGCTGTGAAAGTGGGAAGCTTGGTAAGTGGTTTGAGGTTGCTAAATTGCACTGAACAGACAGCACCTTAATGTTCAGCCATTGAGCTGGGGGGACGGATGGACCAGAAAGGTCAAGTCTTTAATCAAAATATAATACTGCTACACTCTGATGTTTGAGGATTTGCCCACTGTGTCATTTCACTGGGAACTTAAATCAGCAAATGGCTCGTGAGTAAAACGTAAATACTGAGTGGGTGTGGATGCTGTGATGTACTTAAAGCGGCACTGATGGGTTAAAGGAAGCTGAACTTTGAGCCTGAGTGATGGTGATCCTTCTTAGCAGTGGGCCCTGTTCCTAGTCCTTTGGCAGTGTGAAGGAGCTCTTTGGGGTGGGTGAAGATTTCCCTGATTTGGGGAGGGGGATTACCTTTGTGGAACTGACAGCGGAACCAATGCCCATCTCCCAGATTGTGTAGAAAGCCCAGGCTGTCCTGATAGAGGTTCCTTGCTAACTCCAGCTCCCTGGGATGGTATGGAGTTGCATTCCTCACTGGTGTGAAAATAAAAGGTTCCTCCCACCTAGTGAAGAAGTACAGTACTACTTTCACCTTGCTGTCTAATTTCAGTGATTTAGAGTAGTCTTGGCATGCAGCCTTACAGAAGCTGCTTCTATCAAGACAGCCCAATGTGTGGCTCAATGGGATGAGGGTACTGGTAGTGAGTATGTAGATTAGACTAGTGACCGCCACTGGACTGGTGGTAGGATAGAACTTCACAGCCAGCCCAGGGCAAGTGTTAGGCTACCTATGCATGTTCTTCTTTCCACAGTGCATGCAAGCCCCTACTCAGCCTCACTTAGCTCTCTCTGGTTAGTTGATAAAAAGAAGTGTTGAAAGAGCTTTCCTAGTGCGGGACAATTACCAGTGAGGAGATGAGGAAGCAGTGTGGGAGAGCGTAGTGTTGAATTCAAAGAAGTGGCATTGATAAAGCTACTTTTTTATGGAGTATGTGTGCTGCAGGTGAGTCTTGAAAGACTGGAGTGCTGCAGCAAGAGAGTTCCAAGACAGTCATTTGTGCACAATGATCCCACATGCAGCTCCCTCCACTCACAGTTGGCCCTTGGCAGGAAAAGCCGCATGTTCATGAAACTACTGGAAGTCTGAAACTCCTAATGAGGCTGGGTTCTTCTCTTGAGTCTGCCAGTAACCTGTTCTTGGACAATTTACTGAACCTTTCAGCATCTCAATCTCCTGGCTATAATATAGGGAAAGGACTAGCCTACTTCTTGCAGGCGTTGAAGTCTTTGTTTTGTAATACATCATTAGGCTTTTTGATGAAACATGCTATTTAAATGCAAACTGTAAAGAACCATCTTTCATCTGAAAGAAGAAGAATTAAGCAGCACTGACTATCTTGTCCTATTTGTGTTTTATTAATCACCAGTATGCTGTTGGGTTGTGTCCTCATACTTGTCATTGAAGACTTTATGTTTGAGTCATATTTTCAGACTGTTGATTGAGTGACTTCTTTTCCCTGATGAGAGGTGATTATCTTTGACTGCTTTTCATTACAAATATGTGGTCCCATATTATAATAATTTAATATCTGCATAATTAATGTACTAACTTCTGACATAGAACCTGGAAAAAAAGCTTTTGTTTAATAGTGACTTTTCTTCTTCTTTCTACAGAGAAACAAGAAAAAGAAGTTGATATGTATGCTAACCTTTCAGATGAAAAGGCTTTCGTGTTTTCAGTGGCCTTGGCGGAAATAAACAGAAAAATTATCAATCAAAGACTTATTCTCTAACTCTTCAGCACAATCTAATGTAATTTTATGCCATATGGCTAATATATTTCCAAGATGTCATGGATTCCTGGGAAGCATGTTGTCTGCATCAACAAAGACCATAGCTTTTCCCTGCTAAAACTGCCGCTGTTTTGGAGCTCACAGACTTTTGTGTGTCTACACATCAGCAAGAAGCAAAGTTGTCAACATTTTAGTCTGAAAATCAGAAAGCAAATGTGCTTTCTCCCTTGGAGAATAATGCTTGATGACTGCACAGTGAGAATGCACCAATTCCAGAGCACTTCATTCAGATTTGCTGCCCAGAAATGCAATATTTTAAACACTTTCAGAAAGAAAGATTTTCCTTTTAAAATTAAATATATTTCAGATTTTTCAACTATATTACAGTTTACATATGTATAGTTCATTTAACCTTTTAATAAATTGATATTCTGATATATTATTGAATTGGAAATGAAGTACATTTGGAACAGGACTTTTGTAAGGCGTTTTGGTCTTATTTTCGTTTTGATTTAAGATCTGTTATGCATTTTTAAGATGGTTCTGGACAATCATTTTCATCAATGATTCTGGTATTTCATTTTATTGATGTGATATAGGGGGATAAGCACAAAAAGCAAAGCAGTCCCCTTCTCAAGATCATCTTGCATTGTGACTTGTGTTCCATATAAACTCTCCTCAGTAAAGAGTTTCCTTTATATAGTCCTTTCTTTTTATGCCAGATACTCCTTTCTGGGACTGACTCCTTAAATTTAGCAGAGTCAAGCAGCTTTAGTCCAAAAGTATCCATTTTGTACCTGATAGCTGCTTGGTTGTATCTCCTTTAGCTGCTATGGATCTTTCCCACCATTGCCGATCTCTTGTTATTGGTGAAGTGAGAACATATGTATTCTGTGGTGCAGATACACCACTCAATTCTCTTTAATTTCTATTTCTAAAATGAACAGACACAAGGTGGGTGAGTTACTATCTTTTATTGGACCAATTTCTGTTATTGAGAAGCAAGCTTTCTTTCTCAGTAACAGAAGTTGGTCCAATAAAAGATAACTTCATCCACCTTGTCTCTAATATCCTAGGTCTGACACAGCTACAACAGCAACGCATGCTAGAATAAACAGAGTCACCCTGCGGTCTTAAAACTGTTAACTGAGTTTACATTTTGTTTTTTAAGTCGGTTGTTCAAGTATTCGCTTTCTAGCAGTAACATTCACACCTGAATATTGATCAATGTGAATCTGTAGAAACAATTGTGTCGAATTAAGTGCCAATGTTGATACAAGAGCAAATGGATATAAATTGGCCATTAATAAGTTTAGGCTTCAAATTAGATGACCATGAGAGGAAGGAAGGCAGTAGGGGTAAGAAATCTTAATTGGCTTGTAGACTGAGTGTGATAAGTAGATGGCATGGTGATGGCAAAGGTATGCTGAGACTGCACACAATGGCATGTAGCTGATCTGGAACTTCTAGAAGCAGTTAGCTCCAGTAGCTGGTGATGGGACACAAAATGTGGAGGATTCTTTCCCAGGTGTCTGGCTGCTAGGTCTTGCTTGCATGCTCAGGGTTGAACTGATTGCTTATTTGGGGGTGGGAAGAATTTTTCCCCTGGGTTAGGGTTGTTTGTTTGTTTTTGCCTTCCACTGCACTATTGGGCACGGGGTCACTTGCAGGCTTAAACCAGTGTAAATGGCAGATTCTCTGTAACTTGAAGTCTTTAAATCATGATTTGAGGACTTCGGTAACTCAGCTAGAGTTTATAGGAGGAGACTTTTGAAAGCATTTCACAAGATCAGCCTATGGTATATTCTGCAGTCTTACAGAATTCCTCTTCATATAATTAACACCATTGAAAGCTTTTATTCCAACTTTATATGTAGTATTGATCACAGTGAGCTCAGTTTTGAAATCAAAACAGGAGTATGGCAGAGCTGTTCTATGTTTGCAATCCTCTTTCACATTGCCATTGATTGGGTAATGCGGCATACAATAAAAGACATGCCAAGAGGTTTTAGATGTCCTTATTCCTTGAAGAGCTGGACTTTGCAGATGATCTTGCTCTGTTATCATATACCTATCACCATATACAAGAGACTGCAACCTGACTCAACGTATTCAACCAGCAAATTGGACTGAAAATCAACCACAAAAGACAGGTATGACTTTTAATATTGCCTCACCATCACTAGTGAAAATAATTATGTTCTCAATAGTGTAAAATCATTCATGTATCTGGGTAGTACCATCAGCCAGGATGGCGGAACAAGTCAGGATATTTGGAGCAGAATCAATAAAGCCAGGAACACTTTTAGGAGCTTACCTACAGTCTGGAAATATCAAAATATAACATTAAAACTAAACTCAAGATTTATTAGAGTTGTGTACTTTCAACACCACTTTATAGTGCAGAATGCTACAGAAAGGTAATGTATGACATGTCCGAGCTATCTTCATTTCATAAAACCTACCTCAGAAAAGTTCTCTGTATCTTTTGGCCCAGAACACTCTCCAATCAAGATCTATTCATGCCATGTAGCCAAGAAGATATGAGCATCCTTCTTACCAGAAGGTGTTGGAAGTGGATTGGCAATGTGTTAGACAGAAGTTGATTCCATCACCAGAATAGCAATAAGATGAAAAGAAGTAAAAACAAGGCCATCCAAAACCAACATGGTGATGAACCGTGGAAGCTGAACTGAAAAACCTGGGACACAGCTGAGCAGCCACTGAAAGACTTGCCAGAAACAGAGAGTGAGTGGAGAAGCATCATTGCTGCCCTAAACACTAGAGGCATAATGGGGGAATAACTACTTAGCAGGAGTGGGTGGGTGAGGTTGGAGGAAGTCAGACAATCTTGGTGGTCCTTTTTGGCCTTAAAGTCTATGAGCCTTGGACTCTATAATGGATTTTGGAAAAACATCCTAATTATATTGATACTGATTGTTAACCAGAGTATTTCAGTGAAACAGTCTGTTCTACAATGCAGTCTGTCACAAAAACTTACACCAGTTGTACCTCATATATCTTACATACAGTTACTAAATTGACTTTCTACTAGTGATGATAGTCTTTGTGAAACGTTAAATCACACTTCAAATTTTTTGCATCTTTCACTCAATATTTTTCAAGAAGAGACTGTTTAAAGAGATAGTCAAGTATCTTGTATCTCATTTAGATCTCCCTTAATGTTGTTAGAGAATTGGAAAAAGTGTTATCCAAATGCTTTTTAAAAAGATTCCGGTATTCTTTTATGGTGAAGAATAATTAATAAAGCCTTACTGCAGAACTCCCCAATAGAGGGAGCAAAGACTGACAAATGAAAGAGATTCCCAAATACTGCAGATGTTTTTAATATTGAACAATTAAAAGGTAAAAAGCATGTTAATATCAATTCATTTAAACACAACAAGGAAATGAAATGGGAAATTTTCAAGTGGTAAAGTAAAATGGGAAATTATTTTAATTTTAAACTATTTATTATAAAATGATGGTGTCCTTTTAAAGAAGGGTCTGGATAAAAACACCTGCTGATCTACATGGGAATTACAAACAAGACAACTTTCTTTACATGAACATACAGGTTTTCTTCTTTCCAAATCTCTGCATGATCACAGATGGTAAGTACTGTAACAGGGTCAGTCTGGATGGCTTCCAGAAAGTACTAGAAGGCCAATATATCAGCCCCATGCTCAGCAAGTCACTTTTCCCCTGGTAGTTGAGCAGGCAATTACTATAGGTTAATTGGCACACCTGGAGCTAATCAAGGACCTGCCCTAGACTTGTTAAAAAGCCTCCCCTCTAGAGAAAGGGTGTAACTGGAGTGTGAGAGTGAGGAGAGCTACAGGAGAGTGTGAGAGGCCACAAGGTGCGATTGGTAGGCAGACAGATCTGGAGAAGGAGCAGAATGCTGGTCAGGAAGAATCCCACAGGTACAAGGACTGGGGGAAGGAAAAACCCCTGCCCAAGGTGGTGGGGTGGGAAGGACCTTTCCCAGGCCTGGAGGCCTGAGGGAAACAGACCCACTGCTAGAAGGAAGCATGGGACCCACCAAGGTAGAGGAAGAACTTTGTCACAGTACTAAGTAGAGACAGATAGCCGATTATTAGAATTCCCTATAATGTGATGACTTTTAGGGTTGGTTGTTGAAGCAAATAAGTGTAAATGAATACACTTTGTAGTGCATGGAAATCTAAATAAAGAGACAAGTAATCCATGTACTAATCATCAAAGTAGTAACCTAAAGCCAACGACTGCTAAATGATGAGAAAAAGGGGATAAAAAGTGCAATGTCTTTTTAAATGTAGCTGTGCCTGTTTTAAAAACAAGTGACTTCAACAGACAACATTTAGTTTCTGAGGATCAATACTAAAGTATGTAACATCTGAATGCAGTTCTTGGTCTTTTGTACACCTTTTATTTCAGTGCAGCGTTCTAGGCCGCCTTTGGAATTGTTTGAAAATACACAATAGCCAGATTTGGTGGTTTTTGCATTCTTCTATTATGGGCATTTTAGTTCCCATCTTAATATAATCAGATTCTTTCAGATGAAAGTAAATGGAAGTATTGAGTCACAACTGTCTCCTAAAATAATTAGAGAAACAATAAGGTTCCAAATGCAGAATTCTTAGGATTGTTTTAGGTGTTTAAAATTTCCCTCAGAGCTTCTGAAAGTTTACCTTTTGCAGTTTATAACGAGTAGCATGTAAAACAAAGAGTGAATGATCCTTTCAATTGATTCAGGGCAATTAGGATAAATTCATTTGCATTCATTCAGTAATGCCTGGTATATTCCTACATTACATTGCTGAGTAAAAAAGAAATCTGAAATGTTGAGGATGAATCATTTATTTGTCATTTGTTGCCCTAGCAGCATCTTGAGGCTGGTGAAGGGACCATCCGACGTAGTCTGGGTTCTTTTTGGATGATATATGAAACTGAGGTCTGGATTCCTTGTCATCAATAATGATGTGTTTTTTGCTCAGTTGAGGATGCTAATATCTTTCTCCTAAAGCCAACTATGGCAATTGCAAAGGACCTTATCTGGCTCCCACTGAAGTCATTTGGAATCTTTCCATTAATTGAATGGGAGTGGAATCTGTGGGTTAGCTGGAATCTTTGGAAAGATTACTATTGTAAAAGGAATGAAGCCCTTTACTACATAAAATATGCCCATGTCCCCACATTAAATTACTGTGAATGGGTGTTATTCTACAAGAGTAATCCTGCCTTCAGTATTGGATGTAGCAGGGCACTAGGTTGAAGTTCACACGTGCTTGCATGCATCCCAGTATGTCTTACAGCTTTTGGGCTCTTTGCATGCCTTTTCCTAGTCATGTATGCAGTGTGGCTGTTGCTGTGTTGGTCCCAGGATATTAGAGACATAGGGTGGGTGAGGTAATATCTTTTATTGAATCAACTTCTATTGGTGAGAGGAAAAAGCTTTTGAGCTTACAGAGAGCTCTCCACATATTAGGAAGAGTTTTACGTAAGCTTGACAGCTTGTCTCACCACCAGAAATTGGTCCAATAAAAGATATCATCTTACACACCTTTTCCTAGCCATGTGCCTCAGTGATAAAGACACAAGACTTCCTGCCTCTTAAGAGAGATCCAGAGCCAAAAAATGACAAGGTAGTGAGGGCCCTACACCAACCAATGGAAGGCCTGCAGGGAGGACATCTTCAAGGGTTGTGAGCTGGCTGAAGGGAACTGGAAGTCTTCACTTGGAGCAACTTGGGAGTCCTGGAGGGAAAACTGAAATGACTGTGAAGCGCCCTCAGGGCAAGCCCTGTGACAAGCAGGAAGGCTATTAGTTGCTTTCTTTTATATTTTTAAAAGACTGCTTATAAATTAAAGAAACCCTGAGCAAAGGCTTTGGGGGGAGAGAGAGGCATGTTTAACTTACAATATAGGGTTGGTAGGTTAGCCCACCATTTTAAGATAAACATGGAGTTAAGACTTGTGTCAGTATGTCCAGCACCTGGCAACATTCCTTGCTCATTTCGCAGCCCAAGAGTATAATTCAACAGAGGCTAAATTTATTTTCCAAACAATCATGCACAGTTAATATGAATTAGTGGTGTAAACTTCTGAAATGACTTGGAATTGAACAGCTGGCATTCTGAGTCCAGTTAAACTCTCCCTGCATTTGGTAGAATAGTGGCAGACTTGAAATGATCTGTGCAATCGGACAGGCCTGAGCTGTTAAGTCTCATCTTTATGCGGCCAGTGACTAGACACCACAAGATTTCTGTAGTCCTTAGGATTGAGAAGGAGCAGGAGCTGCAAAAATGCATGCACTATTGTACTACTCACTAATGCATTAGGTGCCAATGATATATGAAGAATGGACAAATTGATGGCTCCATTACAGGTTTGAGTGAAAGTGTACTTTCAATTGTGTTTGCAGGTGGGGATGATACTTACGCTAACTCATCTCACTGACAATTTTTGAAAATTTAATAGGCCAAAGTTGCTGTGAAACTCTTAAGTCTTTGAATTGTGTATGACGTGTCAGTTTTTCATTTTTTTTATTTTATGAAGTGAGAAGGTAAGCTTAGGGAAGGTTTCTGACACCTATTGACAATAGAAAATACCTTTAACCAAAGATAGTATGTTAGATCTACTTCTGAGCTGATGCAATGGATTGTGTTAGTGCATATAAGCCTAGTAAGCACATGCCAAAACATTGCATTACAGTGTTTGGTCCTAGATTGTATGACATAGGATCAGGTCAGGCTGTAACAGCAAATCAAAATAGGTGTTAGGATTCAAACACTGGGGAACAGCACATAGAGGAGGGGGAGGTCAAATCACCTGTTGTAATGAGAGAAAAATCCATAGTCCCTGTTTAACCCCAAGACAACTGAGTCAAATTTGCATATAAGTTCGAGTTCTGCAGTTTCTCTTTGAAGCTGTGATTTGTTATTCATCTGTTTCAACACAGCTATTAACAAGTGGTCAAGGAAGTAAGCAGGGAGATTGAAGTAAGTGTTAGTCTTTAAAAGTGCCACAGGACTCTGTTGTCTTTCTACAATAGACTAACACGGCTACCCCTTTGGAATTTGGTATAGATTGGTTTTAGTAAATGTTAATATCAAGTTTCAGTTGTAATACTTTTAGAGACAAATCTTACTCCATCTTACAAGTATTCTTCAAAACCAAATTGAAAACTTTCTAAGTCTTATAATAGGAGACATTCATACTGATAGCTTGAGAGGATGTATTAAAAGAGTATATGCACATAAGAGAAAATATTCATCATCCTAACAAAGGTCTCTATTACTGGTCCTCCTGAAATTGTGATAATGGAGTTCGTTGTGGCATTTGGGGGGCTCTGGAGTCCCCCAGGCCTTCTGTCTGACATGTTGTTTAAACAGAAAATGGTCATTCTCATTTGTTCTTTGATATCAGTTATGCTGAATTTGGAACAGTGTTACCACTTCACTAACAAACTACTTGCTAGAAAGATTCTGATCAGGTTTCCCTGGTTAGTTTAGATAGGGTCTAATTACTTATTTAATGAATTCTTAAAAAGCCTGCTATGGACTGTGGTCTGATCTTGCAAACCTTTACTTTCCCCAGCAGTACAATTAACTTTAATGACAACGCTCTTTAAGAGTAAGTTTGTAGGATAGCCCCTGAACTTCTAATATAGTTCTATGGATTGGTTACAACCTAGCCATTGAAACTATTCTGTAGCTCAGTTCAATAGAAAGATGCTATCAAACAGTATATTACTGCCTGATTTCAATGGTATGCCTGATGTGACTACACCACAAGAAAAATGGACAGCAATAAAAACTGTATGGACAAAACATATTTTGCTGCTGGCTAAAAAATTAGTTGGCCCTAATAACTGCAAGAGCGGCTTCTCTGTTTAGGGGCATTACTTTTCTTTAACAACGGATTCTGACTAGTGAATTATGACTTTTCTTAAATGAAGTGAAGTTTTCTATTTCATTTATATTTATTTGGATGTGCACCTTTCCTGGAGTCTCTGCTCAATTCAGTATTTGAGTTAACTTGATGCATTTTTATTAGACCATACGGATAACTAAGATTAAATGATATAAAGGAATGTTTCACAAAGACTAAGTGGAGTTTCTGTGTTAGCATATGGGGGAATGGTAATACATCACTGGGTCCATATATTACTCCTGTGAACTATGGCAATAACTCTTAGCTTGAGAGCAAGGCAAATTCTGCAAACAAATTTCCACAGATGTTTGTCAGTGTTTTCATTGTTTGCTTTCACCCTGTTTGTGCCCCATTCAGTGTGCTTCTTACCTGTGTGCAGTGGGGTTTTACTGACCTATTTGGGGGGAGGGTAAAGTGAATTTTAAAGTTATACATATACTTATAGGGGAAATTATTTATTCATTTTGTTTCTGAGCATACCATCATTACTAGTATATTCATCTAATGGGAACCACTAGCAATATCGCATAATTTATTTGTCCAGATGGACTAACAGACAGTACATGTAGAGTATACCCAAGATACTCACAAAATTATTAATAACTAAGACATTTAAAAAGAAAACTTTCTAATGAAAAATTGGAAGTTAGTCTGTTAATTTATGCATTGTGAATTTGCTCATGAAAGCTCACCACATCTGGAACAGCTAAGTCAACACTCTGTCTGAATAGCTTGGCATAAAAGCTCATTTAGAGTTGGTTTCATATGCAATGTTTTTTCATTTTGGAAGATGATTTGAATGTTTAAGAACTGCAGAATTGTTTTTGACCTTGCCATTCTTTGATTACTTCTGATATGTTTTTGTTGCATTGTAATGAATAAAATTATTAAGAAATAGATGATGTGGGCCCTTTTGGGATGTATTATGAAAGCAGAAATTCACACCCTTTATCCCATTTTTACCTATTCATGTGGTTATATTGTGTGGGCAAATCATTTGGCTGATGTCTGAACCTCCCAGGTTTGTAAGAAATTTATTTTTGTTCTTGCACTTTTTTACAGCTCAGTTAATTAGTTGATTTAACCATTTTAAAGAGGGTGACCGATTTTTTTTTTCTATTACTACTTCAAAAGATACTTAGAATGAAATTATAGATAAAAGAGAGAGAGAGAGAGAGAAGGAATAGTTAATTTCCTTTACCTTTATTTTAACCTACATCTTTGTTAGATTTAGACTACTTTGATGCAAAGCATATCTCTAAGTGAGATTGTATGAGGTCTTTTAATCACTGTTGTTATCTGGGAAAAGTCAGTTTCAGACACTAATTCTTGGGTTCTATTAGTGCTATATAGTCTTATCTTGATATCTGTAGTATTGATTGTATCAATAAGCAAAGTAAGTAAAGAACCATTCTTTCTGACTTTTAAATGTTCTGTTTGAAATCTTAGACGCTTTGTTTTTTTGGATTGTTCTGTTTCTTATCTATACACAGTTAGTAAATAAGTGCTCAATCCTCACTTCACAGACAGTTCAGTGGAGAGTGGTCGCAGGCAAAGCATCAGCAGTGATCTGGAATTTAAATAATAGGTAAATAATAATAACAGCTTCTTCAGGACAGGTTAATTAGAGATGACAGCACTAATTCTAAGAGCTTTCCTGTTGCCACTGAACATCTCTGGTGCTGATTTTTAAGCGAAGAGTTGTTTAGCCATGCACTTGTATTTTATTTCACTGTAAGGATGAAAGTAATATTTAGTACTTTCATAGTCAAAGCACTTAACAGAATGCAAATTAATTCCCATGGCATGGAATTTTAAATATTCAGTTTATTTTTCACTTCTTCTAGCTTTTTTCCCCTAGTTTGGGCAACTCGTCTTTCAGTACATTACACTTTCAGGTTCTATACTTAGGTTGCAATCACTACAGAGGAGTCTTCTTATAAAAATAAGTTTTATTTAAATTAAAAAATGAAAGTGTTTCTACAGATCTTCAGTTTACTTTTATAAAATCTTCATTTTTGGATCCAATTTTAGTTAAAATCTCCGTTTGTGCTACCATGGTCCTAATTCTCACTGAGAGTAAAACAAATATTTATTTTCTTGTAATATGCTAACATTATTCAGTGATGTTATTCTGTTTTATCCACATAAAATTAATAACTTGTTAGTTAAAACTTTGATAGAATTATTTTTGTGACTTGTATGTGCATATAACAGCACTTGGAAAATAAATGTACACTGTAACAAAGTACAAACCATTATAACAATATGGTTGTAACATCAAACCTTGCTACTAGTATAGTATTAGCCCCAGCAAATATATTCCTGTGGTAAGAAATATGTATTAACTGAATCAATGTAAAGGAGTGGAAAAAATGTTTAACACCATTTCAGCTCCCAAACTCCAAAAGTATTCTAATATACCATCCTATTATGCAACTAATATTGGTTTAACCTGTTTCCGTTGATTACCGCCCTTTACCCATGATGTTTAATGGAGCCAATTTGGGTAGCGATAATCTGCCAATCTTCTCCTGGAAAACATTTCTTTAACATCTATTTCAATTCCTTCACTTATTATTACTCAGTTATTGATCTTTCTCTATTCCAAACCATTGCAGTGTAATTGAAAATTTGTCAAACACTGAAATCTAAAGCTACCATTGTACCCTTATATGCTTTTAAAAAAAGACAATTTGGCATAGATTTGTAAAGTATCATGGCATTGCTCTGCTCAGCATTACAATGCCTAAATCCTATGTTCAAATGTGGTTTAGGCACTTAAGTCAATTAATCATTGCAATGTTGAGTGGAAGAATGCCTAAATACCTTTTAAAATTCTGTTCCTTTGTGACTTCTATTGCAAGAGATATTACAATATTACTGGATCAAATTACAGTATTACTGGATCCATCAAGTAGAATAGGTCCTCAGCTCAAATTCTAGTATTTGCATTCTATGCATATGCTCTTTTCTGTTGCTAGATGGCAGCATAATTCTAGAAAAGTAATGCAAATTCATGATACTTGCTACTAGAACTAGAAATCATTTTAGCCTGCTAGCTTTTTCAGTTCAAGTGCACCAAACAGCACTTGCTTGTCTAAGCTGTACATTTTTAGAGCTGGAAATGGTGCTACTGGAAGTTAGTACTGGCTTTCCAAACTGAAAATGAATGATTGTGTTCACCTGTTAATGTGATGTTATGTCATGGAGGGTCTGTCTACATTGCAATAAAACACCCACAGCTGGCCTGTGTCAGCTGTCTCAGGTTCATGTTGGTTGGGTTGTGGAGCTATAAAATTGCAGTCTAGCTCTTTAGATTCAGGCTGGACCTGGGCTCATGACTCTCCTTTTGGGGTCCACCCAGTCCAAGCCCATACAGTTACACTACATTTCTATAGTCCCGAAGCTTCAGTCTGAGTCGGTTGATGTGGGCCAGCTGTCAGTGTTTTATTGCCATACAGACATACCCAAAGAGACAATCATTGCTCATTTCTGCTGTCTGCTGTTCAGCAGTACCACAGATAAAAGCAAAGCAATTCTAACTTTAAAAAATAACTTTAAAAAATTCAAATGCTTAAGAATATTTTGTTTTATTTTCACAAAAATCTACTTGTTTTCTTGTGCTATAACAGGAAAGGAGTTGAAAACAGGACTGATTAAAACATTCTGAAAACAAGAATGGAAAATGTTTGACACGCTAGGATGGTCCTGGGGAGGGGGTGTAGGTAGGGCAGGGCTCAACAAAACCTGGGTGCCAGGTTTGTAGCCTGGCTCCTAGCTTCACTATGGAAATGCAGTGAAGGAGGTCTTCTGGTGACCAAAAGTAAAACTGCTGGCGCCTAGCTGGGAGCCAGTTTTGTTAAGCCTTGGGGTAGGGGACAGGATTTAGTACCAAGAGAGCTGGATTCTATGTTGATGCCACAAACTTGGCCTAGGTCCCCAAGGAAACCACTTAACCACTCACGTTCTTCATTTGTAAAATGGTGATTGTCATGGTTACAGGGCTCCTGCTGCACCTGTGTACCATTTCTAGTCTCTCTTGAGTGTATCCTGTTCAGCAGACTGACCTCATGCCTTTACCTTTTCTGGGGTGGAATCATACTCTTAAACAAGGTACTCTAGCCCCCAGGATCTGATCTATCAACAGTGCTTACCCAGCAGTTCTGACTGGGTTTGGTACATGTGGTTCTCAGCAGTCTGTGATCAATGGGGCAAATAGAGTGCTCAGACAGACTGCTTAAACCAAAGTATTTAATCATGACACTAGGAGTAAAGCATAAGAAAAAGAGAATTTAGAACACATCTTGTCTAAAGTCTTGCCATCCTTTGATAGAGAGCCTAAACAGCCTCAGTTTCTCCATTCACCCCAATTTCTGGCATCTGGATGTCAGTCTGTTTTCCTTAAATATCTCCTAAACAACTGCTGCTTCCCTAGAGAGTTTCATCACAGTGAGAGGGATTCCTTCCACTAAACTGGCATACAGAATGTTACAGCAAGTTGTTTCACTTTCTCTCCATGTGAAATCATCCATCTGCTATCAATTCCCTGTAAGTACTTTTATTTTACACTATAGATTCCATTTTTTTAATGCATTTTCAAGCTATTTTAGGGCAAAATTCTCCCCACAGACCCACACAGCTGAACTTGAATTCAGTATTCCACTCTCTCTATATCTTAAGAACTCACATTAAACATCCATGGATTTTTATTAAGTTGTCTGTTTTGAACATGGCTTCTGAGTGACTTGTCCTTTGCTTCTGTCATTTTGAAGCAGGATACATTGACTCAACCAGTCTACTCCAATAATGCTTAGACACTTTACAGATCTGTACCATATTTTGTCTTGCATTATGAAATATAGATGGAGTTGTCTACAATCTATAAATAAAATAATTACCATTGGAAAAAGTCAGGTTTTTTGCTGCTACAGCTGCTTTACAAGCTATTGCTTGTAGCTGCTAGTTGTAGGAATTAGATGTGGAATCTAGCTGGAAGGCAAGCAATGTTGCTAAAACAGAAGGCAAAACAGATGTGTGCATTCACTATCCCTTTCTGTTCACCCAAAGAGTAAAGTGGTTGGAAATATGAGTGTATGTGGGAGGGATCTTATTTGAGGGAGCATATTTGTATGCAGATTTGATCTTGAATTTGTACCATCATCACAGGTTTCCCTTTCAGTCTCCAGCAGCTTCTCCCGGACTGAGAGCATTTCACCATTAACTCTGAAAATCTCTTCTCTGCCACCTATTCTGTTTATCTACCAGCAAAGAGAGGGCCACAGTCTTCTAATTCAGGGCTTGTGCTCCTGCAGCTGACGATTAGGATTCATATTCTGAACGCTGTCTTCCTTGCAAAGACCCCTTTGCTGCCTTTAGTGTCATACTCTTCGGCAATTATTTTCATGTCTCTCTCTTTAGACTTCAGTGCCTTATTTTTTAAATATTTTAATTTTTTTCATTGTGTCTTAGCATCCTCCTATTAGCCCTGATCCTGGAAAGTGCTGAACACCCACAACTTCTACTGTGAACAATGACCGGGCCACGTACTCAGCGCTAGAGCTAGTCAGTGGATGATGATTCTGTCTCACCACTCTCATGGCAAGTTTTGAGATTTTGACATTTGTTTTTTTTGTTCTACCCAAAAACTAAAGCAAAACTTGAATGTTTTTGCAAAAATGGAATTGTCAATCTCTTTTGGGATAAAAATGTGAGCTTTTCAATACAGGGAAGTAGGAGTGTGCGTGTGTGGGCCTTTGTGTGTATAGTTGTAGCTTAGGGTTAGGGTTTTGGCCAGGGATGTGGAAGACCCAAGTTAAATTCCCTGTTCCACTGCCTGATTTTGAGAAGTTTTTCATCCTATATCACTGCATCAGGCAAAGCAGGGATTTGAACTTGCGTCTCCCACATCCAGGGTATTCATGCTCACTCTCAACTATCCCAGTGAAAACTTCATCAAAACTGCTGTCCCTGTGAAAAGCTTCAGAGTTGACGAAACTGCATGTTTTGGCAATAGTTCATTTTCAGATAAAAATGTTTCAACCAGCTCTAAGCAGCACTTCCAGGAGCAGATCCATCAGAGGAGAAAAAGGTGTCTGAACACATGGGTTATAGTGCTTGTGAAAGGTGCCAGTTCACAGCACTACTACAGTTTTATTTTATCTAAGGAGCAGATACAGCCTGGTGGAGTTTGATAATGTAAACCCGCACCATGCTTCTCCAGATCAAGGAATGGAAAAGAAATTAATGGCATGGAGAATGAACTTCTTTAAGAGACACAAGGCAGATGAGGTAATATCTTTTAGTGGACCAGCTCAAGATACCACCTCATCCCCGTCACCTCTCACACTCTGGGACTGACAAGGCTATGAGAATGCTGCAAACATTTATTTCTTAAGGTAACCTTACACTATGACTCCGTAAACTGCTGGGCTTACGGCATTAGTTGCACTTTACTATGACTACACTAAATTGGAAGGTAACTTGTGATAAATTAGTTTTGTTTTCCTAAAGAAATTAAAATTCTTGTTGTGCTAAAATATATTTCTATTAACAATCAGGTTTTCTAAAGGGATAACTTAGCTGTATTGCTTATAGCATTGTTCATAAATTATAGCTATAATGATACAAACAAGGAGTCCTATGGTACTTTTAAAGCATCTTCAAGCATCTGACGAAGTGGGATTTTCTCCCAAGAAAGCTCATGCAATAAATAAATTTGTTAGTCTTTAAAAGTGCCACAGGACTCCTTGTTTGTTTGTTGAACTTGACTAACACGGCTCCCCCTTTGGAGCTATAATTTTGTCACAAAAGACACACTGGGTCCAGACGGATGTTATCTGTGTTGAGTAGCTGCACCATGTGTCAGACTCGTAATGTCAATAGTTTGTTTCTTAAACGCATACTGAAATTGTAACACATGAACATAAGAAACTGCTGAAAGAAAGAACAGCTGTCCATTGTACATGGTTCAGTGACAGCTGGGGCCTTCATTAAAATTACTCGGGATCTACAGTTAACCTTCCTATACAAATGAAGTTTGAAACATCAAGTTGTTTTTAAAAAATAAATGTCTAGCAGTTTTGACAGACTGAAAGTTAACAGCTTAGAATTAAGTGAAATTAAACTGGGGGTATTAGTAGTATATTTCTAATAGAGTAAAGTGAAGATCATGCATATAGGAGTACCCTCTGTCTTCACAGGAAAACCACTCCTGATTACTTCAAATCTCTCTCACATTAACTTTTGCTAAGCCCATGTGTGGCTATGTGATAACTCTGTCCATTTAAATAATTGCTGGAGAAAGTTGGCAGCTGGAAAAAAAACCTGCTGTTTTGTTTTTTCAAGTAGTTTATCTGCTTTTTTCCTCTAACAATGTGAGTTTCAAATTATTTTCAAATTACAGAATGATTCAGTAGTTGGTTTTACCTCAGTGGCTTCAGTGCTTTCGATTACAGGAGGAAAAAAAGCAGATGTTAATTATGGGTGAGACAAGGAAGTTGAATTCAGATGTGAATTCAGATTAGGTTTTAGCTATGGTTCAACTTTCAGATTCATGACAAATTAAGCATTAGGCTTAGGTGGTACCAAAATCTTTGGAAGTGATCTAAAGAGTTTTTAGTCTAATGAAGTCAGCTGACTTTCTGCTGTGGGGCTGTATTCCAAACTGGTTTCCTGACCTAGAACCAAAACATAAGCATGTGTATTCAGGGAGTTGAATCCAGTTACCATGTCTCTGAAATTTTAAGGGGCACAAATTTCAGAGACTGATACCATCCCTCCTATAACTTGAAAGGTTCCTAACACCCGTTACCAGCACCTAATGCAGAAAGGACTGTAGATGCACAGTCTTGCTGGATTCGGGTCTCGATCCCAGAGGTGAACTCTCGTATACTATGTTACATGTAATTGAGGCCTGAGGTAACTCCGGTTGAAGTCAACTGAGTGACTTCAATGGGAGTTGTTCAGATCCTCAAGCTTACGAGGCTTGTGCCATATTTGAAGAATATGCATCTGGGGGCTCTAAAGAAGATAACTGTTTCCGTTGGTGCTAAATCAAACAGTATGTAAACAAAGTTCATTTCTTAGAAATGAAGTTACTCAAAGTAAAAGGCCTTCCTTTTAGGAATCCCTCTTGCATTTTCTGGGGAATGAGGGGTGATGAGCAAAGAAGTATCTGTGTGCTCCCACTAGAACTCTTTCATTGCCTTAGATGCCTTTGGTAGGGGCTAGAATAGATTTTGGAAATACCAGGAATGCATTGACATGCATTGAATGCATCAGCAGGCAAGATGGGGGTGGATGATAAAGAAGTAAAAGCTAAAATGCAGGCATTGTTCAAATGTTGTTTGGTTTTGAAGCGAAGTCAGTCTGTGGAGTCAGCAGAATTCCTGGAGTGCCGAAACTAAGTCAGATCAGTAAATCTCTCAGAAAGTAGCAAAGTTCTGTTGTCTCCTTTATTTCTGGTGATGTGGAAAGCTTTCAGTATTAAAGGAAACTACATGGATCATTACAAAGAGAAGCAAGTGCCCATCTTCTGGATGTGGTGTTTTAGACACAAGAAGATATGTTAGATTTTCTTACATTTGAATTCCCCCATGTTGGTGCCCCAAGGAGCTATCGTTTATCCAGAAAATATTACGTTGTTTTAGATGGAACTAAATCTGATTTCTTTAACATTGAGACATTTTAATGATACCACATTAGCCAAAAAATGGTCTTGACAATAGCTTTAAGAAAGTAAGCTGCATTTAGTAGATGCAACCAAAATCTATTTTAGGGCCCAGTGGGAGACTAACTTTCTATAATGGATTTAATTTGTGCCAGAATAGATGTAAGACCTGATCCCTGTACTTTTACTTAGGGTGAATGTTAATCTATTGAAAACTAGCTTTAAACAATTTGACTGAAATTGGCATGGAAATGTATTTTCAGGGTTGTCAGAGGGGAGTTAGACAATGACAAGTTTACTTTTTAATTCTTAAAAAAAAATACATTGATTTACATTTAATTCTTAAAAAAAAAAATTGACGTTTGATCCTGTCACTATATGGTTTTTAATGCTGTGATATGACCCTACATTTTATATAAACAGAAGCAACTACAACTGGTACTATGAAGCAGTGAAGAGGTGTCTTATTGGAAGGTGATCGTAGGGGTAATGTAGTAAGTATAACTTAAAGTAAATATTCAGGGATATATTATTCCACAGAAATGTTCAGTAGCAGTCCCGATACGGAAGAAGTGTGTCCCAGAGGGAGCAGGATTATCCAGAAGTTTCGTGACTAGTCAATGTATTTATCTGTCATTGTTGCTTCCATTTGTTTTACAAAAATCTAAAAGGTGTTGTATCCAAAATGTTTAGTCTGCATTTCTTGGTGCTAGCCAGATAACGAAGCTGCCAATTTGTGCTATTGCTTATAACTTTCACTGTGATATCTACCAGTTGTAGGGATACTCTGTTACTTAGTAAACAGGGATGCTCACGTTCACCTACAGCTGATGCATGTGCAGCTAAATGTAGTTCAGAGAATGTTAAGGAAGTCCGAGTTATGCCCACCATTCAGAACAAGAAACGTATTTTAACATCTATGTCGTTTATAATGTGCATGGGTCATCTCAAAACTAGTGGCAGTTACACATTGGAGAATGTTGTGTGTGCAATTAACATGTTAATTTCTAATAACATTATTGTATGTTTGTAATTTGGTATGAGAGGACTTTATAGAAAAAATTCAATTTAAAAAATATCAAAAATAAAATATACAATAAATGGAAAAAATGAGGGGAAAATATTTCATTTACAACATCTGAGATACTTAAACATCTTAGTTATCAAATCACTTTCAAAATTTAGAATTTGGGAAAAATCACAAAAATGGGGCATGGACAATATTTCTGGAGTGATCAATGGAAGTGTGAGGTATAATACAAATTCATTTTTCCTGAGGCGAAATAAATATTGTATTTGTTGTGTTCCTGCCATGTTTCTCTCCACACTTGCTTTCTTCCTATTTCTAGTTGTTCATATTTTTTTTTGCTGTTGTTCAGTGGGTAGTTTCCTGGTTTCTTTGGTATTTTTAAGGGGATGTTCATGGTTTGTACTCAGTTATGTTTTTATGACTACTGCAACTCATAAGGCAAACACTTCGACTCAAAGGGCCATGGAGAGATTAAAACTGTATAATAGCTATTAAGATGCCTTGTATCTAAAAAAAATGAGTAATTCTTAGGGATTCATGGGGTCAGTTCTCATTATTAGTCAAAATGACTTGCTGTAGAATTTCCTTATGTAGCAAAGGACTCAGGGGAACTGGGGTTAGAGGGAGACCAAGAGTGGAGGGCTCAAGGGGAGAGCTATGTGTGGAAGAGAGCAGGGGATGTGTGAGAGATGGGGTGAGAAGAGGGAATCGGATATTAATGAGGCACTTAGTGTGACAGACAAGGCGAGATGAAAGAGAGCTGATTGATATGGAGAGTTGAAGGAGGTAGTCTGGTGGTTATAGTGAGAATCGAGATCAGAACTAGGATGAGCTGGCAGTGGAGAAGCAAAGGATGGGAAGAGTACAGGAAAGTTTAAGAAGGGGAAAGGGGGAAGATGAAAGAGACTCAGAAAATTATGGATCTTGGATAGGGTAGAGTAAAGGTGTGGCAGAAGTATGTTTGGAGTGGGGGGTGGTCAGAAGAAACTTGCAAGGACAAAGAGAAGAGGGATATCTGGGGAGCCAAGAAAGTCTGGGGGATTTGAGAAGAGAGAATTAGGCTACATTCAAGGGAGAGCAACTATTGAAGGAGTAGGGGCAGAATTCGCTCTTATAAATTGGACAGCAGTTCCTTTCCCAAATCCTGTGTGATAGATGTGAGACACACGGCTATCTGGATGGAGATGGTGTAGTTTTCTGATGCCTCTGGTGCTTCCCCCATGTTGGCTCCCTAGCATTTAGCTGCCTGTGCTTCTCCTGGGTACTATAGTCCTTTGGGTATCCTGCCTCAGAAGGGGATTTCCCCTGTTTGACGGAGGCTATAGAGAAGTTACTGCACCCTCAGCATCACACAGGTTGTCGCTGACCATGCACCACTAGTGGGGGCTTAGAAGTGCTTATTTTAATTAAAATAGATCCTCGTATACTTCTCACAGTTTATTCATAGTGAGGAAACACAGCTTGCTAGGAAGCTTTCCTAGAGCTAGACTGAAGAGGGTTAGTGTTCTCCTTTAAACAGACATCCAGCTGTCCTACAGTACCAAAATCAATTACATACCACCCCAGACATAACACTGGGCATCACACCTTCTCCTATAATCCACCTTACAAAGGAAATGAGTTTACAACTCCTGCTGTGGATGCAGAGCCAGGAAAATGGGATGACACCTCTTCTGCTGCCTTGAACCATTCGGAGGAGATGTGATTTCTCATTTCAGCAATCCAGCCTTAGAAAAAGCAAGACAGCAACTGTGTGGGCTGCTAGATTGGTGAGGAAGTTGTAACGTGACAGGAAAGACAGCCGGCTCTCCTCATTAGTGTCCTCTGAACACTCCCAAACACACATCTTCTCACTAATTTAACTATCATATAACTGGTGGTCAAAGGTGTGGTGTCTGTGTGGGTGTTACTGAGCATCTAGTATGTATGCCTCCAAATTCCACTTCAAATATAAAGAGGTTAATGAAGCTAATTCCACCCATATTCCACAAGTTTGGATATTTCACCTGTACTTCTGTGCATCTTATTTACAGAAACCACAGGTTCTCTGGTTGATTGACCATTTGCGTTAGAAAGGAATTCATTACCAAGTGTACAGCAGTGGCTGCTACTGTTCTGGCCAGAGACCCAGGAGAAGATTGTGTCAATTAAATGAATACCTAATGAAGAACAGCATAGTCCCAGTGAGACCTGAGAAAAATCTATTGTACAACATCAATGACAGCCAGTTCATTCCTCTTCCTTCTTTACCGTCACTGGAAAAACCTGCTATGAGACTAAGAAGAGCTGCTGCACAAAGAAGAGCTAAATCATCACAGCACATCAGAAGGCTGGTCTCCACCACCATTTCACTGTTGGAGGTTGTGTTTTTGGAGTATCACGGATTTTGTTTAGTTTTACAGGAGCAAGTGAAATCTTAATTTACAGGTTTTTACAGGGGCAAGTGAAGGTTCCAGAGCTTGTGAAGTTCCCTATTCAAAGATAATCTGCTACTGAATAACTTGGCCAGGTTACAAGGATTGCAGTAAACAATAGACTTCACTACATCTACTCTAGTGACTATATATACCCATGCATTTGGTTGTGCTATAACTTTTCATATCTAAACTCCAGAAGCATGTGACTGAAGGTGAGTAAAGGGTGAGTAAGCTAGCATGCCTGAGGGATGTGGAGGTTTGGTGCAAGCTCCTCACACAGCTCCATAAATGTTTATAACTTTTGAATGAGGAAACAGACAGTGCTGGTCATCCCAGATTTCCAAAATGATGTGGCCCCTATAGCATGTTGGTTCTCCTGTCCAGAAGCTACAGTCCATCCAAAGTCATACCATTGCAATACCAGAATACACGATACCTGTACCATGTGGACTGAATAAATTGTCATTGACCTACAAGATCAGCTCTTTGGCTTGTCAAAAGACGCTGTAGTGTTGCTGCTGTTTGTTTTATTTTATTTTGTTGTTGTTGTTAATATACAAGGAATGAGACCAGGACTAGCCTCGCTTTTTGATTCTGGAAAATGAAACAAAAAAAACAACAAACCCCCCCCCCCCCCAAACCAACTGACTGAGCGGCAAAATATTAGCCATTAGAAATAAAGGTCAAAAACTGGGATCACTAATCTGAGCCAGCCCAAACTTGAGGTGAATTGTAAAAATGGATCATGAGAGAGGAAACCAAATTGTACACCATGGACTTGGTTCGTCTCTTCTGGTTTTACAGTAGAGTAACTCCATTGTCTTTAATAGACTGATTTCTGATTCATGCCAGAGTAGGTGAGAGGAGAATGGTTAAAGTTTAATGTTCTATCTGTGGATTTATGATACTGGTTCAATTTGCCACTTCATCAGAGACTTTCTGTGCGACAATGGGCAAGTCATCTATTCCCTTTGTATCTCGGTCCCCACCTCTAAAATGGGAACATTAGAACTTCTGTATCTGATCGGAAAAACCCATGAAAGGTTGTGAGGGGCTCATATACTATGTTAATTTGGTGGGAGGGAAGAGGGAATTAAGTACCTTATATTAGAATCAGGCCTGATTCATTTTGTCAAAACCAAGCTCTCAACTGGCCCTAGCGTCTACATTTTTATTCACAATGTAATAGAGACACAACACTACCTCTGCCGTTTTCTTCATGTCCAGGTCAGTCTTATTCCAAAGGGGTAGCCGTGTTAGTCTATTGTAGAAAGACGACAGAGTCCAGTGGCACTTTTAAAGACTAACAGATTTATTTATCGCATGAGCTTTCGTGGGAGAAAATCCCACTTCGTCAGACGCTTTGAAGATGGGCCATCTTCAAAGCGTCTGACAAAGTGGGATTTTCTCCCACGAAAGCTCATGCGATAAATAAATCTGTTAGTCTTTAAAAGTGCCACTGGACTCTGTTGTCAAGTCAGTCTTGTTACTCATGCCTTAAAACTGACTATGCTAATAAGTAATTAGAAGCAGAGGGCTTCTTCTAAAGTTACAATTACAGTAGAATCTCCGAGGTTCACATCTGGTTCACATCTGGAACCAGAAGTACTCAATCAGGCAGCAGAGACAAAAAAGCAAATACTGTACAGTATAGTGCTGCATTAAACATAAACCTCTTTAAAAAGGCAAAGTTTTAATAAAAATTTGACAAGTTGAGAAAACTGTTTCTTGTTTCAGTTAAATTAAGATGGTTAAAAGCAGCATTTGCCTTCTATATAGAAGTTTCAAGGCTGTATTAAGTCAAGGTTCAGTTGTAAACTTTTGAAAGAACAACCATAACATTATATTCAGAGTTACAGACGTTTCAGAGTTATGAACGATCTCCATTCTCCAGTTGTTTTGTAACTGTGAGGTTCTTCTCTATACAAGCAAAGTGGATGTAATTATGCATGTATTATGCTAGACGGCCACAGCCGTCTTCATGATCAAATGCAACTATGACACTAAGGGTCTGAAAGAAGGGACAGATCTGCCTGAAATAAGTGCTTGTAAAAATTCCTCATGTTATCAGCTTATTGCTAAGACTGTCCTTAACAGTTGGCAGGTTTATCTAAGGTTGTTACTGCAACTAAACAGGAAACCATGGTGATCGCAGAAAGCATTGGGGTCATCTACTTGAAGTTGCTGTCTAGAAACATCCCCTGCTGTACACTAGAAGTTTCCAATCTGAGAACCAGCAGAGATATTGAACAAAATTAAAGGTTCCTCAGGCCATCCTGTACTGAATGTCCTACATTTAACATCCTGTATTGAAAGCCCAAGAGCCGCTGCCCAGGAAAGACCCTGCAAAAGGCACCAGGAAGGTGTTTGGAATATGTTTATTAGTATCTGGGTTGCAGAATGAATTCAGACTCTGTAGTACAAATTCCCTTTCCTTTGTGCTTACAATCAGGCCTCTCCCACGTTGGATGTATATCTAAAAGCAAAATAAGTTACTTTCTATTGTGTTTCCTTGATAAATGTAATGCAGCTGGGTGGACCCAAGTGGATTCTGGTATCTGATTAGGTGGCCTGCTGCTTGTGTTCTGTTGTCAAGTCACAGCATGTACTGTGTGTATTTTGTAGATAGCACTGTTCAGCATTTACACTTGTTCTAATGAAGTCATTTCGCAAAAACAGAGGAACAGCAATTGCAGAAAGGGGAACAACCATTAATTTTTTTTTAAATAAACATTTTCAGCAGTCACAAATCATGACCTGGTTCCCCACCGCCCCCCACCCCAAAACCTTCTGTTCTTAAAAAATAAAAAACCTAGCTGATTTGCTGATTTTATTTTTCTGCCATAGAATGGAGGACTAGAGATGTGCAGTAGCCTAATATCTGTCCCTAGTCCCACCCCTCCTCCATTCCATCTGCTTCTGCTTCCCTGATCTCTCTTGCCTTTTGTCCTCTGCATGCTGCCCTGAGGATTGCCCCCAGGCAGTAGGGCTCTGTGCCATTTGGCGGTATAGAACTGCTGCATCGTTTCCCAAATTCTGCCCCTCATCTTTGCTCAGTGAAATGGCACCAGTTATGGCCATAAGGGCAGGAATTGCTTTGTAAAGTCTGCTTTGCATGTATAATTGGCGGCACATGTTTGCCTGGAGCAAGTAGGCACTGAGGTGTGAAAATGTGGCCTTTATGATTCTTTTAATCTGCTTTTATGGCTTGCATGCTTGCAGTTTATTTTTTTTAAAAGTGTTTGCTAGCTGGGTGGGCTTTTCCTTGTTTACGAAGCTGGAGACATGATGCCCATCCTTTCTGGCATTCAGAGCACTAGCAGAGTAATCTAAGAATGAGAAAACTGCCAACAATTATAACTACTAGTAGTCTATGGGACAGATTCATCCCTGGTGTAAAGTTGCATGAGCTAACAGTTACACAAGGGAGGAATCTGTCCCACTATTGGTCACTTAAATAGAAGCAGCCTCCCTGAAGCTGCCATTGCTAATATGTTTCCTCTGTGAAGAAATAGTGAGAGCAGGATCCTGCAAGTTTAAAAATGGAATAAAATGTGAGAGCCTTCTGGCCTTGGGGAAGGTTTCCATATGTAAGGAGATCCACAGTGTAAAATAAATATTAATTAGTTGGGAAGGCTTTCATATCTGACCTTTAACATTAATCCATTCTGAGAGAAGCCGCTATAGATATGTGGTCATAGGGAGACTGACATCCAGGAATCACTTGCTCTTAGAGGGTGCCTCATCTGCAAAAACTTTTCACAAACCCCTGAGTACTTGCTCTGACGTGGTACTTTTTCTTTTCTTTTCTTTACACAGTGCACTCGTTGTTTGTTGCATCCGTTTATTTCCCTGCGTCTGTCCTGGGAACGGTGCTCTATGCTGGTATCCAGTTCTAGTCTGCATGGATGGAAGCGGAATGAGAGAGTAAGTATTGGTAGAAGTTGGAAATTGATTTTGATAATGGTTTCAAAGAATTTTTCAGAGCTTAAGTTTTTGGGCAGGGAGTGCTAACCTTATAGTTTGCATTTGCTGGATCACCATTTGTATTTGTTAGCTTGCTAAGGTTATTCTAAAACATCTAAAGAAGTACAGTATCTTGAATTGTGAGAGAGAACATGGACAAAAAAACCCTGAATCTTCTACGTGTACATTTTTCAGGCAAGTAAGTTACTCTGTTCTAATTGAAATCTTCTGTAGATAAAGAATGATAATGATTATAAATTCCTAGAGGCAGGTACCATAGCACTCTCAGTCTGTAGATCACTGAACACATTGTCAGGACTTGGTAAGGGCCTGATCCTGGGAGGTAAAGAAGGTCACCTACAAGGTCACCTACTCTGCCTCATTTCTCATTGTCTTTAGTGGGAGTTGGTTGCTAAAATTTCACAGAAGCTGGTTCCAAAAAAATTATTAATAATCTCTTAATTTACCTTTTGTCCTGTATTAATCTTCACTCTGCATATTTTAATGCAGTTGTCACATGTCTGCATACTTCAGTGACTAATGGCAATATCAGATACCTTGTATGAAAGAAAGAAACTTCAGAATTTAAGGATAGCAGATTCAATGTGCATCTCTGAAAGCTGAAGGCTGTTTCTTTAGAGTAGTAACTTGATTTTTCTTTTGGTTTTTTTTTTGTTTTCATATTTCACACAGTAGCTGAAATTCATGTGATGTGCATCAAGGTTTCAGTTCCCTGCCATTATTTTTATAATAGCTTTGCATTTATTCTAGGCACACTGTCTAGCTGCACATTGAAGAATGCATTTAAAGCAGAGATTTCTGGAATTAACTCTTAGAATATCTACATTTAAATGCTGGAGACTAAATTCTGCTCTCATACACTGGTGTAAATCCAGGCAAGTTACTCTGGATTTACATACGTGAAACTGAGAGGAAATTTTCACCCTGTGTCTTTTATTCTGTTTGTTGATCAAACCCAACATAGTAAAAGGAAAGTTGTTTGGCCAAACTGGATCATTTGATTTTCTTGTCATAAACTGCGTGTCACTGTTATATCACTACTCTTGTTGTGGCGTTAGTTGCTTTTAGCATCCTTGTGTGAAGTTTCCAGCAGTCCAGAGACTGAACCATAGGAGCCAAATAGAAGATAAAAAGTCAGCTTCATGTTCAGCATTCACAAATGTTAATAAGGAGAGAGAGGAAAAGCTGGTGGATCTGATCATCATAATTATATTCTTAATTATTAATAAAAATACAGCAGTAAGGTGTCATTTTACACTACCCTTCTGTATTTAGATCTGCTAATGGAAGATTGCAGGCTGAACATTGCTTGTTCCAGTCTCTCTGCCAAATTTCCTAATGGATTCTCTTTGTTGTGCAAGCTTGCCCAGTTGGCTTGACTCTTACGTGCTCCACGTGCTTTTGGTGCCACATTAAGTAATATAATCTCTTTGTAAAAGACAGAATAACAATACGATTGTTTGTACCATCTCAAAATCAAAGCATTTTAATGTTCGCTGCGTATCATTGGTGATACTATAAAATACACCCTGCCTTGTCCGAATAAAAACCTTGTCCTATCTTGTGTGGAACAGGGAGCTTTTTCTGTTTCCTCAGTGCCACACCCATGCAAGAATAAAGAATGATGTGTTTTTGTCCTAGATATATGGGAAGGAACACAAGATTAGAGGGATGGAACTTTATTAACTTAACTCCTTTGTGAACTACCCAGCATAATCTTACAGTGCAGGTCATCATTCCTTCCTTAGTCAATTCTACTTGGTAGATGAGGTCTGCCATTAGGGCCCTCCCCTCAGCACACCTCTCCACAGCTAGTTCTTAGCTCATTTCTGGGATCCTTCTGTCCTTTCCTAACGTGAGGGTTAAGGGGCTAGTAAAGGGTTTGGCTCTTCACTGTACCAGACATTAGGAGCCTCAACTTCCTTTCCCCGATTTCTTAGGGAATACCTTCTCCTAAGTCCACTTCCAATTCTGCCAGGAAACTGGAGCCCTATCGAATGAGAACCTGCACTGGACACTTCTAAGGCTGCAAGAGTTACAATCTAGCACTTCCCTACGACTTTGTTCAACCCTTTGTCTCCTGAGTGTATGGTATTGTCTGGCAGCAGACCCCGGGAGTCGGGAAGCGTTAATCCTCATTTGAGCAGATGTAAGAAAAGCTGCTCCCTGGACCTCTATTATCCTGCCCTGTCCAGGCAGAATATCTGCAGAGCCCTCCTCTTGGTGGCTAGTGCTCCTGTCCATAGAGTAGAGGATTAAGGGCTGGACTTTGCTTAAATTGCAAAATATGCACCTGCTCCTAAAATTTGGGGGATTTTTGGTTCTGAGATTTTAGTTTAGTGCCCCCTTTAATAATAGTAATAAAGGTAATATATAATAATAGATACTAAATCTTGGGATCTCCAAAAGCTTTGTAAACAATCCAGTGAGATAGGAAGGTATTCATAATCCAGTTTTATGAATGAGAAAATGAGGCACAGAGATTGAGTACAGAGTCATACAGGATGTGTATGACAGATCAGTGATACAGTCCACATTTCATGATGTGTGATTTAGTCAGGAGTAGATGTATGGGTCACAAATCAAGATGCTATACTGCTCTAAGATGCTGTAAGCAGATTCCTCCATTTGCAGGTCTCTGTCTCCTTCATCTTAGTGTTAAAATGGCCTGTCTTCTGATGTACCTCAGCACAGTTGAAAATGGTGGCTGAGCACAACTGTAGCAAGCAAGGTCAGAATACAGACCATTTGCTAGACAGGCAGTGATTTTTTTTTTTTTCAGTATGTCAAGTATCCTGGGCCAGTCCATCCCCTGGTTTTAGCCATACAACAATTGTTCCCTCACCCATTAGTTCTTTGGCTTTGTCTGCATTGAAACAAAGGTAATTTTTTATACAATGAGGCAACTAACATGCAGTAGTTACTGCACTGGAGAATCCTAAGTAGAGACAAAGCACATGTAGATTTTTTTCATAAGAGAGCTAGGTGATATCTGCCACCTGTGATTGACCTCGCCTGGTTCACCCTTTGTGAAAAGTATGGTACCTTGTCTCCACTATGTTTTGATAACTAATGAGCATTAGCTGTTCTGCTATCCCGTAGTGAAACACATCTTTTCAGTCAGTGGAAACATAACCTAAGCTAGTTTCGAAAGCTGCCTTTAGTGACACTTATGTCTGCACTGAAGTCAGTGGCCCTAAGTGAGGGACTGTCACTTTGTATATCAGAATCCTACTTCACTGTTTCCCAGTGTAATCTTAGGTATCTAGTCTACTACAATGCACCCATCAAAGCAGAGCTAACTGCCTCTAAAGGGCTAGGAGTATTAGTTCCTATAATTTGTTGCATTAACAGGGGAAAAACAAAGCCACAGCACAGAAGAGAACTGCAAGTAGATTTCAGTCACTACTTCTGCGGAACCTAATTTTCTTCTCAGGTCTTCCAACATCCTTTTTTCTTTACGTAAAAAAGTGGTGGTGGTCGTCTTATTTTATCATTTATGATAGTAATATCCATAGGCCCCATCAAGATCATTGTTCTGGGTACTGCTCCAAAACATGAAAAGACACGGCCCCTGCTCCAAAGAACTTCTCTAAAATCTTCTTAAATTCTTATGAAGACAAAATAAAAATGCAGTTGTTTACTGGGGGCCAAATACTGGAGCAGGAGCATTACATTTGGGCTCAGTTTATGTGCACATGGGCATAAATGTTCTTTTCACTTCAGTTTTGGAGAAAATGTTTAAACAAGCCTTTACAGGCCAGCAGCTGTGTGTGAACAAAATTGCTTGACATGAATATGGCCATGCTTTGTGTGCACAATGCACTTGAAATAGTTCAACACCTGTGTTCACTGAAATGTTAATTTGCACCCGTAAAACCCCTTGTCTGCAAGGGATTTCCAGGTACTGCAAAATTAATAGTTGTCTGACCACAGGTGTTGCACCTGCATATATGGTTTCAATCGTGTATCTACTGTTGTGAGGAATTCCGCAAGTGCATATATGGAGGCTGGCAATTTACCCTTATCTCCTCAATTCCTATGACACTGTTGCTCTCTGACGTCTGAGAGTAAAAGGTTCACATGTACTGATACAAACATGTTGCAGTGAATACTGCATTAGCCTCTGTCACTGAGCATGGGAACGACACTAGTGAATGACAGCTGGAACCAAAATTGTATTTCTGAAACATAAGAACATAAAGTTATATATTGGGCAAAAATAAGAAAGCCAAGTAATATTGACAGAAATGAGTAGAGAGGACTTTTGATCGACTTCAACTGATTTGGCCATCATCTTCTGCTGAGTTTGTTTCCGTTGCTTACAGTAGCTCTTATCGGTGATTCAGGAAATGAGCTGCAAGGATTCAGATAGGACCTAGTACTGCAGATAAGGAAGTGAAATGATTGAAATGCCTGGTATAGTGTCAGATAAGATGAAATGCTTAGTTTATCGCCCATGCAGAATTCTAGTAATATCCAGCAAGGCTTTGCTTAATTCAGTTAAAGCCTTCGGGCTACCTGGGTGACTGCCATACAAGCTAAAAAAAAAAAAAATGGGAACTTTATATCAGGAATCTTTGCTGCACAGACCCCTTCGTTTAAGTATGGGAGGATTTTGTGTCTCTGATTACATAAAAAGATTCACGGTAAGAGACTTTTAAAAAAAATTAGATTTAGTTCTGCAGTAACATTACTCACGACCAGGATTGTCGTTTTCTGTGTCCTTGTAATGTATTGTGTATATGTGACACTGTCTCCCAAACACTGAAGTCCTTTCTTGTGCAAAACTCTCACTGAGGTCAACGGGAGTAGTGTCTGAGTTGCGGAAATAAACATACATTTTACAGGGTTCTAAGTAACAATCTATAGACTAGTATGCTGAGCTACCCTGAAATTACATGGATATAACTTGTTTGCATTATTACAGCTATTTGCTTTAGAATGGATGTGTAACTGTCTGAGATTTTAAAATAAAGAAGTGGCTCATAAAAATGAAACACTTTTGCAAAAATTTACAAGAGCTAAACATAATCACTGTGAGGGGGAAAATAAATTTATCAAAGACTTGGTAGGAATTATGACAGAGTTTTTTTTTTTTAATAAGTATTAGCTAAATAGTTATAAATCGATACAATCTCAACAGTAACAGTGAATGTACCTGGCACCCTACTGATTTCAGCTGAAATCGAAGGATTTTATCACGGACTTAAATAAGATTACAATCAGGCTTTTATTGGGTCCGTTTCACAAGCGTCCAGATTGTGTCTGTTTATTTGGCCTGCTGTTAAAGGGACACAGTTAAGTTGAACACTGTTTACAATCTATGTAGACAAGGCAGATCAAGGGTAGGAGGACTTGTCTAGAGTCACACAACAGGTTGGTGGCAGAGGTGGAAGTGGAATTTGGGTTTCCTGACTCTCACTTCATTAACCTCTCCATTGGATCATGCTGTCTCTCAATCCTAGTTCTACGGTTACAAGTAACACTTAAGACTGTTACAGTGAAAGGGAGGAAGCGGGGAAATAATATTTTACTCTGTGTTTTCAGGGTTTTTTTAACTTTACACCTTTGACAGCACTTAGTGAAACTGACTAAATCCCATCTCTCTGTGATGCTGGTTAGTTTCTCCCTGGTGAAAATATCCTCATCAACATCAGAATGGAAGTAAAAAAAAACCCCAAACCATTTATATATAGGTAGATTTTTTTTAAAAGGAATTTTAAAATGCAAAAATTGCAGGGAATCTTATTTACATGGGCGTCTAACAGTACCTAGAATTGTTTTGGACGTTCTTTCAGTCTGTTCGGAAGAAGCAATCCATTTATTTTGCCCAAATAACTTCCTACAAAAGGCATTTTTAAGAAATTTGCATTTATCTCATTAACTATTTAAAAAGGAACCATGAAATTTGAGATAATACCCTAATCTAAGTGCACGAAATTTTGCAAATAGCATAAATAATGGTTAATATCAAAGATCAAATCCTGGCTCTTTTGAAGTCAGGGCAAAACTTCCATTGATGGCAATGGTGTCAAGTTTTCATCTCCAGATTTTGAGAGAATCCACTGTGCATAGTGAATAGCGTAATGCTTTCCATGTAGCCAGAGCTATTGTGAAAGATTTTTTATCAATGGATCACTTAATAATCAAACAAAGACAAGGAGCCAGCCGAGTTACACCAGTATAACTGAAAGCAGAATTTGGTCCTTTATTTTTGTGACATATACCACCTAATTGCTTTTTCATGAAGAATGCTGTCTTTAAATTGCCTACAGTAAAATTAGAGATAATTTTTGTTAATATTCTTGTTTTTTATTTCTCTCTCAGTAAAATACATGTTGAACAATGACATTACAATCAACATGAAATATAGCGTGCGGTGTTCTTAAAATGACTTCTGTCAAAAGAAATGCAGTTAAATTAAGCCAGATTTCTGAGGAATTAATTTTTATGTAATGCAAAATATGTTAGAGGGCTGATATAATCTAGGTGTTTATGTACTGAAAGAAATTGCACTTAGGGTTGTAGTAAGTAAAAATTAAATTCCAGAGCTGTGATTCTGTGCTATCCAGGGGCTTTTGCAACGGGGGCTTTTGTTGCTTAGAGGCAGTGGTGTAGTGGGTAGAACACTGGCCTAGAGCCCAGGAGAGCTGTGTTCTATCCCTCCCTTGGCATTGGTCTGCTGGTTGACTTTGAGCAGGTCGCTTTACCTCACTGGCTTAGTTTCCTCATCTATAAAACAGTGTCACTAATGATACTGACCTCTGTTGTCACATACTTTGCACTCTGCAAATGAAAATGTTATACAGGAGCTAGATACTGTCATTATTATTGGCATTTATGAGTCCTGAACTGAACCAAGAATCAAAATAACATGTTTTTCTTGTCTGTGGAACCTTTTGGCTCTCTCATTCAGGTCCTCTGGTAACCTGAAGTCATACTGTCCCCTATATTCATCCATTTAAAGTTTTTCACCTCCAAATTCATGAGATGCAATCTTGGCGTATGGGGGAAGGTTAATAGACATCATCATTACCGCACATCAGTCCTAAAGGGAAACACACCACATCAACCCTTGCCCTTGGATTTATGCACACAAGTTTTATCAAAGTGAATGAGTCTGAAGGTAGAAATTGACCCATAGACTTGTTATTAATGTGAATCAGATTTCTGATAACAATACATGGTAACTTGTAACTTTGAGTCTGATCTTTCACACATTGAAGCCAATGAGGGTTTTGCAATTGACTTTCAGGGGTTGTGGGATCAAACCTGCTATATGTATCCACTTGTCTCTGTCTGGTTTAGTATGTTGTGATCCGCCAAGCTGCTGCTCAAATAAGTGGACAGCTCAGATGACTGTTATGAACAGTGTGTGATGATCGGATTTACAGCACCAGACATCCCCACACGTGATTGGAGTGTGTGTTTACAAAACACCTGCAAATTCATCTGACTGCACACAGATGTACAGTGGAAAATGTTTTTAGGTGCTGCCTGCACAGTAATAACATGAGAGGACTCTAGGTTTCTAAAACTAAACTACATCTTTATAAAGAGAACTATTTACAGAGATGCTGCCTCCGCAGCTATTGTTTGAGCCATATGCACAGTGACTGGCTTCCTTCTGGCTGCTCCAAACTCTTCCCTTCTTCAACCTGTGCTGCTCCCTCCAAGTTCCATGGTCAATTGCTGCAACAACCCATAGAACAATTTTTGCTGTGTCTCTTATGCCAGTGCTGGGGTCAAAAGTTACTAGTGCATAACCCATTCCTAGAATGTGGCCATTACCACCAGCCTTTTGTGGCCTCTTAGGCTTCATAGGCTTAGAGACCAGCATACTTGAAGGACCATCTCTCACTTCTTGTTTGTGTCATCACTGTTGCTGGGGGAGTTAATTCCACCAAGTTGCTGCCTTTGTTCTTTCGGGTGTTGACATACTGGGCCTCTCAGGGCTGGCTTTAGGGAAAATGGCAGCTTGGACAAACTTGTATTTTGGGGTCTTTGCTCCATCCTGACTTCCCACGCACCTCCCATTGTCTCTGTTGCCTCCCCATGTTCCCCCCTGCAATAACCCTGGACTCTCCCACACTCCTCTTAGCAACAGATTTCGAAAATAAGGGATGGTTTTCTTAGCACCCCAGCCCATCCTTCCTCCTGATGTTATCATTCTTTTATTCAATAAGAAGAAGAAGTCTTCATGTTTGCCGGGGTATGTCTTGCTGCTTTTTGCAGCACACAGCAACTCCCGATCTTGTTGGGAAAAAAGGGGGAGGGAGGAGGGATGTCCCTTGTAATAAGGGATTGTTGGTAACTGTACTGGCCCCTGCTGCCTCCCTGGGCTCCCCATTCTCTCCAAAGCCCTGCTGCATCTCCTCCCTTATTGGCATTAACTCCCTTCCATGGCCTCGCACCCCAGGCCAATCCTGCTTTTTGCTTCTTGAACACAGTGTCCCCCCACCATGCCTTGTGTGTGTATGGTGTGTCTCCCACGTTGCCCACCTGTAAGGTAGGGCCTGGGGCTTTTACTTCAAACAAAATCCCATCTTGCACTCACAGCTCATCCTTTACCTGGTAGTAGGGGGGACCTCCTGTGGAATTCGTAAAATGGCCAAACCAGGAATACGAACACTTTACCGCCAGTAGCACCCCATCCTATATGGTGCTTTGTCGGGTTGCCTAAAAGCTCCAATTAGAAATACAAAGGTAGTGAAACATGTTGACAGGCTCCATCTATGATATCTCTTCTTTTCAGGCTTGCCAAGCTCTTCTTCGGTGGATCCATTAGAGCTAATGAAACTCTGTTTTGGCAGACTCATGGGCTTTGCATTGGGATCTATTTCCAGCTTTGGCTTGACCTTTAAATGTCCATCTCCTTGAAATATCTTCTTATAGTCTGTTAGAATGCTTCATGGGGCCCCTTATGGCTGCTGTTCTTCCTTTGCAACACTGAGGATATTCTGGTGTGTTGTAGTGTGATCAAATCCATGGCTTGAACTGCCTTGCTGCCCAGCAGTGGGTATTACTTTTACGTTTCAACAGCTATAAACTCTGCTGGCTACAAAATGGTTTTATTTTCCATCACCAGCATTCTGTACATTTCCCTAGTCTGTTTATCAGTGTTTCTGGGATTATACTGTGGCTGATCACACAACTCAACTGGAATCAAATTGGTCATTGATCCAATAGCATAGTGGCAAATGTGGCAGTTGAATGGCTGGTTGCCTTCTGCAGCGTGCTGATACTGAGAGTCTTTGGATCTCCTAGAATATCTCCTAGGTAGCCTTCTCTTCACTGGAAGGATCTATATCTTTTATCAGTGCAGGTACTGTTCCTTTTCCCTTCCGGAGATGGCTGGAGCCCCCAAAGTGGTGCTCTTTTCTACACTCCTTGTACCATTTTTGGCATTTTTCTTTACACCTTTCAAGTTGCTTTCCACAATATATGCACTAGACTGTGGTGCCTGCATTCTCAGCCTGTCTGTCTCTGTCCTGCTTCCTGGGTTCCCTGAACTTGACGCTGTGTTCTTCTTCTGCACTAGTGGCTATTACTGTTTTGATCCTTTCCCTGAACAGTTCAGCTGCCCTTGCTATTTTGAAACATTTCCCTAGGGTTAGATCTGTTTGTCTCACTAATCTCTTCTGTAAACTATGATAACATGTCCCACAATGACCATGTCTGGATACAGTTTCAGTTCTTGCTTTCATGCTTTTTGCAAGTTTTTTTATTTGGACATCCAGGATTCCTGATGGCCCTAGTCCCTTCATGCTGTCTGCTGGCTCTGTTAGGTGTTGCTATGTCTGCCGGTTAATCTGCACGCTCTCCCTTGCTGTGGTACTGGCTAGACTGATCCCTGGCACCTTCTTTCATTTATCACGTTCTGGGTAGTAATTCCGTGTTTCTAAAGCTACATTGGCTCTAGAGAACTGTTGACAAAAATGCTGCAACTGGGGCTAGCATTTATGCCACGTGCACATAGATTGATTTTTACAAACGCTTCCCTTCGGCACCCTGTGCTCCTCCCTCCAACTTCTCTGCAGTAGCAACAGAAGGGTCCCAGCAAGCAGTAATGTTATCTCTACCATATGGAGTGGTAGAATGTGGTTGCAATAGAACATGATGGTGAAATAACTCAGTGGTTCTGGATTACATATGTAGATAGGCATCATATTAGTCCCTCCCCACCCCACGACACTAATGAGACTGCCCTTGCTTAACTCACTTTAATAACCTAAAACAAGTATTCAGGAATATATTAAAAGTTGGATTATGACAGCACGATCTAATATGTTGATTAGTGGTTAAGAACCAGGAATTCATGCGTTCTAATCCCAGCTCTGATACTGATGTTATACATCTCTGCTGCGCCTGCTTTGCCACCAGAAACAGGGCTGTTAATGCTATCCAGTCTCAGAGGGAAGTTGTGAGGTGAGATTAGTGTGTTTACAAAGTTTGAAAATGTAAAAAGCTGCACAAGTACTAAGAATTGTTGTGTAGGGTTTTCTGTTTTAACTGATATTTATTGTTTAACCTCAGTGGGACAGTGACTTCAAATGGGAATAAAGAAAGGATTGAGATACTCTGACACACATCACTGGAGCTCTAGTTCAACGCTCTTCAGATTCACAGACAAAGGTTTTTAGAGCATCTGCTTTAATAAGCAACACCATTGCATTGCCTTCTTGCTGATGATGTAGGAAGGCTTGGAGGCTGGTGTGTTTTTCAATAGACCACTCCAAAGCTGACATCCTTTTTTATGTTTTCTATGATTTTTTCTTTTGATTTTACTTGCCTAAAATGATTATGAAATAAGCTCCAGAACTTTTCTTGAACTCTAGTAACGGATGTGGCATTTTAGATTTCAAAGAAGATACAATGCCTTTTTTTTTTTAACCTTCACTGATGGTGATGGCTACTGGCCTAAGGATTTTTCCTCTTAGAAGAGGAGAATCTTGCAAAATCCTCCAGTGTTATGTAGTATTATGTACATCTACACTGCCATGCCTACACAGATTGATGCAGCAGGATTGATTGAATGGGCTCTGGAGATCTGCTCAGTCATTCTTGGAAGTGCTCTCTGATCACCATTAAGTTCTCCCCTGTCCCCGCTTCCCTGGGGGTGAGGGGTGGAAAGGAAATATGGCTGCATTGACCAGAAGTCGTCTCTCATCTACACAGCGCAGTGGAGATCCCATAGTATAGCAATGTAAGTAAGTCGACGGGAGATGCACAAGCTAGACATGTATTACATAGCTTGCGCATCTCTCAGCAGTGTAGGTGTATCTTGCATATCTCCTGTTGACCTCTGGTAGCAGTGTAGACCGGGCCTTAGACTCTTACTCCTAATCCTCTTTACAGCACTGCTTGTTATTCATCATGCACTACTGAGACTAAGCCCCAACTGGTAAAGTATTTCTATACTCCTGTCTGATCAAAATGCCACAAAGATCTAAATCAGCGAATGAACATGCCACAAAACACAAAGATGAGATTACAAGTAAGAGATATTTCCTCTGTAGTTTCAGTAGTATAGCTATTCGTGTTATTAGTGAGAAGAGTAAAACTCATTACATGCCTTTATCAAAGATTTGTTAAAATCAAAAAGCTATTAACACAAAATGATACTGCTGTGTGCCTGATGGAAATGTGGGGCAGAAACAACTTGATATGAGTTTGCTAAAGTTATGGTGCAGCTGGGGATTAATCTCTGTATTCTAATGAGTCTATCAATAAACTTTTCCAGAACCACGTTCAGAGACTCGCAAGTATAGGCCAATTGTGAGAAATAGCCATCTGAATATGTCCACCCTTTTATGGGTGATATTGTGCATGTTATTAACCTAATATGGTGTGTAGAGTGGCCTTGGCGTGGCCTGGTATTCAAGTTCACTCCATGAATTAAAAGTTACTTTTTCAAAACTGGGCACTAATTTTGGGAGCTTCCATTTTGGTGCCCTGCTTAAGAAATGCATCGAGTCTGATTTGGAAGTCAGTTGGAATGGCTGGCATTCATTATCTGGCCCTGTATTTCTTAATGTATGTACCCAGAATCTGTGCACATTTCTGAAAAATAAACTTGCATCGAATTGTGCGCCACGTTCATCATAGAGATTTCTCAGTAGCTATTGATGGAAGAATTTCTGGTGTGCTATAGCAATTCCTTCTACCTTTGCTGAAATAACAAGTGGATGAGCAAGAAGAATCATCATGGAGGTGGTATATTCCCACAGATAAAGCCAGATGAGTTTGCTAAACGTTAGGGCAGGCCTATATTGACAGCAGCGAATTTGCAGCCGTCAGTTCAAACTTCCTGGTTTCAATTGAGTAGTCTCTCAAGGCCCGCTCAGTCAATAGGGAAATTGATCAAGTAACTCTACCCCCTCAAGAGGAGTAGCTCTGAGTCAAAGGGAGAGCATTTCCGTTCAACTCAGTGCAGTGGACACGCTGTGGTAAGTAGGAGTAAAGTAGGAGTTAGTAAGTAGTTGAAGGGAGGTACACAAGTTATTTTAAGTAACTAGCATATCTCCCTCTGACTGTTGCCAAAAACTGTGTTGCATGAAGATCAGGGCTCAGAAGGTTATACTACTACTGCAGTGGTTTTGCTAACTGTATCAAGACACTGTTGAGGTTGTAAAAATGTAGTTGGTTTAAAGCATTGTGATTAAATGATTAATGTCATTTCCAATAATGGAGATGACTGGAACTCAGCAAATGCTAAACAGGAGAAATTATGAAAAGAAAGATTTGATCTGTAGGGTACATTTTTGAGGAGTTCAAGGGTGGTACATATTTATGGGCACTGGGAGGGAAAGTTAATGGCAGAAGAACATGAGGCAGGAAAAAGATGATATGATGGATGGTGTAGCATCCTATTTAGTTCAAAAGGACTATTCATCCACTTAAAGATTAACAGATGTATAGAGAAAGGTGACTGTGGCTGTAAACATCAAGCAATAGAGATGCCATGTAAGAAGAAAAAGATCCATGTCACTTGCTAGAAAATTTGCTTAGAGGATGATTTTAAAATTTCTGAATTCAAATGTGTGTAGAGATGATGCAATTGCCATGTTCTTTTCTCCAGATTAGAAGTTGTTAAAGCATAATACAAAGTGCACACAAAGCTAATGAGTTCTTGTTTAGTCCTGTCTGTATTGCTGACAATTGGGAGACCATTCTCAGAAATCTGATCCAAAGCCCACGGAAGTCTGTGAGAGTCTTTGCATTGACTTCCATGGGCTTTGGAGCAAGACCCAGATATTTGAGTGCTATTTTACTCTAAAAAAGTGACACTCTAGAAATAACCACCTTCTTATTCAGCACACCTGCTCCCTGTGTGTAGAGGTAGATCTTTAGTGACCAGCATTAGCTTTCACTGTTTTTTGCTTTTGTTGGCCATATTGCAGAGCCCACATAACTAATGGAATGAGCGGTATCATATTCTTTCTTCTGTGTTACCAGCTGCACTATTAAATGGCTTCCAATCAGTTACAGCTGTGCAAATTCACAAAGGCATAACAGGTCTTCACAGGGGAGGCAGAGGCCTTAGTGTAGGCAGCAGAACTCCTGTTCGTAGTGAGAAATAAATGAACCAGTTTATCTCCCAAATCCCACATTGAATTTACATGGCTGGCAGTTAGATTAGGTAACTTTTTTATATAAACTGTAAACTCACCACAACTGATATGGAGTCACTGGAAAATAATAAATGCCAGAATCCAACAGTACCATTTTTACATTCACTTTTCAGTGGAGAGCTACTTGAATGAAAATGTAACTGGAATGTGAAAACATAGGAGAACATAAATACACCCAACCGAAGAACATTACATGCTGTCTTGAAATTTTTCAGTAAATATTAGTGCAGCTGTCTGGAAAAAAAAGAAAAGGCTGAAAATGAAAGATACATTAATCCTCCGGCTTGTTGTTGATATCGGACTCCTGTGTGAGAACAAGCTCTAGGGCAAAGTCAGTGAACATGAACCAGCAACAGGTGTTCTGTTGGTTGGTCTGCCCTGTGAGTAACCTAGAGGAAAACATTAGAATTTCTTTTTTTAGTCATGCATGAAAAATGCTAAACAGTGTTATCTAGAAATACCTGAACACCTCCTGTGGCTTTTCATGTTATTTAGACATTATAATTCATCTGTCAAGGTAATGTGAACTTTCAGCTGTTCCCAAACATACATTTCTTTAAAATGTTGTTAGTGATTCTGAGGTCATATATGTACCTATCTGGGGCAGCACCCATAGCATTACACTTCAGGTTCATTTGTTTGGAAAGGAATAACCATGGCCAGAGCTAATAAGAGAGTGTTCTATCAGTTACTGTATCAATTGCAGAGTGTGCAAGATGGTTTTCAGAGGTTTTAAAAAAAAGATAATGTAAGAAAAAACTTTTCAAGGATGTCTAGGGAATCTTAAATTTCCTAATTTATTACAATAAATTAGATCTGTGAAGTATGTTGAAGTATACTTTACTTAACAACAAAAGCCAGACGTACCTTTGCAACACTAAAGTCAATCTGGAGAAACAGAAATGTGATCCTCGGAACCAAACTTCAAATATTTAATGCCACTGTAAAGTCTGTCTTAGTAGAAGACACTGAAACTTGATGACTTATCGAGATCTTATTAGCTAAACTCCAAGTTTTTATAAACAGCTGCCTTAGACAAATCCTCAATGACAGCTGGTCAGAAAAAAATCACAAATGAAGAGCTTTAGAAGAGGAAACAAACGATTAGGACAGGAAATTATGTAACAAAAATGGAGATGTTTAGAAGACGTGGAAGAAAGTCCTTAACGATATGACAAGACAGACACTGCATTGGAATCTCAAGGGCAAGAGGAGATGAAGTAGAATAAGGACAACATGACAATGCAGAACAGAAATAGAACTGAAAGTTATTAAATTGACATAGGAAGAAACTAAGGCTGTAGCAGGAGATGCTTTTAAGATGGGAAGCAGTGGTGAAGGCCCTGTGTTACATATGTATTAAAAAAGCAAGGAGTCTAGTGGCACTTTTAAAGACTAACAAATTTATTGCATGAGCTTTCGTGGGAGAAAATCCCACTTTGTCAGACACTGCACTAGCACAAGCGTCTGATGAAGTGGGATTTTCTCCCACAAAAACTCCTGCGATAAATAAATTTGTTAGTCTTTAAAAGTGCCACAGGGCTCCTTGTTTGTTTTGCTGAACCAGACTGACATGGCTACCCCTTTGGAACATGTATTTAAAAGACACACACAAAGTCATACTTCACCTTATCTATAAGTGCATTACAAAATAGTAAAGTGTATCATACCAAGATGGCGCCAACGATTGGTAATGTCATAAAAACCCTTTTGCTGCTAGGCTGTTTAAATCCAGGAAATGTCAGTACTGAATTAAAATTAAAATCATCTGAGGGCTGCTTGTTGGTCTCCGCTGAGGCTGAATTTTTCTCTGTCTGTCAAACCCTTTTCTTCCTCTATTGGGAGGCTTAGCTAGTGCGTAACCAAAGACAATTGCACAAGTTCTGATTTTTTTCCCCCCTAGAGAACAGGAATATCATTGTTCTCTTCAGACTTCAAGGTTTCTTTCCATTATGGCTCTCCAGCATTATAGCTATTCTTTCTCTCGGCCACTACTAAGAAACTTTTTTTGGCTTCGAAGTCATTAAAAAGTATTGTAAAGCTTTTTTCATTTCAGCTTTTAATGGAGGAAAGGCAGTAGGCTACTCTGCAAAATCATGGTGCTTATTTGTTATCATTCAGAAGAAATTTAATTACCGGTCACTTGGGGGAATTGTTACAAGCAGGAGGAAGCTAAATGCTCATTCTGGATTAAGGTGCAGGCGGCGGACTGAGCAGTTTGGCTCATTGCTAACCATATGCTCTTGCTTGCAGATAAGCAGAAGACTTAAATACACAAGTCCTGGACTCTTCACCATTGTTTATTATTGGGTATGTTGCATTAAGATGAGTCACTCTGGGTGGGAGGAGGGTGTCATCATATAATAGTAATAGTTAAGTAAAAAACATTTCTATTAACAGTAGATCCTCCGAATGGCAAAGTGAGTTTTTAATTAACGTAACTCAGCCTTTGATTGTAATTACACTTTCCTGTGTTATCCAAAGATTGAAATTCTTTACAATATGAAATCCAGTGATTTAATTTTATTTAAAAATATGTGCTGAAGGGCTTTTTGACTAAGTGGAATTATATGCCTTCCTTCTTCAGTTCAAAGAAAATGCAAAATTCAGAAGTGAATCAAATTCCCGAATAAAAAGTATGTGCTATTATAATTCAAATTGAAATGAACAAAGGGTTCCTACCAGTGTCTGAACATGTTTTTCCTTCCAAGGACAAAATAACCAGCCAAATCCATTGTTCCAATTAATTTTCTTTTCCAAAAAGAAAAAGAAACTCTTAATTCAGTTTGTGCATATAGTTTTTAAAAAAATAACTCCCAGAGCTAGATGTGCTGTTGCCTACTGGATCTACTGCACACACATACCACGTACAGTGGTTGACCCCAAATGATTTTAATAGCTCTGGTATGTCCATCACTTGAAGCTTCTTATTATAGTCTAGAAATTCTGGGACACATTATGCTTTTTCCCCCATGCTCCCCAACCCCTCAATGAACAGAAGACCATAATTTGGCTGGCTGCACATGGGCACACGGGATGGGAGCTAAGTAGCATTATTGTTAGTTGAAATGGCATGTTTGGATGGGGCAAGACTGTGGCCATGTTTCACCCTTCTGTGCGTAAGACGATATTGGGAGAGAGAGCATGTCACATGTCATAGACTCTAAGGCAGGGGTTGGCAACGTTTGCCGGCCCCTGTGCCAGCCCCACCCACCGCACCCTCAGCAGGTGCCGGGGGCAGGGCCAAAAGGGGGCAGGGCCAGGCTTCAGGTGCTCTGCCAGCCAGGGCCTGGGCTGGAATCAGCCGGCGGGCAGCCTCCGGTTCCCCGCCCCAGGGCCGGCTCCCATCCTCAGGGGCGGCATGGAGCTGATGGCCCCTGTTGGCCCTGCCCGTGCTGGACTGCAGGAGGGGAGTGGAGCAGGTTGCGTCGCGTCGCGTTGCCCCGGCCTGCCCAGAGCTGCGCCACTGCCGGCAGGGCAAAGCCGGCCTCAGCTATGTCTGGCAAGAGGGCGAGTTGGCTCGGCCCACCCGGAGCCGTTGGGGCCAGGAACTGTGTGGCTCTGGGTGGGCCGGGGTGACACAACGTGACCCGCTTCCCCTTGCTCCCCTTCCCATCTTGTGGTTTGCGGGACCAGCGGGGGAGCCTTGGCGGCGCCGCATGCTGCTCAGACTTGGCCCGTGTGCCAGCTCTGGCACGCATGCCGGGGGTTGCCAACCCCTGCTTTAAGGTCAGAAGGGACCAATATGATCATCCATTCTGACTTCCTGCACAATGCAGGCCACAAAACCTCACCCATCCACTCCTGCAATAAACTTCTAACTGATGACTGAGTTATTAAAGTCCTCAAATCATGGTTTAAAGACTTCAAGATATGGAAAAACCACTAGCAAGTGAGTCATGCCCCATGCTACAGTGGAAGGAGAAAAATCCTAAGAGGCTTTGCCAATCTGCCCTGGGGGAAAATTCCTGATCCTAAATATGGCGATCAGTTAAATCCTGAGCATGTGAGCAAGACTGACTACCTAGGCACTCAAGAAAGAATTCTCCATAATAACTGAGAACCCACTCCATCGAATGTTCCATCTCAGGCCACTGGCATATCTACCACCCGTAGTCAAAGATCAGTAAATTGCCAAATTAGACTGACCCATTACACTGTCCCCTCCATAAATTTATCAGGCTCAGTTTTGAAGCCAGCTAGGGTTTTTTGCCCCCCACAGCTCCACTCAGAAGGCTATTTCAGAGCTTCACTCCTCTGATGGTTAGACATCTGTGTCTAATTTCAAGTCTAAACTTCTTGATGGTCAGTTTATATCCATTTGTTTTTGTGTCCACATTGGCACTGAATTTAAATAATCCCTCTCCCTCCCTGGTATTTATCCCTCTAATAAATAGAGAACAATCATATCTCCCCTCAATCTTCTTTTGGTTAGCCTAAACGTGCCAAGCTATTTGAGTCTCCTCTCATTAGGTAGGTTTTCTGTTCCATGGATCATCCTAGTAGTCCTTCTCTGCAACTGTTCCACTTTGAATTCATCTTTCTTAAACATGGGGGACTAGAACCGCACACAGTATTCAGATGAGGTCTTATTAGCACCTATAATGGTACTAACACCTCCTTATCTCTATTAGAAATACCTCACCTGATGCATCATAGGACCACATTAGCTTTCTTCATGGCCACGTCACATTGGTGGCTCATAGTCATCCTGTGATCAACCAGTACAACCAGGATTTTCTCCTCCTCTGTCACTTGCAAATGATGAATCCCCCAGCTTACAGCAAAAATTCTTATTAGTCCCTAAATGCATGACCTTGCACTTTCCACTGTTAAATTTCATTCTATTCTTATTTCAGTTTACAAGGTCATCCAGATTTTCCTGTACGATATTCCGATCCTTCTTTGTATTACCAAGACCACCCAACTTTGTGTCATCTGTAAATTTTATTAGCACATTCCCACTTTCTGGGCCAAAGTCAATAATAAAATTGTTAAATAAGAGTGGTCCTAAGAGGAGCTCTTCTAGTAACCTATCTCCAGCCTGACAATTCACCTTACATTATGACCCACTGTAGTTTCCCCTTTAACCAGTTCCTTATCCACCTTCTGTTTTCATATTAATCCCCATCTTTTCCAGTTTAAATAGAAATTCCCCATGTGAAACAGTATCAAATGCCTTACTGAAATCTAGGTAAATTAGATACATTGCATTCCCTTTGTCCAGAAAATCTGTTACCTTCTCAAAAAAGGAAATCAGGTTGGTATGCCATGATCTACCTTTTGTAAAGCCATCATGTATTTTATCCCGATTACTTTTAAACCTTGATGTCCTTAATTACTTTCTTTTTCAAAATGTGCAAGACACACTTTGAACTGCGCTGCTTTCTGGTACCCTGGATAGATTTAAGCTTTCTGGTAAATATAAATTCTGTGCAGTGTTGCTTGAAAGCACAGCCTCAGGGGTGGGAGCAGGTGCGATTGCGGGATGAGGTGGGGGGGAAATGTAAATGTCACTTTTTGCCATGTTTGAACTGTCTAGATTCTGCCTCTGCTGGCTGCCAGTGGCCCCATGCCCATTGTAAATTATATATTCATCTAATACAAGGCTTGACAAAATTGGCTCTCAGCTAGGCACCAGTAGTTTTATTTTTAGTTGCCAGAGGGCACACTTCCACTGCATTTCTGCAGCAAAGCTATGAGCCAGGCTACAAACCCAGGTCACCATGGTGACCTGGTGCCTGGGTTTTGTCAAGTCCTGATGTAATAGATCAGCCTATCCTCAGCTGCCTATATTCTGCAGCCCAGAATCCCTTGTAGTACTGAGTATAATGGGCATGAACTTCTCTGCCTGGCATGAAAGGGGACACTGTAGAGCCACTTCCATTGACCTTCTATTACTAGAGAGGCTGCCTCTATTCCAGGGCTCACAGGATCATACTACTTTGACTCTGTGCTTTTTAAATTTTCTTTTGTGTATTGCACTGCATAAGTGGTCATGAGTTGTAAGTGAAAGCTGCCTTCCAGTTACTCCATGTAAGCAGCTGTTTTCTGATTAAACACAAAAGTAATCATTCATAAATGAGGATGCGGCATTACTAATATAGGTGCTTAGTTTGCCAGGCCAAACCAAAGGAATTTTGTTTGTGCATATTCAGTTAAGTTTAAAAAGGTACATGTCTTTGATTGGGTGGAAGTACACATCCAAATACACATGCAGGCAAATATGTACTTACATTTGTACTTTCATATTACAGCAACTATGTGCATAATTACTGTGATAGTGCATTACTAGTAATTATGTGTATTTGTGCACCATGGTAGGCATGTGATAGCATGTGCTTGTTTGTACCCACACCTCATTTTTAAGTATTTGTTGCTGTCGTTTAAATATACCAAAACAAAACAAAAAAGCATTCTGAACTCTTTAGTGCCCTTTTGTTTTCTTTTTCTACAATAGTGTAAAGTTAGGTGATATTTGTAAAGAAATTCCAAGTAAAAACTATTGTTTGTACACTTGATAGAATTTAATCTGGAAATATATTTTGCTGGAAATTTGGTGCTGCATAAATGTACGTAATTCAAGGCATCTAAAGTATTTAATACTTGAGCAGAGTTCCTGGGCTGAATGAGAGTTTTTTATGTTCAAAATCTAATGTGTTTAACTAGTTGGGTCTATCTGTTTTATTGAATTAGTATATGATTAGATTACTGAAATAGCATTTTATATTAGTTCCTTGTCACTTTAATTATTCAATAAGTGTTTTGGAATCTACATAACTTTCTGAACCACAGGATGTATTTACTGCAGCAGACTGAAGCTAAATCATGCGATCCAATTCATAGTTAACTTGGTCACCTCAGTTAAGGGAACTATAGCAACCCCTTCTGTATATAAAAAAGGAAGCTTTTTTCCCTTCTTTATGCTTTTATCTAGTTATAGTGGAAATGTGTCTGCTGGCAGTATGATATTGGGTTTAATGCTTTCTTCTTGGACCTGTGAACAAAACAACTTCATTCATTAATCATTGTACTCTGTTTCTGGTCCTTGGTTCATTTTCAAAACAACAAATTCAAGACACAAAAATCAATATGACAGCATTTAAATGTGGTGATTAATTTATTTGTGCTTTGATTTTCAAAAGCTCTATTTCTTGATCAGTGTAATAATTACACTAACAAGTGGAATTGCAAACTGTTTTATTTCATAACTGCAGCTGATGGCACTGGGAATTAAGCAGGCATTAATGGAATATATACCTGTAAATCCTATTTTTGATTTTTTTCCCTGTCGACTAAAATTCTTGCATATCACCAGACTAACTGTTAGAAATAATCATATAATGAGTATTTGTAGGTGATTTATTGTGTATCATTTGAAACATCTATTTTTATGACTATGAAACTGAGATGACCTATTTTGGGAGAAGAAACTATCACCCCGTAAATATCTAAAATTTATTCCAATTGTGATCTTGATTGGGAAGCAGGTGGTGCCACAGTCTACCTTGTCTGTCATTTTAAAAAAAAAGGAGCACAGTCAATAGACTCTCAGCTTTCTTTGCAGTATTTCACTCCAATTATTATCTTTATTTTAAGTTGTAGGTGTCCTTTTGCTGTGAGAGTTTGTCATCGCTACAGATAAAGACATGGTATAGGCAAGTGCTGTGCAAACCTTTATGGGCAGCACAGCTGCAGTTCAGTGCTTTTCTGACCCTGAGTGCTTCATGATGTCACAGACTGAGACATTTGTCAAACTGTGAGGAGCTCATGTGATTTGGGAGACAGCTCCATTGCGTATACTAAACTCATGCCTTATTCCATATAATCCCAGGCTACAGTGAAAAAAACATTGGGGAAGTGCTTAATTGAGAAGTGGACAGAAAAGGTAAAATTCTGGATCTGCTGAAGTCAATGGTAAAACTCCCATAGACTTCAAAGGGGCAGGATTTTACACCAGGTCTTATTGCAGTGTTCAATCCAGCCCGGGCTGGTTGGCAGAAAATCATTATGTGATGGCTGCTTGCTGTCTTTAGTGAAACAGGTTAGTGACCTCTGTGACCAGGTCCTAATAGACATCACAAACCCACTACATCAAATGGAATTACTTGGAGCCTTAGCAGATGAACCCAAAGGAACAGTGGGCACAGAGGCAAGTACACTTTCTCATTTGGCTCTGCTATATCTTTCTTGTAGGTAACTAGAGACCTTTAGTTTCCAGAAGTACCTCCCATGAAGAATTAAATTCACCTAAAATATTAACTTTCACCTCCAAAATCAGATGTGAAGTTATGCTATTGAAGCTCCATTGACTTCAATGGGAATAGTGATGCTCCGTCATTCTTGGGGTCAGTCTCCAACATTGAATGGTATAAAAGACCAGAACTACTTGGAATTGCTGTGTATGTAGAGAGGAAAAGTCACTTTGAGATACTGACCTGAGATTGAGGAGATCTGGGTTTGGTTCATGATTTCCCACAGACTTTGTAACTTTAGACAAGTTGCTTAAGCTCTCTGTGCCTCAATTCCTCCTCTGGGACACTGGAATAACTGTAGTTCTATTTCTGACAGGGTAGCTGTGAGGATAAACTCATTAATTGTGAGGTGCTGAGCATTGCTATGATGGGGGCTATCTCTGAACCTAATGAGAGGTTTCTCTTCTCTCCAAAGAACAATTGTTGTACTTCAGAAACAGAAGGGTACCAACAACAAGTGCTTTATAAAGGACTCCAGGCTAATTATTTTGCTGCCAATTATGAAAGCAGTTGTGACATGCCTCACAGTAGATTCTTTTATGCTGTGCACTTTCATGGCACTGTAAAAAGAATTTAATTTTAGATGTTTCCGTTGACAGAGTTGTGCTGGTGCCAGATACGTATTTCAGATCATTGTCATTGTGCTCTATTTTTAAGTTCAAGTGCCAGCCAATCTAAAGAGCACGGCATGCGTCTGTGCTGGGTGTTGTACGTGATTACTACCAGGCTGAAATCTTCCAAGACTTAGCACGACACAGCTAAATTCACTTTTATGCAAGAGAACGTTTTAAAGGGTATTTTTCAACAGCAGAAAACAAAGCTTGGCATGAAATCTTTGTTTTTTCTCTGGTAATGTCAGCTAGGAGGGGTCTTAAATGGTTAGGATGCTTGCCTATCAACAGCCTCTCAAGAAAGAATTTTAAATGGTTTTGTGACGTCAAGGGGGCCCAAGAAAAAACAGTCCATTGCCAACTTAACTCCATCATTGAAAGCACACAGTAAGGAACAGATAACACAAAAATATAACCTTTTTACACAATGGCTGACCAATGACATGCTCCTAGCATCTCTAATAAGCCAAAGAATTTATCCTTGGCTGTAGGGTAAGGAAGTGACTAAGGAAAATGAACATTCAGAGATTCACCCTTGCTAATTTACATGCGTACTGAGGAGTCAACCAAATCACACTGACTCCTTGACTAAGCAGAATGTCTGAGGGTAACTTGGAGCATGCAGAAGGGTCTGGAAATTCAGTGGTCAAGTTGCAGCCTGCAAGAAGGAACAACTTAAGTGTGATGGACAAAAAATTGAATCTTTTGAATGAAAAGGTAGATAAATTGTTGAGTTTCCAAGAAGACTTGACTGAAAAGCTACAAATGATGAACCAAAGCATTGATGACATAGGAAAGAACATAGGCACACTAACAGCATCTCATGCATCCACTGCTCAAACTGATGCAACAAAAAGAAGCCTGAAACCTGGGGACAGCATTCATGCATCTGAGACCCAAAGAGTGTGCTCAGAAATGTTGAAGCTGATGAGAGCTACACAGCAAGATGCCTGGAAGCATAGAGAGAGACTGGAAAAGATAGAAAAAATGGTTGATACTGTGGATAAAGTCATTACATTTGTAGCAGAGACATTCAAAAATTCTCAAGTAGTGGATTTCATTCTCAAAGGTGGTGTACCCTGGAAGAAAGGGAGTCTGGTTGAAATCCAAGTGGAGGTTGGTTTTCTTTTACTATTCGTGATCCTTTTGTTGCTAAGGAGAAGGGCTCCAGGCTTTCCTGTTAATTTCTTTCATAATACATGTGCGTGTTCAGGCTTTCCTCTCAGTATTAAGCATAATAATAAATGGCATAGTGGCAAAAACATTCTAGGAAGCTTTCAGATAGATCTAGGACTACGTCTCTGCACCAAGGAGTTTATAGTTAAGAGCCAAAATCTGCACTCATTTTCACCTGGCCAATGACATTCAAATTAGTTTTGGAATCCATCCTCAATAAAGAATAATAAATAGCTGATGTATTCTGAAGTGACAGAGTGGGATTCTGTTTTCTGGTTGATCATGATAATTTAAGCATCAGGGTTGAAAATCTGCCCTCATTTATGTTCATGTAATTTCAATGACTTCAGTGGAACATGGACCCTAATTCTTCCCAATTACATCTGTGCTAGTCTATTGATTTCATCCAAATATTGGATCAATAGGACTGTGCGGGCAGGACACTAACTCAAAACAATTTCTTAATTATGAAAGATAATGAGTGGGAAATGGTTTGTGATATCAGCAGGATATTTTGGAATTCATTGACTTGATTTTTTAAAAAATGACCAGCGCCTATAAGGAATATCTGCTATTTCAATATTGAGTCTTGTTTGTCATCATCCATTATTATTTGTGTACTATCATGAGAAACTGCACCATGAGGGGTGTGTGGGACATGAGGGGTGTGTGGGACTATCATGGGAAACTGCACCATGAGGGGTGTCTTATTCCAAGGGATCTCATAAAATGGGGTTGGTAAAAAGATAATTGCTTTAGAAAAGATGTTACTTGCAGTGGGATTATTTAAATACGCTGTGAATGCTCCTGGTTTTATAAAAGATTTGTACACAAATCAAAATAATTTGGAAAAAAAATTGAAATACATGGATGGAATGTGAATATGAGGTCTTATGAAAATGAGACAGTAATAGACCTCTGAATATCTCAGAAGGATGTTGTGCAGCTTTTCAGATACAGCTGGAACAGCACATTTCTGTACAGATATGCAGGACCACTATTATTTTAGAGACTGACAATTGAACCAGATTGTGAGATTTTCTTTTTCATTAAATTTCCACTGGAAATTGGGGTGAGATAACCCATCAGACAAAGTTTCATTCGAAATGTATATCATGCCTGTACTTGCAGTCTGTTTCAACTTCAGTATGCTGCAGTAGTAGGAGAGATGGGGAAAAAAGCATTCTAAAAGTTTATGTCCTTTAGATTTAAAGGTGTGGTTGTTACTAGCAACTGCAGTGTGCATGGCACTGTGTAATACTGAAGGCAGCTCCGATCCAGCCTCCTGACACTTTAATTTGCACAGACAGGTACACAGTACACTAGGGGTCCAGGGAAAGGACAAGTTCAAAATGGTGAACTCGTTTTTAAATTTCTTTCTTTGCTAGATTCACTGAAAGACTTATTGGAAGAAAAATGTTTTTAGGAGGGGTTTGAATAAAGGTAGGGTGGCCATGTGAAGCATAAGAGAGAGAGTTTGTATGTGGTATACAGTACAGAAAACAAATACGTATTGTATGTATGGGCTAATTCTTAATTGGGCTAACTGTTAACTGACCAGGAGCATCCCTTCATTTGTTTGTTGCTCTGAGCATTGTAAAACAGGTGCATAAAATATTTAATTAAAAACCTAAAGGGTTCCAAAAGATTTTATTATACTAGAGTTGCAAATAAAAGACTCTGTTAGTTGTATAACAAATTTATTTATCGCATGAGCTTTTGTGGGAGAAAATCTCACTTCATCAGATGAAAGCTCATATGATAAATACATTTGTGAGTCTTTAAAAGTGCCACAAGACTCCTTGTTTGTTTTGCTGAACTAGACTGACACAGCTACTCCTTTGCAACTTGTTAGTTATATGTTTCTGCTTCCCAGCTATTATCTTTTTATAATAGTGCATCATATACCATAGCAGTGGCTTTATCCAGCTTTACTATGTGTTCAGGACAGATGTTTAAAAATTAGAGTGTGTTTCGAGAAGAGCCACAAGAACGATTAAAGAATTAGAAATCTTGTCTTATAATGATAAACTTAATATGCTCATTCTATTTTGCTTAACAAATAGAAGGTTAATGGATAACCCAGGGTCTGAACCTGCAGCTCCGGAGCTGCATGCTGCTCTTTGACTGTCCCCTTGTAGCTCTGGACTCCAGGATCAACCCTTCCCCCACCACTGGTGGATTCTGTGGGTGGCCTGATCCTGGTTCTGGGCTATCGTCCCTACCATCAGGGACCTGCAGCAGGTGCCCTTGCCCAGTTCCCAGCTCCCCACACACCCCACCAGGAGGCTACACCCACTGTGGCTCTCGAAACATTTGGTTATTGAAGGAACTTTTAAAAAATACTCTTATCTTTTGGGTTGCCAACTCCTGAAGTAACCAGATTAAAATGTATCAATATCAACATGGGAAACAAACATTTGATAACAGCCTCTGTAGTTTAGCAGAGAAAGGTATACCATGATCCAATGGCTGGAATTTGAAGCTAGACAAATTCAGACTGGAAAAAAAAAAGGAAATTTTTCATAGTGAAGGTAAACAACTATTGGAACAATCTACCAAGAAGGCCTGGCAATTCTCCATCACTTACACATTTTAAATCAAGATTGGATGTTTTTCTAAAAGACCTGCTTTAGGGATTATTTTTGGGAAGTTGTGTGGCCCGTGCTGTGCAGGAGATCAGACTAGATGGTCCTTTCTGGTCTTGAAATTCATGAATCTATAAAGAGGGGGGCTCTTATGTTTTTATTTTTGTAAATAACTGGTGCTATAACAGTAAGATTCAGTGAATTCGTTAGGACTGTTTAAGCATGAGACGTTGCAGGGCTGGCCTCAAATTAATAAAATAAGTAAAGGATTAATTGAAGTTTCATAGAATCCAAAACTTCTGACTTTTGATTTACAGAAAACACTTTTGGAGTGTGCGGTCTGCTCCAAGTCTTCCTTGCAGATGGGACTTTATCAAGAATAAAGATTTCCACAATGTCACAGTCATGCTCAGGGTTTTCATTAAAAGTGGCAATGACGTTTGAAAATCTTTTTAATGGGGGAGAGGGGAATAAACAGATTATTATGCTATAAACCAAGATTGGAGCATCTGAGGTTAACGCCCACAGCACTTCAATCCCTTATGCTGATTTTCAAAAGGCTTGTAACTGCGATTGCATGTGAGATATACAAGAGGTTTGGAAGCTCTTGCTTGTTGCCACACCCAGTAGTTGATAGAGCGGGTAGGAGAACAGGTCAATTCTCCCCTCGAAATTATCTTTTCTCTGGCTCAAATATTTAATATCTTCCCAGCCCATACATATATTGTCACTGGTTTTTGCTGTTTTCCTGTTGTCTGCGTTTTTGCTAAATATTAGAGATAGGATTAATAGTGGATGTGGTTCCAACTTGAACAAGTCTTTTGTTAGAAAAAGGATTGTGTATCACCCAAAAAGCATTCAGCAAACATTCCCTGGCTGAGATTGGTGTCTCTTCTACCAGAGAAAGAGATGAGCTCAAGCCAAAATATTTGGACCCAGATTTTTCTGTATCCAAGTTCAAGTCAATGGAAAGGAGCATGGGGATAAATCTAAGCATTGCGCATGATCATTTTCAGGATTGATGCCCAATGGTATGCTGCCTGTCTGTATGATTTCACTGTGGATCAATGAATGGAAGGTCAGTTTTGGATTACAGGCTAGAATAACATTGTGTGTAAAACAGTGCTGTTTGACTCCCCATGAGCAGCCAGAAAGGGATGAAACCAACATTTACTACATCTAGTGACTCCTGTGTGTTAGATTAAAAACTATGTAGCAGGTTTGTATATAGGAGAAAAATCACCCCAGGTATAGTGTTGGGATGGGAAGTAACATTTTTGAGACCTATTATTATTCCACAAGATTTTGCTTTAGAAAAATGATTTTAAAAAAATTGCTGGTGCTCTAGTCTTGGGAAGTAACATTTTTGAGACCTATAAGCTAAATTATTATTCTACAAGATATTGCTTTAGAAAAAAGTTCTTTAGAAAAGGGAGCCCTTGATGCCACTTCATAGAGGGCATAGGAGGTACCATAGGATTTTACAGGGTTCTCTTAGGACAGATATATGCATAATAGATCACTGAATGGTGAAATATGAGATCTCTACTGAAAGCAAATAGCCCACAAGTTGCCCTAATCATTGCTAATATATATATGGATAATATTTGATAATATGTGTCTATACTAAAAATTATGCTCTTGGTGTTTAGGCAAGTTTCCAGGAGGTGACATACCTCCTGCCAGAAAGGAACATTTTCAAAGCAACAAATACTCGTCTCCCTTTCTGTTTGGTTGTGTATTAAATACTGAATGCATCACAATATATACCTATCTGCATACATAGTCACAAGCATAATAAGAGATTGTGAAATCTGCAAGAAAAAAACAAAAGCAGGGGTGAGATCTTGTTTCTGGGGTCAAAAAAAGGATTGTTTGTTGTAGGTTGGGGTGCCAGAAAACACACCGAATCCTTCAGCTATAAGGCAAGCTCACAGCACTTCTGTTCCTGAAAGGAGGGATGCAGCCAAAGTGGCTGTAAAGTGCTACAAAGATTTGGGGTGAGCATGAGTTGACAAGACATGAGTATCTAGTTAATTAATTCTAGGCTGAAGAATGCATGTGATGATTTTAAGTCACTTGTAACCATTTGTTTCCAATACTACTATTTACAACTACTTAAATCTCTGTGTTTTGTTAGATACACTTGTGCTTCATTTCACTACAAACATATCTAAATTCTGTGTGTCAAGCAGAGTGGTAATCTGAGGTGAATTTAATAAACTGGGTGAACTGTTTCTTTGGAAGCAGCAAATCTGAATACTGTGAGTATCCAGTGGGTTGGGCCTGGACACTCAAGGGAGATGCTTGGAGGCCTCGAGGATTGAGGTGTGCCAGTTGCTAACCTGTGGGGTGACATTGGGCCTGCAAGGTCTAGAGGGGCTTTCCAGATGGAATTGGGGAGCTGACCCAAGGTATGCGGAGGCAAGGCTTCCTCATATTAAGGGCAGGTGGTAGCAAGATATTTCAAAACCCTTGAACCCCCAGGAAGTCTCACAGTAGGCGAAATAACGTAGAAGGAGCAGAGTGCAGAGAAGCTGAGATGTTACCATCAATTTCTTAGTGTCTGACTGCATCCACAAGTAGAGAATTAGAGGGACTCAGTGGAAAATGGACATCTTTAACCTTGTCAATTAATGGTGTATTCAATTGTATTTTTTAGGCTAAAGATAAACCCGAAGAGAAGGGTGCAAAACCAAAGCATGTACTTGGCAACAAAGGAGTACAGGCTGAAAGTAAGTAGTCTTTGGAAGGTGTATGTAAGTCCTTATTCTGATAAATATATCTGCTGTGGACTTCCACATAGACTGGGAAGAAAAGACCCAAAATTCTCCTATATCTGTAGGTACTATTGAATTAGGCAGTTGTAAATAAGTACCTGGACCTACCAAGTATACAGAAAAATGTGTGTTGGATGTTTGATGCCAGTACACACACACATGCGCACACACGCACAATCCAGGAGCAACACAACATTTCTTTAAAATGAATGGTAGTCATTACCTTTGTTTGGCTAATACTGTATTTCTTTGCTTTTGAAGTTGTATTTAGCTTAATTAAAAGAGAGCAATGTCTGTTTGGAAGACACCAGGGATACAATTGCAAGAAAGCATAGAAAAACTGTTAATTTGTAGAGTAAAAAAAGCCATGTGAAGAAACAGAAATACAGACTTGGTTTTGAACTGGGCATGTCTTACGTGGCCAGTGAAGATATTATTAACAGGTCACAGGGCTGGGAGGTTAAAAAAGGGAATCAGAAGGAAGATCTTTCCGTCACCCATTGTACCCACGGTTGTCATCAGTGGAGTTACATTGGGGTGAATGTGACTGTGAACAGTGCCCAGACATGGCCACTTCCTCACATGTCATCAGATGTTCTTTTGAAGCTAACCTAAAAACTTTCCTGATTTCTTGACTTAGAAATGAATGTATATTAAAGAATCTGGTAGTTAGAATTCTGACTCAAAAGTCCCCAGTACTTTTCGGCTAACTTGTTAAATAGACAAAAACAATTTTTTAAAAAAAATAATCACATTGATTTTCAGGACCCTCACAAGTAGAAGCTTGAAGGAAATGGATATAGTTTCCCCTCTTGATTGCCTTTCTTTTATATGCACCTTCATTAATAATTAAGAGCAGTTGCCATTATTGCAATAGTTCCAGTGGGACCAACTTATCCTTTTTCAATAAACCCTCGGGGAGAGAGACAGTGTTTTATAGAGCCCTCCTTTGCAATGTTAGTGCTACTCTTATAGTAAGGATACTGAGATAGGTGTGCCTTTTGGGATTTCAGAGTCTGAACATTGTATCACGTTGGCCTGGAGAATACTTTCCATCTTGAAAGTCCTTCTTTTGACTCTTATCAATTTTTTTATTTGCAGTGTTGTTGTAGTCCTGTTGATCCCAGGATCTGAGAGAGACAGGGTAGGTGACATAATATCTTTTACTGGACCAACCTCTGTTGGTGAAAGGAGCAAGCTTTTGAACTTCACAGAGTCTTCCTCTGGTCTGGTCAGGTCTGTGAACTACCTTCCTTTGTCCTAGGACTGCAGTAAAAGTTATTATCTCACTCATCTTGTCTCTCTCTTATCAATTTGTTTTTAGTTACTCAGAAATCCAGTTTCTATTTTTACTTTTACCAGTGCTGATAAGCTAGCAAGGCAATTGAGTAATTTATTAATCCGTATTTATTAAGCATAAGTCTTTTTTGTGTACCTTTTATCTCTTTCAGGTGAGCATTATTGCTTAGTTTTACTATGATGGTAGGTTTTTGATGGAGTCTAACATGCCCCCCCCCCCAGCTACTTCCTTATTTTTTTACAACCTGTTGCGCTATCTAATATTTTTCTTCTATCAGAGGAAGGCTTTTATATTATGAATAATGCTATTTCTTATTTAGAGTCCAAAAGAGAAGAAAAGTTGGATGAAAATAACGGAGCCTGTGAAAAAGCAAATTCTTTCAGTGCTGTAGTCTCCAAAGTTGACTGCAGTCCACAAGTTAAAGAAAGGACAACACAGCAGCAAATATTAGCAAGTTCTGGCGAAACAAATACCTCTAAGAATTGTCATCCACAAAAAGACACTGAAATTAAAGCTTTGATCCCAAACAGTGATCTTCCCTTCATAAATCATGGCCCTGTGGGGAGTAAGAATGTTACCACTGAAGCAATTGATATGGATAAAGCATCAAGACTGGAAGACCATCATAGAAAGTCAATAATTAATCAGAAATCAAAAGAAAGTGAAAACAAACCCTCTACATTCAGTGCTACATCCATGGAAGCTGTGCCATCCACATCGAAGTCTGTATCTGGAGCGGGGTGTGAAGTTATACATACAAGGTAATGGTCCAGTCAGTAATTCTCTGTGTGATTTGAAACATTTCACATGTTAAAAATAGGCAAATTATGAAAAGGACTACAGTCTTGTTCACATGTATTACTGTCAAAAACCAGCCATGTTAGAAAAGAAGCATAGGGAACTATGTACATGGTTAATCTGACGAAGAATTAGAGCTATCTAAGTGGCTTATAAATTCACACAAAGTTAGTGTTTGGAGATAAAAAGTGCTAGGTAAGTGCTGATTACTAGTATTACAATTTGTTTCGAGTCAGGGAGATTTGAAACAGGTTTGCGCTAAATATGTTTCATTTCAATTGAACCTTGTAAATGGCTGATTCCTTTCTTACATGGATGCATCTATTAATATCACATATGGGGCTTAAAAGGTCTGCAAGAGGCGTCTGCCGTTGACTGAGGATAGAGTATTTCTTAGTGTGTGATAAAATTTCATGGCTTGGGCAACTTGCCCAGTGCCATGCACCATCGCCCTTCGCCTACCTCATAGCAGCCAGTATTTTTGGTTCCATCTTTGAATGACTACATGACACAGCCCATTTTAAGCATTGGCTATATAAAGATGAGAGCAAACCTTTCTTTATCTAACTCAGCTTTTCTTTTTTTCTCTTTAACATGAAATATTTGGTATAAGACCACTTTTTTTTCTTTTTCTCTTTTAGTTAGGACTTTAGAAAAGTTCTGCAATTTAACCTGCAGATGTATAATAGCAACACATTAATTTAAATGGAGGAATACTTTTTTAAACATCTCTGTGCATGACCATCTGTGTTCAGTCTAGGCTCATCTGCATTTTTTGTGTATACACAATTATCTCAACGTGCATTTATGCAAGTCTGCATTTGAACACAGACCAAAAAGTGCCTGTATTTTCCTTTCCCTGTAGAGGAGCTCCAGTGTAAGACAGCGGCAGGGCAGAATGCTGGAATCTTGCATTGCCAGCATCAGTTCTGTGGCTAAGTTACAGGCATGTTACTCCAGCGGGTTTTCCAAGCACTAAATCACATGAGTGGGGTATGGGAACAGCCCTGAACACAAGGGGTATGGAGTCCAAAGGAAGTATGTTGGTTTGATGTCAAGATCAACTTCACATGAAATTTCATTGAAATCAGACTTTAAATTTTCTCTTTATTTTTATTCTTAAATAACTGTGAAAAGAGCATAAATCTTCTTGCACTTCATTTATGGAGGAGTTTGTAGCCTGGGTGCCTATATAGATAGATTTTTCTATGTGAATGAGTGGGTCAAATCCTACTTCATAGGTGTGGCTCTCACTGAAGTCAATAGACCTGTACTTCTTAGCTCAACACCATTGAACTCCAGATTCTTAATACATAGTAAAGGGATCATACTGATAGACAGTGACATATGAAAAGGGGAGTAGAACTACAGACTTTTGCTATGCGAAAGGTGGAAAAGGTTTCTTTTCAACATCTTTGTAACAGAAGCTACAGAAGGTACAATACTTTTGAGGAAACTAGATAGGTGTTTTCTTTTCTAAGCACTAAAGACATTCTCTGCTTATAGTTTTAGAGTATCCATGGCCAAATTTTACGGCTCTTACCTATGTCCAGCTGCAGCACTCATTGAAATGTAGAGCTGTAAGGAGCTAAATTGCCCCATTGTGCTGAGGCAGGATCAAGGGTGTCTACCCCATCCCTGACAGGTGTTTGTGCAGCCTGTTCTTAAAAACCTCCAGTGAAGGGATTCCACAACCTCCGTTGGTTGTTACTCATGTGAGAGCCTGATCCTGGTGGTGTTAATAAATTCATTCATCATATGAATATCTTGGACAGAATTTCAGAATTTAGCAGGTTTTCTAGAATCCCATTAGCTTCAGACAACATAAGGTTAATGAAAATGTTTAAAAGTTCCCAGTGACTAGCATGCTAAGGGAAATACTTTTACGATATAGAGGAGCCAAAAGAACCTAGGTGTCCAACACAAAATTTTCCGGAGCAAGCTGTGAAGCGTAATATTTTTATAACACGACATGAATGCAGACTGTTACGCCTCAGCTGCCTGCAAATTGCAGGGGGACTAGAACACACTTTATGATAGTGAGATATATTTTATGTCCAGCAGAGGGAAGACATCCATACAAGCTAGTGTGGGGCTTTTTTTTTTTTTAACTGAGCCTCTTCACTATATTGCAAATTTCTCATGGAAGTTTTGCTGTGTCTGCATTTCCTTGTTATCCCTAACAGTTTCAATGGGTGATATTTTTAGTTGGGAAATTATTACAGAACTGTGTAAACAAAGTGTAAAAAAAAATTTCTGCTAAGCCAATAAGGCTATTTATCTGTGTAAAATGGAAAATGTTTGCTCTGCAGGATTTCCATCAACGTGCAGAAGACTGACATCCAAGAAAAGATTCCAATAGCCAAGGAAGGATGCCGAGGTGATCATGGTGGTACAAGTTCCAAAATAAAATCCTCTCTCTCCTCACTATTAGAAGTTGAAGGAGTTAAACATATGACTGACAAATTTAATTATAATCCATGCTCACAAAACACCAGAACTGACCCAATTCAAGAAGTAAAAGGGGTGAAGTCTTCTAATAAACAGAATGAACATGCACCTGAATTAGGGAAGCCACAAAGGCTATTGAACAAAGCATTGACAGATAAAAAGTGCCTAGAAAAATCAGAGCTAAAATGCAAGTTCATATGCTCTCAAGGCATAACTGAAAAGGATACTAAGAAAGATCTTGGGGCCACAATGAAAATCCATAAAGAAACAATAAAGGCAGTGAAAGAATTCACAAGGGATACTAAATCTGACAAAGAGGAATTAGAAGGCACGTACTCAGAAGGAAAAGAGGACAATGCAAATCAATGTAGAGGAGAGGCCCCAGAAAATTCTACATCAATTGAAGCCAGCAAAGCATTTGGCAAACAGGATGAAGTAATCATTGGTAAGTAGTTCACAATCATACCTGGAGACTTTTACGCTGAGTTTTCTATGGTACCTGCATATGTTAAACACCAGTGGTCTTCAAACTTTTTTGGATCAGCGCCCACTTTTTTCAATTTTTTCACATTTGCAGTAAGTTTACCCCCACCTACATAAATCGTTACTTTTTATAAATTGCCACTGTCATTAAATTAGTTGTTACATTGTCATACTGTTATTTAATTATAATTTTCAATTTATTTACATTTTAACAAATTTCATTCAAACAAAATTTATTCATTCATTATTCATTCATTATTCATACAAACTTTTTATAAATTACAGACGGACGAGCATGGCCAATATCTCCTTCCTTTTTGGTAGCGCACACCAAAAACCACAAAATGCCCACTAGTGGGCGGTATCGCCCAGGTTGAAGACCACTGTTATACACTCTAATAGCTAAAACCACTCTCATTAGTGCTATTATCCTTGTTTGAGTGCATTTATTCAGCATACACTTGGCTGCAACAGACAATTGTAGTCCCATTCCTGAGACTTACTTTTTATTCTGATGTTCCTGTTCTGTTGCGGTCTTAGAATAAATTTTCTTCTGGATTTTGGATTCAATTTAAAGGCTATTTTGGAATAATAATCCTTTTAAAATGAAATGAAATGTATATATTTTTAAAAGGGAGACACACTTTTTAAGCTTTATAAAACCCTTTATTATCATGCAAGATGCAAACCAGTCATTGGTATTAGCAGCCAAGGGTGAAGAGAGTATAATTATTGCAGGAAAGGTCTCATTGTGTCCTATTTGTGCCGCTGGCCAGAAGCCTTTCTTTGGCTAGTGCATGTTATTGAAGACACTATGGCTGTTGCGAGGGTGTCCTTGATTTGTTTTGTTATATAACACTGCTAGCATGCCCCAAGAGGTGCGCTGATCAGCAACAGTGGCTGATGGATGCAAACATGTATGTGCAAATGGTGTAATATAGCAGTTTCACAGTGAGCATGTATTAAATTAGTCAGTGCCATCTATGAGCCAATCTCTCAGTGGCTTTGCACAAGGAGCCCCCAATGAGCTCAATGAGAGTTCTACACATAGATTGATTTTGGGATTTGGCCTTTTTTTGTGTCATAATAAATTAGATCAGCTACTTTATGAACTGATTTCATCTAACAATAATGGCAGTGATTGCTGCTACTGGGAGAGGTGTTCTCCTGCTACTGAATGGTTGTGATTCATATGGTGTTAGGTAGATGTTTCATTGACTCATTGTTTCATGACTTCTTCCACCGGTTGAGACAATGGGGCTGTTCATATCCTTAAATACTTTGCTGGGTGGGGAACATAATAAAGAAAAAAGGGGGAAGAAGGATGGGAACCTTATTGAAATCCAGGGATTTTGTTTTGAATATTGCTAAGCATATTGTTAACAGTTGCCTGACTGGATCTAAGATACCCTGAATGCTTGTGCTGACCTCTGTTATTCCCCCGTACATGCTTCTCAGCCACAGCTGTGCCGAATGCTATGATGGGGGAGCATCATATTTATGTTTGCATCTGCCCTAGAAAGCAGTCAGGTACTGGGGTGGTGATAACATTCTTAGTGGTAATACAGGTTTTAGGGGGACAATTGGGGGATAGTGATACGCAAAGCCATGGGTGTATGGTGAAAGTTACCTTTGTCAAGGTAATGAGGTGCCGAAAGGCCAAGGTGGTACGGGCTGTAGTTAACTAACCTCCAAGCATCCCCTTGGTGGATACGTTGGTACATCTGTATCCTGGGGAATGAAAATACTAGAGGGATAATGAAAGTAATGTGCAGTTATTTGTGGGAAACCAAATTAATGAATAAACCGTCTCCTATTTATGTAGATGACAGCCCTCCTCCTCCTGCTCCTTTTGAACATCGCATAGTGAGTGTCAAACAAACTGAGGTAACGACATGCTACTCAGTGTGTCGGCATGAAGTATTAGGAGGGTAAGTCTGTCATTCTGAAATGCTGTGCTGTGAATGGTGGAGTTTTACTCATGAGGGCAGCATTTCCCTTCCTTCTTTTCCCTCTTCTTCACTTATTTGTTGTTTGGGATAATATGATTTCCAGGTAGAGTTAAGTGCAAATAAAGTCTAACAGGTGAAGCATGATGATGATGCAATAGCAGAAAAGATGGTGTTTAAAAATTATATCTAGGGATCTCAATATATATATGGACGAGGTTGAGACATTTTACATCTTGCAATAAGTGGCATGCCCTATAGTTATTGGCTTAAATGTCATTAAAATGTTATGAGAGCAGACCAGAAATATTCTTGTTAATATAGCCCACTAACGTACCATGAAGGACAGGAGGAGTGTGCCGTTACAGAAATGAAAAATATCAGCAGGTTATCGTGTCATTGTGTAATGCAGTAATGCAAATGGGGCATAATATTTTAATGTAAGAATTGAACAACTGGCCAGAAAGATAAAACTAATCCTTCATAAGCTGAGTGAGAAAGGAGATTTAGGCTACTGACCACCTGATTCTGTTCACTTTGTACCAGACTATTTTTAATCAATGATAAGAGGAGTAATTAGAAAGACTTCTGCAGCAAGTTGATTTAAACCATTCTACTGTGTATTGCTTTGTATCAACAGGGGCCGTTTTGGTCAAGTTCACAAGTGCACAGAGATGTCAACTGGTCTTAATCTGGCAGCCAAAATAATAAAAGTGAAAGGAGCAAAAGAAAGGGTAACTATGCCTTTGTGAACAGTGGATAGCTGCTGTAAATCTGGCTTATTAGAAGCACTTGAACATCACTTTCCTTATTAGAGTATTTTCCCACTCAACATAGTATCAAATATTTGCTTGAATCCTATATGACTGTTGGATCTGACCATGTTTGAGATGTCCTCTTATTTGGTGTTCACTAACCTTTGTGTGTGCAGGGAATCTGTTGGCATGAGTCTTTGGGGAATGGGCAGCTTTTGTATGAATGTTTATATTGAATGCCCCCAGAAGTGTTCATGTTGCAGTCTGAGTATTGGCTGGTTACTATCATTATTTGTTATCTTCCTGTTTGTAATGTTTCAGGAGGAGGTGAAAAATGAAATAAATATCATGAACCAGTTAAACCACGTGAATCTGATCCAGCTTTATGATGCTTTTGAAGGCAAGAACAACCTCACCCTGATTATGGAATAGTAAGTTAACATTATATTGGGAATCATCAGCACTTTTGAAGTCGGAGGTTGCTCAAGCCAGTAGCAGAAACAGAGAAAAATATGTTGGGGTTTTGGGAGCAGGGAAGGAAGACTATGAGTCTGGGTGAAGGTGCCTTTCGATTTCTGAAGGAAAACTGTACATTTTTAGAAGCAAACGCTTTAAGAGAAAATCAAATATTTGACAATATCAGATCTTACAGCTGACGTTCTTACCATTTGTTTATTCTAGAGAGTATAGAGGGATTTCATACAAGTCTGTTATTAGGTGACGAATGTCAGTATGTTTTATTTTTCATTAGTGAGGGTCTGGCCCATAAATACAACACAAATGCATTTTCTGTATGAACTGTATCTAGCGAGTTATATGGGGGTAAATTAAAAAAATAGCAGAGGGTGAGGGGAACCTAAGAGAAAACTATATGGGTTCTAGAGAAGTTAGAGATGAAATGGAGGAATGATTTTGATAGAGGGGTTCATAAGTGCTGTGCAAAATGTCAGGAACTGTGTGCACACCACTACCGGTGAGTGTGTGGAGATTCCCAAAAGAGCCTACTGCTGAATGAATAGAGAGGATGAGAAGAGTAGCAGGACAGAGACAAAGGGACAGATTTTTAACGGTACTTAGGCACCCGAAGAAGCAGATAAGGGCCTAGTGGGTTTTTCCATAGTGTTAGGCACCCAGCTCCCAAAGTCAAAAGGAATATGTATATTTTTAAAAATCTTTTCTCTTTCAATATTTTAGTGTTGATGGCGGTGAATTATTCGACCGAATCACAGATGAAAACTACCATCTAACTGAGTTGGATGCAGTCCTTTTTACCAGACAAATATGTGAGGGAGTCCGTTATATACATCAGCAGTATATTCTCCATTTAGATCTAAAGGTCAGTAATTACAGAGTTCAGGTCTTTGGTTAAACTCTACTTTATGCTATATGGGGAGTCTATATGTGTGAAAGCTGCAAAGAGAGGGTAATTTCTCTTTCCCCTTAGTTTCTCTTGTAATAAAATAAGTGAATTTAGTTCTGTGGTCACGGTGAACTAAGCTTTGAAAATTCATTTTATTCTTCAATGTCTATATGACAGCTTATCTTAAAGACGATAAAACAGCAGGTTCCTCTGCTTTTACAGTTTTCAGATCAGAAGCTTTTCATAACTTTGTTGAATTGCATTGCAGCCTTGGTTCGTAACCTGAGAAAAGAGGGGCAAAGCCGCTCTACATCTGTTATAAGAGCTGTCCTCTGTTTTGCCTCTTCTTGTGTTTGTCCTTGTCCGTGTCTCCCATTGACAACTGGGAGCTAAGCCAACCAATAACATGTTCGGGTGACAATTCTCCACTCGTATGGAGACACTCATTTTCTATGTATTTGTATAGTGTCCAGCACAATTGCAGCCCTCTATGGTTGGCGTTTACTTGCTACTTCCATTAGAGCTGATTGGAAAGTGTTGTGGATGTTCCGGGTTTGTGGAAAATTTTGCTTTTTTGTTGAAAAATCCCAAACTTGAAAACCATTTTAATTGTTTTTGCTTTTTCAATGAAAAGCTGAAGTTTTTTGCAGAAAGCAGCCATTTCCCATCAAGAATTTTGTGTAGTTGAAAATCCAATTTTCCTTCCAATAGCTGTTTCAATGGAAAATTTTCCACGCAAACAAACTGCAACATCTGTTTTAAATAATTAAAAAAATTAGATCAAGGACCTGGTCTCGTGAGGTGATGAGTCTTGCATAGTTTGACTTCCAAGTACCTTTCCAGTAATCTACTGACAACTGAGACTGCAACTACCACCACCAACAAAAAACAAAACAAAACACGAACTTTAATTTTGATGGAAAAGCAAATGCTAACTAGCTGTAACAGGCTCCTTCCTTGTTTGCTACAGTCTCTCAAGGTATTGCACTTCCTGAATAAAGCTAGTGTTGTAGTGTTTCTCACCCGGCTTGCTCAGCCATTCCACACAAAGAGGTCCATTGTGTCTTCCCCTGAAAAGGACCCCTTTAAAGTAAGTTATGTGATACCTCTGCTGTGGCTAGATCTGGGAGGAATAGTTACTCCACTTGGAAGCAATAAGGAATGAAACCGCTGCAGGAGAGATCTAAGCCCAACATACCAGTTAGGAGGATGATGGGGCCCAAAAATCACCCTCCCATCAAAAGAACAGACTGACGGGGAAAAGTTGATCTCGGTAAACCTCTGAATATTTTCCCCTGCTCTTTTGGCTATAACATTGGCTGCATCTACACTGGCAAATTAAGTCAACTTAAGCCAAGTTTGGCTTAAGTCAACTTAATTTGCCCTGTGTCCACACTACACTTTGCTTAAGTCGACTTAAGGAAAATAAAGTCGACTTTATTAAACCTGCTTTTTACTCGACCTAAGGCTTAATTCGACTTTCTAAAGTCGAATTAAGCCAGTGTAGACATGGGGTAGCCCTAAGTTGACTTAGGGCTACCCCAGGACTACACCACTGCCCTCCCTTCCAGAGCCCTGTGTGTGATGCTGTCTGGATTTAGGGAAGCATTTATGATATTATTTTCAATGGATATCTCATAAATGCTATAATCCACAGGAACTATGTCATGTTTAGTATCAATAGAAAGGTAGTAATTTGCTGGGAATGATTATATAGTTTATGTCTAGGAATTCTATTTGGATTAGAAGTTAGGAATTGGGTATTCTATCTGTACTTTAACTTATGTTATTTTATTGAAATACCTGTGGGTGAGTGTGTCAAACCATTGTGTCCTTAATGTTTAGGAATGTACCAGGGATAATGGTCCCAGGGACTAAACTGATGAGCCATTAAGGACACAATGGGTGTATTTCTTATGTCCTTAATGGCTCATCAGGATACTCCCTGGGACCATTCTACCTGGAAAATTCCTAAACATTAAGGAGACAATGGTTGTTCACACTCTCCCGTCTAAGGCTTTCCTCCAGAATGACACATGTTAAAGTATGGATATAACATCAAATTCCTAACTTCTAATCGAGATAGAATTCCTAGCCATAAACTATATAATAATTCCCAGCAAATTACTACCTTTCCATTGATACCAAACATGACATAGTTCCTATGGATTATAGAGCATTTATGAGAGATCCATTGAAAATAATATCATAAATGCTTCCCTAAATCCAGACAGCATCACACACAGGGCTCTGCCCTGCCAGGATCCCTGTCCCCCGTTGCCCCATTGCACACAGGGGGTGCCCCCTCTGCCACTGTGGACCTGCCCAAGGTCCCCCTAGCCCCACAAAGTCGACCTAGAGCATCCAGTGTGGACGCTCTAGGTCGACTTTGTAAGTTCCCCTTTAAGTCGACTTTAATTTTAAGTGTAGACACACTAAGTCGACTTAACTAAGTTGACTTAGTTAAGTTGACTTAGTTAAAGTTGACTTAAAAGTGCAAGTGTAGACATAGCCATTGATTCTCCTCCCTTTGAATGGGAAAAATGCTCTTGAAGAAGAGGGTGGGAACATTTCAACAAGTGATCTGTGGGGAACAGAGGCCCAAACCCCATATTCCCCAAGACTTGTAGAGTATTTTTTTCTGCACAAACCCTCCTGGTACCCCTGTCCTCCCAGGTAGCATAACCAGTCTGTCTTTCACCACAGCGAGGCTCTGTTATACCTTTCATGATGCTGAAGTTGTAAAGGCACTGTTGGTCCAATCAGCATTAACATCCACAGAAATATGCCATAGACTTTTGGCTCCAATCCTGGAGGAGCATACTCAACTCCACCCTTTCCAGTAAGCCTCCACCCATGTGTTTTCTCATGGGTTCTGCATGAAGATGACATGGAGCCACTGCTCCTTCCTATGTAATCCCACTTGATCTTTTCTATGCATGACGTGACTTCTCTGCCAGCGGAAGAGGAGGGGCATTTCAAACCCCTGGTAATTAGTGCAGTCCAAGACCTACTTCAAAGTGAAAAAAAGTGAGTGTAAGCCAAAAAGCCAAAGAGAAATCTATGAAATGCTTCCTTCCATTTGCTAGGGCAGCAAGAGCCAGTGAACAAAGCCAGACTCTTATTTCCTGATGTCAAGTGAGCTTGCTTCTCTGGGATGTGCTTAGTTTCCCTGAGGTGGTAACAATTCTGGGTCTCTGCACAGTTGTTCTCTTACATCAAAAGCTGTGTTCTGCCTTGGATTATTTTTTCATCAAACTCCCTTTTGTATCAGTATAATGGAATTCTGCACATGGTGCAGGATAGAACAGAGCCTTAGGAAATGAATGAGAAAAATACAACCAACATTGTGCTAAGCCACATAAAGGTGAGATTGACATATGTGAGTGATAAGTTCATTGCTGTGAACCTACGTAGAAAGAAACTAGTATTGTTTTAAAAATCTTTCCCTGAAATTGTTCTGTATCTTTGCACTTCAGGTCATATTTCTGGCACTCTTCTTGTTAGTGTGTTTCATGTGCAATTTTCTGTCATTTATTTACCTAAAAATAAACTCTTTTTCTTTTTGTAGCCTGAAAACATACTATGTATAAATCACACTGGAAACCAGATTAAAATTATTGACTTTGGGTTAGCTAGAAGGTAAGACAGTTCAATTATGAACCACTCAAAATCCATTGACATTTTCTTTTTTTTTTTCATTCTTGTGATAACACATTATGGTGATTCTAAAGTGATTTTGACATATGAATGAGCCAAGTAAATATGTTGCATCAGGTGTGAATTTGTGGCTTAGCAAACTAACTATCACAATGTCTTTTCCAATGACATTTTTGCAGACTAATGTTATCCTAGTATTCTAGTTTACATACAATAATACCTCAAGTAGGGTTTTTACTCCAGTGACTCCATGAAGTTCATTAGGGACTTCACCTTTGCTATTGATTTGATGTTGAAGGTGCTCAGGTTCTGCAGTGGTGGGCAGAAAACCCCTAAGACAGATGGTTGACTGCAAAGTAAAATGCCTGATAAAACTATTCCATGTGAAACAGGAAAACAATGGATCAGCTCTCATGCCACAGTCTCGGTCATCCTACACAACGTCTACTTCCTTATAGATAAGAGCAAGGGGTGAGAGCATATAGGAAATTAGCTGTGAGTTGGCAGTCTGAGATGGCTGCAATATGGAGAAAGGTTTTTATATGCAAAGGTATCACAGAGCAAGTTAGTAATAATCCCTCTTTGGCACTGGTGTGACTGCACCTGGAATATTGTTTACACTTCTAGGTACCACATGACTAGAAAGATATTGCTTAATTGGTGGTAACTGAGAGTGGGGCAATAAAAATGATCAGAGAGCTAGTTTTAAGATGAAAGGCTGAAAAGTTTAATAGGTATAGCTTGGCTAAAGGTCAGCTAAGGTGAGGCATAATCACCTATAGATATTTAGATTGTAAACAGCATGGAGAGAGAGAGAAATTAGCTAGTCCAGTAAATAATGGTGAAACCTGGAGCAATGGGATGTAATTAAGGGAAGGAAAACACATGCTCAATCTAAGCCTGACAGTGAGGGACTAGCTTGTAGCCAGGCCATCCGTGGAAAATATAGAAGTCCCATGTCATGGGACATTTAAAATTAGAATGGACAAAATATTAGAGAATGTCCTAGAGAACACCCCTGCAATGGGCAGGGAGAGGGACCGATAGGAGGCTTGTGAATTTTTTTGGGGGGTCAAAATTCTGTGAATGTGCGTTAAGCAAGAGATGTACCAATGTTCAAGTTCTGTTGTTCTGGTTTAACATAGTTCACTTCTTCATTACCCCACACTGACCATCATAGCTTTATTGTCCACCTCTCAAGGGGGGCGGCACTCAGCCCTCACCCCCAATTATCTTCTGCCACCTCTGGGTCTGCTTACACCATCCGCAGGCACTATCTGCTGGTCACTCAAACTGTCTGCTAGCACTGGCCGCTGGCTTCGCTTGCTGATCACTCACACCATCTGCTGGCGCCACTTGCGAGATGCTCTCCTGCTGGTCCTCAGTCAGCTTCTCAGTGAATTTCACCTCTTTGGTCCGCTCCAATCAAAATAACAAAAGAGACTCCACCAGGAGTCATTAAGTCTATCCTTTAACAATGGGAGGGGAATTAGTCATTTGCCAGAGGCACAGACTGAAAACTAGGGTTGCTGACTTTTCCAAGTTCCCTGTTGCTAATGGTGACTTTTCCATCCGCTTCTCAGTCTATATACAGATATACAATCAAAGGGTAGCATGTCATGAAAAGACTGCATTTAATTTCCCACTTCTGCTAAAACAGCAGATTCAGAGGATTTTAATCAGCCACACATACCATTTCCCATCATGCCCAGGCCCTGGGCGAAATTATGCTGAGAATCTAATTGTACTCGTGCAAATACAAAGTCCAGGCAAATCACTTGTCCACCTCCCTGCTTAGCTATTAAGCAAGAGAGGTGCCCAGCTTCTTAACTTTGCTTGCACATCCATAAGGGGGTGCTCAGTTGTCTCCCCATGTCATCGACTCCCCAATTGTGGAACTTCTGCATTCAGAATGCCATACACATTGTAGCTTCATATCTCCTGGGCATCTGGAATGTGCTAGTGGACCTCCTCAGCAGCTCCATTTCATCTTCTCACAAATGGCTACTTCACCTAGAGGTTGTCAGCATGATTTTCCAAAGGTGGGGACTCCTCCAGTGGATCTGTTCACATTCAGACAGAACAGGTGTCGTCACCAGTTCTGCTCCATTTGCAGGCTCACCAGAGACTCACTGTCCAATGCCTTCCTGCTTTCATGGGCAGGGATGTTGATGTACTTCACACCTCCCTGAGACTTGAATCTAGTCCTTTCAAGGGACTCTTGGGTCCCTTTTTGAGCCATTGGCATCCTGCTTCTTGCTGTTCCTTTTTTGGAAAGTTTCTTTTCTGGTGGAGTTCACCTCAGCACAAAGGATGTCCAAGATTACAGCTCTCATTTCAGAACTGTCTTAAGTAGTGATCTATAAAGTCAAAGTCCAGCTGTGGCCCCACCCAACCTTCTTACTAAAGGTGGTTTTGCAGTTCCACAATAACCCGGATATATTCCTGCCTATGTTCTGCCTGAAATCACACAGTTCCAATGAAGAGCGTAGGTTTTACACCCTAGGGGTTTGACAAGCCTTGGCCTTCCACATCAAGAGGACTAAACACTTCCAAAGGTTGACAGGGAAGTCATGTCAACCTAACATGGACTCAACATAAGCAAGCACTCAAAGAAGAATAAACAGTTACTAACCTTCTGTAACTGTTATTCTTCAAGATGTGTTGGTCATGGACTTCAGAAAAGCAGATTTTGGCTCCCTCAGGGAACTGATGGGCAGGATCCTTTGGGTGGCTAATCTGAAGGGGAAAGGCATCCAAAAGAGCTGGCTGTATTTTAAAGAAACCCTGCTAAGGGCGCAGGAAGATACCATTCTGATGTGCAGAAAGAATAGCAAATATGGAAGGAGCCCAGCGTGGCTTAGCAGAGACCTCTTCAGTGAGCTGAAAGATAAAAGGGAAGCATACAAGAAGCGGAAGCTTGGACAGATGACTAGGGAGGTGTATAAAGATACTGCTCGGTCCTGCAGGGATAAAATCAGAAAGGCCAAAGGGCAATTGGAGTTGCAGCTAGCAGGGGATGTGAAGGATAACAGGAAGGGGTTCTACAAGTCAGTAATAAGAAGAGGATCAGGGGTGTAGGTGTAGGTCCCTTACTGAATGGGGTGGGTGGCCTCGTGGTGGATGATGCGGGAAAGGCTGAAGTACTCAATGCTTTTTTTGCCTTAGTCTTCACAGGCAGGGTCAGCTCCCAGTCTACTACACTGGTTAACACAGAATGGTGAGAAGGAGAGGGGCCCTCAGTGATGTAAAGTCAGGCTAGGGACTACTTAGAGAAGTTGGATGTGCACAAGTCTATGGGACCTGATGAACTGCATCCACGGATGCTGAAGGAGTTGGCCGATGTGATTGCAGAGCTGCTGGCCGTTGTCTTTGAAAACTCATCTTGAATGGGAGAGGTCCCTGATGATTGGAAAAAGGCAAATATAGTACCTATCTTCAAGAAAGGGAAAAGGGAAGATCCGGGGAACTACAGACCAATCAGCCTCACCTCAATCCCTGGAAAAATCATGGAGCAGGTACTCAAAGAATCCATTCTGAAACACTTGGAAGAAAATAGAGTGATCAGGAACAGTCAGCATGGATTCACCAAGGGCAAATTGTGCCTGACTAACCTGATTGCCTTCTATGATGAGATGACTAGATTTGTGGGTGCAGGAATAGCCATTGACGTGATATACCTTGACTTCAGCAAAGCTTTTGATAGTTTCCCACAGCATTCTTGTTGGCAATTAAGGAAGTATGGGTTGGATGAATGGACCATAAGGTGGATAGAAAACTGGCTAGATCATTGGGCTCAGCAGGTAGGAATCAATGGCTCGATGTCTAGTTGGCAACCAGTAATGAGTGGAGTGCTCCAGGGGTTGGTCCTGGGGCCAGTTCTGTTCAACATCTTCATTAATGATCTGCATGATGGGATAGATTAGATGCTAAGTCAATTTGTGGATGACACCAAGCTGGAGGGAATGGTAGACACGCTGGAGGGCAGGGACACGATTCAGGGAGACCTAGACAAATTGGAGCATTGGGCCAAAAGAAATCTCATGAGGTTCAACAAGGACATGTGCAAAGTCCTGCACTTAGGACAGAAAAATCCCATATACTGCTACAGGCTGGGTAGCAGCACTGTAGAAAAGGACCTGGCAGTTATGATGGACGGCAAGCTGGATATGAGTCAACAGTGTGTTCTTGTTGCCAAAAAGGCCAATGGCATATTAGACTGCATCAATAGGAGTGTTGCCAGCAGATCGAGGGATGTGATTCTTCCCCTCTATTCGGCACTGGTGAGGCCACATCTGGAATACTGTGTCCACTTTTGGGCTCCCCACTACAGAAAGGATGTGGACAGATTAGAAAGAGTCCAGCGGAGGGCAACAAAAATCATTAGTGGGCTGGGGCACATGACTTACGCGAGGAGAGACTGAAGGACTAGGCTTATTTAGACTGCAGAAAAGAAGACAGAGGGGGGGTTTGATAGCAATCCTCAACGGCTTGAAGGGGTGCTCCAAAGAGGAGGGAGCTAGGCTATTGTCAGTAGTAACAGAGTCAGAACAAGGAGCAATAGTTTCAAGTTGCAGCAGGGGAGGTCGAGGCTGGATATTAGGAAAAACTTTTGCACTAGGAGGGTGGTGAAGCATTGGAATGGGTTACCTAGGGAGGTGGTGGAATCTCCATCTTTGGAAACATTTAAGGCCCGGTTAGACAAAACCCTAGCTGGGATGATTTAGTGGGAGTGGTCCTGCTTTTAGTAGGGGGTTGGACTAGATAACCTCATGAGGTCCCTTCCAACCCTAGGATTCTATACCTATTCCATATCCGTCTTCTATCCCTCAGTCGGAGTTGACTGTAAGAAAGAACTGAAGAGGCACAGGGCTGGTGGCGCTTCATATTTTGTGGCATGAGTGCAGGACTCTGGATTGTGCCAGAACTGGCCCTAAGAATACCACTTTGGCAAAAGGATATCCAACAGCCATGCACAAGGGTACACATACATCTAATATGGAATGGACTTGAGCAACACATCTCGAAGAACAGTAATTAGGGAAGATTAGTACCCATTTTTTCCACATTATCATATATTACCATCATTAGCTCTGCCCTAACCAGAGGATGGATAGCTGTTGTGCCAAAGGGAATTTTATGTAAAAATTACATCTTAATCCATATGCTATTCTTCCATTTTTCAAGGATTTTGATTTCTTTTGAGGCTTCAAAGAACTTTCCAGAAGCAGCTTACTGGTACAGATATTTTCATCTTAGTTGCTTATATCAGGGATTCATCTTTGCCTTTTCATTATGTCTTTGACTATTAATACATATTTACAATAACCAGGAAGGTTTATTTAATATACAGAAAAAAAATGGGGTAGTGGGGAGGGACAGCATAAGCAGCTATGAAACCTAATCCTCTTTCCTAAGGAAAAGGCAAGAGACGAGGGATATTTGAGTGATAAAGTGAAACCGGGAGGTACTGAGGTATAAGCAGGAGTTAGTCCCTCCCAAAAAGAAAGCCCTGATTTCTAATGATAGTGTAATAATGTTTACCTGAAAATGTGTTTTCAAAACATGGTGGGGTCCTCATTATGCAAACCCTTGTATGTCAGCTCCGGGAGCTCCTTTCTTTAAAAGGATTTTATTTTTTTTTTAAAAAAAGAAAGAAAGAAAATTATACACACAAAAAATGCAGCTGTAGGGAAAAGTTGGGCAATAGAAAAGGTTTTATTAAAGACAGTTTAATGGCCTGATTTATGGCCTGATCTCGCTCATTACATAGGCAAAATTCCCATTCACTTAATTGGATGTAGTCCTGAGTGATATGAAGGACTGTGCCCTTCTTTATAATAACTAGCAAATTATTAACATCTTTCACTTCCTGTAAATCCATGCTGCTGGTGCCTAAAATCAAATAAGTATCCCTTCTCTGGGTTCCATCTAGGGATTGATATGGCGCTTGGAACTCTGTGGTGAGCACTTTTACACAGTGGATTGTTTTTGGGGCTTTACTGAGCAAATGTGCCTAGAAATGGAAATTGATTCAGTGCATCTTCTGGACAACTTCTGTTCATGAGTCCCCTGTGGAGCCCAGCAAATTTAAAGCTGCCCTTTCTTTGTGGAAAGCTTGTTGCCACAAGGGGGTGTATAGGTTACACTGCCCTGTGCCTGCAACATGAATTAACCCTGTATCTGCCAATTGCTGAACTGAGGATGTAATTTGTCTGTCTCCCCAACAGAAGCTAGTCCAATAAAACATATTACCTCACTCACCTTGTCTCTCTAGTCTGGGGATGATTTGTTTATTCCTTGTGCCAGACATTTATAGGTATTATGGTAGAGTGAGAAAAGTGTCAGAAGTTGGTTATATGTGCCCTGAATGTTAGATATTCTGTAAATTTTCAATTTGATAGTTTTTTACAATAACTTAGAAAACCAACATTTGTGCCCTCACTTTGTTTAAACCACTTCTGAATTGATCCTATTAGCTAAATCACTATACGGGACAAACTTCAGCTTGCAGAAAACTTGGCAGAGATTCTAATATAATAATGCAACTTTTAGTCACAATTATATTTTTTATTGTCCTGAATCTTTTCCTGGCTCTTTCTTCTGCCGTACTATCACCCATCTAAATTGATTAAAATTAAATGATGTGCTATTTATGGCTGTGAATTTCTGAATTGAAGCAGAGTGCCAGTGTTAGAATGTGCACCACAAAAGTGACACACTAGAGACAAAATGTTTAAACAAATGATTTGGTTTCTTTGATTTTGTCCAGATTAAAATGACTGCTTCATATAAACATTTGATCAGACTAATTGAAAGCGACTACGAATCATAAAGAACTCTATGTGGGAGATGCACACTGAAATTCTGCATCTTTAAAGATTTAGATGCAGAACCTACCTGCCTGGCTCTGCTATTGTATTAAAAATATGACAATTGTCTTTGCAAGTGTGCAGTGTATGTACTTAGTCTGCAGTCAGTGCTGACACGCCTTCCTTTTTCTGGTGAAGGTACAAACCTCGTGAGAAGCTGAAAGTTAATTTTGGCACTCCTGAATTCTTGGCTCCCGAAGTGGTGAACTATGACTTTGTTTCATTCCCAACTGACATGTGGAGTGTAGGCGTCATCACGTACATGCTGTGAGTAAGCCTCTGTGTGGGTCATGGCCATGGCATCATATGCTCTGTAAGAAAGGCCAGTGGAAGGTATTTGCAGTGCTGGAATGCAACTGATTATAAGATTCCCATCTAGGGAGCATTGTCTTCCTTGTTGCACTCACTTCATTACACAAAAGAGAGCCAATGAACGGGAATATCACTTGTGACACAGTTTTAAATACCTGAAAAACATGAATCTGCATTCTAAATATTTAACCCTTCTGTTTTTTTCTTGCCTTCTTGCTCTCCAGTTAGTTAATGAAAACAGAACAAATTAAGTTTCCTTTACTCAGACAAGGTGTAAACAGTTGCCTGAAGCATAAAAGAATTTCTGCTTTCAATGAGTTATGGAGAGCCCAGATTTATCTTGTCATTTACATCAGGACCTTGGGAACCTGATCCAAGACTGTTGTACCCAACATGCACAGGGGAGCTATTCCTGCTTTGGGTGGAGTACTCCTGGGTCTGAAAAATTAATTTCCAAGGCACTCTTGGGATTAAAATTCTTCCCTGGATTTTAGGCTGTGGGCCATGGAGGCTCATCTCTACAGTCTCTGTGCCTCCAGATGAGTTGACACAGCATCACATTTTTATAGCTGTTTTCCATGGACTTGGTCATTTTCTATTTGTTTATGTAGAAGACAAAAAAAATTGTATTTGAATCCAATCATAAATTACTGAAGAAACAAATCTGGGCTCCGAGACTAATTGAAGAAAATATTTTATTGTTGAAACAGAATTTTAATCCACAATAAATCTGGATTTGGGCCTTGATGCAGCAAAGCACTTGTGTGCTTACTTAACTTTAGGCAGGTGAGCAGTCCTGCTCCTCTCTGACAAAGCACTTGAGCCTATGCTCACATCCCACTGAATTCGGTTTTTTGGGAATCCATTAACTCGGACCTTGGCATTGGCTGAGCAAGCTGCAAATAATCTTTGTAAAGTTTCCCCATGACTGAGCTTTATTGCTCTTCCACACTCCCAGCTCCATTGGCCTGAGTAGTTCGGGACTGAGCCAGCTATTCAAACCCCACCACAGCAGATGAACTGGCCTTTGGTTAGTAGCTAGCTGAAACCATTTTTTCTCTGTGATTGATGTGATTTTAAAGGAGTGGTGAGAACAGTGAGAATACATAGGGGAAACATACATTTCCCGGTATTAGCTACTCATCTCTCTTATTTTCTTTTTAAGGCTCAGTGGCTTATCGCCATTCTTAGGAGAAACAGATGCAGAGACAATGAATTACATAGTTAACTGCAACTGGGATTTTGATGCAGAAGCATTTGAACAACTCTCAGAAGAGGCAAAGGACTTTATTTCCAAACTCCTTGTGAAGGAGAAGAGGTATCTCCTTCTACTTTTGCCTACCACTTAGAGTAATAATTCCTTCCTAGCTAAATGTATGTATGCAACCAACGACTGAAAGTTAGTACTGGGACTTTTCTTTTGTCATGTTGGTGCCTACCAGGCAGCTCAGCAATGACCCATACCTGATTTTTTAAAAGAAAAATATCACTTGATTTCAGTCGAAGTAAAGGCAAGAGGGGGGAAGCAGAGGAAATGTGGAGTCATTTGTTTTGCTTTAAGAACCTTTTACACAGGTCCAGGAGGTAGTTCTGTCATCACTTTCAACTTTATAAATACTGATACAAACTACAAAAATGTCTCTCAAGGGGCAAAAGCTGATACCTAGCAGCTGCTGTTAGGAAGTCCCAATCCAAGTGCCTTACATACAGTGAGTAGTTGCAAAGGGCCATTTGGGGCTTAATTCTGCTCTTGGATGCAGACGAAAGGAGCAGTATATGCTGCAGTGCAGCACAGAGTGTGGCTCAGCATGACAAAAAGAACTGATGCTGAATGAAAACACTGGGGCTTAGTCTTCTCTTGATGAACATGTGCACTGTAACTCCATCTACCAATACTGGGAATGATTCACCTCTAGGGGGACAGACGGCACATTGCTCTAGGAGAAAATTGCCAACAGAACCCTCAGAACACTGGCCTTTTCCAGACTGTCTGCTGAGTTACGCAAACGAGATTTAATAATAGTGTTCTTAATACTGATTTGGCAGTGAAACTTAAGTCTGTCATTAAATGGGAGGGGTAATTGTCATCTAGTGGACTTGAGCAGAGAACTAGGAGACAAGCGGGACCTTAACCTCAGAGCCCCCCATCTGTGAAAAGGAATTAATACTTTAAGGCGGGCCTTGACAAAAATGCCGGCCACCTAGTGGCCAGCCCAAAAACATGGGTGCCCCGAGGTATCCAGCAGAGCGCGCCCCTGCTGCTGTAAAGCCACCACAGCTGTGACTCCTTTCCACGGCAAGCTACTCCCCCGCCACTGGAAAAAAAAGCCACTGCCAGCAGCTTTCAGTGGTGCTGGGGGAGGGGGCACATGGGAGAGAGCCGCATTAGGGGAAAAGCGCCGCCATCTCTCCCCAGCGGCTGTGCTGCCCAGTGTTGCCGAAAGAGCCACCAGCAGCACCTTTTCTTCGGTGGCGCTGTAGAGGAAGAGCACTGCCGTCTCTCCCTTTCCCCTGCACCACCAAAACGGTTAAAGCCGTGCCTCTTGTTACGGTTCACATACCAACGCTGGCATTTGTGTGAATTGACTTCAGTGGACGTCTGTGATCCTCCTTAAATGTATCATAGGGAATGATCCTGCATTGGCAGGGGAGATGGACTACACAAGTTAATATCTCCATTTTGCATCTCTGTTTTTGGATGCTCTTGGCACAGTTCTACATGTTCTACCATTCACATTCCAAACTGTACAGTCACTCCTAATAATAGAGAAACAAGGTTACACATGCTTAGGCAGGGCGCATTAACTCAAGTTCAGAACTCACACACCTCTGAAGGGTAGGACTGAGAATTGGTCCTCATGCAGGCTCTCAATGGTGAGATGAATGGCAGCTATATAGGGCCTTCCCCCATCTTTTTTTGTATGTTTAATTTTAATTTCATTTAGAAAAAAACTTTCCCCTGAGGTATCAGTGAAGAGCAATTGAACTTTCCTACTGCAAGCAAACAAGGAGATTCTATGTAAATCACAATCGTGGTAGCAACATTTATATCACAGCCCCCTTACAAATGTTATTTTCCAGTTGCAGAATGAGTGCAGCACAGTGCCTGAAACACGAGTGGTTAAATGATCTGCCTGGCAAAGCCAAGAAATCCAGACTTTGCCTGAAGTCCCAGTTGCTGCTTAAGCGTTACATGGCTCATAGAAAATGGAAGGTAAGTAGACAAAGTCTGACAATTTTATTTGCAGAAGAGTGATTGTATTTGTATTTGTATTTGTTCAGTGTAAGCAAGACCCTTATTCCTTCATCATATTTGTCCTCTTCTAAACATGGGAGTGCCTCCTTGCAACATGACTTTGAGAATTATATTTGCACTTATAGTTTTGAGTGTTCATTTCTCCCTTTTAAACCACAGCATCTCAAAGGTTAGGTACTTTGTTCCTAAATTTTTACTCTTATTTCTGATTGGTGATTTTTAAAAAAGGTGTAACATTCCAGGGAGTTAAAAGTTTTTATTGTATTTATTGTACGTTAAACCTTCCAAGCAAAAAACAATTACTTTTCAATTGACATAGTTGCATTAGCCTGTTTGCAGTGTATTGGAAATATTGGAATGACACAATGGGCTGTCGTATTCATCACCAAGGCCTGGGACTAAGAAGTATTTGGGTTGAAATTCATTCTGAGTCTCCTATTCACTGTACAATCTTGGGAAAATTACCCTGACTTTGTGTCACTATCCACCTAGATGGAAAATTGGATACTTTCAGGACTTTACATGCTAATTCTTGAACATTCTCAGTTAATATATAGGAACTTCTATAAAAGGTGATTAATAATCATACTCTGCAAAGGAGGGACACAATAACCCAGAGCATTTAATTTTGCAGGAAGAGGACTAAAGCCACTGATGTCTGTCCCTAGTTTTTACTCACTCGTGAGTAGCAAAACCTTGTAATGAGTTAGACCCGAAAGGCCAAACTTTGTTTACTTTTCCAGGCTCCAGAATTACTATTACTTGTGTTCAGAGATTCAGAATTGCATTTAAAAAGAAGTCTTCCTCCCCAGTTATTTTGTTACATGTTTGCTAATAGATGCAGGCAGCTTTTTGTCTAAGTCTTTAAAAGTGCCACAGGACTCTGTTGTCTTCCTACAATAGACTAACACGGCTACCCCTTTGGAATATAAATACTGTTTTACAGCCACAAGAGGATTTACTAGTACAAAGCATTTCATGATTCCCAGAGGGAGGATTCAAGTGTCACTCCCCTAGTGTTGGTCAAATTACACTAATCATAGACAGCTGCTTATCCTTTGATCACGTTGATGCCTTGGGGGCCTAAAGTGCCATAATTAATGTCCGTTGTAAGTGATTTGGTAATATACTGGCTAGTACCCAGAGCGAGGAGATTAATTTGATAGATCTATTGGTTTGATCCATTCTGGCTGTTTGTTTACATGATTTTCCTGTGAGGAAGGCGGCTGTGACTGTAAGAATAACCCTGATTTAATTAGGAGTGACAGAAGAATGGGGGTGTACTTGGACCTAGCTGGATTCCTCAAGGCTGACAGGTCCAACAGAAGAAAGGAGAACTGGTGCTCATTAGTCCCCCACTTTGCTCGGACAATAAATGTGCCTCAAAACCTTCATGACCCTTCCACTTGGCTTCTTTTCAGTTGAAAGAGATGCATTTACCATGTCTTGAATGTGTAGTTCTGGTAAATACTGGAGTGACACAATAGAAGGAGGCTCTTTACAGTATTTGGTGGAAAGGTCTGGAAGCTAGGAAAAGAAAAATCTATGTTTAATACTCTGAGTCCCTCACTGAAGAAACCCCAGTAATAAGTATGCTTTGGCTCAGGTATGCTCACATTTAGATTTTTTTCTGTTTTGTTCATTAGAAACATTTCTACGTGGTAGCTGCTGCCAATCGGCTGAGGAGGTTTCAAAGCATGTCTGTCAACCAAGAGCTATCGTCCTGACAGCAAGAGCTGAAGCAGAGATAAAAGGACTGGATGTTTTAGCGAGTCTCTCTCTTCCCCCACCACCTTTGCTGTTCTCATGTTATGTATCCTGATTGTGCTTAGATACCAGAACTGCAATGAACGTGTTCCTAATCTTTCTAAAACCGAGGTTTCCATGGTTATATTCTGTTTTACAAGCTCTCAATTACTGGACTCAGTGGCACACACACATTTCTGATATTACTCCATTTATATACATAAAGATAGGCTCATAAAGTTCCCTGAGTGGTACCCATTTGTTTTTTAAATCTTTGATTATTTGTAAGACTCCAGTGGGTGTATTCTAACAGTAAACACCTAGTCAGTATTCCTACACAGAGCACTGGGATACCTTGGGCTTTGTGTTAATAAGGTGCTATGGTAGTGCTCTACATAAAAGTGACAGCAATGTGGTGATAGATTTGATGGGATAACAGTGCTTTATTATTCACAAAGATAATTGTTACTTAAAACAAAACACTCAGGGACAAAACTGAGGTTGCAAAATGCAGTTTTCCTACATTTCTTCTAAAGGGGTTGAATTTTTCTGCATTTCTCCACCTCCAACCCCCCTTTTTTTAACCAAAGCATCCCAGTAATACATGGCAACTACTCAGAGTCAATTGAAAAAGTTTCTTCCTCTTTACCCTCTACAACAACGATCACTGCTTTCAGTGGTATTTTAAAGACAGTTCAGTCTGGCGCAAGGCTTTGGTGTGAATCTAGCCTCAACTGCCCCAAATGAAAAATAATTGGGATGCAAAACTATGCAGTTAAGCGTCACTGCTCCCCAGATTCAGAGATTCTTTTAGTCCCTCCTCTGAGTGGGAGTGTCAAGGTGTACATTTTAAACATATCAATGCTTTGCTGTAGCTGAGACCTGCACGCTTAGTTTTCTAAGCTAATATTTTAGTTCAACCTTTTTTACAGTGTCATGAAGTTTTAACAGAAAAACTTGCTTGGTAACAAGTGAGCTGGTTTTTGTTTCTGTTTAGCTGCTGCTAGGGGAGGATCAGTGAATTTGCTAGCCCTTGGCTCTGTTTGTCACATGGGAGCTGTTGCCCTTTTTCTGTTTGTTTAAAAACAACTGTTTTATTGTGAAGAAAAAGGTTGATTAAGAACTGAAGATTTTTTTCTGTTGGTACCCCAGAGGCTGAACCACTTGGTAACAGGAGCTACTTCGGCATAGTCTACACTAGGGGTGAGGGGTAAATTGGCCGGAGATACACAATCCGTGGCACACAGATTGTGTATCTCCCGCCGACTTAACTACTCCTACTCTCTGCACTGTCTTCACTAAGCTCCGTCGACTTGAAGTGCCCTCCAATTGACGTAGCCTTACTCCACTTGAAGGGGTGGGGTTATTGCGTTGACCCGAGAGTGCTTCTGGGATCGACTAAGCAGGTCTACACTGCCTGCTCAATCGATCCCGCTGCGTGGATCTGTAAGGATCAACACAGTTTTTTCAGACTAGACAAGGCCTTAGGGTCTGCACCTTAAGAGCCTAATTAAATCATGATCAGATTCCTATTAACTCATATTCCCTCAATTGCCTACAGGGGTGGCTGCTCCCAGCCCTCATAAAGACCTTTAAAGTTACTGTCACTAGTTAATGTGAGGATTGTCTACCTTTTCAGTATTAGAACTTTTCCCTTCACTTCCAGATGGACTGGCCTTGTACCCCACTTCCAGCATTGCGGCCAAAGGCCACAAAAGTTACCTGAAAGAATTGCAACAGTGTAGTACCTTCTGTGAAGGCTCAAGTTTGTTCACATTTGCCCTCCTCAGTGACACTGCATGGTGAAGAGTTACTTGGATAGTTTATTGATGAAATTAAGACAAATAAATCTCAGTAAAAATATAACTGGTCGGCCTGTTTCTTAAGTTTGAAATATAGTAATCGGTCTAAGTTAAAGGCAGCAGTGGCGTGTCCTTTACACATAATTCCAGTCTGCTACCTCCCATCAATGGCCAGGCAGTATGATTATCCTTTCTATTCAGATGCGATTACTAAGCTAGTTCTCATCTTTTAATGTAGAAAAGCAATCTTCACAAATGTCATAGCATTCATCATCATAACCTCAGTTTCAGTGTAATTATTCAATGGATGATCTTATTTCCAGATCCGAGATGGAAAATGACACCCAAAGATTCAGGTTTATTTTGTTCGAACTTAACCCCATGCTCTGCTGTAAGATAAACTTGTGCCTTCTCAAAGTATAGTTATTCTACTGTAGAAGAAAAAAAATCCTGAATTATTCTGACTGGAAATGGAGGCAACTTCAGAGGGTAGGCCATTCTCCTGCTGCTGGTGAATGGCAGGTTTGAAGCTGTTCCCACGTGGCAAGTAGACTGAAATACTTCTTGTCACATACCTGTAGAACTTATTAGTTGATGGAAGGAAACATTTTAAATAAATACAGAAAATTTCTTTAGATCCATTTAGATTTTGATCCTGATGGTATTTGTACAACAGACGTGATAAGCAGATCACAGAAGCAACCCTAGAATCATATGGCAATTCTTAAATTAAAGATCCAACTGTAGAAAAAAAATCTTTATTGCTCTCTAAAAACATCTAGATTCAACATACACAGTAGAAACTTCAGTTAATCAGATATTATGGATTATAAAAATGAAATAGTCTTTCTGCATCTGTGTTCAACCAGTTCATGGCTACAAGGAAGTTTAACAGTCTGAATTCCCCAATTTTGTTGTGCTGATGACATCAAATTGTTTCTCCACAGACCCTTCCCCTATGCCTCGGTAACCATGACTTGAGCTTCAGTTCAGAATACAAGTGTGTGCAGCTTTCTCAGAGGTCACTTAATACTGCACCATTAATTGGCCTGTTTGTTGCTTAAAAGTGGCTGGTAACTCTGTCTTATCTCTGAGGTCTGCACCGGTCCAAGGGAAAAGCATCACAAGGTCAACTTTCAAACTTGGACCAACTGTATAATGCTGGCCCCACTTACTACAATGACAGCTGTAACAACTTACAACCTTGCCAGTCAAAGAACCAAGAATGGCTTTTTACCAGACATCAGTTCACACAGCACTGAATCTCACCTGTGCAGAGGGGGATTTAAGATTACAAACCAGATGCAGCAACGTTGTTTTGTAGCGACGTTAGAGACTGAAGTCAGACATTGCTTCCTTTTGCCTTAGCAGCATTTTCTAGGATTCTTTTTTTCCATTCTTCATAATCTTGTTTTGCTTCAGTTTCAGTTTTCTGCCGCTTGCAAGGGGTCTCAACTTTATCTTCAGATTCTGCAGGGATGAAAAAAACCCAGAATAAACAAGACACACAACAGCTGTCAGAAAATGCTCTTTATCATGCATAGAATTTTGCCTAAAAAGAGCATCTAAAGCTATGTCTCAAATCACTGGATTGTACACATACCACTATCTCATGCATACAAAGACTTACATCAATCATTTAAAAAAATCTTCACCTATTTATCTTTTTGTTTGAATGGAAAAGGCTACTCTAGTTCCACTAAACTTGCTTCATAAACACAAGAGCGCTGCCAGAAGGCTCTCGGCATTTCCAACAGAAATGGCCAGATGTGGAAGGGAGTAGGTAGCTGGGAACAGAGCCTCAAGTCATACTGAGCTATAACAAAGTTATCCAGCCAACACATCATTAGGCAACTGCAGAAGAACAAAGCTTAATTTCACAAGTCAGAGAGAACCTACCTTCTTCCTTCTCAATGCATTCAATCAAGGTCTTCTGGCTTTGGGTTGGCTGAGGAACCAGTGAAGCACAGTCTCCTTTTAAAGAAAAGGGAGCTGTTTTTATGTAATTTTAGACAGCAGTTGGGGGACTAGTAGACCCAATGGGTTACATTCAATGCCTTAATTACATACCTGCCACTTCCCTGTACCCTTGCTGTAATTCTGGCAGGACTCTCCCTTGCCTCTCCTTTCCCCACCACCTCAATCAATGTATTTATTACACTAGGACCTGCAGGGTGCTGGGTGGATGCTACATATGCAGGAATAATGTCTACCCTGGCAAGCTGTCCAGGTGAAGGTGACAGCAACAGAGGGTGGGTTAAAAAAAAATAATAATCTGAGCCATCCTTAACTGTCAGCAATCAGCCAATTTCTTGTAGGAACAGCAAAAGAAGCGAGTGTTGAAGGTTTTCAAGAAGTGGGCAATGGCTTTATGGATGAGTTCAGGTAGGACATTCTATACATAAGCATTCTGGTCGGAGGTGCAGCGACAGAGGACAGGTGTTGAAGTCATTGGTGGACTGGAGTGGTGCTGTATGAGAAAAGAGTACGTAAACTGGGAGGAGGGGCAGAGCAGGGGGAGGAAAGTGAGGACATTGACTTGGTGACTTGGAGAAGCATGAGAGAGAGTCTTACAGGGGCTCTGTGGCAGGGAGGATCATCACGGCAGCTGCGTACTGTATGGAATGGGACTACACGAGAGTCAGTCATGTGACAGCTGGACTATTAAAGGCAGGAGAAAAGCACTGTTCGGAAGAGGGTTTTCCCTGGGTGGAGGTAAAGAAAAGGCCAGAGGAAGAGCCTTACATTTTATATTGCTCATAGGGGTGGGGCAAGCACAAGGGAGGAGTAAAAAATGGCTCCTGTGGTATGAGAGTTAGAAGACAGCCTGACATGACATCCCTGAGGAATGAGAGAGGCAGGGAAGAGTCAATTGAAGGAGACGAGTGAGGAGTGGACCGACAGGCTGGCACAAAGAAGGGTTGAAATTCTACGAGCGGAGAAGAGCCCTCACGAAAGGGTGCAGAGAGTGAAGGATCCCAACAGAGTGGCTACCTCCCCTGCATTCCAGAGCATAAGCTTACAAGTTCTGAACACTTACTCCTGATCTGCTGGCCAATTGGCTCCAGCTGGCTGCAGAGCCGATCAAATATTGCTCTCTTCACCCCAGATGTATCCACCATTTTCTTCTTATCCACTTTTAACTTCAAACACCTAAAACCACAAGTGACTTTATTTTCTGAAGGAGGCAACATTCAAACATACATAACTCAGGTTGATCAATGCATTTATAGGCAGCGCTGACACAGAGAATAACCAGGAGACTGGGGCTTTGGGATTCCAGAGTTCTAATCCACGGTTGGCTACTGCTTCACCGTGTGACATTGCTCAAGAGCTTTCATCCCTGCCAGTTTCCCCCATCTGTAAAAAAGGGAGCTAAGTCATGCCCATCTGCATTAAAGGAAAGCTGTGATGATCAATTAACCCCAACAGTAGTTAACAATTTGGAGCAGGAAGTGGGAGGGCGGGGGAAATCACACCCTGTTGAAATTATGGGGGAAATTTAAACAGGAGAAAAGTGGTTTGACAAGCAGTAATTTGGCCATACAATCCTATGTCTACAATAAACCAAATGGGACTTCCACACCAATAGACAGGTGCTCATTTTTAGAGCTTATCTGATGACATGTATGGTGCCCTCTAATCCCACACTGGTTTGTAATATTTCTAACCGGTACAGCACTTAGATTGGGAGAAGACTCCTGGACAGTAAGCGTCCATGTGGGTTTTGTTGGGTCACTGTCTGCCAGACACTAACTTGCAGGCGGTTGCAGCTCTCTCTTGGGAGGCTACACATTTCAAAGACAATGTCGCCTGGAGGTGGGAAGAAACGGGTGACTATTTGGAGCTTGTCAGGCTCCAGCTTTTCTGCAATGGCTCGCACTTCAAATGCAAATCATCATCTTACCACCACTGCACTTTCCACAGGTGTCTTTGTTCTGCTGTATGACTAACTCAAATGCACTCCAGTCCAGACTGGCAAATGAAACCGCCCAACCAAATAACAGACATTAACAAGCAACATTCTTAGGCTGGTTTGGAAGAAAGGGTTGATGGAAGGTAAAACATCAAAAAGATGATCTTCCAATGACTCTCCAAGTATTATGGATGGATGGTTCTGTTCAGTAACAGTAGCAATGGGGATTCATTTATTATAAAAATCACGATTTGCCATCGAGCTACTAGTCTAGATGTTTAATGTTTTCTTTCCCTAAGGCAAACCACAACACAGGCCAAATACTTCACTACAAGACAAGCAGTATCCTCAGCATGCTGTCAGGGCAAGCTGGGGTTCGGAGAGCAGTGTTACAAGATACATTTAACTACCTAAGTGTGCTTTGAAATATTAAGGAATTCTTGGGGTTGGAGCAGCTGTTTGCACTCTAATTTGTGAAAACTTCCATTAACATGTACAGCACACATTTGTTGGGGAGAAAATCCAAGAATGTGGTTCTGTGCTCTCACAGTTAGAATAATGGAGAATCCCACCCAGCACATAACCGAATGAAAAGTGTACCTGCAGGCTGTGAACAACGCAGCTGTTGTGAACAGGGGTTTTGATAAATCAAGATCTATCTGCTGCACTTCAGAAAGACTGGATTCATACCTAAAAGAGAGCAGCAATGTTTACTACACAGCTGGTTTGCTTTAAAACAAAACTGGTGAATTTGGTTTCTTTGGAGCTGAACACAGGCATGGTGTAAGATTGCCTGGGTCTTTGAGTCAGTGATTTACTCTTTAGATACTGGCACAGAATTAGCTTTCTTCCAGTCTTTTAGAACTTTCCCAGTTTTCCAAGACTTACTGAAAAAAATCAACATTAATGGGTCCAGTGAGCTCCTCAACCAGCTCTTTTAAAACTTTTGGGTGCATGTTAACTGAATCTGCTAATTTAAAAATGTCTAACCTTAGCAATTATCATCTTACTGAGATACTAGTGGAATAGAGAATTTTATCTTGTGATGACATCTGTTTTTACTCTAAATATAGAACATTTATTTACTGAACACTTCTATCTTATTATTGATAATTCTACCATTTCCATATAATGATGAACCAATACCACTGTCGGAATTCTTTTTGGTTCTAATATACTTAAACTCATCTTATTGTCTATAACTTTGCTGGTCATAGATTTCTCCTTGTGTCCCTTTGCTTCCCTGCTCAATTTTTTTACCTTTCTATCTTCTGATTGATATCAATTACTTTTGGCATCTCCTTTCTTCCATTTTTTGTTGTTGCTATCTTTTTTTTTTTCATAATGGCATGTTCAACAATTGTTTTTGTTAAAGCAGACATTACACAAAGGAGAGGATTTTATGTGAAAGGACTCTCCACCTTCTGAAATTTTCCTAGTCAATGGTTTTTACAAAAGATGTAGGATTCCTTTTGGAATGGATATATTTCTCTAGACATGTGGTCTCTTTCCCATTTGTACATATCTCCTGGAACTGAACTTAACTGAGGAAGGGCTGCATGAAGGATCACAGGAGAGTGACAAGCAGTGTCGGGATGCGGATAGGAAATTGGACTGCAGTCTATTCCCCTTCTACCCCTGACTTACTCTGACACTAGGCAAGTTACAGTCTAAAGATTTCAAACATGAGTTCCACTCATCCAGCATCAAAGTCCATGGGAGCTGCACTTGTGCCATACTTCTGAAAAAGCATGCTTTTAACACTTAAAAACAGTCTTATTTAAAAACAAAAAGCATTTCCATTTTTATATAGAAATGGATAAACTGGCATCCATATAAGGCTACATGGCCTACCTTTGTAATATTTTTGAAGCAGTGTTCACTGCCTCGGTGCAGCAGAACTGTACAGCCAACTCCCGGATTCCCAGATTGGAGTTTAAACCTAGCAAACACTCGAAAGACTTCATACAGCTCTGGTATGTCTTCTTGTTCAAACCGGAGAGTTTAACTAAGTAGCTCTTTGAGAAACAAAACAAAACCTCATGTGTGAGCAGAATTTCCCTTCCAATACTTTATCCATCTACCTAGAATAAGTTAGTAAACTCATCTTCTACTTTTGTTTCAAACAGTTTTGTTGTTTGCTCATGGTTTGGCTAAATGTTATGCATGTAATGCTGCTCTATGGAGAGTTAAAAATACACAATGGCAAGGAACGACATGTTTCAATGCCGAGAATTCCTTCAGATGATTACACTGGTGCTAGAATTTGGAAAGTGATTTGGCCCTTTCAACTGCAGGTATTTCAAAAGGCAAGGTACCAGGATCATTGAGCTTTTTGGAGGGGGGGGCAGGGTGGAAGGGGGGACGCTTGGGACAATTGTCTTGCCTGGCAGTCCTGCAAATGGGCACCCACAGGGTTCTGGGGGAAAATGGACATATATGAAACCACTGCTCTCTTCTGGTACCTTTAAGAGCCCCCTTGCATTCCTTTCTCCCGGAAAAGAGGCACACAGGGTTACGGATTACCACTCTTAAAAGAACCCTCAATCAGGGGCTTAGACGTCAGCTCATGCCAGTGTGCAATGGAAACTCTAATCTCCAATTCACTGATGAAAGCTGGAATAGCACTTTATTGTTGGAAGGATCCAGTTGCAGATTGATCCATAATGTGATGTAAAGGGAATTTGCTAGTCTTTCCTTGCTGCCTCATCGTATACACTAAGGAGGGTGCCATTTTTATTGGAGTTGGTAAGGGTTAGGAAGAGCAAACAAAGAACCACGTCCATATCGTATCCTACTTTGTCCACTGGGTGTCGCATGTAGCCAGCTGCTAGGTCTAGGCACATCACTGCATTGCTTGTTGCTGTCATCTGAGCCAATAATCCCATGCATTTCACCTGGGACAGTCGCAGATATTCTTCTGCTTTTCTGTAAAATACACCCCGCCCTTGCTATTTATTAATACTTCTAAGGTTACAGAGTTGTAGCATTTACATCAGCAAGAACTAAAATATACACACCCAAGACTGGCTGCTTTAAATCAAGTTAAAAAAAGATCAAGATTAGGTTCACTGTTAGGTTCACTCCCTCTGGGGCACCTGGGCACTGGCCACTGTCGGTAGACAGATACTGGGCTTGATGGACCTCTGGTCTGACCCAGTACGGCCTTTCTTATGTTCTTATGTTCTTAAGATAAATGGGACGTTGGTGGAATATGTCAAAGTGCTGGCAGTCTGTTTGCATATCTGTGTGTGCACTGTCATGCCTTGCAGCCTACAGAAATGTCAGTCAAACATTAGTTAAAAGGAATTAAAAATAATTGAGTAGCATTCAAAGTTACTTCCCTCTGGCCAAGAGGAAGCATTGGAGGGAATCTGAGACTGGGTTTAGCATAGATCTGCTTGCCAATGTTTTAATCACTATGGTCCCAATACTGCAACAAGCTACCACAAGCATACACCTTTCTGCTCTCACATGGAGCCCTACCACAATGGAATGATTTAAATCACATAATTTAAATCACATTTGCCTTTCTACTTGTTATTTATTAGCAACCATTAAAATATATTGATTTGCAACTAAAACAACCTTTACATTACATTTAGTGCTTCTTTTTGCTAACCAGGAGAATTCAATACATCTATACACACTTATTAAAAAATTGCATAGCTTAATTTACGTTTATTTAAGTTCTCAATTTTTTACATTTATTATGATAGAAAATGGAGATCAATGCATTTCTTCTTTACAAAGTGACAAATTTTTACTTGTGATTGTATCAAGCTCTATTTGGGTGAAACTCTAAACCAATTAAAATGCACAAAACTAGCATTTTAAAATGTTTTTATTCAATAAAACTACCTTTAGTGTTCTGGACACAAGAAAAATTATCAAAACTGTTTTGCATTGAAAATGTTATTAAACAAAAAGTGTTATCTGCAGCTAATGAATTTAACTGACTGTTTCTAATCACCCTCTCCTTCAAGATTTTAGAACTAGTCAAGCTGATCCCCTCACCTTGTTTTCACTCATAGAACAGAAGAGTAACACAAGCTTTCCCGCTTTATCAACTCCTAATTGGTTTCTTAACTTTCAATGAACTCATTACTGAACTAGTTGAATAAACTGAGATGAAAAAAAGAGAGACTAGAGCTGTCAAAAGTTGATTTAGCACATCAACAAATTTTCAATCCACGTGCTTAGTCAGTGATGTCCATCAGTTTGGTGGTATGACTTTCTTTAAATCTTTACAGAAACATGTATTACTTAACACTAATTTCTGTATTTAATTTAAATTATTTTAATAGGTAATAGTAAATTTAAGTTTAACATTTATGCTCAATTTCAAAGGAGTTATTAAAAAACCTGCTTAACTTAAATATTAAAAGTTCCATGTATTTTTTTTTTTTTTTTAAAAACCATTGATTTTTATCCATCTTGATCTGTACTGACTTCAATCAGGCTCCATGCTAGCAGACAGGACCCAAACAAAGGATTTGATTCAGGATCTGAGTCAATCATCTAAATCTACTGAGTATGGTTAGACTACATTGTAGTTAAAAGGCCAGTACAAACAGTCTACTCCAGTGCCCTCTATCCCACCCATCCACTGTTTCCTCTCTCTGGTAAAGCCATGTGCAAGAGTGGGACTGTCAGAAGGAGAACTTGGCCCTTTAAGTGGAAATTGGTTTAGCTCATGTGTAGTGTTCTGCATAGATACAGAAGTGTGGATCAGCATCCAGTCCACATCTGTGAAAAACCTGTATACCACTTTTATTTATTACATAAGCCTTTGTGGGCACAATCCCACTTCATCAGATGCATGTAATGGAAACTGTAATATGTTAGATGTACATATACATACAGAGAAGGGAGGGTCACAAGGTCAATTCAAACAGTTGCAGAGGGATAGTCTGCTAGCCCAATGGTTTTCAAAGTTTTTTTTTCTTGGGACACAGTTGCAAAAAAGGCATTTATGCCCACGACCCAACAATTACATCCTTCAGCAATGCATTCCAGTGTTTTGGTGGCAGCAGCAGGGGGCGCCGCAACCCAGCACCTGATGGTCTGTGAGCTAGGCCTTCTACACACTACAGCCTTATCACGCGTTAAGGAGCTTTACCGCACAATAAGGCTGAGAGCGTACACACTACAATGTTGCCTGTTGTGCAGCAACAGCCCTCTTGCCGCGCAACAGTAAACCACCTAGATGAGCGTAGTAATGCTTGCCACAGATCGTCTGTCCTGCAACAGAGTGTGTGTGTGTGCACACTCATTGCGGGTTAGACAGCCTCCGGAAATGTCCCAGAGTGCCAATCAAGGCCACTCTGGGACAGGGGAGCTGTCATACTTGTCAATTTCTCTGCTCTAACAGAGAAATTGACAAGCTGCAGGGCTACAGACACCAGGGTTCCAGCTCTGCTCTGGCGGTGCTCCAGGAACCCTCGAGCCGGCAGCTGGGGCTCCATCACTGCTGTCCGCCGCTGACTTGAGTCCCATTCCAGAGCAGGGGCTCAGTTGCCGCTGGAGGCTTAAGCCCCAGCCATGGGACCAGGGCTCAAGCTGCCTGTGGCAGAGGAGCCCCAGCTGCAGGACCAGGGCTCAACCTGCCGGCGGCTGAAGCCAGCTTCCCCTTTCCCTGGGGGAACACCCCACCCAGTGGGTCTCCAGCTGCCAGGGCAGTGCAGCTCTAGCTAAGGGGAACCCCCAGGAAACCCCCGAGGCAGCAGGCTCCAGCCCTGTGGGGAAACCCCAAGGGCAGCCAGCTGGGGGGGAATAGTCCTGCTGCCAGCCCAAAGACTGGCTGCAGCAGTGCATGGTGGGATAGGTGCCCACCATGCACTGCTCCTTGTAGAGAAAATTCAAAGGAGCATGTGAACGCTTCTTTTCGCTACAACGAGTGCTGTGTGGATGAGGTAAAACATTATAGTTATAACGCTTGCTTGTCCTGCAACAACTTTATTGCTGAACAAGTTTGTAGTGTGTACATGGCCCCAGTTACTGGATCCTGACCCATGGTTTGAAAACCACTGTGCTAGCCTATCTCAACAAAGTAAACAAGTTCAACTTGTTTGACAGGATCAGGGGAAAAAGAATCCAACTTTTGAGATCAAACTTTTTAAATATGGCATAAGCAGTAGGGCCCTACCAAATTTACAATCATGAAATATGCACCACAGACCGTGAAATCCGATCTACTGTGTGAAATCTGGCTATTGTAGGGAAGCCCAGATTTCACAGAGCTAGGTGGCTGGAGAGCAGCAGCTACTGGCTAGAAGACCTGCTCTGAAAGGCAGCACAGCCACTGGCAGTGACACAGAGATGAGGAAGGCATGGTATGGAGGGATCATCATTTTGGGGGGAGCAGAAGCAGACTTATGAGTTGGCGAGTGGGTGACGGCCCAGGAACTCACAAGGGCAGCTCAAGGCCCCTTCAGTTCCTAAGTGCTGGGGCTGGAGCAACAAAGGGCAGGGATGGGGGTTCCCAAGCCAGGGACTCTTATGGTGTGCTTTGCTCCAGCTCTAGAGCCCTCCCCATGGTTACAGCATAATAATACAATTTCAGATTTAAATATCAAACAATACAACTTATGATTTTTAAATCCTATAACTGTGAAACTGATGGCCTGTGAATTTAGTAGGGCTCTAATAATAGGCTATTTTCTAAATTAAGGGCTTGATCTTGTAGCCAACCTGGGGGTATGCTGCTAAATACAAGGGATTGGAAAAGTTAGCACGGGTGCTGGGTTCCAGTCTCTGTTCCCAGGAGACATCATCATCATAGCCTATCAGAATCATCCCCTGAGCTCATATAGGTGATTGGATTCTCCTTTTTTAATAGCTCTTCCCTAGCTAAGTTCTGATTTGCTGAGTTCTCAAATATATGCTATAACTAAATACCCCAAAAGATGTATCAAAATTCAAATCATGCATAAAGACTAATTATAAAATCAACATATTTTAGTGGGTATATCTACCAATAAGAATGCCCCTTTCAATAGAAAATAACTGAAATGGATTTAGATTGAGGCTTTCCACTTGGTAATTTAAATCATTATTTAAATTAAATCTATCATGATTTCACTCTATACATACAAATTGAGAAAAAGAAATTCCTTCAACACTTTAAATTTACAGATGGAATTTGAAAAATGTTGCTTGGGAACTCAAGTTTGACTTATGGACATTTACTTCGTCTATTCTGACATGTGATGGCTGACAATTTGTGCTTCCAGAGTTACCAAGATTTTTAACCTTCTAGTCAACTTCTAGCGTCATTCAGTGATTGTCTGACCCCGCCACAATTTCCTGCCGCTGTGAAAATTTAAATGTAAAGCAGGCTTAAAACTCACCATGCTGCACAACTGCCACCATCTAAATTGATTTAAAAAAAAACCAAAGCGAACAAAACGCTTACACACAAAGCGAGGAGAAGTGAGGAAATACAAATCGAATTCTACCACGCCGAATCAGAATGTAAACGCGCCGGGGCTGGAGCGGCCTCCCGCTACTTAGCAGCGTGGCTCGCTTCAGTCCCTTGGTGCGTCCCGCCCCGCCACCCGCGGACCGTGTCACCACCCGCGGGGCGCACGGCCGTTGCCCAGGGTCGGGAAAGGGGGCGGCGGGACCGGCCACAGGCCAGCTCAGGGCCCCCACTCCAGCCTAGGGCCCCCAAGTGGCTCCACCGGGCAATCGGGGAGCGCGGCCGGCGCCCGCTACCTGAGGACTCCGGGCGCGGCGATGCCCAGCTTGGGCGCCAGCTGTTGGATCATCCCGGGCTCCATCGGACTCGCCTCATTCGACAAGCGCCGCGCCGGCCGCTCGTCACAGCCAATCCCGCCCCTTCCGCCAGTCGCCCCGCCCAGCCTCTCCGTCAGTTTACCCCGCCGCGGAGTTAGCGCGACATGCGCCCCTTCCGGGGGAGCGAGGCCTCCACCGTGGCGGGGAGCGTTCCTGAAAAGTAATTGGCTGTGCTTCCCGTCCATCTTGGCCCCTAGAGCCAATCAGCTTGGAAACCTTGACTTCCTCGGAGCTGGCCAATGAAGAGGGGCCGCTTTGGGGGCTGGGTGGGGTTTCCAGGGGCTACGGAGTCACATGATAGGAGGCCACCGCTACCGCCTGAGCTGTTGCTGCTGCCTGTGGGCTTGGAGCAATCATGGTGAGCGGGGCTGGGCTGCGAGCAGGGGCTGTGGGGCGGTTAGTGACGTAGGCAGGCCTGGAGCTGCCCCAGCCTGCGGCCTGAGGTGGGGGTGGGCTGTAGCTCTGCGTCGGGCCGGGCCAGGCCGCTGGGTGGGGGCCGCTGGCCTGGCCTTGTAGCGCTGGGGTGGTGGCGGGGGGGAGGGGAGAGAGGCAGCCTTGTCCCCGTCTTCTCCCCCACTCTGTGGGCAGGCTTGCCCTAGGGGTCTGCACCGTTGAGTGCGGCCAGGGCGGTGCCTGTCACGAGCTGGCTGTGTCAGCGTGCCTCGGGCATGGACAAGTGCAGCAAAAACGTTGTTCCTGCTCAGCTCTGCAGGTTTGGCTTCCGCACCCACCTGTGTTCCTTCCGACCCCATTGCTCTATTACAGCCAGTGATCGTCTGTAGTGTAGCCGCTGGGAACCCACTAGTGGGAAGGCTGAGGCTTTGTTTTGAATGAGATGGATCATTCCCCCGATTTTTGGTTAAAGTTGAAATGCCCTTACCTTGGTGCTACTGGGTCCAGTTCAGCTCTTGGGTTTATTGCTGTGGATCTGCAGTGAGCACTGAAAATGCAGTGGCTGGCTTTGATGCTCATGTGTTTGAAAAACAAAAAAATCTGGAATTCATTGCCTGCCTATCAGTGAAATGGGCAAAAAAATGTTTACCTTCCTCCCTAGGGCTTGTTTTATGCTTATAAACCACCCAGAGATTCTTGACTAGAATGTAAATTTAAAGTGCAGATTATAACTCTTAATCTACTAATAGAGAAATACCTAGGTATCATTAGAATTTAACAAAAATATATTAATGTAAGTGGTGTGTGTGCATTTTATTATAAGCAGTACCCTGATAATTCTTTTGTGGTTAAAGTTTAAGTGTGGTTTACCAATAGCACGAAAGGCACATTAAAAGTATTAGTAATACTAAAGCTATAGTTAGGATGACATTACTGCTCCCATTCCAGTGTGCTGTTTACAGTCACTCATAACAGTCCATAATTTTCATTTTTCAGGCTGATCATTTCCAGTCTGGGTCTCTAGCGAAAACTGAATTTTCTTTTGGCTAGTTTTAAATAAAAACAGTTCAGCATTTGGAGCTCCTGGCCGGTGAAGAATGTTTTGATAGGTTTGTTCTTATTTTCGAACTGCCCTACTGCTGAAATGGTTGTGAGACAAACCTGAAATTTGGCATGAAAATGGTGCTCATTGGTTAGTGTCTTTTAAGTATTATATTGAAAATAAGTTTTAACTTGGGTTATGATCCAGTAAAAATTGTATACCTTGAGCACATTTTGCATTGTGTATTGTTAGACATGTAATGTATGCAGATGATAAAGGCAGCACTGCATGTTCAGATGAGTGACTAACTTAACTATAGAATGGAAAAATTAATGATGGTGTGCAATAAATGGGGCAAAGACCTTGTCTTACTCGCTGCATATATTGTAAAGTAAAAGCTGCATAGCTTTGGAACTTTGCAGGAGAAAAGTTTGTCTCATGCACACTTTTTAAGATATACAAGGCAGGGTCTACTTATTTGAAACCTGTCAAGGTATGTGGGAAAAATAGACTTATTTTTTTCATATTATGGATTTTTTTTCTAGTTTTTAAACAAAGCTTCCTAAAAAATTTCATCTAAAACCATGTTAAGAGAAGTTGAAGTTGTGTGGCTATCACTGAAGTCAGGCAATGATAAGATAAAGTTTAATGTGTAACCTTATATCTCTCCTGCTACACATGCGGTTGTGGTAGTCCTTAACTAAATGATCACATTACTTTTTACAACCTTTGCTATGTATATAGTAGCTAGGAAATGCCATACTAGATGAGATCTGCCTTTAATATGGTCAACTGACACTATATGCATCAGAGGAATGTGTAAACTCTTCAGTAGGCAGATATGGGATAATCTCTTCCACTTTAAGGTCTCTAATAGTCAGATTGACTTTAACACAATTAATACAACTGTATGCCAATTTGTTAATTTCTGTTAACTTTGGATGTTCTTGTTATCCAAATAAATGGGCAATCCCTTTTGAATTTTGTTAAATTCTCGGCCACAATGACATCCTGTGGCAGCAAATTCCACAATTTAATTATTTGTGAAAAAGTATTTCTTTATTCTAGTTTTTAATTTCCCTCACTGAACAATCTGTTGTTGCTCGTGTGTTATGAAATAGAGAGCTCCTGATCTGCCTTTGCTAGACTATTCAATAAATCTTCATACTTTTTACTAGTCAGCTTATGCCAGACAGTCTGCTAAAGTTCAAGTACACAGTAAATTGTTCTCATTCTTTATCTGTAGTATGTTGTGTAACAATTTATAAGGGTATATATAATTCAGTATCCAAGCTAGCTCTGTAACGTATTATCTCCTGAATATGACAATCAGTAAAATACCGGTATTTTAGAAAGAACTCATAAATTTATACTAACTGTTATGTTAATAATGTAAACATTCATGAATAAAAGATGCTACATAGACTTTAGAAAATGTTTATTGTACTTGAGGAACGATACATGATCATTTCCAAAGGGGTAGTTGTGTTAGTCTAGTTCAGCAAAACATAAAAATAAATTTTAATCTCAGAAATGCCCCAATACATGATCATGTAGCTCAAAATGCATATTTACTGCTGTAGTGTAGGTGGGTATTACAGGGGAGAATTGGAGGACAGAGCCTCCATTGATGTAGTTGTGTCTAATTACATCTCTCAGGGCATGAGATTTTTCAGGGGCCTGAGTGGTGTAGGCTGATCTAAGTTTTAGGTGTGGGCCAGGCCTTAGAAAGCAGCACTTGCAGCTCTACTTTGCCATTTCCTGACTTGTGGGCTCAACCATGTAACTGTAAAGTAATGAAATTTGTTAGTTACAAATCCCTTTTTATGGGGGCTTGTAACCTCACCCGTTTACTTTGTGTAGCGCTGAAAGTTGCTACAGAGATGCATGTTTTTCGTTTTTACAAAAAAGTAGTAAGTTGCTTTAACGTATGCACATTATGATGGTTTATGAACTTGACAGTCTCTTCAGAAGAGAAATTTTAATCTGAAATGTAAAATTTATGGTTCATATCATGTTTGTGGAAAGTGCAGAGCAGTGCTTATGTTGATTTTTAACAATGTTTTATTCTAAAAACCTGCATATTGCCATCAAATGGCTGTTGTGACTCTCTTCACCATCTGGACTCTTCTGGGGGTGATGGTATGGTGGGGAATGGGAGTAGGTGGTGGTGAGGATGACTATATTCTTCCTGATGATTTAAACATCAGATGACATGTATTTCATGATTCACTTTATCTGTTCCTTGCACAAGGTACATATTGTCCAAAATGAAAAGGTTGTAACTATGTAAATAAAACCCAATAATTAAGATCTCAGTCTGTCTAATCAAGTCTACCATCCTTTTGTATCTGCTGTAGATAGTAAGATCCTTCTGCCAACCTAATTTGATTACTCAGCCTGTTTATAATCCAGCTTGTTCAAATATGTTAAAAAACACATTCAGTTTTGAGCTGGTTGGACAGGAATCAAAGCCTTTTAAAAACCTGCAATTCTGAATTCAACTGTTCTGTATAGAGACTTCTATAACTTTCCATAATTTTGATGCAGCAAAATGTGAGAACCCCCTGTGCAATGTTAAACTGCAGAAGCGAAAGAACATAATTCTGAGTTTAAACTATGTAACTTCATCTTATTATTTTTCTGGGGACGACCTATGCCTTTTGTGTGTGAGATCAGTCATATTGGCTAATGGAAAGGTTCCATATTTGCTCTGAACTGTATCCTTATGTGGTCCAAAGTATTAGTTTTATCCAGTGATGCTGTCAGTAGTGTACTCACCTTGTAATCTATCACATCCACCTGAAGCCTCTTTCAGGTGCTTTTATGAAATGACTGCTATGTTGTGATCAAAGTCCTTGGCCTTAGTGGTAATTTTGGTGTAGATTTCAATACAAGGTAGTTGGATAGTAATCTAGATAACCTATCATGTAGGGACTTCCACAAAATGTTGTGGCACCTGAATCCTACATCTTATTTCATTCAGCTAATCAAGATCCTGATGGTTGTAGAAACACAATCAAGAAGGATTTGAGTTATCAGGACTGTGCAGTGCTATTTCTTTCTTGATAAGTTAAGTAGTGTGGTGAATATTCATACACCAAAAATTCTTGGTAGCTTTGTTACAGGTTTTAATCTTATCTGCTTATGCAGACAAACAAAAGAGAGGTCTTGTTATATTCTTCTTTGCTAATCTTGGATAGCATCTTCAACACCTTGATCATAATAGTCTGCAGAATATTATGAACATGTTGAATCTAGTAGCATTAAATATGAGCACACTTTTCCTATATAAATGTTTGTAGATGTTAATGAGTGATTTCTGGTGTTTAACCACTTTGCATCAGTGTCATTTTTCTGCAGGGTTGGGTTGTGGGTTTATTCCTTTAATTTTTCCCTCTGTTTCATCACTTAAACTAGCATCAAGTAATGGACCTGCACAGCTGGAAATTCAAATCTGTCTGGAGGGGTATATTCAGGGACAAGTTCTTCCTTTCACCTTTTCTGTACATTGTTCATATTGTGCTGTCCTGTAGGTGGTGATTTTAGTTGCAACCTTCTTTTATGCTCTCATGGTAAATCCAAGTCCTTGCCTTTCAGTTGTTGTTGTTGTTGCTGTTTTTTCTGTGTGTCTTGGAACAGGGATTTACTGGACCTGGACTTTGATAACACTGGAAAATGTCTTTGTTCCTGGATCATCAAATTCTCATCAATGTTCCAGTCATCCTCTTCAAATAAAGTTTTTCATTCAGTAGCTTATTTTTGTTGCAGAATCTAAAAGGAACCAGTTATCGATTTGAGTTTAGCACAAATCCTTTCTAATTTTTAATGCTTTGTTTGTTTTGCTGTAGACGAATGATTTCTTTTCACAGCTTAAATCCATTTAGTTTCTTGTTTCTTACCACTTCCTTAAACTAAGGTTGTTGAGTAAAGCCCTAACATACTGATATCCGGTAATGTCTATATTACCCTTTTACAGGCTTCATCAGCAGTTTTTTTAACTTCCTACATTTGGAATGAGACCTAAATGAACTACCTTAATGAATTCAGACTGTAAAGATTGAAAATAAGTGAAGTTGGCTGACCCATTTTACAACCACATCATGAGATGTCCTGGCCCATCTTCAAGAAGTCTTTAAACCTCTTCCAATGCAAGTCTCCCTAACTAAGCACAGACTTTCTGTCAGGCTCTACCTGTTCACCATTCCAGCTAGACTTCTAGCAGATGTGACACAAACCTTAGTATCTTCACTGCTCACTTTTTAAAACAGCTTCATTTCTCATTCACATGCCAAAATTAGTATTAAAAATATTTTTTCAGATATATTAATATAAATATTTAAAAGTGATCTAGAAGTTAAAAAGAACCCTGTGGCAAGGGTTTTTCCAGCTGTGATAGAGTGGATGCAGAAAATACTTCTCTTCAGTGAGCTTTTGTACAAATGCTCTGGTCTTGAAGAGTTAAAATGGAAGATAAGTGTTGTATTGAAACTGTAACTTGAAAACCAGAATTATTGCATGCCAAGGCTCGACAGATCCTGGGTGCGGGTTGCCATGGTGCCCAGGATTTTGCCGCTGGCGCCTAGTGGTACTGAGGTAACCGGGGAGGCATACGGCCCTGGGCCTAGAAAAAGAGCCAGAAGTGCTGACACTTTAAGCACCGCTGTCTCTCCCTCCAACCCAGCTCCTGAAAGCATCATTGCAGTAGCTTTTTCCGATGGTGGTGGTGGGGGTTTCGTGCTCTGCTGTTGCTTCCAAACGAGTCAGTGGACATGGGGGGCCCTGTATGCGCTGCACCTCCACCAGAAGATGTGGCAGTGGTCTCTCAGCGACGGGGGACCCCTTCACTGCCTCGCTTCTAGGGGCGCCTAAGTTTTTCGGGCTCGCTATCTTTTACTGGATCAACTTCTGTTGGGGAGGGAACGAGACAGACAGACAAGGTTTTGAGCTTGCCCAGATCTCTTTTTTAGACCTGAAGAGATCTGTGCAAGCCCAAAAGCTTCTCTCTCACATCCCCAGCAGAAGTTGTTCCAGTAAAAGATAACACCTTATCCACCTTGTGTCTCAAAAATGGCGTTGTCATTATTACTAGTTTCCTAAATCATGGTGAGGGACTGATAACTCTGAAGAGCTATTATGATAGAATGAATGCAGTTTCTCCCCTATTATCCTTGGTATATCAGCTATCTGCCTAGAAATCTTCATGCTACTATAACTTTTTTAAAGCTTGCGATTGTTTAGCTCAACTTTCTTGCTTTTATCAAAGTAAAGCTACCTTGTCACATCACTCTTGCCTACTCTAGAACTAAGTGCCAGACTCATTTAGAGGGAAAGGCTGGGGTCCATGGCTAATCATGGTCTGCGAGCCAGAATAAACATTCACAATTTCATTTTCTCTTTGCCACTGACATAAGTGGGAGGATTGCACTGAGATGAAGGGGAGAATAGAGGCTTTGTACATTAATTTGGATTTATTTACTCAGTAACTCCCCCCCCCCTTTTTTTTTTTTTTTTTGCTTTGCTTTACTCTCCTGTGTTTTGCTCTGCTGCAACTCCCAATTTCCACTTCCTCTGTTTCAGCTGTGCAGATGATTAGCAGTGGAATGTTTCATGTTATGGTGTCACTAGGTTTCACAGTTGATACTCAAATGAGGTAAACAAGATGCAGTTGGTTACACTTAGTTTATTTTTGTAAGGCTTTCTTTGCAACCGTGAGAGCTAAACAACTTTTTTTGCAAGAGTGTTATCTTAAATTCTATGCAATCTGAATATCATGTGAGCCATACAAATATATCATACAGGTAATATCCAGAACATGGGCTGGTTGGTGCCCATGCTACACACAATTGTTTTTATTTTTTACAGCAGTTGAGTCTGATAAGAATATATGGGTACCTGTAACGCTTATTTTTTTCTCTTCATTTCAATTACTTGTTGTGGTAATACTAAATACACTGGATGCATTTCAGTCAATATTGTATATCACATGTTTTGGCTTAGTGTTATAGTCAAGATAACAATTTTGCACTGAAAGTAAGAACCTGATTTTTATTTTTAGAAGTCTTAGGCTTGCAAAAGGCTTGCCTAACTTGGAAACACAATTCTGTGGTTGTGCATGCAAAGGAAGGTTCATGTGTATGAAAATAATTACATATGCAAACCAAAGTGTATTAGTGGACTGAAAATTTGGCTCTAAAAATACTTAATGTTCTTATTCTGCAGAAAGAGAGAGAGGGTGCTATGAAACCCACCAGCAGACCAAATTCTATAGTAAACTTTCTTGACCGTGGCATTATTCTCAGGAAGTGAGCAAAATCTTGTAGCAATAGCTGTTTTAAATACAGTTGTAGAAGTAATTAATGCTTCTGTAAGCATGGCTTTGTGATTAAAGTACTAGAGAGGAGCCAGATGGAGAACTGGTTTCCACCTCTCTGATTTCTTTTGTGCATGTAGGCATTTGGCAGTCTGTGTCCCAGCTGTAATATCTGGCTGTACTTCTCAAGACACAAGGATGCTATGAAAACAAATTCATATTTGCTGGTTTGTCAGTTATTATGATAGTGAACACCACATAAATTAGAACTACATATTTCAAAAGCTATACGGATCTTATGATGTGACAGTGCTTGAAGAAATCCCCTTATCTTGTGAGTGAGAACTTGACCTGGTGTACACTATCAACTTCTTTAGACTTGCGCTGTTTGTTTAAGAAAATGTATTCTAGCTTGCCCTTACCATTGCAAGACAGTTTTCACTACAGTGTTTTCCTGAATATGTAGAAAGAGTAGTTGCTTATAGCTTGACTAAGCAGTAGCTGAATGAATTTAATGCTGACTCCCATTTCTGTCAATAACATCGTGGCACTCTGTGATGCCCTCAGAATTCTGGGGCTCACCATTATCTACTGCTATTTGTAGAAAGCTAGTGACCATCTCAGAGGCAGATTGTGGGGTTAGAGGGAAGCAAACCCCAGAAATGGAAATGAGTAGTTGGGGGAGGAGCAGAGCAATGGAGACTTGTCTTTTTTTCTTTTATTTGTTGTAGTAACCAGGATCCTCCAAAGGGTGGACGAAAGACAGAAAGCTCCTTTTTCCTTCTCACGTGGGAGGTGAGAATGGAGTCTTGTGTGTCTATTTTCGTAGTTGGGGGCTGTTAAACATCTATAGTGCATAGACAAGGGCATGGTTGGGAATCTTCCTCCTTCTCAGCCTCTTCCTCTCCTCCTCTTCCTCATATTATTTGCTTTAAAATACGTATAGCTCTCTCTGATTATTCCTTTTCATAATAAGGAAGCAACTAGTAACACTTGTATCTAATAAGAGGGAATTTCTTGAAGTGGTCAGTTGTCTCTCTTTCCCAGGAAAGAGACGAGGGATATCGTTGTTAGGAATCTGACTTATTTAATGCAAACTAATACATTACGTTGCGCTTCAGATATTGCCAGTTTAATATAATATTTTTGGGTCGCTTTCAAGCTTGGTGGCTCAGAACCCACTTATTGTAACTCTAACAGAGAAATAAGGAATGTGTGTGTTGTGTAGGATGATGCTAACTATGAAGGGAATCTTGAACTAGTATTCTAAATCATAAATCTGTTCTATTTGTTCAGACACGAAGCTGGACTTAATACTAATTATAATTAATGTAAGATCAGTGTTACTGTACAAAACCTCAAAACATTGTAGAAGACTAAAATGAAATGTTTTTCTGCTTAATGCATGGACAGGGAATGTGATACAGAAATAAATGAGATGTTAGGTTGGTAAATAACTAGCGAGATTGTATTTGGAGTACGGTTAGGTAATACTTGTACCTGTAATCCCTTGGTATGGATGTTCTCATAATATTGTACCTAATATTTAAGTCCATCATCCAAATTGCACACTATTGATGTGATGACTTCCTGTGTCTCCATGGATATGTCATGATCCCATTAGTTGTGGTACAAGTGAAAAAATGGTTCTCTGCTGAAACAGTGATGGGATCTGAAGGCTGTCTGAGTGATCAATGAAAAGGACCCAAATTAATCACTAGTTGAAGTTTGCTGGACTCATCAGGATGAAAAGCTGTAAAGTTGTAGACTCCAGAAAAGACACATTTCATAGTCACTTAGTGAAGGAGCTGAACGTTCTAAAGATACGTGTCTCTGTTTGCAGATGTGTGCTGCACTTGTAATCTGTCAGTCTTTTTTTCCTTGTCTGTGTTCTGCTTCTCTAGTATTTGCCCTGGTTAGAACTGTGTGTTACTTGAATAGCAAAGTTTACCAATAACTTGTAATTCTACACAAAAATAGGTGTTACGGTTTTCTGAATGGCAGTGGTAGAGCAGCCAATAGGCTCCTCATGCTGTGGAGAGCAAAACATGTGGATCTTTTCATCAAGATTGTCCTGAGAGCTCCTCTCTAATGTAGTGCCTCCAAAAATGGCCCTATGTAACCTGAAAAGTGTACTCTGCAAAGGCAAGTCCGTCTCGGAATGTGGTGAATAAGACTGTGTTCCTACAGCTGTAAAATTATGTTGAACACCTATTTTGGTTGGTTTTGTCTGGTAACACAGATTTTGTGATCCCTTGTTTGTTTAGAAACATTGTGAGCTTATACACTGATCAGGCACATGGGAGAAGTTGCAGGTGCATCTATTTATCAGTTCTGAAGGAAGTCTCTACTTCCTTAAATTCCAAAGGGATAGCCGTGTTAGTCTATTGTAGAAAAACGACAGAGTCCTGTGGCACTTTTAAAGACTAACAGATTTATTTATCGCATGAGCTTTCGTGGGAGAAAATCCCACTTCGTCAGACGCTTCAAAGCGTCTGAC